>JAQFVV010000085.1:0-1200000 GCA_028023455.1 Epiperipatus broadwayi | reverse complement strand
TCAGTTGTATAATAATGGTCATTTAAAAGACATTCTTAATTAGAAGTAAACCTTCTCTGATTCTGCATGTCTGGATATTAAATTACTTTTCAGAATAAATAGACCATACAACACAGATGAGACACTGTCTTCATATTCACGTTATGCCAACCAGGAATTATGATTTTACTAACTTGCTTTTAAAACTATATATAGTCTCATATATTTATTTCTATTACTGGTTGGTCTTTTACTACACAACTTTTCAATATTTTTTTATCTTGTTTTGATGCAATTCCTTCATAAAATGAGTTAAAATAAAGTTTATAATAGGCATTGTAGTAATGTGATCGTGCTGTGGATATGGGTGTCTTTCAACTACAATGAATCATTGTGGTGAACATTTTATCAGATTTTTTTCAGCTAAATAGGATATGCTACTACCAATATAATCTCACCTTCTTTAAATTATGTAAACTATTATGATTAAAGCAACAGTCCGTGGTAGGATAATGTTTTCCGAAATTGTTTGAATAAAAGAGATATGGCATCTAGATATATAAAACCAATGGTTGGGCTTTAAAAAAATAACTCCACAAGAAACAGAAAAATTTATAAATCCTATAAAGCATATTTAAGTTATGTAAGGGAAGGTTAGTTAGTTGCTTTCTATAGAATCCATAGTAAATTGAAATGAAATTAAGCAATAAAAAATATTTGACCATTTTCAGTGGTAAATCATTATTTTTCCTTTCAACAAAAGTTGATAATGCACCTCTCAGTAACAGCAATAATGATATTGAAGTGAGGGGCAACTAGTTCTTGAAAATTTTTATAAATTATATGGTCTTAAATAAAGTAACAACTAGAAATATGTCTAAATAATTTTGAACATTATAACATCCTGTCAGAGTGGATTAAACATTCATTTTATTATTGCCACACTATTTAATACAACTGTCAAATTACTCTCTTTATGTAATATGGGACTAGATAGTGAATGTTTTTTAATTATGACAATTTAAACAAACGTGAAGAAACAACAGTGCATGTCAGCTTATGTAGGACCCATTATTTTATTTCTTTCCATATCCTCTAGCAATATTTTTCAAATGTCAGTTAACCATGGAATAAAAAAAACTGAAACTTTTATTATGATTGAACAACTACTCAGTAAATTTATCTAGTAAAAATATTTCAATTCACAGCCAATTGTAATGTTAAATAGCATTATCTTTTTCTTTGACCTCATTATATCTTCCAATGAAAGCTTTGGCAATTAATAGATTCCAGATGATAGTGCTTTATACATGCCTATTTAGTGTCTCATTCAGTATTCTCAGGCTGATTTCTAGCTTATGACTTTCATCAGGTAGAGCTTTTGATTCTGGAAGAGTGCACTTGGGTCTTTAGAATCTAATGCAACTTTTTAGCAGCCATCTTTTACTTTTCTGCATCACTAGCAAGCTATCACCCAAGTTAAAAAATATAAATGTTTTTAATCAAGCCAACTTAACCTGGATTGTCACATTGTTCTAAAACCAATCTAGTATCTATATTTTATGGTGCACAACATTTTTCCACGACTATAAGCACTTCTATCATGTGATCAGGATTGGTATAAAATCAATAAAATACAATGGATAGGGATTTATTAAACACTATCATTTGGTATATGTGAATTACTGAAGCTTGTATTAGTGGCACTGCTCTGTGAAAGAAAAAGAATATGCTACATAACAAATATATAAGATAGAATTATGCGATAGCATCATGTGATATTTTATTATAGTGTCAATGTTATTTGAAATTGCTTTGACAAGGCTAAATAAAATTTTATTGAAATGTTATTAGCTTCTGTGGATAGGATTGTTAAATCTTTGGATAGATATGGCTTTAAAAAATTTATGCAAGTTTCTTTGACTGCTGTTCATAGTTAACATAGATGGAGGACTGATATGTGGTGTTATAGAAAAAAGTCTTTAATATATAAATACATATTAAAAGCAGATAGAAACCCAGTCCATATCTTGCATGAGAATGGTGTAGTGGAAGTTATCAAACCAACAACATGGACAAGGAAACCCATGTTGATCTATAAGGCTGCAGACATTTTATTCATCAATTGAGATTTAAAGTGCATGTTTGAGCTAGGAATAATCTCTGGATTAATACATGATTCATAATAATCATCAATATATTTACATAAAGTGGTTTGTATCAAAATGGTGAGTGCAAAAAGTTTGATATTTATAAATCAAACTAATTTTCTATCGGTAAATAGTAAACAAATAGTGAAGTTATATATTATGTGAGCCAACTGATGAATGCCTGTTCAACATGAAATGCACATTTTAGGGATCATTTATTTTTTTGGCATGCCTTTGATGATATATTTCAGGATCTTATGATGGAATAGAAGTTTGAAATATATATATATATTAAGTTAATTATATCTACTAATATATATATTAAGTTAATTATATCTACTAATATATATATGAAATTAAATTATAATGTGTTACATGTAGTTTACTCTTTTAAAAAGTGAAGTGGATGTTTCAAAATCAATTCACAGCAAGACATTGATTGGACTTCAATACTATTGGATGATTGCAATATGATTGAGCTAAGATGAAAGATGTAGATATTAAAATGAAAAACTTGAATATGTATGATTATATTACATGATTCCAGCCTACCTACACATTACTATTGAAAACATTTACATGGTGTTTTTTTTTCAATTTAGATTAATAGCTTGACTAAAATAGAACCAAATGAGAAAGAATGTGCAATAGATCCTAAAGGTCCAGGTGTACTTTTCCAGGAACCAAACTCTTCAATGTTGAAAGCCATAAACTATAAAGTTATTTGGGGATATTGGATAAGAGGCCACTGAACAGGGATTTATTAAACAGTAGGCATCTGTTAGTTACTAAAGCTACTACTAAGTGGCATAGCTGGATAAAAGAAAAAATATATATTATTTGTATACATATTTCAACTTGGATTTTCATACCTTAACAATGAATGTGTATATATTATAAGCAAAAGTTTTAATTACTCAAAAAAAAAAAAAAGAAATATTCAAGCCACAGTAGTTAATCAATTTTCATTTTAGGATGTCATGATCTACCATTTCATTTTTGGTTTTTTGTCCTTTCATTATTGAAACAAATATAATACTGCTCTACCTTTACTGGTTTGAATTTTAAGCATCACTTTTATATGAAGTGAAACTCAGAATCTGTTCAAATAAATGATTGCATAATTTTTGAATCTTGTTTCCAAAATGAAACATCTTCAATTATTTTGTGTATGTAAAGTTGTAAGTAAAATAATTAAATATAATATATTATAATGGTACTAATTCCACAGTAAACAAGTTTGAACCAGGAACCAAAGACATGCAAATGGCCAGTTCTGATTTAAATAAATATATTAGATGCAAGTTGAATGATTAATAAAATGATGATGATGATCAAGATTTATAATAAGTACAAGTGCTGCCGAAAGTATATTGTTTTTTTTTTTCAATAAAATAAAAAATACTTTCAGCTATAAATCTTCTAACTAGAATGTTTACTTTCAGAAAACTTAATAATGCCTGATCATCATCATTTACAAATTACCACCAATCCTGCATGATCTCCAGTAGATTGCATGATTTCTCAGGATTCTGGATATCACAAGCATACTGAATGTTAAAAGTGTTATGTTTGTAAGACACAAACTAAATGGATTAATAAAAAAAAAAAAAAATTATTAACTATGCATAAATAAAAGCTGTTGTTTGTATACTCCAACTATTAATACATATACAAAATTTGAAATACAGTAGTAATAAAAGTTATTTTTAATTTAAGTTTAAGATCTTATAATATTTATAATGATAAGATTTTACCCCTGTAAAATAATTAAACAGCTCCAACCAATGGTTTTCTGCAAATACCAGATGTATTTTCCAAAAATAGTAGTTCTTCTCATTGGGTCTTAATGATGTCAGAGATGAAAGACAGCAGCATTTATGATGCTACATAGGTTATAGTATCAGTAGGTCTTGGGTAGTTTTTATCTGTTCATTTTTTTTTTTACAGCATTAATCAGGCAGGCACTGACTGGTTTTGGAAAACTTCAGCATTAATTTCTGGATTCGACTACACTTTCCAAGTATTTTGGCTGGTGTGGATTTTTGTTATTTAGCTATACATAGTAGATAGTTTTCTGTTAGATAAAATCATCATACTTGCTATTATAAGTGACGTATTGAAAAATACTAAAAATAGTCAGCAAGCTACAGCTACCCAAGTTATAATGGTAAACAATTTTAATCAGTGGTTTCTCTCCTTGCCATTGGATCACTGCAACACTGCATCTTAAGTTAAGTAAGTCTTCAAGTAAACTAAAGTAGACTGGACAGGCTGGACTGGACTGGATTGCCTTAGCTGCTTGTTTCAGACCTATTTATCCCTGTTTTCCCAATGATGGATTCATCACCAGTTAGTTACAAGATTTGACCTGTTTTCTTACAATAACATATTTTTTGAAAAATATTATTTTTATTTCCTTCTCAGTGTGATATGGAAACAAATTTAAACACATTTGATTTGATACTTAAATAAATGAAAGAAAGGGGTTTTTTTAGTTAAAAATTTAAGAAGAAAGAAAAATCATTGCCAACATTTAAATTTTAAACGATAAGTTTTTAAAATCTAAAATTTTACTATTATTTTTAGATTTTCCATGAAATTTATTACAAAAATGTTATCAAACATTATTTAAAATTCCATTCAAAAAAAAAAAAAATACAAAAGGTATAAAATATTTTTGAATTTTATACATAACACATTTAAAAACTTCTTGCAGGCATCAAAATAAGTTTTTTCTTTCTTTTTTTACAGTGCAATTTATCATTGGGTTTCTCACATATTACAAAGTAAATTATATGATCAAATGCATAACTAACCTTTTTGTATTTTATATTGGACTATTTCCATCATCTAATATGAGTATTGAATGTCTTTAGAAAAATGTAACTTTATTTAAATATTCCAAGTGCATTCAACTGTTAGTAATAGCATATCAAAAAGGTTCTTTATTACTAATATAATTCTTGATAGAAGTCTTCTACCCATTTTATAGTGTCATCTCTTTTTTTAGTAATAATTCCATCTTTTTTTCTTATTGGAGATATATATTTCCTATCAATATCAAAATATTGTTTTACACTCTTGAGACTTTTATTCTCATCTACAGCTTTCTTTGCTAGTTCACAATTATACTTTCTTATATCATTTTCAACTCTTTTCAGCACCATTTTACAAAATTCAAGATATTCAATCCTTTTTAATACATCATTTTTGTATATCTTCATATTCTTTTTTTTTCTTGATGAATCCTCTAGTTTCATTAGAAATTTTATTGGTCTATTGCTGCTTTTTTTTCTACCATCTATCTTGTACTTTTTAAAAGTGTATCAGTTATTTTCTTATTAATTTCATTCAAATCTGAATTGTGTTCAAAATCTACTAATATTTGAAACCAATTTGTAAGTTCTAATTTAAATTCATTAGAATGTTTCTGAAAATTAGGAATATCAACTGTAAATATTGTTTTTCTTAATAATTTTTGTCTCTCTAGTTTTGCATCACCACGTATCTGACATCTTACTAATCAATGATCACTTCCTGTGTTAAATTTATTAAGAACATTACAATCTTGAAATATGTATTTTCTTGTTAGTCAAAATATAATCCAACTCTGCTGCATTTTCATTTGGATGCTTCCATGTCCATTTTCTTTTAACATTTTTCTCAAAAGAAGAATTTATAAAGTTTTTCTTTTTCTGCAAACTCCACAGGTCTATGTCCTCTCTCATTTCTATTACCATAACCAAAATTACTTACAGCACTTTCATCTTTCATTTGTTTATCAATTTTAGCATTAAAGTCTCCCATAACAATTTTAAAATAGTTGTTTATTCTGATCAAACGCCTTTTGTACATCCATATAAAAATCTTCTATAACTTCATCACTATGAGAACTTGTTTGGGCATAAACCTGAATTATCTGCATTTGGTATCTGCTATTAAGTTGTAAAACTAATCTTGCCACTCTGTCTGATATACCATCAATCTTCACAATGTTATTCTTTCATTTTTTATTTATAGTGAATCCTACTCCACTTGTATTTCCAATATTTGTACCTTTATAGTAGAATATAAGTCCACAATTTAAATCAATAGTTTCTTCTCCTTTTCTTCTAACTTCACAAAGTCCAATAATGTCCCATTTAATATAAGACAGTTCTTCTTCTAACTCTTGCAATCTTCCTTCACTTAAAAGTCATCTGCAGTTGTAAGTACCTAAATAAAAAAATCATCATCAAATGGCAGCCTGAGTCCGCAATCAGGGGATTCTTAGCACCCTCCGCTTTCGGCCACCAACTGCTGCCTTGGTTGGTGACTTTACAGCCTCCTGGGAATAGGAGCCATGATTTATTTTTGTCTGTCATGATTGTATATATTGGAAAAAATATTCTTAAACTCAGAGGTAAAAAGCCCATAAACTCACCATGCTGGCTAATGAATGTTGGTGAGCAGCCCATCCATGTTCGTATACTATATGAATAATCACATAGTAACAACAGCTGCAATGACAAGAACGTATGGAGTGGACATTAGTAAATTTGCCCTGCTTGGTTCTTTAAGGCCTCCCAGAGGAATCAAAGGGTCTCCTTTCAGTTAATAGCAAACTCCTTTCTGCAGCCAGATTTTGTATACTATGTTAGAAGTCTGATCAGACTCTAGTCTATATTTGGAGTATTATGCAATGTAGCTAATAACATTCACACAATGAGAACTTGTTGGGGCATAAACCTGAATTATCTGCATTTGGTATCTGCTATTAAGTTGTAAAACTAATCTTGCCACTCTGTCCTATACACCATCAATCTCTACAAAGTTGTTCCACTTTTTATTTATAATGAATCCTATGCCACTTGTATTTCCAATATTTGTGCCTTTATAGTAGAGTACATGTCCACTTTTTAAATCAATTGTCTCTTCACCTTTTCTTCTAACTTCACAAAGTCCAATAATTTCCATTTAATATAAGACAGTTTTTCTTCTATATCATCATCATCATCATTATCAACCATTATCAATCCACTGCACGATGAAGGTCTCTCCAACTTTAATCCATCTTCTCCGATCATTAGCTTCTCTTCTCCACATCACCCCTGCACACTTTCTTATTTCATCCATCCATCTCACATGTGGTCTCTTTCTGGGTCTTTTACAATCTCTTGGAATCCAGTTTAAAATTTCAATTGTCCATCTATTATCATCTCTTCTAACAATATGTCCAGCCCAACTCCACTTCAATCTTTTAATTTTTTCAATGAGGTCAGTAACACCTGTTTGTTCTCTTACCCATACATTGCATTTACGATCTCTTCTTGTTACTCCCAACATACATCTCTCCATACTTCTTTGAGTGGTCTGAAGTCTCTGAATTGCTCTTCTATTAAGTGTCCAAGTCTCAGATCCATAAGTAAGAACTGGTAAAACACATTTGTTAAAAACCTTCCTTTTCAAACACATAGGCATATTTCCTTTTAGTATCAAGTTATTTCTACCAAAAGCACTCCAACCAAGTTTAATTCTATGATTAATTTCCTCCATTATGTTTCCATCTGTATTAATAATCTGACCAAGGTATTTGTAACTGTTAACTTCTTCTAATTCATCATAATCAATCTTTATTTTCATATTTTGAGCAAATCGATTAAACATTACTTTAGTCTTTTTAACATTTATCTTTAGTCCTACTTTCCTACTTTCATCTGATAATTCCTGCAACATTTCCTGCAGATCTGAAGCATTATTTGCAAAAACAACTACATCATCTGCGAAATCTAAATGACTTAAATAATCACCATTTACTTTCACTCCTTTAGTTTCCCATTTTAATCCACAAAATACTTCATGCAGCACTGCTGTAAAAAGTTTTGGAGATATGGAGTCACCTTGTCTTACACCTTTCTCAATGTTGACTTTCCCAGTGTCATTATGTAATCTAATTGTTGCTGTTGCATTTTTATAAATATTCTTTAAAATATGACAATATCCTGGATCTATACCTTGATGATCTAATGCTTTAATCACTGAAGAAATGTTTATAGAATCAAATGCCTTTTCATAATCTACAAATCCTAAGCATAATGGCAACTCATATTCATTTGTCCTTTCTATAACTTCTCTCAATACCTGGATATGATCTACTGTACTAAAACCACTTTTAAATCCGGCTTGTTCTCTTGGTTGGTGGAAATCCAATGTTCTCTGTAGACGAGTAGTAATTATCTTGGTAAAAATTTTATATAAAACTGATAAAAGGCTGATAGGTCTGTAATTTCTAATATCTTCTTTATCACCTTTTTTAAATATTAATATTATTACTGCATTCTTCCAATCATCCGGTACATCTTTATCATTTAGACATTTGGTATATAACTTTGCTAAAAAATTTTCTATTTCTTCACCTGCTTCTTTTAATATATCAATTATAATTCCATCATTACCTGGAGCCTTTCCTTTCTTCATACATTTAATTGCATGTCTCACTTCTTCATTTAAAATTCTGGGCAATTTGGAAGATGTAATAGATATAGGAGGTACTTGTTCTTTATTACTATATAATTCTTGATAAAAATCTTCTACCAATTTCATGATGTCATCTCTCCTTTTAGTAATAATTCCATCTTTTTTTCTTATTGCAGATATAAATTTCCTACCAATACCAAAATGTTGTTTTACATTCTTAAGACTTTTATTTTCTTCTACAGCTTTCCTTGCTAGTTCACAGTTATACTTTCTTATATCATTTTCAACTCTTTTCCGCACCATTTTACAAAATTCGAGATATTCAATTCTTTTTAATGCATCATTTTTGTATATCTTCATATTCCTTCTTTTCTTCATAAATCCTCTAGTCTCAGTAGAAATTTTATTGGTCAATTGCTGTTTCTTTCTACCAGCTATCTTTGTTGCAGTTTTCAAAAGTGTATCAGTTATTTTCATATTAATTTCATTCAAATCTGAATCATGTTCAAAATCTACTAATACTTGAAACCGATTTGTAAGTTCTAATTTAAATTCATTAGAATGTTTCTGAAGATTAGGAATATCAACTGTAAATATTGTTTTTCTTAATAATTTTTGTCTCTCTAGTTTTACATTAACACGTATCTTACACCTTACTAATCGATGATCACTTCCTGTGTTAAATTTATTAAGAACATTACAATCTTGAAATATGTATTTCCTGTTAGTCAAAATATAATCCAATTCTGCTGTACCTTCATTTGGATGCTTCCATGTCCATTTCCTTTTAACATTTTTCTCAAAAAAAGAATTCATAATATAAAGTTTTTCTTTTTCTGCAAACTCCACAAGTCTATGTCCTCTCTCATTTCTATTACCATAACCAAAATTACCCACAGCACTTTCATCTTTCATTTTTTTACCAATTCTAGCATTAAAGTCTCCCATAACAATTTTAAAATGGTGTTTACTCTGATCAAAAGCCTTTTGTACATCCATATAAAAATCTTCTACTACTTCATCACTATGAGAACTTGTTGGGGCATAAACCTGAATTATCTGCATTTGGTATCTGCTATTAAGTTGTATAACTAATCTTGCCACTCTGTCCGATACACCATCAATCTCCACAATATTGTTCTTCCACTTTTTATTTATAATGAATCCTACTCCACTTGTATTTCCAATATTTGTGCCTTTATAATAGAGTATATGTCCACTTTTTAAATCAATTGTCTCTTCACCTTTTCTTCTAACTTCACAAAGTCCAATAATGTCCCATTTAATATAAGAGAGTTCTTCTTCTAATTCTTGCAATCTTCCTTCACTTGAAAGTGATCTGCAGTTGTAAGTACCTAAATAAAAAGTCGTCATCAAATGGCAGCCTGGGTCCACAATCAGGGGATTCTTAGCACCCTCCGCCTTCGGCCACCAACCGCTGCCTTGGTTGGTGACTTTACAGCCTCCTGGGAATAAGGGCCATGCTTTATTTTTGTCTGTCATAATTGTATATATGTATTGGGAAAATATTTATCCTTTACACAAACATTCATTCTGCCTTATCAGGCACTGAGAAGAAAGACCATGGTGTTTCTTGATCTTAAACTCAGAGGTAAAAAGCCAATAAACTCACCACGCTGGCTAATGCATGTTGGTGAGCAGCCCATCCATGTTCGTATACTATATGAATAATCACATAGTAATAACAGCTGCAATGACAAGAACATATGGAGTGGACATTAGGAATTTGCCCTGCTCGGTTCCTTTAAGGCCTCCAAGAGGAATCAAAGGGTCTCCTTTCAGTTAATAGCAAGACTCATGTTAATGGCATGTCAAAGCTCAGCCTTTTGTCCTATGGTTTTCTAGTCAGTGATAATGATCATCTATCAAATGTGAAAGTATAATTTATGTGAAATAATTCTGATGATCTGGTTTGGTATCATGTGATATATAGACAATTTTCTTAGACACTTGCCTTTTAAAGAATTATGTATATAACTCACCACTTTTTATGCAAAATCTTTCCTGCATAATTTGATATCTGATTGCTTTTTGCTATTCTTCTGAATCCAGAATAGAAGGTTTCTTTCTTTATTAAAAAGTTCCACTTTTTTAAGCAGGTTTTTATAAATGATTATAGTCAATAGCCGTTTGCTCTTTTTCTGGTAGTTGGTTTAATTGAAAGTAATTCTCCAGACTATCAAGATGTTCCTTATGTAATTGTACTGTCTCACTTCTGAATGTCTGAATTTTGAGAAATTGATTTATACAGCTAAAAGTCTCATAATTTCCATAATGTCCTATAAAATGTTGTATTTTTATAGCTTTCTTTTGGATTCATATCTCTTAGGGTATCACTTTTACTATTTTTCTTAGACTCTTTTATCATTTCCATAAACCAGATTTGTGAAACATTCTTCAACTATGTCATTTTTAATGTTAACTACTTCTTACTGAGTTTTTTTGCATCTTCTCTTGAATATCTATGTTTTTCTTTAAATAATGAATTTTGCATTTGATCTTCATTTATTCTTCGACTTCCCAATTTTTATATTATTTCTACTATACTTTGGATACTTTATATAATTTATTTTCATTAGATTTAGTCAATTTTTAAATTATTTCTTCTAAATAAATCCTTGTATAATTTTCTTTACTAAATTATAGAATCATGAGATATGTATATTATCAGAATAAGTATTTAAAAAGGTGCTCAGTTCCTGAAATGTTCCAACATAACTAATCCACACTTTTTTTAATGAAAAAATAGTGGTATAAAAGTTTCCTTGAACAAGTTTATGTCTCTTCTAGCCTTAATTTAATATATAATTTAAAAGCAGTAATCCAATATACTACTTAATTTCAGAATCACCTGTTGTAGATTTGAATGTGTTTGCTTTGGCATTTACCATCTTTTCCTAAAGAGCAAAGGTGAATAATATTGCTTATAACTGAGATTATTAAAATGTGTAGTTGTTACAAGGTGTTAGACTTATGTGATATATACAAACTTGGTTTGGGTTTGAAACTCAAGTGTATTGATGTTTAGTTTGAATAATTATTAAAAGAAATAAGAATGGGCAGGTGTTTGTGTGCAAACTAATTATCTCCACTAATGTAAGCTAAAAGCCAGAAACTACTCTGTGGATTTCATTAGCACTTATCATTACTGTTCCTAGAGTAGTCATGAACTACTAATTCTAATAATGCAAATGATGTCAAAATTACAGTTTTATTCAAACTCCCCTTTTAATGGATTTATTCACATAATGTAATTTTTTAATAGTATATATGCTTGCAATAAACTCTAATAGTATTTTTAATTTTTCTTAGTCTTTTATTTATTTGTAAAGAAGTGTGGCTTTAATAGACAAATCAGAATTATCTAATTGATGTGTCAATCTTACTGTCCTCACAACTTTTATACCACTTATGAAAGTATATTAATATCTTTTATTAGTTATTTATTAGAATAGAGATTATTCATTCTATGAATAATATTGCAGTAGTGTAATTTTCATAACACCATTCTCACATAAGGTAGAGACTGGTTTCTATCCATTTTGAACACCTAATGGAAGGGTGAAATCATTAATGTATGACATCGTTTTGATTATATCTTTGGTCATACATTTATGATTATACTTTTCCACAGGATGGAAATCAGTTCCTACCTTGTGTGAGAGTGGTGTATACCCCTCCACAATGTGTCAAATGCAGATAGAAATCAGTATGTATTTTGTGTGAGAGTGGTGTAATGGAAATTACACTACAGAAATATTATCCATTAAGTGGATAATCTCTAGACTAATGAATAGCTAATAAAAATAACAATAATCTGATTTGTTCCTCTTCATTTTAGTAAAAAGAATGGTTGTTTAAACATATAATATACCTTCAAAAAATGCTAATACTTACCATTGAGGGTTAAAAAGATTTGTTGGTACTGATCTCAAAAAAAAACTAATATGGCAAACGGTGCAAATTATAGAGCAGAACAACCATACTAAAGACAGGTTCAATACAAAAGATAGATTCATAACAAATATTTTTTTTATAAAAAGAAAAGTTGAGTGATGAATTGTTTAAGGTGAAACTTTTACGGGCACATTTCTTACCCCTTTGCCTTTGGTAATAGAGGAGGCTGACATTTATACACATTTTTATCATCATCATTACTACTAATCATATTCATTTGTAATATAATGGAAATACTTTTTATATATAAATAATAAGAACAAAAAAGCTAATACGATTACTATTTATTTGTTTTTAATTATGATTTTTTTTTAAAATATATTGCTCTTGAAAAAGATTTTTATTTGCTTATTTTCTTTTTAAATTAAAATATATGTCAATGTCTTCATTATGTGCCTTTCAAGTAAAGTTAAAAATTATTTTCTAATGACAGAGAATATTTATAACACATTTTACAAAATTAGATTTAAATTCTCAACAATTTTCTGTTGAAATTTATTCTAACAGGCAAATGTCATTTATACAATGTCAAGTAGCTTAATGGATGTTTACTTCATAAACTGATTTAAAGTTCGGTTGCTTTTTAAATCATTCCATAACAGGTCAAAACCCTTCCGTTCCGAAGTTGTAAAGTGAGTAGCTGTCCCACGCTGACCACGTTAATTCTAAGATGGTTTTATAAATAAAACTTACTTTAGCAATATTCATATAAACCGTAAACTACTCAAATCATCCTATGGTTAATCGTAAAGAATGGCCCAACTACTTAATTAATAGATACATTTTATAAGCTTAGTAAATTCATACACATACTGTCATACATTTTATATATATACAACCACACACACATTTATATATATACGAAATACATTCATATATATGGTGCGAAATTTAGGTAAAATTAATTTATAGAACATAAAATTAATTTATAAAACATCTTTGGACCCTATTTGCTCACTCTGCCATAGGGAGGATGATACCATATTTCACATTTTCAACAACTGTTCCTCTCTTCAGGGCTGTAGAATATTGATTAATAAAATTTATACACCAAAACATCCAATTATCAACACACTCATAAAAGGTTTTGCTTATGGGGATTTTGCAATTATAAGAAGTGCAACTTTCATCACTTTCTGTCTATGGTTTGTCAGATGCTTCATAATCTTCAAGTCTGTTATACCTGATCCAACATTAATTTTTTTACAAAAATTAAAAGATATCAAAGAAAGAGATTTGAAGTTAGCTCCTCACCTAATAGCAAATTCCACATGGAATCTTATTAATATTGGACATTAAGTAATTTAATGGTTTATAAATGTATTGCCAAATTTAATGTTATTTTATAATTTTTTTCTTTATTGTAAACATAGTTAAATAAACCTGTTTTTGATACTAAAACATTGTTTCGATAAAGTTGCAATTAGCTTTTGAAAAAGAATTCATTTGTATTACATTTGCCAACTTTTCTAAAAGTAATAAATGAATAATCAAATAATCCAACAAAAAAGAAAAATATGGATTACAAGATTTGAAAGAGTATAATATTGGAAGAAATGAGAGATTTTAATAATTTACGATTAAAAAAGAAGATAGGAATGAATGTTTTACAAAAAATGTTAATCCAGAAACTGTAATGCTAATTTTATCTATCAAATGAACATTTTCAGTGATCATTCAAGGAGTCAACACAAGGATGAATTTAGTTGCTGCTTTTATGAGAGAATTATTAACAGACATTTTTTATTATTATTTATGGACAGACATTTTTATATTAAAGGTCACACTAGATTGTATATACTCTGGTAATATTATCTTCATATTTTAGTTCCAGTTATCAAATCTGATTAATGTATAAACTTAGTCTAACTAAGACTTTACTTATTAAAGAATAACAGCTTAATCAATGAGATTATGTGGAAGAGAGACACAGACCTTAAATAAAGGATCATCCCATTTTTGGTTTGTATTGAAGAATTGTTGATTGAAGATTTTAGTGTACCAAACAATTGGATAATCTTTCTGAATGACATGGTTTTCATAAATGAGAAGATGGTAATTCTATGCCAAAGAAGTATAAAATGCCATTATTTCTTCAAGTAGAGCAGTGATTAGTTTTATTTTAAAATTCATAATAAAATACCAATTATGGCAGAACATTATCAATGAAGATAAGGGGATGTATCTGCTTTCTTAAAGTTATGATGAATGTTCTAGAAAAAAATTCTAAAAAACTAGGAATGTTATTATTATTTTGTTTAAATCTTTACAATTGAAAATATTGGTAGTAAATAAATGTGCTGGAATTTTAACTATCACCTATTGTTTATTTTAAACATTTTATGTGATTATTTTAAAAATAAAAATGATTTTCAAATTATAGCTAGGTAGTTAGTTTCTACATGTAAATTACTTTCCAACAATCAAAGCTTAAATAAACCATGGAATTTACAATCTATTGCCAAGGCAACTTTAAAAACAAAAGATGGAATTTAACTTTATACCAATAGATGTTATCTTGACAGTTGATAATAAATTACTTGTGATTTGTTTAAGATTTAGGTATTATGCGATTGGCAACTAAAAAGCACTTAGCTATTGACTATTTATATATATATAAAGAGGTCAAAATAGTGGGAAATTAAAAACTATATTAAAAAATCTGTAATCTCGATCAGAAAAACAGAAAAATATATATTCAGAGATAATACTATATTACATTTATACCTGAAGTAGAAGGAAAATAACTTACACAAGCATGAGAAAAATATTTGTTTAGCAAATTAGTAATCTGTGTGTATATATATAATAAATAATCATAACTTTTTTAAATATCTGTAATGGAAAAACTACTATCCACTGAGTTATGTAACTTCAAAAGCCATGAAATGATCGAATGATACCGAGATCGTTAAAAATAAGACTCGTTCGTCATCATTCATCCACTGAATATATTAATTATGATTTAAGAATAATCTGTACATAAATTAAAATAATAGACCAAATTCCTCCTATATTTTAAAAACTAGGCTTACATAACAAGAGAGCCTAAGAGTAGATTAGTATCATTCTAGATTTGATGGTTTTGACATTATATAACTCAGTGGGAGATATTTATTTCCACTTTTGAATTACTAATATATACATATAAAGGATTTGAACTCAGATTTTTAAGCACCCTTCAACTATCCACACTATCTCATACAACTGATACATATGACCACACACATGTAGAAAAGATTAATAATCACCAATATACATATTTCATGCTAAACCAGCACTCATCAGTTGGTCCAGACTATCATCTCTCACACATATATATAATCAATGCTTAGTTTATATTAAGATAGCAAATCTTTATAATTTAATGGACAGGCTTCAATCCACTGCAACCTCCAACTTTTCAGCCATCCATATCATTGAAAATCTGCTGATGAAAACTCAAATCCCATGCTGATGCCAATATTATTGCCATGCCCATGTTGACCTGAAGTGAGTCTGACCCCTCATGTATAGGACAGCATCCATTAAATACATATAAGAGGGATGGACAGGATACAGGCTTGATATGTAAATATTTGAAAACCAGGCACTCTTCAAGACTGTATCCTGTCCATCCCTCTTATATGTATTTAATGGATGCTGTCCTATACATGAGGGGTCAGAGTGATTGGTTGGCAAGCTGGGTTTGAGTTTTCATCCAGGTGAAAGTTGAGTGTTGAAGCCTATCCATTAAAGATGAAAATTTGCTATCTTAATATAAACTGAGCATTGATTATATATGTGGAGAGAGATGATAGTCTAGACCAACTGATGAGTGCTGGTTAGCGAACTATATTGGTGTTTATTTTCCAATGTATCGTTGTATGGGAAGTTGAAGGGAAACGGTCAAACCTTTAACTCAATTCCCGGTTGGAAGGCGTTTCAAATATTTAATACATATATATATATATTATCTGAATAACAATATCTAATATATAATCATGAAATGCATTAAGCAAGTAGAACAATTGTATCAAGAAGCATTTTTTAAAAAAATTAAATATGAGTGAAAATAACAAAAAGCTTGTCCAAAATTAAAAAACTCGCTATTCACTCTTCTCACTTCTTGACCAGTTACATATATTTTCACTCATTGTAGATTATAAAATGATAAAAAAATGATATGGTTATTCTGACTCTCATAATAGATTTGGTGTGTTGTATTATATTTTAAGTCAAATTTAAATTACATTATACTTTAAACATGGTGGCCTTATAGTCTATTTATAGTTATTGGTTTGAAGACTCCATGAACTGACATTGTAGCATTGAAACTATTGTGATGGGGAATTCTGTGTCTATGTAAAGGTTTTCTAATGTTCTTGTTCAAATGACAGCATTTCAAATTGATACTCTGTGTGATGTACGTTATCAGTTTACTAGATATATGTGTGTGTACATATTATTCATATAAAACATTACTTGTTTTTATGTTATTTTATCACATTTGTTGATCTATTTTTTGCTAAAAATAATTTCAAACTAAAATGCAGATTAATTAAAAAAAAAATAAAGAGAAAAAGCTTAATGCTATTTATATCATTTTACCAATATTTTTTTTTAAGTTTGAAAAATAAAATGTATCTTTAGAAAAAAGAAAATATTAAAGACAATATTTTAAATATTCAAAAATATTCTAATATTTCTAATTTAATCATTCTTTCAAATAAGATTAAATTAATCATAAAGAAAACATCTCATTTGATTACTATCATGAAATAAAAGAAATTAAAAAGGAAATATATTTTTGCATGCATGAACCATATAGAACAGGTAAAATATAAAAACAGGATTTTATTTATTGGGAATATGTTAAAACAATTCCATTGGAATAAGAATTATTTAAATTGGGGAACAAAATTTAAAATGTGTGATTCTTTTTTAAAACAAATGGTAATCAACCCTTACATATATTGGTTTGTTAGATTAAATCAAGGTTGTTTTGTTAAATGTGGGGAAACTTTCGATCTAAGCTATATAATAATTTTGAAAAGATAAGAGGCATCATCTTAACTTTGTACATAAATGCAAGTATATAGACTGATCATAAATATCTTGGATTGAGTTTCCTTACATTCAACAAAACAATGTTTAATATAATATAACAATACAGCCCATGTGTAAAGGTTGATTATCGTCTGTTTAAAATTATAGTTTGAAACTGTGCTATTAAAATTATAGTTTGAAACTGTGTTAGTAAATATCTTAGATAATTATAAGATTGTTTTAAGTGTTTTAACACCCATGCCACAAACTGGAAGGAAGCATGCTTCTCTTTCCTCAAAAAGTGGACTCTCTAACCCACTTTGCATAAATTTAAATATTCATCACACATTTTTCATTGCATTCATTCAACTCGCTGACTATAATTATGAGAAGAAAATTTTTCAAAAGTGATCAGCCATTAATCTTATTATCTGTAATTAGCTTCACCAATACCTGCATTTTAGCACCTTTAGACATATTACTTGTTTAATTAGGAAATTTACATTTTTTTATTATTACATTTAAAACAAACAAAACTTACTATATATACTGCCACTCACAGCAAGCTAGAATAATCAATGGATGCCAGAAGGCTTGTGCATAAAATCCCCATCTAGTGCCTACTCATTCAATATCCCCAGACTAGTTTCTGGCTTGTGGATTTTATGCTCAAGCCTTCTGGCATCCATTGATTACTCTAGCTTGCTGGGTATGGCAATACATTTAGTGAGTTTTGCCTGTTTTAACAACAGTTATACACAAGCTTAAGAGGTGGTGGTCATGTCATGTTTATTGGCTTATTATTACATTGTAGATGAAAATTTCCATTATACGACCAAATTACAACTCAGCCTATTAACCAGCCATCCTCATTCAATGACAATTTTTTGCAAGCATGCCTGCAATTTTATATTTTTTCTAACTGCTGCAGAGTCAAAATAAATCCCATAATCTACAATTATCAAAAGCTATCTATGAAGTTACAATTGTATTTACTCAAGCTAATTACTAAAAGATGCTGAAATTCACTTAAACAAGAAAAAAGGTACTTTGATTGCATCTCTGCAAACACCCCCCCCCCCATATATCATTTACTAAATGTCATAACCTCTCAGCAAAGTTGTACCTTAAGTTTTCATGCAAGCTCACATCTCTTGCTAAAAAAACAAGAAGTTGACATTTCCACCACAGAAAAAAATTCATATGACAGTCTTACCAACAAGACTCCACCTCCTGATGTGAGAACTAAGCTTGAACTTGGATGAAGATTTGTCAGTGGCCAATGAAACCAGCCAATCATGGAATTGATAGCTAGTTGATGTCGAGCCAGGCCTATTAGACATCCCTAATAAAGGCAAACTAATCACCCAGCTCATTAAAGCTATTTATTATATACCAAATAACAGTTATTCATGATTGGGGGTTAATAATTAACAACACTAAGCAATTTCTTACAGCTAGCTCTATAATTTTCCTTAAAGAAGACAAAGGACAAAGATTCATACTGATGAATAAAACAATATAATGACAAAATGAAGCTACAAATAAACAAATTAAAATTCCCAACATCTTTCTCAAGTTTAACAACAAACTTCATAAATATTTTCCTCCATTTCGATATGAAAACACTGCAACAAAGCTTTTACTAAATTTGAATACTATAAAATATATCCTTCTGCTTTTATCCTACCTAGAATGTTTGCTAATTTTAAGTTACACAAAGCTTATTCTCCATTCAGGCCCATGTTGGATTTCAGCAGTGGCATTGTGTCACACCACAAAAAATGATCAATCAATGGTTACAGATCAAATTGGGTATGGTCTTATACAATCAAGTCATCTTTCAACTTCATTGCTTGCATCTAACAATGTAAGCTAAAATCCAATTACAAAATTGCTTCTTTGGACATTACCAAGTTATAAAAGTTCTGTTAATTGGAAACACTTCATTAATATTATCCAAGCTGAACAAAGCAATTTATTCACAGACATGTATCACTTTTATTCATGATTTTCTTAGTTGCTTCAAAGACAACATTATCACTACATTCTATGGACAATATTCTCATATGATCAATGGTTGACCCATGAGATTACTACTCAGTGGATTTCTATCCAGAATGTACCCTACTCACTTTGAAGATAAACTAAACTCCCTAAATACTTCAGAAATTTTATCTATATATGTTACATTAATAACGTTTGTTGCTGGATCAGATTCCTCCATCACTAATCTGCAATTAGAGCTTCGCATGCACTCCTTTCTATCATTCACAATTGCTTGGGAAGACACACAGCATCAGATTAAATATCTGGTCATCCATGTGCAATGATTTTTAGGTCATTTAAAATATCCTATGTACATCAAACCTTTGGATGTCAGAGGCTACACACATCCTCAATCGAATTTCCCACTCACGCACACATTTGCATGTCTCCCATATTTCTTTTTTTGTAATCATCACTTATGTAAATTCAAATCCTCATGCAAAAGTAACATAGAACAATATATAAAAGATCTCATCAATGTTAGATTCAATCCCAGTCATCTTACAAGAATGTAAAACAATTTTGTCAGAAGTTACACACCAACCCTCTTAAGAATGACAAACCATGGCTTCTTCCAAACATTCATTCCCTATCTAAAAACTTTAGCAAAATTTTCTCTCATTCTTTTTTTTCATACACTTTCTTTAAAGTAATACCTCTAACCAAACTCCTGACATTGTGTATAAAATTTTATGTTCTCAAAATGGCTGCAGTGCTATATATTATGTAAATATTGTGCCTCTCCATACACCTCTCAGCACTATTACTTGTAGAAAAGAGCTCTGAAGAAACCCAAACACAATTCCATCTTGGAACACCAAATGTTCTTTAGCCATATATTTGAACCATCTTTTCCTAACCATCACTTATTTTGAGTGCTTTGATTCTAAATGTAAAATAAAAGAAGCATGGCTTATAGGTAATAACATTCATACTATAAACTGGAAAGAAGCATGCTTCTCTCTCTTCAAAAAGGGAACTCTCTAATCCATTTTACATAAATTTAAATATACATCACACATTTTTCATTGTGCTCATTCAACTTGCTGGCTATGATTATGCGAAGATAAAACTTCTTGAAAGTGATCAGCCATTAATCTTACTATCTGTAATTAGCTTCACCAATACTTGCATTTTAGAGGATTTAGACATATATTTTGGAAAGGATTTATTGACTATACAGAGTCATTTATTTCTGGAAAGTAGATTTATTGACTTTAAGGAATCAATTACTTCTAAGAAATAATACAATAACTAAAAATTTAAAAAAAACATTTGATTGTAATCAATAGTTGTTGTTGCTTTTTCTGCTTAATTTTTAACATGTATAACAAGTTATTAATTTATTTAGCAATGTGTTTAATTTGTAACAGTCAACTCTCTAGGAATGCACTGTATAGATTTTTATACTTGAGGAATACTCTCTCTTTCTAAAAACAAGATAAAGTTTTTTGAAAAATTATGATGAATCCACCTTATCTTTTTTACCTAAATAAATGTATATATGCAAATCTTAAGCATTTAGAAATGGAATTATAAGATTATCATGCTCTAATTTATAAGTGCTTGAGATTTGCTATACTTGTACTTTTAAGTAAAAAAGATAAAGAGAATTCATCTTATCTTTTCAAAAGATTTTATTTTGTGTTTAGAAAGGGAGAGTAATCCTCAAGAATAGAAATCTTTACAGTGCACATGTAGAGGGGTGATTCCTTAATGATTTTTAACAAGTAATAAAAAGAAAGAAATCAAGTGGCTGACACTACAAATAAACAAATTAAAATTCAACATTCTCCCCAACTTTTATAACAAATTCAGTAAAGACAAATTCATATCTGCTTTGCTCTGAAAACACTGCAACAAAGCTTTTATTAAATTTGAATACTATAAAATATATCCCTCTCCTTCTATCCTGCCTAGAATGTTTGCTTACATTAAGTTACACAAACCTAATTCTCCACTCAAGCTCATGTTGGATTTTGGGGGTAGCCTTATTTCCACACTGCAAAAAAATGTCAAATCAGTGATCAATGGTTAACAGATCAAATTGGATACAGTCTTATTCAATTTCATTGCTGACATCTGATAAAGTAAGTGAAAATCTGAATACAAAATTCCTTTTTTGGATATTACCATGTTATACAGCTCCATTTATCAGAAACTCCATTAATATTAACCAAGCTGAACTTGTGAAAGGCAATTACTCAAAGACACATATCTTTATTCATGATTTTTCTTACTTCGCTTAAAGACAACATTTCCACATTCAATGGACAATATTTTCATATAACAGATGGTTGATCCCAGGGATTACCCCTCAGTGGAATCCAATCTAGCATATACCTTACTCACTTTGAAGATAAACTCTTCCTAAATACTTTAGCATCATTCCCAATTTTATCTCTACCTATTACATCGATGATATGTCTATGGCTGGACCAGACTCATCCATCACCAATGTTCAATTAGAGCTTCAGGCATACTTCACTCTTTCATTTACTACTCTTTGGAAAGATATATAACCATGAGATTAAATATCTGGTCATCCATGTACAATGATTTGCAGGTCACCTAAACTACACTATGTGCATCAAATCTTTGGATGTCAGAAGCTAAATGTATCCTCAATCAAATTCCCCACTCATGCACAAATTTGCAGTTCTCTCATGTTTCCTTTTCCATAATAGTCACTTATGTAAATTTGAAGTCTCATGCAAAAGTAACATAGAACAATATATAAAAGATATCATCATTCTTGGATTCAATCTCAGTCATCTTACAAGAAAGGTAAAACAATTTTATCAGAAGTTACATACCATCCTTTCCAAGGATGACAAACCTTCCACACATTCATTCCCTTACTAAAAACTTTATCAAAACCTCTCATTCTTTCAAACTAAGTTTTCACATACTCCAACTAATAGTCTAATAGTCTAATCAATATTTCAAAAGACTGTTTACTCTCTGATCAAACTTCTGACACTGTGTATAAAATCGTGTGGCCTTGAACTGGCTACAACACTATATATTATGGTGGATTTTGTGCCTCTTCACTTGTGCAACTCAGCACTGTTACTTGTACAAAGAGCTCTGAACAAACCCAAATACAATTTCATCTTGGAACACCAAATGTCCACCAGCCATATATTTGACTTGTCTTCTTCCACCATCACTTCTATCAAATATCATGACTCTAAATGTGAAGTTACAGAAGCATGGTTAAGAGCTAATAACATCCATGCTATAAATCAGAAGAAAACATGCCTCTTTCTCTCCAAAAAGTGGACTCTCTAACTCACTTTGCATAAATTTAAATATTCATTATACCCATTTTCAATTGTGCTCATTCAACTTCCTGGCTATGATTTTGTAAAGATAAAACTTTTTGAAAGTGCTCAGCCATTAGTCATATTATCTGTAATTAACTTCACCAATACCTGCATTTTAGAGCATTTAGACATATTTTGAAAAGTAGATTTATTGACTGTAGAGAGTCAATTACTTCTGGAAAGTACATATATTGACTCTAAGAGGTCAATTACTTCTAAGATATAATACAATGACTAAACATTAAAAAAACATGTGATTGTATTCAGTAGTTGTTTGTTGCTTTTTCCACTTAGCTTTTAACAAGTACAACAAATTATTTATTTATTTAAGCACTGTGTTTAATTTCTAACAGTCATCCCTCTTTAAATGCACTGTATAGATTTTTACACTTGAGGAAAACTCTACCTTTCTAAACAAAGATAAAGTTTTTTGAAAAGTTAAGATGAATCCATCTTATCTTTGTTACCTAAATAAATGTATATATGCAAATCTTAAGCATTTAGAAATGGAATTAAAATGATTAGTTGAAGTTCTTCATGTTCTCATTTCTAAATGCTTAAGATTTGCCTATACATATACTTTTAGGTAAAAAAGATAAGGAGGATTCATCTTATCTTTTCAAAAGGCTTTATCTTTTGTTTAAAAATGGAGAGTATTCCTCAAGTGTAAAAATCTATACAGTGCATGTGTAGAGAGGTGTTTCTCTAATGACTTTTTACAAGTAGTAGAAATAAATATATCAAGTGGATTTACTGCATTGAATTCATAATTTTTGAGTAATGAAAGCACCAGAGCTGGAATCAATCCAAGGGCTTTGTATTTCAGAATCTGACTCAGTACCACTGCACAAAATCACACAGGACTTAGCAAGTCATAACTAGCTACTATGTTCCACATATCTTTAACAAAAATTATTATATTTTAAGAATATTAAAAATAATGATTCCTATATGCAAATTGTAGTATTATCATGAAATACAAATTATTGGAGATGAGAATTTGCATATCAAATTATATATCAATAGTCATTTCTTCCAAACAGTATGTAAATCCTTTTTTTTTTGTTGATAGTTTTTATTGCTTTCTTTGTGCCTTATAACATGAATTTATTTTTCTGCATTAGGCAGTACCATATTTATACAGTCAACTATATAAATATATCACCATTAATCTTACTTTCCTATAATGTATGGAAAATCTTTAGTTTTACTCACAGCAACTATTTAAACATTGGCTTCAAAATCTTAAAATGTTTGAAAATTTTTAACTCATCAGTTTGGAAAGCATATGAAAAAATGTCCAATTGATGTTAAAGTGCAATTGTCTACCCTATTCACTATAGGTTATTTAAGTACAAACTTTTTGATAGAAATTGTTGCCACATACTATCTATAGGTTAATTAATATTCACCTTTTACTTAAATTATTATACATAACTAAATTGAAGTTTAAAATGAATGCTTAATTTTTTGTATATAAAGTCTTCAATTTCAATAATGTTTGTAGCAAAATTAAATTATTTTGGTGGCACAGTTATTATTTAAAATATTTTTAAAAGTAACAAAAATATTTTAAACAATTTAAAAGTAAGGAAATTATATTAAGAAATGATTTTAAAAATTATTTATCTCTGTACCTTTACTAATATCATGATAAAAGAAAAAGTGTAGTTTTTCACTATGAGGATTTTCAGTACTTCTAAAAATAATAATGATAAAAATAAAATATATTTATTATTAAAATTGTTTTTTTTTTAAAAAAATGAAAATAATTTAAAAAGAAAATTAAATGCTAGAAATAAAAAAAAGAGCTAACTTTCATCTTTACTAATATAATCTTAAAAATTATCCCTGAATTGTTTAAAGAACACTTCCATTTTAGGGTTACCTTTATCTCCTGACTATACCTGACATCTAAGAACTGAAACAAAATTAATTTGTAGATTCATTAACCTTAAATGCAAACTTATGATATAATATCATGGAGGGAACTGAAGATTGATGCTGACACCAGGCTGTTTTATGTCTATCATAAATTATACAACACCTGATTGCAGAATTATCTGTAGTAAATAGTACAAATATTATGTAATTATTGCTAAAATAGAAATTTATCTCCATCTAATGCTTTCTTTGTAATTTACAACAATAACTGTGTAATATTTACTAAGGCTGTAACCTCCAAGAATATGCGCATAAAAATGCGATAATAGGGACCTCTACAGGTCTTAACCACAAGCTTACATTTTGGAAGAAAAGAAAGGAACTTCTTTACTTCAACCTACTTTCTATATAAATAGGTGAAGCTGAAGTGGTTAGATCTGAGAGCATGAAGTAAAGAAGTTCCCCTCTTTTCTTCCAAAATGTAAGCTTGTGGTTAAGACCTGTAGAGGTCCCTACTATCACATTTTTGTACACATATTCTTGAGGTTACAGCCTTAGTAAATATTACTTACATAATCAATGTGCATTTAAATAAATTTATAATTACAACAATAACTATGACAATGGCCCTGGAATTTATGGTGTGCAAGTACATATTGAAACTCCATTAATTAATCAGTTGTTAAAAAATGATAAAAAAATTTTCATTATGCAACAATTTATGAAAAGAATAATCTTGATGACTCCATTGATAGTCATTAAAAAATAATAAGTTTCTCATTATGCAACAATTTATCAAAGAAATATGTCTTCATGTTAAACTGGAAATCAGATTTTCTGTAATAAAAAATAACCTGTAATTATTATTGTTGTTAGTGGCCACAGTAAGATAAAAGGAAATCTCATTTTTAGGAATCCAATATTATAAACAATTAGAATTTAAGTCAAATAGTATTGTTTTAAATTGTTTGTAAGCTAAATCGCTTTTTTAGGGTGTGCAGCAATACTAAGTCCCTACTTTCTCATTTGATATCAGTCAAACAATATTAACATCTACTAAGTAACAAAGTAAATATTGAGCATAAATCAATGGCCAGCAACTAATTGGTAATAAAAATGCATAATTCTGAGATGTTTTTGAATATACGAGGGCTGCTTAAACTAATAGTCATCAAATAGAATAACCAAACTTTTTATCAGTCATTTATTACTTGACCAGGATTACATTCAACCAAAATCCAATTTACAATAATTCCTGAAAATGCTAACTATTTATTTTATTCCACAGCTATTTGTTGTAAGAAGGAATAATTAATTGATTACAAATAATAATGGCATATCTACAATCATGGGCAATTTTTGATTAGTGGCATCCGTCAATGAAAAGCATAGCATCTGCACCCATACTCTTAAAAATTACTTTATTCATGCAAATAGTTTGAGATTCAAACATCTTAAGGTTTGAAATCAAGTTATCTAACTTTAAGCTTGCAACTATATATATTTACACCTGGGTCTCTTTTTATGCGGATTTATTTAACGCAATTTTGAAGTTATGCGATTCATGTCTCTCCGGAAGTCGAACTCCGATAATGTGCTATTACTTTAAATAATAAATTTTGCGTATATTGAAAGTAATAGCACATTATTGAAATTCAACTTCCATCTTAGTAATTTCAATATTTTCAGTGCTTTGTAATAGTAAGATTTTATGCAATAATGAAATTAAAATCATGATTTCCACATTTTATGTATACACACATTAAATTTTACAAGATTATAATGTAAATTTTTTCAAACATTTTGCGTGTTAGTTTTGCATTTTAAATCACATTCTGTTTTTGCTTTTTAAAAAAGAACGTAATCAATTATTAATCATTTAGTGTCCGCAAGTTTATTTTTAAAGGGTGAGTAATAGCAGTGGGCACAATTAAAATTGAAAATTAAAAAATTAAAGACAAAAATAAGAATTTAATTTTTAGTTGTTAGATTAATTACTAATTACGTTGTCAACCATTAACACAATGTGAGAGTGACGTTGGCACTAGTTGTATTTCCTTTTGTGAAGAATCTGATTTTTTACCAGTTTGCAAATAAACCTGTTTATCAGCAAATATTGATAATAATTAAAACGTGTATAAAAAAATGTAAATTACTGTAAATTATGCATAAAAATATATTGTTTTGAATAAAATTAAATATTATAGTTAAAAAAAGTTTGTCTTGTATCAATTTTTTTCAAATTTGAAATTTTTTATTAGTCATATTTTATTTCCTTATTTTTTTTTTTGCGCGAATTTTAAAATAATTTTATGTTGGTGCTTTGCTTTTACACGATTTTTGAAAAATCACAGTCCGTATCCCCCCTTTTTCAAGGTAAGTTTTGTCTATTTTTGCGTGATTTCATTTGCGTGTGTTTTCTGAGGAACCTATCGCATAAAACGAGACCCAGGTGTAATTGTAATTGAAAGTACCTTTGATCAAATAATGGAATATACTTATTAATAACTGGCTATTGAGTGTGTATTTGTGAATCATTGCTTTTAATTGAAGAAATTCATAAATGGGTTAGAGAATTTGAAGGTGGCTTTACTATCTAATATTCATGATTCTGGATTCAAATAAATAAAGCAAACTATTGTGAGAACAGTTAAAATAAGTAGAGAAAGTCATACAGAGATTTCGAAGTGATATTACTAAAGTTTGAAGCCATGCTAACACATCAAACCATTCCCAAAGCTCTGAATTCAGTGTATAAGTTGTATGTTTTGGTAACGTCTATTATTTTTTTGTATAAATGAATAAAAAAAACTAACTAACATTTAATTGTTTATAGTGTAACAGTGCAACTTAAATTTTAATGAGCAGAGTTAACTGTACTAGATAATCATTAGTTTTATGATAAATACAAATTAATGAATAAAATATAGTTCAGATCATATTTTTATTTCTTCTCTGCTCTTTTTTACCATTCTCATTTGTCTGAACATAAACATAAAAGGCATATTTTTTATAAAACTGTTAAATCAAGTGGCTGCAGCAATCCAATATAAGTCAACAATACCATATTTGCTGAATATTTGTTTTTTATTCAAGTAAAATATAGTTGTCATACAATATCTTTTAATAGTGATCAGTAATTTGAAATTTCATGATATCTAGAAAACAGACAATGGCTACTTGATCAAAGATTAGATTAAAGTTATTCCATTTTGGAAGTATAACATATGGAAGATATGATGTGCAAAAAGATGATCTGCAGAAAGATTATTGGATTACATTGTCACAATTATGAATATGCCTTTGAATCACCTGAAAAATTAACCAGGTAAATGATATTTGTGTGATCCCAAGAATCATTGTTGACTTGAAACACTTTTTAATAATAATAGCAATAATAACATGTCTTAAAGGTGATTGTACCTGGAGAGGATAATTGGTGATGTTGCCTTTAAATGTATTTTGAAGATGCGTTAACAAAAAACTAATATTTTAAGGAATTGAAATATGTTCCAACTGACTCTCTTTCTTCCATACAAATTGCTTATTCAACTTTTAAACTATTTTAATGTTTATTGTAATTTTGTTCAGTGTAGCTTCAAATAGAAATATAACATTAATCCAAACAATCATATTCCAAGCTCTGTTCTAGTCATATTCAAAGGATAGAAAAAGATTTTTATTTTATTATTATTCATTGAACCACAGTAGCTGTTAGGGCATCATTAGTGCATAATTTTCATCTATATTAGAAACTCATTTGAACTCTAATAGTGAATTGCTTAAATAACGATTCTTAATGTTTAAGCACAAGCATTCTTTTATTTATAGCTGGTTACCTGTACAGATTGAAATTTTAACTTTACTCTAGAATTAAACTTTAGATCACTGGTATGAGAGATCAGTATATTAAGTTTTATTCCAAATGTCATATCATAAGATTCAGAGTCCACTGCTCTGCTATTGCACTAAAGTATATAGGCTAATATAAGTAATAATAATAATCAAACGGTTTATCACTCAGAAGTATGAGACTGAAAGTGGTAGAGGTGGAATCACAATCCATGACCTTGAGCTTCAGAATATACCACTTCACTAAACTACACAGCTTATATAAGCAATAATAATAATCAAATAGTTTATTGCTCAGCAGAAGTATGAGACCAGAAGTGGTAGAGGTGGAACCATAATCCATGATCTAGAGCTTCAGAGAAAAACCACTCCACTAAACCACTCAGGGTAATGTAAGGGAATAATAATCAAAATGTTTATTGCTCAGAAGTTCGGAAGTAGTAAAGCACTGAATTGTGATCCATGGATCTTGACTTCCAGAATCCACTTTACCATTTGCACTAGACCACTCAGAGTAATTAAATAGTTTATTTCTCAGGAATTTGTAAGAAATTCAAGTACTATACATGGCAAGGCTGGCACCATGATCCATGGACTTTGAGCTTCAAAATCTATAAATCATGCAAAAATTATATTTATACTATTATCATCATCATCACTTCTAATGAATAATATTTTTTGTAAGGCGTACCATATGTTGGTTCTGATTTTCTTCACTGCCATTGCTGGCCACTACTTTATTTATCATTAACCTTTCTGAACAATGTATTAGAATGCTTCATCTTTTATTGAGGTGATGGAATATCTTTGTCATGGCTGGTTTCCACTTTCAACCTTTGTTTCTTATTGATAAGATGATTTCATTTGACAAAAAAATTATCAAATTAAATCTGATCATCTGGTCTTTGAAATTTCTGATCTAATCTGTTTGTCTAACCTCTTATTTTCCTTGGTTATCCAGAGTGTTTTCAAAAGTTTCTACCAGCATTGGAATGTTTTAAAAATACTAATATCTAATGGTTGCTTGGTAGATCACATGCCATTCAAGCACCATTCATGATAGATGGAGCTTCAACTCTCAAGTCTATCACTTTGCTGCTGCATCAAATAATTCAAAAGTACCAATACTTTTCTTATCCTTCTTCCTTGTCCAATGTTCACATCCATAGAGAATTACAGTAAATACTGTAACTTTAAAAAATTATGATTGTTTTTAAAAATTCATGGTAATACGTCTTTAAAAAAAAACGAGTACTTGTAGCTTTTAGTACTATCTTTAAATATAGCATTCATTTGATGTTTAAATTTATGAATCAATATTATATATATATCATCAATAAATAAGTCAAAATATTTTATAGATGTTAAAAACAAAAATAACATATTTTTTCACTTCTCACGACATAGCATTATTGGTTTGAACTATAATTGTTTCATTATTTCTTGCATATGACAAATAAGAAGAAAATGTGTAAGATTGATCTACAATTTAAACTCTCATGAAGAATGAAAAAAAAAATTAGTTTTTAAATTGAATTTTTTGATTAATGCCTGTTGGCAGAAGTGTGTATTTTGTTTTAGAACTGATTTAGTTTTCATGGGAAATCAATTGATTTATTTATTGAAAAAAGGAATAAAAATGCAAAGGAAATGTTAATATAGAATGACAAGTTAGCTTTTTTTCTCTTGTATTATTATTTTCTTTTATTTTATATTTTTATATTTAAGTTGTTAAAATAACTAAAATATTACAATCCCCTCCCCTCCTCGTCTGTTCCATTTTAGTTATTGTTTTTTTTTTTTAATTTAAAATATTCAGCTTCGGCTATCAAAAGTATTAAATTCAACAGTGCAAGATGAAAAATCACAATAAATAATATATGCAAAATTTGGGCAAAATATTTGAATAATTTCTGATCCTATTATTAATACAACTGGGGATAGTGTTAAGGAATGAATTGTTAGTAAATTACGCGAGATGGTATTGTAAACCATTTGAACGTCTTAGAGGACCATTAAGACATAAACTTATGGAGCTCACCTTGATATAATTTATGGATTTTTTACTCAATGTTTAAGACCAGCCATCAGTGATTCAATAATATTTGTTACATAATTACGGAAACCATGTTAGATCTGTAATATTGTTCTCATTTGAATCATAAGACATAATTATTTAAAATGTATATATAGAAGAAATCATCTTGAGATGACAGTGATGAATTTGATTATAAAAATGCAGGAAATTATTCTATTAAATAATCAATGCATTCCTTAAGAACATCATGTTATACAAATTCATGCTATAAAATGAATACTAGGGCTTATGAAAAAGAGTCTTCAGGGATTCATCAATATATAGAAAAGTTTATAAATGTTAAATGAATAGAAAATACAACTTTTCTCTTAGTAAACTAAAGCGCTTACTGGTAGATCTGTGTATGCACTTGCATAAAAACAGACAAGTTGTGCTCTGTCCAAAGATGCTATGGCAAATGGTGCAAATTAAGTTTTTAAAAAATCCAAACTTGAAAATTTTGTAGTGTCAAAAAATATAAGTAATATTTCTTTAAATAAAGGAATGCTGATAAGAAAAGAAAACAGACATACATATAATATATGTCTTGGTTTTATATTTGCATTTCTAAACTTAAATGCTAGGATTTTTATATATATATGTCAAAGCATTGTCCAGGAAGTGAACCTGAGCCAGCTGCTTGTAAAGCAACTATGCTAACCGCTAGGCTACCAACACTTGACAAAATGCTATGATATTATTTCTTGATACATAGTAGGTATTGGACATGCGTATTTGGTGATTTTGTCATTTTCTAAATAACAATGAATTATCTTTTTTAAAAAAATAGTTTCGGTTTATTTTTATTGTCAATTATGTTTATCATCTTAAAATTACATAGTGGTTTGATTATAATAATAACACATGTAATAATTAATTTTAATGTAACTTTAGTGTTCAAAGCAAAAAATATAATAGATATAGTGACAAATCAACATGTTAGAACAGGGAGAGAAAAAAAATTACATGATGTTCGTATATTTACACAAAACATGTAATATGTGTTATATATTTGTACATGTTTTCAAATTTTATACATATAGTAATATGAAATGTATGTTATTTATATTGAATATATGTGGTTAGCTGATTGCTTAGATCTTATTTACAAATTTGCAAGTAATGAAAGAAGGCTTCATCTAACTGACTGAATATCAGATAGAGCTAGGATTTGATCTCATGTTTTGAATTTTGTTTAAAAAATGGGGATTGTAATTTGCTTGAGTTGAATAGAATGTAAAATGATACTTTAGAAACTACATAGTGAAGTGTGTGAATGTTGTGGCTTAATATTATTAAGTTCATATAGAGATGCTCCATCTGAATGAGATATATTGATTATGGAAATTCTGTGTGGTTACAGTTAAGGGCAGTGAAAAAAGAAATGATCCAAGGTTTTCTCATTTCTGCCATATAGTGAACATATGACATCAATATTGGAAAGTTTCATCCTAATTGAAATAAAGGAATTTTCAGGAAGGATAATGAGATTGATTTTGATTACATATCAAAATACTTAGGTTGTAGAATTCAAAGCTTGAACTTTTTAATAATCTGGTGATTACTGAATCCAACGTATTGAATGGTATTAGAGATATGAGATTTTTTCCCCCCCAATTTCTCGAGAATTTTTGGTTGATAAAAGATTCTTGAGAAATTTAATGTCATTTCTTGAGAATTAGGAGGGAAAAAAATAAAAACAAAACAAAGTTATTTTTACTAAACATTCCTTAAAAATTCTAGTATTTTTATTAACTCTATTATATTATTTTCTCACTTTAAGTATTATTATGCTTAATGACATTTAGTCAGCATTAATAAAAAAATAATTTGCAAATTAACTATATACTTTTTCTTGACGTTTATCTATAATGGTAATATAAATTTTATATAGAATTTGTAAATTTAAATTTACAATTTATCCAAACCACTTCAAACACTTTTTATCAAAACTTTTTATTTGTATATATACATACACTTACATTTCGACTGACCTGCAGTCTTCTTCAGAACCAGTTTATCGTCAGTCGAAACATAGATGTATGTATATGTACAAATAAAAAGTTTTGCTAAAAAGTGAAGTGGTTTGGATAAATTGTATTTATAGGATATTACAGCAAAATAAAAAATGTGTGATTTTGGTAAATTTAAATTTATTTTAAAAACTACTATACATACTTGTATAGGCTCCAAAAATGAGCAAGCAGAACTATAGCGATTGCTGGAAGTATTTTAAATTGGAAAAGGAACTTAGAATTCAAATATCAAAGTGGAGGACTAATGCAATAGTTCCATTATTAAAATTTCTCCAAAATCCAAACCATTTAGAGAACAAGATGACAAATTTTTCAAATCCACCTCAAAATTTGATATCATTAAACTAGCTAAAAATTATAAGCAAAGATTATTCCAAAAGAATTACGCAGATGAAATGGAACTGAGCAATTCTGACTGTGAGTCGGATATTAAAGTAGTAACAGAAAGCAACCCTACAAATATTTCAGCAAGTTTACAACATTAATTAGATGCAATTTTAAAAGAACCTCAAACAGTTGCAAACATTTGTTTAATGTTGGAAAAAGAATTTATTTGAAGCTATAGGCAAATTGACAAATAATTTGGAAATTTTGAAATCTGCATTGAACATGACTAAGTCTACATCAACACAAAATGAGCGGAAGTTTTCGGTGTGTGGTCATATTATGCCCCCAAAAAAAGAACCCCCATAAAAGATTCATCGATCAATTTTGTATCTTTTTTTAAAACTATTTTTTAAAAGAAAATGTCTAGAGTTCATATTTAATCCGGAAATGTCTAGAGTTCATATTTAATCCGGTTAATTTAAAAACTGGATCATACATAATTTATAATTTTCAATGAAAATGGAGATTGAATGAATTAAAATTGAATTTGCAGGTTGTTTTTTATTAAAAAATTAATTTTTTGTTTTCTTTTATATAAATTGTTATTAAGGTAATTTTTAAAATAAAAACGGAAAGTTTTAGTTTGTTTTTTTTTGAGAATTCTCAAAAACATCAAAAAAAAATTCCCGACTTCTCGACAATGAAATAAGTTTGTGAATTGCATATCTCATTATGGTATGCATTTTCAAACATTTTGTGTATGATATTTTGTAAGATATCTCAATATTTTATTTTGTTTGCAAATAAGGAGAGGTAAAGGGAGTGAGCTATTAGTGAATTTATAAAGTGTTAATTATTTTAAATATAAATATATTAGGTTGTGTTGCTGGAGGATCTGTAAATTGTATTTCTGTTATAGCATGATTAACTGATACTAGGTTTCGAGTGGTATTAAAATTGCATATTGATAACAAAATTTAAAATGCAGGTAATAGAACTGGATTCCAAAAGATTGTAAAAGTCCTAGAAAGTGACCACATGTGAGATGGATTGATGAAATAAGGAAATATGTTGTGGTAAGGTGGAAAAATTAGGCTAGAGGATCAGATAAATTTTGGATTAAATTTTGAGAAATTTTCATTTTGCAGTTGCTAATAATGGTTGATAATGGTAATGATGATGATGAAAACATGTACTCTACCATATTTTTATAAAAGAAAAACAATTGAAAATAAAAACACTAAAATAGAATCTTACAAAAATTGTGTTTTTAATATATTTATTAATATGATATAAATAATGAAATACATAGCTTAATTTTAGTATTGTTATGTTATTAAAATGGATTACCTCCCACTGTACCAATGATATTTTTTATTAATGTGCTGAACCATACTGACAAAAACATCTTTATTAATAAGCTGATGAAAGAGGACATGAAAGTGAATTTAAGTTTTGACATTTAATTTTACAATACTAAATGAGTTTTATTTTTTTATAATTTAATATTAACAATTTATTAATTGATATCATATGTGCTCATTGTATTTGCGTATATATGTATATGATAGTGATAAAAATTTGATGGCATTCCACATGTCTATATGAACACATGTTAGAGCTCCAAAATTATAATGGGAATATCTGTGGGTTATTATAGAAGAGTCCATTTAATCACACTAATTTTTATTTCAGAGGTAAAATTAATTATCTCTATAGATGCCATTATCTTATTATAGACAAATTAGTTTCAATCATTCTTATTTTAAATTGAATCCTCAAAATACATTATGTGATTAAATAATTTGATTATCAGGTAACAGTATACTGAAGAATGAGTATAAATAAAAGCAGAGAGCTCTAATTAAATTTATATAAAACAATTAATTAGTAAGTATACAAGTTATAATTTTTCAAACATAATTAAAATCAAAAATATAAAATTCAGCGATTTTGGAGATACGTATCTTTTGATACCACTTAAACATATACCGAAGTCATTTCGTGAATATATGCCCTCCCCTCCCACACACACTGATACATAATTCTTCCCTTTCCCCCCTCCTTATTAATAATGTTTATTATTAATACATCTGGTTTAGCGGTATGTTTATATAATACATGATATTAATATCATTATATTTAAGATAATTATCATAAAAGAGAAATAATAATATAAAAATACATTAAATTACAGTTATACAATAAAAAACAAAATATCAAAAAAGGTTGAGAAAAACACCAATTTTCTTATAAACAGTGAGGATTGCCAATTCCTCTACAAGCTTTATGATAAATGCTTAGCCAGAGCCAGCACTTAAAATATCTCTGTCAGGAACCCCTCCCCAAACCCCTGACCATGGTTTCATGCTTTGGCACTCCTCAGAGAGGTGTCAGGGTAGGTTCAGACACTAGATCTAAAAATACCAACCCAAAGGAATTGGCAATCCTCACTGTTTATAACTTACAAACTTAAGAGATAGGGTCATGTGATCTATGAATTGATCTATGACTCTTATTTTGACCAATTCTCTTACTTTTATCTTGTGATAACTTAGGTTTGTCAATTGTTTATACTCATTAATTTTCTAAGTATCTTAGGTGATCGAGAGGTCAGCACAGTTGCTTTACAAGCAGTTGTCCCGGGTTAGCAGGCTCGCTTCCCAGCTGATGCTATGACACATGAGAAAAAAAAATCGTATTTTTTTTTTTTCATGTTTAATAACTTAGTTTTGACTTTAGCAACTAACTGTTCTAGGTTTCTTTGGTCCATATTTTAAGTATTTTCTTGAGATATTGCTCGAGCATTTTTATTCCACGATTAAACAATATATATTAGTGATTAATAAGATGTGGTATAAGTCTTAATTTAAGAACAGCCATGATTTTAAAAATTCACTTTCATTTTTTAAATTTATTTATTTTTAATTTGACAGACTTTGGCAAGACATATAGAGATGCTTTTTAACTAAATTCAAGTAGACAGTCTCAAATCTTTCTTTTTGCATGCTTGGAAAGAAAACTCCCAAGTCAAATGTTTTGGCTTATTATCCAGATATTGTTATGTGAGTCATCTTCACTAATAATAATAATTTAAGGTAGTATACTTTGATTAAAATGCTATCTCTTAGATTTAGCTTTTTGACTCGACATTATTTTTTTTACTCAAGCATTTAACTAGTTTGCCAATCTTTCTTCAAATAAATAAAAATAAGTAATAAGAAAGCAATATTTCACTTTTGGAAACTTTTTCTTTATGAAGATTGACTTCATTTTTAAAACATCAATATCACATATGTAATACAATCAGCTTTCCTAAATATTTATTTTGTTCATTTTAGTCACATGTTATTTTCCACTGCCTATGAATCGTACAGTTGTTTATTTCATTCATAGAACACTATATTTTAAGTCACTAGAATAACTTATCTTGTTTTATATATATATATTAATTTATTTAGCAAGTTTATTTATCCGTTTTCTCCCCAAACACTAATTTGAAATAACAAAGAAGCTATCTCTACTTTAATGTTTATCAAATAAATCAAACTCGGCTTTTTAAAAAAATTATACAAGTTATTTAATACACGTTATTTATTCTTTATCATTTTAGCTATAAAAATTAAATTATATTATTTTGATATATACTATTTTGTATTTCGTATATCATTTTTATAGATTTATAAAATATATATTTTTATTATTAAATAATTTATGATGTGGCTCTCCTTCACCTAATTTTTTTGTTTTCAATATTAATTTCTTTTAACAACATTAATTACTTTTAGCCATATTATTTATAACATAGTTTATATAAGTGTATGAGTGTGTGTGTGTTTTTTTGCAAATCTAGTTTTCTTACTATTTATATTTATTTCAAATTTGGAGATAAGAATAATCTATCTCACTAGACCATTTCCCCTTAAAGTATTATAATTTATTTATTATCATTATCTTCTTTGCAATATCGTCAATCCTTTTTTCTACAATTGTTTGAGCTCATCTATCTAATTGCAAATTTTTATTACTTCCAATTTGATTAATTTACGGAAAAACACGTCTTTCACTAATATTTAAGTTTTAAACATTGAATAATATATTTAATATTTAAAAGTTAAATGTATCCATAATTTATTTATTATATATGATCTATGTTTTAGATTATAAAATCAACAAAATTTCCAGATTATAAATACTTATTTGGTAGAGGTAACTTTCAAGAACTCACAAAAATGGTTCAAGAATCTCCTGGAATAAGTGCTGTTTTTATGGCCGTCAATATGCTAACTGGACGTCAGCACTGTGTATTGGAAAAACATTGGAATCTTCCTGTGTTTGACCGGTAAGAACACATATGTAGACACACATTTATAAAATATTCAAATTGTATAATATTAAATAATATGTAATATTTCGTCAACTTTGTAGTTTGACTTTTAATATAAATGGCACTCAGAAGCTTCATCATTTCAAAAGGTTATATATATATATCATTATTTTCAACCATTATGAAACCACTGCAGTATGAAGGTCTCTCCAATTTCAATCCATCTTCTCTGATCTTTAGCCTCTCTTCTCCACATCACCCCAGCACATTTCTTTATTTCATCCATCCATCTCACTGTATTCTTTTTTTAGATAAAGATCAAATAGAAGGGGGTGGAGGATTCCAAGCATAATATTTTCATCTTTAAATTTTTATATCACATGACTACTAATCTGATTTAAGAGTATTTATCTCTTCAATTTTTCACTTTTATCTCTGGATTAACTTCTCAGTAATAATAAAAAGTTTCATGTAAAGTTTCCATCATTATACTTTTGCATGTGATAATTGAAGAAAGAGTGAAATAGCTGTTGTTCTTCTTCACATGTCTTAATTGAATTGAATTATTACGTTCTTTTCTAACCAATAATTGAAACCTTTGTTTGTACTTTGCATAATTTAGGACAGTGGTAGAGTGTAAGATTTTGGAATGTAAGACCTATTGACCCCAGTGCTGGCACTTTCAGCATTTGAATTTTTTAGGAACTTTATATTATTAATTGAAACCTTTTAGTTATATAGAAAAGAAAATTTATTTATTGTCTTTATACTTCAATGGATGACCTGTTAGGGATACTAATTATTATTTTCCAATGATTGTATTTGAGTCAAAGCATCTTTCTATTCTAAACTATACTAATGCTGTCTTGCATTGGTGGTCGAGAGGTCAGCGTGACTGCCTTACAAGCAGTTGCCCAGGTTGCGGGTTCACGTCCCGGCCGATGCTATGACACTTGGGGGAAAAAACTATACTAATGCTTTATATTAACCACATTGGGTGTAGACAGTCTTTTCAGTTAAATTTTCTACTCTATACTAAACATATCGTTAAAGTTTTTCTGAATATGCTTTTTACTATTTTATTAATCAGTAAGAGAGTTACTCTTTCTAATAAATATTACAATATTCTGATAATATCATCTCACAATATATTTGAAACATATTAGGTCACCACTTTGGCTGTGCTGATTAACTATTTAATATGCAAAATAATCAAGGGCATAGATTCGAATTTGGGATTGTTGTGTTTCAAACAAACTTCCAACAGCATAAGAAATGGCTCGTGGAGATTGCTTGCTAAACATCCACATACTAGAAACACAGTAATTATTCAGAATTATGCAAGTAAGTAAATACACAAACTAGTATTGTTGTTGTTTTTTTAATAATTTATGGTCTATACAAGCCTTTAAAATCATTTTTCATAATCATCTGGATAACTTTTATGACAATGTGTCTACAGTTAACCTATTATCCATGATCCTAAAAAATGTTCTTTAATGATAATTGGTATTCTAAGAAATAATTACTTATGTAAAACAAAATACTCTAAATAATGTCATATCTAAACAAATATAGTTTAAAAGTGCTTTTAATCATGTTATCTTATAACTGAATTTGACACAACAAATTTTATAGATTACATATAGTTTTCTTATTTTTAAGAATACACAAGAAACCTCAGTCCATCATTTTGCAAGAGAAAGGAAGACAAAAATGATTCTTATAGGAAATCTATAGCACCAAGAAATTTAAAATTATAGACATGAACAATTTAGCATTAATTTTACGGGAATACATGTAAAGTACAACTCAAATGTTATAATTAAAGATATTCTACATCTATATTTGCAGAATGTGCATAATTTTAATATCACATTAATTACATATGTTTAAAAAACAGAGCTAAATTATTAATATACATCTTTTTTTTTAAACTTGTTTAATTGCTGAACTAATTTATTAAGAATGATTTTTGTATATATTATATCCACTAACTACCTTTCAGTTATTTAATATATTTTTTATAAAAACAGATATTGCTATCTGAAATAACAAAACTAATTAATTTAAATTAATCAAATTCCCTAATTATATATATATGGAAAAAGATTAAATGCAAATGTCCACCTTGTGCCTGCAAGCTTTCTTGCAAAGAGAAAGTGGATGTTTGTATTATATTTATAACACTCTGAAAGATAGCCTATTTTGATTATAACCACAGATAATAACCAGACTGAAGCTTATACATCAAGTATAGTTTTCAAGTCAGGAATCAATCATATTTTCTGATCATCATCCATTCCACATATATATTATTATTCTATAGTTAGATGTTTAAACTAATTTTATCTGAAATGCTAAACCAAAATATATTTTATTCTAGATTTCTTTTCATGTTACATATATATAATATAAAACACACAAATAAACATATAAAAATTATATTTTTCAAAACCTATTTTATTAAATAATTGAAGTATTAACATGAGGATACTGTCAAGCATTGGTGGTCGAGAGGTCAGCACAGCTGCCTTACAAGCCGTTGACCCTGGTTAGCTGGTTCACTTCCCGGCCGATGCTATGGCACATGAGAAAGAAAAAAAAACATGAGAATAAATTATGTTGTTCATATTAAATTAAAATAAAGCATAAATACATATTTGACATCCTTTTCTTTTTCTGTGTGAATCATTTTAATTTTACAAGTAATAAATCATAATTGTAAAGATGTTTTAAAATCATAATTTGAGATTTTAAATGTCTTATGAAAACTTTTAAGACAATAATTACTGAATAAAAATGGTTTGGCATTTATTGTGTTCAAATTTTACACCTCAGTTCAAAATACAAACTTTTTTAGTTTCATGATTATGTTTTTCATGTTATATTCATAGTTTGTACATAAATTATGCAATTCTATATGATGGAGTAACACTTTTGAAGTTTATGCTCCCATCACATTTTATGAATCTTGGAAAAGATTATTATATCTTCTAGATCACTTTTTTTTTTTTTTACAACCTGTGACACTACATTGTATTGGTGCTGTTTTGGGCTCAAAGTACTTTTTTTTTTCAAATATTTGTAGTATTTATTTTATAATTTTGCATTTATCTGTTGGAAAAACTTGGACTAAAATATATTTTGGTTGATATCAGTTCTATCTAAAGTACTTAAATATCCATATCTTATAGTGAACATGGACTAAAATATATTTTGGTTGATATCAGTTCTATCTAAAGTACCTAAATGTCCATATCTTATAGTGAAAACTCACCTCAATGAGATCAGCTGTTACAGCTTTATGAGAAAGTCTTCAGTTTACTTGTATCACTTTGACTACAAGGAAATTAACTTTGGATTTTCAGAAATTGAAAAATGTCAACATTGTTTTGAGCTAACCACATGCTTCTCTGAAAATATAAATCTACAAAAAATGTTATATTTTCATCAATCTGATGTTTAACTATGCAAAAATAAATTTCAAAGCATTACCAAAAATTTATAATTTTTATATTTTTTTTAAAAAAAAAATTAGGTCATTAAAATTTATACCACCTTAATCTTTACATTTTTTTTAAAAAAAAAGCATTTTATATGCATTTTCAAAGTATTATGTCACCTTATTCTTTAAAACAAGAGATAATTCTTTATTAAAATCAAATGATGTGAACGATCAATAAACATGATCATCTCTTCCATAATATATATATATATTCAAATTGTTGTATATTAAGTACAGTAATATCCCTATAAATTAACTTATCCTATTAGAAATACTGTATTCCTTTTAATCTTTATCCACTATAAAATGATATAACGTTGATTATAAAAATATAAAAATTATACAAATTGAACGTTGCCACACGTAAAATAAAAGAGGCTATATTAATTTCAAGAAATCGTCAAATGTCAATTATCAAACATTAAAATGACAAAATTGTGGGAGAACTGAATGGAATTATGGGAGTTATAAAATGATATGCCACGTTTTGATTATTTTACGTTATATAGTTGATAAAGACTAAAAGGAATATAGACGAAAGTACTTCTAATAGAATAAGTTAAATTATATGAATATTACTGTATTTAATATATATACGGTATATCAATTTGAATAGTATATATATATGAATTATACTAGTTTGGTGTACATACATATATATGCTATTAAATATACAACAAGAAAAACCATAGATAAGACATAGTATTCAAGCTTCTTTACTAATTGTGCAGTTTCTAAAACTATATGAATTTAAACTTCTTTCAGTACTTCATAGAGTTAATATTATATAAAATAATAATACAAACACAATCAGATGATTGCTTTGAAGATTATATGACATTTGAACATTAGATATGATGACTTTGATTCACGAATCTATAGCTCTTAAATCCATTTCTCTATCACTCTACAAGTTTTTTAGTTACATGTACTGGAATATGATAAGTTATTTTTGGACTGTATTTTAGCTATGTCCAATTAACTTTCTACTATTAAATAGTAATCTCTGTAAATATTTATAGTGTTTATCATATATATATATATATATATATATACATATATATATATATATCTTCCGATCTTATAATACCCAATTAATTAAGATTCACTTACAATTAAATGATCATTATAATAGAGAATTAACTTTTAACAAATTAAAATTTAACAAATTTTGAACATTAAATATGAACATTATATACAAATCCATAAAATAGATCTGAAAAGAAAATGAGATAAATAAAACTGGAATCATTGTTGTTGATAATATTCAGTATTGTTATAGCAATATGGAAAGAACAGCAATTATTTAAAAAGAGCTAAAAATTTCCTGAAATGATTCCCAACAGAGAAATGTGGGGAGAGGTCTCACTTTGGTCAACTGACTGCCACTCAGTTTTTCAAGCAGCTGATCATATAATTGATAATTTATTATTGTTAAATATTTATTTGTAATGAACTAGTAAACAACAATAATAGTTGGCAAAATTTGTCTTATCGGTAGGAAACATTCATTTCTGGTGTTCAAATATAAACATGTCTTTTCAAACTATTAACCATTTGATTACTTTTTATCAATATGAGTTGATATATATGTTGTCCTTTACTGAAATAGCTGTCTTATTTTTATTTATAATAATTAAATGATATTTGAGTGCAAGTATAATTTATATACTTTAAATTTGGATGTAATTATAGGGGATTTAAATGCAGACTTTTAAGCTCCCTTCAGTTATCCACTATATCTCATACAACCGATACACAAGATAAATGATGTCCAATATAAATATTTCATGCTGAACTAGCACTTATCAGTTGGTTCAGATCATCATCTCCTACACATACACACATATATATAATCAGTGATCAGTTTATATTAAAATAGAAAATCTTCAAAATTTAGTGGAATGCTTCGATCTACTCCATGCTACAACTCTTCAGCCATCCATACCATTGAAAATCTGATGATGGGTGGCTGAAGAGTTGTAGGGTGAAGTAGATTGAAGTCTGTATATTAAAATTTGAAGAATTGCTATCTTAATACAAACCGAGCACTGATTATATATTTAGTGTGGGAGATGATATTTCAGTACGAAATACGTTTATTGGAGATCTTTTTTTTACATGTGAATTGGGTATATGCGATAGAGTGCATAGCTGAAGGGAGCTTGGAAGTTTTGGTTCAAATCACTTATAATAATAATTAAGTGTTGAAGACCATATTTTTAAGTCCAAATGGTAAATAAAAATGGCAATTACAATCTGCTTTTAAAATTGTTATACAGTATATATATTTAATCGTGGTATAGCTCTATTCCAGAAGCAGTTGACTTCCTTGAATTTGGATAATTACATCACTTTAATTACTAGACATTTCAGATTGTTTTAAAGGCTAGGAGTTTAAACATAGTAAAGCATACATTATAAAATTAATGTAAGTTAATAATTTTTATATTTAATGACGAACCTTTTTCATTTTGAAAGATACACTGTAGAAACAAGAAAAAAAATCATCTAATTATTTCCAAACCGCATTTCGATCATTATGTTTTCTTCATTCCCTTTCTAACATCTATATATAAATTTGATTCTCTATATCAAATTTCGACATATAATCTAGTTTTATTAATCTGATAAAACTTTTATATCACATCTTCTTTCTTTAAAGTAATTTTAAAATTTTAGTATAAACATATTTTTATTATCTAAGGAAAACGATTGCAAATGTTTTTTTATTATGCTCTAATCTTTATATATATATAAAGCGTAATTATTCAATATTCTTAATAATTTACTTTGATAAATATTTTAATATTTAAAATATATGTATTTAGAATTAATGTAATATTTTTATCTTTTTTTTCTTCTTAAATTCCTAGCTGTTCCCAATTCTTTTATTTTTCTTCACTAATTCTGTCTATTTTTAGTAACTAATCAATAATTTCTTTTTATTTACCCCAGATATTCCGTGGTTCTGCAGATCTTCAAAGAGCATGCCCAAACCGTGGCTGCAAGATTACAAATCGCACTTGCTGAAATCCCTTATATAAAGTATGTAAAATAATTTTTTGAAGATGTTTCTTTTTTAAAAAAAAATAATGAAGTCTAATATATAATTAATGCAACAATTAATAGGAACAAAGATTTCTGATACTCGCCTTTAAATACAAATGAAGTTATTTATCTCTTGATTATTTAACAATCGGGAAAGCTGCCTTCTTAAATTAATTTTTTCATTAAATATAAAAAAATATATTTGATTTAATTTTTGACTAATTTAATCACAATAACCTAATTTTTTTTATTATTAAATATTCTTTCATAAAATTTATTTCAAGACTAAAGTTACGTTTATGTGCTATTTGTATAAATTAGAGATATTATTTATATTCAATTATTTTTGATTATTCAATTCTTTTCAGAACCATGAGTTTTTCATTAATAAAATGTGCTAAATTTTATTATGCATTATTTAAATTATTAATATAGCCATAGTAAAGCAATTTTTTCTATTTAAACAAATTAGCATATGCTGTGGATGTATGCTAATACATTCATGTATATGTATAATGTGTACAGAAATTATTTTCAAATATTGCAATATGTTTATAAGGTTAAATTGTAATGTTTAATACTATATATATATATGTATTTGATGATGAATGAGCTCAAGTTTTTAAAAAATCAAACCGTAATCTTGATATTTAAATTGATAGTCAGGGTTATCATTTCTAATGGGAAAACTTAAGTATTGTAAACTTATAACTGAGCTAATGATCAGAAGTTGTTTAAGAAAGTTTCTGAAACAATACTCAGCAGAGAAAAGTAAAAAAAAAAAAAAATTAAGTTTAAGCAACCAAGTAGAAGTATTGTGCTCAACCTGCCCTATGATGGTCACTTGGCCATATAATTACAAGCATTATAATAAATCAAATTTTTTTAAACTCTAATTTTTTTTAAAAAAAAAAAAATATTGTGGATTTACAAATTGAAGGAGAATATTTGTGTTTCTGGGTTTCTAAGTTGATCAATTGCAGGCTTTCATTTTGCCTTGATGGAGATTCTTCAATATATACCATAGAATCTTCCAAAACTTATTTATATTCTTCATTTTTTGTATTTTTTAATAATTTCTTTCTTCTCTGTACATTTTGTTATCTTAGCACTATGACATATAAACCATTTGTAATGTGCTTTTTAAACATTTTTGGGGGGTAGTTGGTATTCTTTTTTTTTTTCTCATGTGTCAAAGTATCGGCCGGGAAGCGAACCCGGGACAACTGCTTGTAAAGCGCTGTGCTAACCACTCGGCCACCAACTTTCTTTTTTTAACTGCAAGTTTTCTTTTTTTATGGTTAAAAGTTATTCTAAGACCTGCTGTAGAACATTACACTTTCTCATTACATGATCTATCTTATTATACATTTATTCTCTGAACAAATAGACAAACTTGTATGCCTTCATCTTATAAAAGCTTAGTAATTGAACTTTTCTTGCATATTTGTATCTACTTTGTGTGTTTATTTCCTATTACCAGTTTCTGTTATCAGATACACTTCATCTTCAATAAGAAGTAGTTAGATCCACATTGCTATAAGTTCTAATATCAATTGGCCTAGGGATTGTTAATTATGTTATAAATTACTGATTGAAACCCCTATATTTTTTGCCATATATATATATATCATTAAAAGCCAATCAACACTAGACAATCCCAATATTATTAACAATCAACAATTTTAAACTGTTGTCAAGGCAACCTTTAACAAAAAAGTTGGAATCCCATCTTTATTAAGGGTCCAATATACTTATATAGATACCAAAGATTGCAACATGGCCTCAGAGATTGAAATTATTGATGCAAAGATGTTTAAATAAATCTCTTTAAACAGGTAAATATAACCTGTTCTGAATGCAGACTAATAAATAGTCAATTGTAACATTACAGGCTGCAATTATAATTTTCAAATTGCACCCAAAGTATTATTTAATAATAAATCTCAAAGTTTTTTCTACAGAGTTAAAAGTATTCTCTATTGCTGATTTGGTTAAACATTGCATTTTAAGCTTTTCTTGTCTTTTAATATTTACAACTATTTCCTGTTGCTGATTTGACTAAACATAATCTTGATGTTAAGTTTTGTATTTATGAGTTTGACTTCAGTTTTTGGAGTAGGTGATCTGATCAACAAAGATTATCAAATAGAATGCTAAAGTAAATCTGATAATTAAAGCTTTATAATAGAGATTAGAATTCTGATAATCTTTGTTTTGATAAAAATTATTCAGAAGCTAGTATAGTTATTTTATTTCCAAACAAATATTGAAAAGCCAAAGCAAAAAGTATTAGAGATGAATTTTGTCTTTTGACACCAATCCATAAAACATAATTATGCCTTATAGATTACATTCTCGTTCTTTAGCCTACTTATGTAATATCTTGCGATATTTTATTTTACTCTTCAGTGAAGTGTTTATTTTGGAATTCTAATTATATTTTAAATACTAACTATATTAAATTTTAATTTTATTGTAGCTCTTCAACACATTCTATTTTTAATTATGTCTTCCAATGAAAGTAATCAATAAAGCCCTGTTTTTCATAATCTCTATAATCATAAATGGAGTTTATATTTTTTATGTAAACCATACTGAAGTTTACCATAAAAATGTTTTTTTCAGGAAATCTTGCTGTTTAATTATTTCACACATCCAAAACAATGAAGATGTGATTTTTGCCATAGTAGGCTATACCATCACATCCAACAAGTAGAAGAATGTAAACATTGATCTTATGATCTTTCCATTATATATTTAGAATCTTGGAGAATTTCTTAAGTCTTCCATTAATTCACTTGAAGGTTTTGTTTAGAAGTGACACTGTTTGGGGTTCACTTTCCTTCACTCTCCTATGACTATCTTCAGCATTATTTTGCTGAATTGTTTTTATTTTGACAGCAGAAAGTGGAACTAAAATATGTTGATTTGTTATGTCAAAAATAATGTGAAGAAATTAGTAATTTCCAGCATTATGAACTTCATTATAATGTAATTTCGGCCTTCATGTGAATGATTGCTTGATTCTTTGTTCTCTGGTTTTGAGATCACTTGTGAAATTACTTTGAAAAGATTTTTAGAATTATGAAAAAATTGATTTTTTTTGCTTATTTTATTAAATATTAATGATTACTTTTACACAGTAATTATATAAAACAAAAATATACAAGATTACACTCAGCAAAAAGTCTCCATATAGTAGTGCCACTCAGTGCAAGCCAGAATAAGCAATGAATACACTAAGGTTTGTGTATAAAATCCCTATCTAGTGCCTATTCATCCAATATCCCCAGACTACTTTCTAGCTTTTGGCTTTCATCAGTGAGAAGCCTTAGATCCTAAGATCTTGGTGCAGTTTATTCAGATCCAAGGTTCCTCACTGATGAAAGCCAAAAGGTAGAAACTAGTCTGGGAATATTAGATGAGTAGGGACTAGATAAGGATTTTATGTGCAAACCTTCCTGCATTCATTGATTATTCTGGCTTGAACTGAGTGGTGCTACTATATGAAGATTTTTGCCTGTGTGTAAACAGCTTGTGTAAGCATAAAGAAATGATGATCATGTGATGTTTGATGGTTTAATATACAAGAGTATACTTTGATTTTATTCAAATATTTTTTATTTCAATATCTAATTATAATGGTCAAATGTTAAAATATAGTTATCATTAGATTCATTATTTAATGTTTTATTTTTAAAAATATAAGTTAAAAAATTCATAGTGCTAAAAAGAAAACTATATTTAGTAAGATTATAACACCTTTTGAACCAGATCAATAATGCCTTTCTTTATAAACATAGTACAAGGGCACTTTTGAAATATTTTTAAAAGTATAATTTGAAATTTTAAAACATCGGTGTGTTCGCATTTTAAAATTAAAATTCAATCAACAAAGATTTCATAAATTAAATTATCTAATATCATCAAAATTGGAGATAATGAATTTGAATATGCTGTTAATTCATGTAATAAAATAAAATAAATGCTACAAAAATATTAACCCTTTAAATTATATTAAAAATCCAAACAGAAGTCAAATATATGAAATATATTATGTTAAGCATAATTTAAATAATTGTATGAATATTTACAAAACTTCTATAAATTTAGTTAACAATTGGTTATGAATGGAAAATTATGTAGGTCAATGTATATAAAGTTGTATAATACATATATTAATTATTTTGTATATTGTTAAATTATATAGTCATTTTTTTATGTTATGTTGGATCTCTATATGAAGGTTTTATTCTATTTTATTAATATTTTATTTTTTGTTATTGTTGTTGTTTTATTTCTATTATGGAACACTAGATAATGTTGTATATGTAATAATTCATTATTATTATAATAGATTATAATATTTGAAAAGGATACTAGAACTGTTTACATGATTTTTTTTTTTTAATCAAATTTTCTATACCTCTAGCTTGACTGGTTTTTCTTTATATTACCCAAACAAAAAACAATGTCATTCTTTTCATTATGTATTCACTTTATTATTGTTTTTTCAACATTTGCAATGTTCAAATATGATTTTTTAGGATGTTTTTCATTTGTAAACTTATATTTCTAACAAATCAAGTTAAATTTAATGAATTCTAATATAGAATAATGATTTAATATTACAAAGGTTTAAAACTAAAATCATGTGTTAAATGATTACAAAAAATGGTAACAAAGAAAACAATGGAAATGTCAACCTGTTGAAAAATTTTAAGTGAATTTTTCTAACGCTTTCATGTTACTTAGTTAAGGAAATTCAGATCATACTTATGTACAATAAGTTAAATAAAATAATAATTCTCTGTATAAGTACTTAGTTGCAGTTAGTAGACTCCAGGTTGCGTGAAATCTGGGTTGCTTTTAAACATTTAAAGCTATACTAAAAGGACTAATGTGAGTGAAATAATTTGCATTTATTTAAAACTTGATTTGAATAGCTAATAATATCAGTGAAAGAATGTAAACTCTCAATAAAGTGAAAATTCTCAAAACACTTCTGATAATAATTTGTAAAATTGATAATATAATGAAAGTTTTTAAAAAGAAAATTGTCTTTAGAGAGCAATAATTGATTATTTGAAAAAGTTGCAGATGTCTGATATCCATGTTTCTATGGCAATTTTTGATCCTACTTTTTAATGCTAACATATCCTTTTCAGCATAAATTCATGTGAAGTTACACAACTTATTTTAATAGTACTCATATTACTGAATGTAAAAATGTTCGATAATTTTGAAAATATGATTCTAGAGTCAATAAAACTAATCAGTATGTTTTTCAATTTGCTCTGTGATATTTAACATACCATTGTAATGGCATATTTATATTGAACGTATGAAATGGATGAAGAGTCTCAAACTCCCTAAAAATATTTTATAGTTATTTTGCTGTGCATAGTTTTTATAAATCAGGATGGAATAGAAATGAAAGTTCCAATTAAACAAAGTCTTAATATTTTTCAAAGAAAAACTTATTATGTGGAAGCTAATTTAACAACATCATAAAATCTCACATAATGTCTAAAGAACCAGAAAGGCAAATATGAATATACTTAAGGTTCGCTGGGTGATTGGTATAGCTATTGCACCGATGGTATTTTTAATTTCTCATTCTCCCCCCCCCCTTCTAGATATAGGATGGTTATCCTTGCTTATATTGGCTGATAATCATAAATGCCTTAGCAGATAATAAAATATCTGCAGAATAAATTAAAATTATTGTGTGGATATAATGTGTCCTAGCAAATAGTTGGCTAATTCTTTCTTCCTATAGTATCATCTTTGAATCAACACATAGTATGTAGTTTAGCTTTTCGTCACAAAATTTTAAAGTACTAGCATGCCTGGGTCATGAATAGCAGCACGAAATATGACCGTTCTTATGACTTTGTAGAAAACTTATGATGGAATAATGCATTAACGTGTTTTAAATTGGGAAAAATTTGGTACTGAAGTATTTGAAGAGATTCAGATTGTGTAGCAATGCACTATAAGTGATAAGAATGTTTTTAAGTAATTTGAAAGAGTTTTTGATGGCAGGGAGAGGATTGAAGATAATCCATGACCAGTCACATTTAAGACAACTGGAAATGAAGCGTTTGTGAAAGGTTTCCAAAATGTGTTGACTGGTTACTGCATGCATGTCAAACTCATTGAAGAACCCGATAGCATTCTCAAAACTACTATTCACAACACTTTAATGGATGATTTTAAATAGTGAATGTATGTGCATGCATTTTATGCTTCTCTTGTTGGCATTCAACCAAAAATATTCAAGAATAGAACAATGCAGAGATATGCAAAGGACTATAACTATAGATTCAGAATTCTTGTCAAACATCATAATGAGTTATGATAAGTAGTTTTTCCAACAACCAAGCATTAGAATACAGATTATTGATCATTAGAAGAGGAAAAACCAAAAAAAATTGTGACTGCAAAAGAGCCAAATCTAAATATTGCTTACTGTTTCTTCTTCTTCTTTTTTTTTTTTTGAAGATATTCATCATAAATACTTTTTTTAAGATCAGACAGGGAATGGTAACTAATATTTGAATGTTTTGAATTGTTGTGGGACAAAATTTTGTGCCTTACAGTACCACAATTATGCCTTACTTTTTTTAGTCAATAGCAGCATTTTTATGCCTGAGCATTAACCCTCTTTTTCTGACTTACGCATTGACTTTTGATTATTTCCAAAGTTAAAGGATGTCATGAAAGGAACATATCATAGTTCAGTTAAAAATATCCAGAAGCTGTGTGTGTGCAGTCAATTCCAAAGGAGGATATCAAGAATTGCTTCAAACACAACCATTTTCAATGGTGTGTATTATTTAATCAAAAGTGATTACTTTGAATAATCTTTAATAAATAAAACATAAATAATGCCTTGCATTTTATTTTACATCAGTCATTCTACTAAAATTACCATTAATTATTGAAAGATTAAAATGAGAACATTCTCATAGAATCGTGTGTGATGATAAAACTTTTCATATTAGAAAGTAAAAATTGAAAATATTTTTGTGCACATAAATACATTTGCGATTGAATTGGAAATGAGCGATGGCCTTTGCACAGCTGATCGGATATTTTCTTTTGGGTCACCTCTCAATTTTATTTACCATTTTAACAGGAGATTAATAATCGTGTATAAAATAAATTGAAGTTACTGCAGTGGTGTGGATTAAAAACATGAACAAATATTCAAATTAATGAATTACATTATTATATCATCAAATGATCTAGGAAAAATTCGCTGCCATAAAAAAAAAAAAAAACTTATACAGAAAATAAAAAAGAAGTGTTTTTTTTATTTTTTTTACTTATATTCTTTTTAATAGTGGATAAATATACAGAACTGATACCCTTGTCTATGTACGCATGTATAAATAGAAAGACAATGGGATAGATAATGGTAGATGAATGAATGTGTAGATTGGTAGGTAAACAGGAAAGCTTATTTATTTATTGCCTGTTTGTCAATGAATGCTTAGTGAGTTCTTATTTTGTTTGCTTTCGAATTAAGAATAGCTAATTACCCCTTTACTGATCAATAAATAAATGAGTGGCTATGTTTGGCTGTATGAAAAAAATATATTTCTTAGATGTACTTAATTCTTTGAAAAAAATCCGAATTCAATTGAATTCTAATTCCAATTTGTAGTCATTGCGAGGAATTTTTCTATATATTAAATATTAGCTATAGTTAATCAAAAATAATAATCTATTTTAATTTATTTATTCTATGTAGTTTTCTCTCCCCCAGTTGGATCTACTAATACATTAAAAGTAAAAATTTGAAAATAATTAAAATGCTTAACAGTGCATATTCTGTTCTGGGATAAATATGAGAAAAATAATTTATGACTTCATCTTTCTGCTTTATTAATAGTATTGCAAATGATTCACAACAAAGTGAGAAAAAATTTTATATATATATATATATATATATATATATATATATATTTATATCTATATATATATATATATATATATATATAATATATATATATATATATATATATATTGCAATTGAAGGTGAGGTGATGATCACTGTATTGGTTAGGTTTTCATTCTTACCAACAAAGCAAATTGGATGATATTATAATACATGTCAGCACTCAGAAGGTCAATTTAGAGTATCATGGCATCTTTATTCTTCAAGTTGTAATAGTTGGATAATCATTTTCCACTCACTTTTGAGTGATTGCTCTAAAAATTTTTTAATTTTGGGGGAATACTTGAGAGTCTGTAAAAATTTTCAAATTTTTTTCCGAATATTGCTTTTTTAACCCATATTAAAAATACTTCAAATTGAAAATATTTAAAATAGTTTATAAATAAATCATTTTTATATAGTGCGATGTTTATAAACTGTAATATCTAAACAGCATTACGCTGATGCACATGCGCTTTGAAGATTTTAACTATAAATGAATGAATACTAACACTTCAATAAATGAATGAATACTAATACTTCAACCAAAGACTTTATCATGTGGTTGAAGTGTTAGTATTCATTCATTTATAGTTAAAATCTTCAAAGCGCATGTGCAACAGCGTAATAGTTTATAGTGAAATGAAAAAAATATATACTCTATCAATATAAAACGTGTGATGATTTTGTACATTTTTTTTCTTTGTCATAATTTTAAATTTCTGCAGAGTAAACTCAATGACATCTGTATTTTTCATATTTCTTTATATGTTATTCTTCAACTTTTGTAGCCTCTAAGAATCAACTTACATTCTATCCCATTGGCATTATCTTTTCCAGTCAATAGTATTAGTTATTAAATTTATTCTTATCATTATTCAAATCCAGTATGAAAATCAAAAACTCATTTGTTGTATTTACTCAATCTATATACTCTAATGAGTAAAATTTATGAGAGCCTTATCTCAGTAATATTGCTCTTAATACGGTTTTTGTATTATATATATATATTGACCTATATAATTTTTTTTTGTAATTTGGTCTACAAATGTTAAATTTTCTACACTCTTATTTGACACCATCAATTTTAGATGAATATGTTAATGATTTTTGTTAATCATTTATTAGAGTAGAGATTATCATATCAATCTAAGCCCGGATATAAATATTAAACTCTTAAAAATTAACACATTTATTTTGTTAACCTTAATCAAATACTTCTATAAATTCATTATTTACATCTTTTCTAATTATTTTTATATGTTTATAACATTAAATCGCTAATATTTTCACTGTGTTTATTAAATAGTCTAGGTTATTTTATTTATAAATATATATGCTTTTGTTGTCAATTCCCCTGTTCGATATTTAAAAAGGAAATTACTTTTATCATAAAATGTTCCATTCCTGATAATCTTTTTATTTCTGTGTACATATGGAACTCTGTATTATGCGATATGATGCGCTATGGCTTCTCCTTTCTCGGAGTCAGGAATCTCAGTCACTGCCCAGGGAGACCTATTAGTTACTTCACTTTCCCTTTCCATTCCTCACTCTAAGTTTTTCCCATATTCTCTATCCTGCTCCATTCCATTTTAATAACATTATCTTTGTCCATTTTTTGGCCTTTAAATTTAAATTCCTCTTATCTTTTTTCCAAACTCAGCATAAAAAACAAGAATCCATTTTCTGTATAATCACTTTGTTTATATGTATTCTCCCACAATTTCATTATCTGTATCCTTTTGGCTTGTAAGCACTTTACATTCAATTAGCAGATGCCTAATATTTTCCATGTTTTTCTTATATAACTTGCAGACTAAATCACCCACATTTCTTCATTTATGTGTATATTCCCGTGTTGCTAACGTTCCTGTTCAAGCCTTAAACAGTAAACAACTTTCCTTGTTATTGTCGTGAATTAATTCACATCCAATATTCTGTTTATTTTTATATATATTTAAGCCTGGTAAATATGCAATAATGACTTCTTTTAGTGAAAAATAGAAATATATGTATCCACTGTATAAGAACAAATATGCAAAAATAGTATTTATGTAAATAATCATACTTTTAATTACTGCTATTGAAGCTAATATGTAACTTTTAATATATATATAATGATTTTTAATTTTTATTTTTTTTTTAATTTCTTCACAATCTTCTAAAGTCACTTAATAATATTTTCAACAAAAGAATTCCCCCCCCCCCCACGACAAAAAAAATTCTAAAAATTTAAAAATAGTTTTTTTTTTAATGCTTTGTAAAAAAAAAAAAAAGAAAGAAGGAAAATTATACTTTTCACTTATTTTTAAGATTTAGAAGAATTTATCCATTATTAAGAAAGTTGAAGGAGTTGAGGGCAGAAAAGGACTGAAAAAAAAAAGGAAAATAGTAATACTAAGCTTATAACTTAAAATTATATAATTAATATATCTGATTTGTTCATATTATCTATAATAGATTTATATTATACAAAAACTTCCATCATCTTTAAACTATTTTTTTATTTTATTAATAACATATTTTACTCTTTTACATAAATAAGTTTATGTAATTTGGTTTCCAATCTTATCATAAATTTGATTATATACCAAGGCATTTGTTTTTAAGCCTTCTGGATTTTGGAAATCATGAATAATCACAAACCCAGTATAATTTATATGCTTAATATATATGTACATAGCTATGAAAAATATGTACTTCAAATTCATGCAGTTATAAATAGTATGCTGCAGTAATAAATTAAAAAATAGCAATCATATGATTGAGTATGTAAAAGTAAATGTCTAGTTGTGTTGATTAACTTTTTATTTGTAAATTCGATTTTCCTTGGCTAAATTGTCTTATCATGATTTTACTTAAATGGCATTTGGATGGGCTCTATGCCCATAGTTGTATCTAAATATTTTTAAATAAATGATTAAAACAGTATTTTAGTTTTTTATTTTTATTAATAGGTGGCAGGATTTATAACAAAATGTAAAGCTCTATAGTCAAAGGTTAAACTGCAGAGTTCAAGTTGCACAAAAATGGGAACATTTACTTTTTTTTTTTTTTTTTTGAAAAGTGGAAATGATTGTAAAAGTAATTTTTTCCAATAATTTGAAAGCTGTTTTTATTTAATAATTATAAAACATTTGTTTCTACAATTATATAAAATTTATAGAAATTATTTAGATGTATGCCATGGGAAAGAAGTCATAATATTGTGTTATTTTAATTGACATAAAATAAATAAATAACTGACATTTTTTTCATTGTTTAGTTATGTTTAAAATTAATTTTAATAATAATTTTATTAAAAAAGTTTTATTTTAACAAAAATATTATTTAAACCGAAGATTACATTTATGAATAATTAAATTTTGCACTGTCAGCTTCAATTTGCCATGGAAAGCTTAATGTCATTGCTCATATGGAAACACAAGCACATAAAAATTATGAATTTTTAATTTTTTTTAAAAAATTTATTAAACATTTTTTCAAACAATAACTATTAAAACTGTAGATAATGCATTCATGGATATAGATGACTATTGAATTTACATTCCAGTGGATACTATATATATATATATATTATATATATATATATATATATATATATATATATATATATATATATATATATATATATATATATATATATATATATATATATATATATATATATATATATTAATTTGCCAATTTCTATTTTAAAATGAACTAAGCAGTGTACAATTAAATATTATTTATTTTTTTGTTCTGAATACAATAAATGTTACTTCTTTTGGAAATATTTTTCCTTTAAATATTTTCTATAAATATTGATAAAAATAAATATTGCATTTAATTATATATAAAAGAAAATTCTCTTTATGAAAATATATGTCTTAAACTTTTTTCTGGAAGATATATTGTTGATATGTAGATAGTAGACTAACTTAACCAAACATTAACATTAATACCTGATGTATTATTTATAATTTCCTATCTTCTTCATTAACTTATATATGCATTGATTATTTTATCAAATATAAATAATTATATCTCTTTATTTAGTGCAGCATCTTGTTCTTATTATTGTTTTTATTTTCTTGCAATTTTGACTGTCCAGCAGTTTTCATCAGAGCTACAATATATACATATATTTATATAATTTGTAATTTACCAAGAAAAAATTATTTGTATATACTTTTATATTTTTATTTGAATTTATAAACTATATCATAAAGAATTGATAGCAATAAAATCATAAGGTATAATTGAATAATATTTAAAATAAAAAAAAATATATAAATTCATATGCAAATATAAAGCAAGTAATATATAATGTGACATTCTTTTTATAAGCTTGTATTACAAAAATGTAATACAGAGAGCATACCAATAGCTCTAACAAGCTCTTAATTGATGAGTGCAGTAAGAGGAAATATTTAAAATCTCTATCCAAAAAGCTGTTACCCAAGACAATTGGTTTCAAGCTTATGGCTCACCTCAGTGAAGAGCAAGAATTTTTAGACACTAGATCTAAAACATAAACTCAAAACCCAACACTTATTTCATATGTAATATTTAAGTAGAAACTCTGGTGTTTGGACATGAAAATGTTTTTACTCCAGCTATCTAACTTTAATAGCTACATGGGACTGAACCAAATTTAGATCTACCATATATTAATAGCCTCAGCATATTCAAAGCCATAAAGGTAAAATTATAATTATCAATAAAGCAAGTCATATATAACATGATATTGCTTTTTTAAGCTTGTATTTATAAAAATGTAATACAGAGAATGTACCAATAGCTCAAACAAGCTCTTAATTGATAAGTGCAGTAAGAGAAAATATTTAAAATCTCTATCTGAAAAACTCTTATCCCCAGACCAATTGGTTTCAAGCTTATGGCTCACCTCAGTGAAGAGCTAGAATTTTGAGACACTAGATATAAAACAAAAACTCAAAACCCAATACTTACTTCATATGTAATATTTAAGTAAAAACTCTGAAGTTTCCACACATAAAAGTGTTCTTTACTCCAGCTATTTAACTTAAATACCTATATGGGATTAAACCAAATTTAGGTATGACCATCAAGATATAGACAAAATATATTTATAATCTGGAGAATATTTATAAAAAGATAATTGAAATTATCATGTTATATTGGTGTCAATAGGATAAATCCATATTTCCAAAACTTTTTTAGCAGTTTTGCAAGAAGTATTTTATGAATTGAAATGGGAAATAAAGGGAATAAAATACATCTAAATTTATTATTTATTATAATTTATATAAAAAAACAGCATTGAGATATGATTGTTTTTGCAAATAATTTACAATGCTTCAGAAAATGTTGGAAGAATTATCAAATGAAAGTAAGAAAGTGGTAGATGAATGACAGACTTTCCACACTCCAAGCAAGCATTAAAATGTGAAATAAATGTATTAATGTGGAAATCAGATTTCATCTCACTGAGCTTCTGATAAAAAAGCAAATTATGAAAATACATAATATATTAATATGAGCTGTCATGATATTATGGGAATAGCCACATTAGTACTGCTGAAGTGACATTCCTAGCCTTTTGAAATGAAAAACAACTATCTAGATGGTGTTGATAAACATGGAAAATCTCTACTGCCCAAGCATTACTGGGTAATCTTTTCTTTAGCTAGAAAACACAATAAACTTTACTTCAACTTAAGATTAAGAGTATTGTTCAGCACAAGGTTAATATAAATGGACTTCAGGACACTCATTATTCTTCTAATAATGTAAATCCTAAAATTTTTGAATTTACATTGACTATTGATAGAATGCACTCTAAACCTGATATGGTATTTTTGTTTCAATTATTTATGTATGAAACATTTGCAAACCTCTCAATACAAATTATCCTACCATTCTCTTCAAGATTTTTCTGCATCTTCATTATTTGTAACAGCTTTCAATTCTCATAAAATTCTTTATAAATATGTAAATGATAATCATGCAGATCATCAATTTTAAGAAGGAATGGACTTATAACAGTATGATGTGAAACAATGAAAAATATTCTACTTAGGCAGTTGAAAAATAGAAAGGATCTCCCAATTTATTTTTTGCTTGCCGAATAACTGATATTAGATTGGGTTTTTTTTTTCATAACACATAGTTAAAACTTATTCTGTTCTCAGAATTTATAGAAAAGTAATGGGGGTCAATATGCTGGATATATTGACCAGAATACAAATATAATCTCTCCAATTCCTTTTTGCTATGATAGATTATAATAACAGCTGGTTGGATCAAAATCAATTCTTTATACCCATTTTCTATCTACTAAATTTTCAGAAGTTACTGACAAGATTATACTATCATTAGAGATGACAGAAAAGAAAATGATGAAAAGCCATAAAACATCAAATCTTTAAAAGATCTAATTATAAGACCTGATTGGTAGGTATAAAAATATTGTAAAAATACTATCATTGTCTTTGCTAATCAGATTACCAATTTTATACATTTGACTTCTTAACCCAAGATTAATTTAAATGAAAAAAAACATCATTAGAGTAAAATTGCATGCTTATATTCTCACTCAAATAAAACCTATAGATGTTACTGAATTTGAATTTGCTCTTGGTTGTCTTAATTCAGGAAAGTCCCTAGGAATAGATAGCATGCATTCAGAGTTTCTAAAAAATGAAAAACTTATAGTTAAAATATGGTTGACAAAAATTATTCAGTAGCATTATTCATACAGAATATATTCTAGAAATTTGACATAAATGTGAAACTATAGCACTTTAAAACCAAATGAATCCATGAATGATCAAAAATATTATTGCCCACTATCATTATTATGTATTATCTACAAGATTTTTGAAAGAATCATATTAATAGAAATTTTGGCAGTAGTTGAGAGTCATTTACCTATTGAGCAGACTAGTTTTAGACCAGAAATTAAGATTTGGTGCAAACAAGTTTTATTTTTAACAATTCACTCTGAAAAAGGCTTTCAACATAAATTGAAAATGGTAGTTTCCATCATTGATTTAACCTTGGCTTATAATTCTGCTTGGAAAAATAGTTTTTTCTAAAAGTTTTTAAAAGTCTTAATTGTACGAAAACTATTAATTTATTTGATGATATCTTTTTCGATAGAAAAATTCAATTGATCCCTAATGGTCTGCTACAGAATATAGTTCTCTCACACTCTTTATTTAATATATTTATCAGTGATCTTCCAGATACAGAATTCTGGGAAATTGATCTATGCTCATGATTTTGTTTTCACTTCTTAAAAAAGTATATTTCCTAAAATCTAAACATCTTTCAGTGAGGTATGAAATGATTGGAAATGGTTTTAAAAATTTGGATATTTATTCCTATTATAATGAAAAGAGTATGTTTATTTTTCATTTAATCAATAGAAAATCATCTCATAATCTAAATATAATCTTTTGCAATTAGTCTGAAACCTAACCTACCTCCTATTATTTAGGAATAACATTGGATCATAGTCATTATTTTCTTCATTTATCTAAATATTTGATGAAAATTAATTCCTAGGAGTAATATTCTTGGAAGTCTGGCTTTAAATACTTTGGGTTATAATGAACTTATATTATAGACAGGTTTCTTAGCATTGCTATATTCTTTCAATGAATACTGTGCCTTTGTTTGAAAAAATTAGTTATCACACAAAATTTTTGATGCGGAATTAAATATACAATGAGTAATATTGCAGACATCCTCAAGTCTGCTTTCTTGCAGTGGCTTCTTGATATTTCACATATTCCTCTACCTTCTATCAGAAGCTGACTCACAAAAAATATATAAAAAGGTATTAAGCAGATGAGATTTGCCAATAACTCAGGTTATAGTTTCATCATGAAAGACTATTTAAAATTAAGATCCACTTTTTGGATATCCAATCAAGAATCTGCAATCAAAGAATTATGGAATAAAAAAATGGAATTGTTATGATATTCCAAAATTCTTTTTCAGATGCAACAATAATGGCAACTGGATTTGATTTTCCTAGATGCAATTGGAATCTCATCAACAGATTCCAAACAAGTTATAGTTATTGCTTTCATCTGTTAATGAAATTCAACAGACAATGATCTATGTAAATGGGAATAAAGACAGTTATGGACTAATTTTTGATGATTGTTAAATCTATGGCTACAAAATAGAATTGAAGGATTTAATATAGCCAATAGTGATCTTTTGTTTGGAATCTCTATAGATTTTTTTATGATATTTTGTTAATAGTCAAAGCTGTCTTAAAAAGGTTCATTACACCATGTAAATAAAATAAGAAAGTAAGATTAAAAATAAATACTAAAAAGACTAAAGTAATGTTCACAGAACCTTCTCAAAAAAAAAAGAAAGTAAAGTTTGATATCATGATTGAGAAGTTAATTACAAATAGATAAGTATATAAAATTACTACAGACTATTGCCTTTGGCAGGATGGCTCAGTTGGTTGGATCATTACCTTAAAATTCAATACTCAAGAATCTAAGCCTCCATGTTTGAATCCCATGCTAGTACTGTCACTGGTCAAACCAGCAACAATACTAACCTGTTTAATGTGCTATTACTAACAGTTGAATGTATTTGGAATATTTAAATAAAATTAAATTTTTCTAAAGACATTCAATACAGATATTAGGTGATGGAAACAGTCCAATATAAAAAATACAACTAGAACACCACCACAAATCTTCAGGAAACACATGGCCCTTTTACTCTTTATATTACACAAATGTGTTTATGGTATTGATTGCTTTTCAAAAAAGGTATAGGATCTGCTTAAAAGATATTTTTAATATATATAATATTGGTTTATACGTTTGCCTTCATCTGAATATATGAAATAACATTTGGAATCTATTAAGATGTTCATCAGAATTCCGTTTCCTAATATATATATATATATACGTGTAAACAATACTTAAACATGCACCTATGCTTACATATATATAGAACTATTTATATTCATTAATGCTTAGCATTATTCTACCAATTGTTTATTCTTGTTTTTTTCTATCTCTCTTTTGTTTGATCATCTGTAAACATTGATCTTTTGATCATATTGATTTTATCTTTGAAGCATTTGTTGAATAATATTTAATTTATAGCGTTATTAGGTTTTATTCATTTTGTATCAGTTATTTATATCGTCCAACATATGAAATAAAAATAAGTTGTTCTTTTTTTTTCCATAACCTAAATTTATATGTATATAAATAAATATGTGTCTAATTATATGTAAAAAAATATCTTTTTTCAGATGAGGATGAAATTACGTTTTTAAATAAAAAGAAATTATTCGTATTTATTTAAATAAAAAGAAATTATTCGTGACAAGCGTTGTTAGCCGAGAGGTCGTCGCAGCCGCCTTGCAGGCAAGTAGTTGGTTGCAGACGGATGTGGGTTCGTGTCCCGGCCGATGCTATGACATGTGAAAAAAAAAAAGAAATGATTCGTTTGCATTTAGAGCAATAACCTTAAGTAAACAATGGGTACTAAATAGTAATAATTTTGAGATTTTCAGACTATTATCTAACTATTAGCTTTTTTCAATGATAAACATTGAATTTATACACACATACATATGTATATTCAGCTGCAAGTCCTATAACTTCTTTATAATAGTCAAGCTAATGTCTTGAAATAATTCTAAGTTTTTTACTCCAGGCCATATTTCACTTGTAACTTTAGAAATCTAAGTCTAGTTTATGTTTATATTTATTGATTTCAAATATATGTGTCAAACACTTATAAGGTATTGTTGAGAATGGGAGAACACCACAAATGTTATTATTTGTTTCTCCGGGATGGATCCACATAGTATATTGTCAATGAGAGTCGACAGGGCAGGTGTATTGTTATTTAACATGGAGGCTATTATAAGGACTCTGTAGGGGTGAAGGGAAACACAGTGGCAGAGGAGGTGAAGACAAGTTTCATCCTCTCTGAGGCATAGTGAGCAAGTGGACTCTATGTTTGAGAGTCCTCGGCGATGCACCAGAAAGTGTTTAGTAGGCAAGGCATTAATATTTATCTTCATAAGGAAATCACATGGTACTGGCTCACCTTTAATCATGCACTAGAATGTCCGATCGAGCTCTATATTATCCCTTTCACTCCTGAATAGAAATCTCCTTCCCTGGAGAGTAATTTGAGGCTGAATGGCCTGCATCCCTTTGTAATAACACCTTGCTCTGCATGATTATTGTCCAGATCCTGAGTTGTTATGGAAGTAACCTCCAATATGAAGGGTCGACTTGATCATGTGGAGCATGGACAAATGATTAGACCTATTGCTGAACTATATAAAACATGCAGGGGTGGTCATCTATATCAACAAGATACTTTCTGGACTCGTTCCTTGCTGATACGCTTCATATTAGTTCTTTTGGCTAGTGTCAAACAAGATATCAATATTGAGCTTTCATTCCCCTGATTATCATGTAATATATCCTATGTTTAACTATTATCATATATTGTAACCAAATTTTTGAATAAAATTCTATATTTTATAAAAAAAAAAAAAAAGGTATTGTTGAGAATGGTATATACCAAATAATGCAACAAATGATTTTGTCTATTTCTAATATTTACATTAGCAGCAATAATCTATTCTCTTTATCCTACTCCTAATTAGATTACTATAACTGCATAAACAAATTCTTTTGAAATTTTTATATTAATTTGAATAACATAAAGTAACTTGAAGTTTGAGAAAAAATCCAAAACTCCCTTTTGAGAAAAGGCCAATAGCTAGCACTAGTCTGGAAATTTGGATTACTGCTTCTAATAGGAATTGTGAATTTTTTTTTGGTACATCTTTATTTATATGTATTTAAAAAGAATGGGGAAGTATGAAGATGCTTATTATATCTATAAAGATATTACATACGGTACAGAGAAAGGTGAATAACTCCGTGTGTGTAAATTTTAAAAAATCAGATATATTAATCTATAACTGAGGTTTAAAGTTTATATCTGTGCTAGAGATAGTCTCTAGTTTCGAAAATGATTAGTAATAATCATTAGTGTATTTATCTGAAATGGATGGCATCAAAGTTGTGAGTGGAGGAAGTTTGACAATGATAAATGAAAATGTAACAATTTAAAAAGGTAATTGCTCAAAAATTGTAGAACTCTGTAGGTAAAGACTAAGTGATCAAATTTATCTTAAATATTTTTTGTCTACTCATTATAATTTGTATTGAATTTTTTATACATTTCTTTTTCTGAATCTTATTTTAATACTGATTATTCCAAATTTAAAATATAATTTTATTCTAAAGAACCCAATGTAGTTTATTTAATTGGGTATTCATTATATAATAAGGTTATATATATATATATTGTGATGGTTATATTTGCACGTTAACGCAACAAAATTCAGAGTTCTGGCAAATTATTCCAAAACTGATCTAGATGAGGAGTTGAGACCTCGAATCAGATTGCATCTCAGTTCTTTCACCAACACTCAGTGATTTACTATCCTATGTATGACATATATGAGGTTACACTCAGTCTTCTTTAATTCTCGAGTCAGCAGTAGAACAGGGTGGAGTATGAGACTCAGGGATAATCAATAAATTAGCAGTTAACTAAATAAACACACACACATACATGGCTGAGATAATAATGCATATATTAATAATTATTACTAAAATGAAATAGATTTGGGTGGACTGCGAATAACACACTAAACATTATTACAAATTTAATATCTTTAATTATTAAAATGTAAGTTATTAATACAAAAACAAACAAGTGCTTTGGGATTTTACACTCACAGGTGTTATACAATGATGAGCTGAGCTAGTACGAAGATCTCATCTTTTAGGGTGCAGTTTTGTAGTTTAATTTTAAAGTTTATTACAATTTAATATCTGCAGTTCATAATCATGCCTGAATGTGCTATGCCATCTTTTCTAGATTTGCTACAGGAGTCAAGTATTACAAGAATAATAAATGATAATATTTTATCGTGACTAACTTATACATAACGAGCAATAATATGCTCCCTATACAGATTCCTTAAGTAAACTAGATCTGGTGTTCAGATCAATGCTGAACTGAATAATAATATGGAGGGACGAACTGGTGATTGAAGTGGAACTTCAGACACTATGGTGCAAAATTAACTTAATAAGATTTGCAGGACGAATGTGTAATTAGTCATGGGATTCAGTACCAAGTACTTGGTTCCCTTGGACCATATGACTGGCTATTAAAATATGAACCTTAGTTCAGGAGATCGAACAGCCTTACAAATCGGTCTCTGGATCCCATGTTCCAGTTCTAAAGAGGCTGTCCAAACTAAAATAATGGGATGGTGTTTCACCATAAGCCCATTTACAAAGAAACATAGCAGGTGTATTGCACATGTGTGCTTTGTAAGGACACATTTGTAATGCTTACTAAAATAATATTAATATTACAATTAAACTAATGTGCTAAATATTTTTGTTTCATTCTGTGAAACTCAGTTCACTAATTAGCATACATAAAACATGCTAAGGGGGTTTCATTAAACAATCTCATTTAAAGACTAAATCTGGATAGTTTATATAATAAACTAAGGAGGAGAAAAGTATATTTGGAGTTTAATTTATTTATTAATAATATGCTTTTACAATACCATTCTTACGATTATTAACTAAACATATATATGAATAGATTTCAAAATGGAGATTTATGTTTGCTAAAGAAGCAGCATAAATCAATTACAGGAAAGTTTCTCTAAAATTACTAATATTATTAATCTTCATTATGAATTATGGCATATCATAAATATCAATGAAATCAAGAAATAAAATAAAATAAGATAGGCATGACCGCAGATTAGAAAGTATATGTCTAATAACTGAATACAGTTATTATGTTTAGAATAATTATTAAGTGATAATTATTTATTTAGTATGTAAGCTTGTTACAGTTATTATTATTAATTTAAAAGTAACATTAAATTTATATTACATAATTTAGTTTAATTTACTGAGAGAACATTTGAAAGTTACAATTTATGAACACTCAATAATATAGCTAGCTTGGGAAACTTTAAAAGTACTTTTATTTTAGATTTATTTTTAAAGAGCTCTGTGGGAAGAAATATTACCAGTTTTCTTCTAGTTGAGTCATCCAGCATGTAGTGGCACTGTTACTTCTCTAGGCATGCTGTTCTCTCATATCTTTTTGTCAGGCTGTTGATCTCAAACTCATTTATTCCAATAGACTGGTCTTCCCAATTTTAAAATAGATATAGCTCCTGTCAGCAAGTGTTTCATTTATCAAGAGAGTGAACTTTCAGTGCAAACATTTGGTTTTTTTATATTAACTCTTTGATCCCCCCCCCTGCAAAATCAATTAACTTGTTTACAGTTTTACATTTTTAATATTTAAATTTAATATAGTTTTATCACTTTTAAAATTCAGTATTAAGATTTTACAAAAGACAAAAGTAAAATTTAATGAATAGTAAAATAGTGCAGGTTGGGTGATTTTACTTTGTCTTACAATTTATTTTAGATTTATTTTAAAATCTGTTGTTGGTCCCTACACAAATTAAACCAGGTGCATGTGGCATAATATTTTCCAAGAAACATGCAATCTTTGAAAACAGATTTAAGTTGCATAAACTTCTGTTATATATGTATTCTAGTCACCTCTAGAATTGAAATTATATGCAAGTTTTAAGCTAAATAAAAATAAATTTATACATTTTCATTTTAATAAATTAAAGATTTATAACTAATAATTTGATTTTAATGCTAATAAACAGTTTTGTGTTAAAGTTCCCTCACATATACATGTGTTCACACATATATAACGATGCCTGCATAGATACACATTTAATTAAAAATATACAAATACACATAATATACATGTACATACTTCAATATATGTAGATATATGTGGAATTAAATGGGTTTAAACCTAGAATAAACATTACTATGGAACATAATAGATGAAATGGGATACCAGTCAATACCATTTCAATATATATATATATATATATATATATAACCATATATATATATATATATATATATATAACCATTAGAAACTAGACAATGCTTACACTCCTAATATAGATAACAATCAACAATGTCAAACAAAGCAATCTCCTTTTTACAATATGTATATACATATATTGTATCAGTACAATGTGGTACCAGTATCTTGGTTTAAACCCAGTATTTTGCCTCACAAAATAAACATTTTCTTACTAGTAGATATAATTTATAATGATGATTACTGAATACATTTAACAAACTCTGGTTTTGAACTTTACTATCAGAAATTAATACAATATTTTATTTATTTATTTGAGATTTAGATAAAATAGAATAATGTCTTCATGTTTGTTAAAACTAGTATATTTTATAATAGTGTTTATTTTTTGTAATTTAAGTTCCTGTTATGCAAATTTAAGAATGTGGAATTAAATATAATTAATTTATTATAATTAGCGTATTCGAACTCAGACTTTCACATGACCCACTACTCTCAGTGCCATCTCATATTGCTGAGTAGTGGGTTATGTGAAAGTCTGAGTTCGAATCCTGCATATATTACATATATAAATGTAGGTTTACATCTGTAAAATGTATAATTAGTTTAGAAAATTATCTTATTTTTGGAATGAAAGATTTTAATTTATAGACATTAGATGCAAGAGAATAACTTAAAACTGCAAATGGAAAATAACCTTAATTAAAAAGAAAAACAATTATAATGGGTTTTTTTGTTGTTGTTTTGATTGAATCCTGGTTTGAGTAGATGTAAAAGCTTCGGTTTTATTTATTTATTTTTGGCTGACTTACTCAGGTCTGAATCATAATAAGGAGTCATTAAAACTATATTAATAACAAGTTAATTTTTAAACCCAGTGAAGCTATTGATTGTGGAGAAAAAAGTATTTTAGTATTTCGAGTAAAGAAGCAGTTATATCATAGAAATATGGAAAATAGTCACTGAGGCATGTAATTTTAATGATATAAGACAAACTCTTTTTAAATGCCAGCTGAAGCACAGTTTTGCTTGGAGAGTTGAACCTATCTTATAATCCATCTACAACATTCGTGTGTAAAACCAGCCTGAAATGAGTCTGTTTAGTAAGAACCTACTAGCAAAAGAGAAATCCAGTTTTTGAAATAAATCCTTTTCTACCCAATTCATCGTAAACCAGATCTAAAGATGTCTTTTTTTTTTAAATATTTTGAGTCCAATTATATAATGAAAAGAAAATGGCATTTAATAAGAGAAATCTAAAATTTAAAACAAACACCACTGGCTGTAGTTAAATTCAGGAAGACAGGGGTAACTTACAGAAGAATAATTTAAGATATCTCTATGAAAGAAAAGAAGACCCATTCATGTAAATCATGGACCTGACTATTCTATATCATCAGATTCTATGCGCGCACGCAAAACGTATAAATATAATCGTATATTCGTGTGGGTAATTGAGCTCATGAAAGGTAAGATCTTTTTTATTTCTACTAAGTGTTGGTTAAATATATTTTTTTAATTGGGATTCTTTTTTGGTGTGTTATTAATGTTTATATACGTTGATAATATGTACATTTTTGTTAAGCCTAAAAATATTTTTCAGTTGTTTTTTTTTTTTAATAAAATAAAAAATAAAAAAAATCAGCATCACTATTTCTTATAACTACTAGGTATAAAAATTTTAATTTATTAAAATCCAAAATACTTTTTTTAGTCTACGTTAATACCAGAATCAAAACCAATTATTCTAATGAAAAATTGTTCAATTTATCATTATTAATTACAAACAAACATTTATATATCTGTCAAATAACTTAAAAAACTTCTAATCTGTTAACAAATTGATAAATATTATCAATCCTAGAGCTATAAAATACACAATTATCATTACTAAAACTATTCAACCTATGAAAATCCTCAAATCTTAGAAATATAATAATCTAAATCAGCATATTCTTTCTAAAACTTTATAAGACGTAGAAATTTTATCACTCTCTTCTCCTTTGAGAACAAAAATACATGAAATAATTCGGTTATGTTATCACATACAAATTATAAATTAGAATGGGTGGCATGTTAGTGATCCGTTCAAAATTTTGGTGCCCCATCATGCATTGTACTCTTTTGCCATGTCCAATTCTGGTTTATGTTTAAAAAAAAGCATTCTGAAGAAGAAAATATAATAGCTGCTAGTTTTTTTATGAGTTTGTTGTGTTTTTTGATGTATTGTTCATGAAAAGATAAGAAAAATGTTTTAGTTCATTGTATTTAGCACACTTTAGATTCTCTATTACAATATAGAATTGCATTAAGTTTACATGCACTGGATTTAGTTTTTGTATTGTCATTATGTTTAATGTATCTTTGAAAATATACGTCTCAAGCAATGCCAAAAAAAAAAAATGAAAATACATCTGCTTTTTCATTTTTAAATTTACCACAAACTTTTAAGCAATCTTTGCAATTATATTTGATTAATACATTTATTTGTGTGTGTATATATATATATATATATATATATATATAAAAGAGTGGAAGTAACTATAGGAGCATTGCTGTCATAGCATTAAGATTTCTGGAAGGACATTGTGCCTGTATAGGATCCTTATTGAGAAAGCTGAAAAACAATAAGAAAAAAAATTGAGATCATCCAAAAGAGTGGAATAACAAGGCTCTTCCAGTTCAGCAATTGGACATTACTTTCTGAGCGTATATTATTTTTTATCTCTTGACTTTGTGGAAATAAGACTCTATTAGATACTCATTGATATTTATATATCTTTAGAAAGTAAAGGATGATAATCTGTAATATAAAAAATGCTAAGGGCTTTATTACTTGAGAGTTCATTAGAAGTCTAAGCATTATAAATATGAGCACCAGAATTAATCTTGGAACCTCTTAATCCTAAGTCAGATGCAGTTTGTAGAGTGTCTGACTTGGGATTTAGAGATCCCAAGATTGATTTTAGCATGCATAGGTCTGATGTTTGAATTTCTTATGAACTTGAGTACTAAAACCATATGCCTTTTCTTTAATATGTAATATGGTTTAACTTTTGACTTTTTATGGAAAGTATGCTATGTATTTATAAGCAATATTTACTAAGGCAATAAACCTAAAGCATGTGCGGTTGAAAATGTGAAGATAGGGACCTCTACAGGTCTTAACCACAAGCTTACGCATCTTCCAATGCATAAGCTTGTGGTTAAGATCTGTAGAGGTCCCTACCTTCGCATTTTCAACTGCACATGCTTTAGGTTTATTGCCTTAGTAATATTACTTAAGTAATCAATGTGTGTTAAATAAATTTATATTTACAAGCATTGAACCCATCAGCTGTCTTTCCCTTTCTGTAGAAATTACATCAAAATCTGTCTTAGTTGATAAGATAACTCTTGTTTAGTGGATATATTATCAATACAATCTTGTATTACATATCAGTGAATTTATTGACACTTTTTTGTAGTATTTGACTTGCTTAAATTGATCAAACTTAGTCTTAAACTTGTACTTAGCAGGGGGAGTTTTTTTTCAGTTCTTTATTTGTCATATTTTAATTGGTAATCAAATTTGTATATTTTTTAAATACATCCCTTTGCTAAATATGACATTAATGAAATTTTTATGAATAAAGAATTTTATAAAATTTAAAATTAATTTGTGATTTGACTGCTGATCACCATTAATAAAGTTAATTAAATAACTTGATATGTAAATCTGATTTCGCCATCTTTTGATGAAAATAGAAGAAATAATGGGTGAAGCCTCACATAGAAAAGAGCAATTCTCTTTATCCTAATATTCGTAAAGCCTTCAATCTTTATTAATGGCTAATAGCAATTTTTGAATAAAAAAGGTTCTTTATTCTTAGTGAAATTTAATATAATATTTTACTTATAAAATGAGATTGGGTTGGTTAAATGAATCATAGTATGTGTGACCGTATATATGTGCGTATATTTCTCTCTGTGCGTGTAAACTTGTGTTATTTTGTACAATGATAGGGTGGTGGATTCAAAGCTAAAAGTTCTAGAATTGATTTTGAATATCACTTGATCTTCCATGGAATTAATCATATGATTATTTTTTATGAAAGTATTTATATACTTTTCATAATAAATGAAGGCTTTATGGTATAGAATTTAGCATATCTTTCCACCATGGAAATGATCTGAATTTGAATTCAGGTAGAGCATTGAAATTTTTTCTGGTTCCAAGGAAACTTAAGAATTTGTTTATATAGAAACTAGCTTTTATAAATATAGCTAGCCACCGAATTATTAGTTTGGTAAATCTGTAAATGAGGGAGGATACTACAAAATCACCAACTGATGCTTGACTACTCTGAGGATTAACATCTTCACTGTTTTTTTAAAGAAGAATGCTGGAGAAGCTCGCCCGACTGTAATTTATTTAATGTCTGGGTTTTTTTTTCCTTTTGTGAAAACTTGTCAAAAATGATGGGAATAATTAAGTCTTGCATAAGGTATGAATAAAAATACAAAATAAAAAAATAATTACTGTTTTTAAAATTATTTAAATTAAGAATTAAAATAGCATGTTTTGAGTTCTTAATGAGTGAAAGTAGTCCAAATGATTTACTGTAAAATTGTAATTTGTTAACATTATTAAAAGTATGCGGTACTAGGTAATTTCTTCAAAGATGATATTATAATGGTGTTAGTTACTAATTTATGTATATATGTGTATGTCTGTGTTATACTTCATTGTTTAACAAAGCTTTGGAAATGACTAAAGAAAATTAAGTAGAGTACAATTAAGTTTTCATATTAAAAAGAATATATATATATACTCTGCATTAGAAGCGTAAACATGAATACTATAACTGATTTTACATACACTTATAAAGGAATTTCAAATTAACAAATTCAAGTTGGTACACTCCAATTAGCTCTGAATCTGAAATATCATAAACGGTGTAAACATTTAAATCAGTTCTCTCTCATTGTACATATATTTCAGGTATGAATCTGCCTTTATTACATGAACTAAAGGTAAACAGACTAGATGCTGATGATGAGTTTGTGGTGATTCTGTTAATTTGATTAGTTACATAAAATATTTAACTATTATACAAATGTAAGATACCACTGAAGACCAATCTCTATATTTAGAAATAGCATATGTAGTTTTACTTTGCAAACATTAAAACTAGGAATAAAGCCTTAAATTTACATTTAATTAATATGTCAAAAACATTTTATTATTATTATTATTATTATTATTATTATTATTATTATTATTATTATTATTATTATTATTATTTTTTTTTTTTTTTTTTTTTTTTTTTTTTTTTTTTTTTTTTTTTTTTTTTTTTTTTTTTTTATTATTTTTTTTTTTTTTTTTTTTTTTTTTTTTTTTTTTTTTTTTTTTTTTTTTTTTTTTTTTTTTTTTTTTTTTTTTTTTTTTTTTTTTTTTTTTTTTTTTTATTATTATTATTATTACTACTACTACTACTACTACTACTACTACTACTACTACTACTACTACTTTGTTGGAAGAATTACTAAATTAGTTTTGGTTATACACGTTTTTAATTTTTAATTTATTTAAACTCACATTGCACATTGATTACGTAAGTACTATTTACTAAGGCTGTAACCCTCAAGAGTATGTGCATGAAAATGCAAAGATAGGGACCTCTACAGGTCTTAACCATTTTTTTTTTCATTTTATGTTTGACTAATTATAGTATTTATTATAACATTCCTTTGAGAATTTGCATTGATTAAAACTAGAACCCTTTCAATAAAAGGATATAAAAAAAGAGAGATGAAGTACTGTCTTTTTAATGGAAATAAAACATTTTGCTTTTGGACATTACTAGGATAATCTATAAACCTGTCCAATATTGAAATGGATGAAGAAAGAGTAATTAAATTTTTCATCTATGCCATAACATTGATATTTTGTGCTGTGACAAATGCAACGATATTAGATTATATCAGGTCTCAATAATTATAAAATACTAAATGAAGATGAATTATGGTTTTAACTTGATGATTTAATTTATCTCCAATTATGTAAATAAGAATTAATGTTTTTGAGAATCAATAATCTTTACTAATTCCCTATGGATGTGGAGGGTATATATAAGGAATTAGATAATACAGCATGAAGACAAAATTGATCTATATAAAATTTAAATTATTTATTGTGGTACTTACAAGAATATTAAGAATATTTATAACATTACTAACATATATACCCAGTCTACGAAAAGGTTGTTTTGTAATCATTATTTTAATTGGTTGCTTAAACAAATTTCAATCACGCATGGTATTACTGTGGAGTTGTGAACTATGTGATATCAAACTGCACAACTTCAATTATATGCTATTGAAATATCAATATGCTACTAGAGCATCTATTTTTTTTCCTTTCATTAAATATCACATTTCAAACATGAATTTAAATACTGTAATCACATTTTTTTGTCATTTAAATACTATGCCCATTAAGTTCTATACTGTAGTTAAAAGCATATGTAATGATTTCTTTAATTAATCCATTTTTTATAAAAATCTTTATTCTTTGTACAATGCTAACATAACACCCATCAACATCCACAGTTTCAATTGCCCCTGCAATCTTCTTCAGAACTTTTTTAAACTTCTTTATCTTCCACCTTCCATTTTCTTTTTCATTTTTCCTTCAAAAAATTTTATTTCAATACCATATTTTTTTAGAATTCAGAAATGTACCCAGTGTGTGAAAAGACCATCATTTTTGTAATTTTTTTTTTTTAATCAGTCGCTTTAACAAATTACTTCATTTGCATAAAATGTTTTGTAAAAAAATTACAGTTTATTAATGGCGGAACAAATAATTATATTTTTTCTTGAAAAATATGCCCTCTAGCAAAAAATGTTTAATTTGAATATCATATAATAACATTATGGACAAACATTTAGGGATTTTATATCATTATATAAATTTATTAATAGATAAGATACACTACAGTTTAGAAATAGGAGTATATTTAAGTAGAGAGAATAAAAAAGTTATATTTGTATTTTCTAATCAATGGGAAATTTTCTTTTGAAGAAATATGAATGATTGTAAAGTATAGCTATATAGTATTTTAAATAAAAAAAAGAACAGCTCTCTATTTTAATAGCATCTGTAATACATTGAAATTTGAAGAATGGCTTCTGAGTTTTGCGTTTATCTGTTAAGCTTGGGAGTTAACACTGGTAGTGTTGCGGGTATGCAGATAGAAATATGTTTAAATTCCATTTTATTATTCAATCTAAAAGTCTAAAATTCAAAACACCCAAAGGTTTTGTACTCAATTCAATTTGCTCAAACAATTCGATGGAGCAGATCCTAGGTCATTAGTCTTATATTTTAGTAACCTCATTTTTTTTTAATTGTAATTGCCTTTTTTTAAACTACATGCTAATAATGACAGTTCACTTGCTAAAAAAATATTAAGGGAATTGTTATTAACATTCTTATCTAGAGAATAAAAGATATCTATATTTAGAAAGAACTGAAGTTATTGAAATATATAGTTTTTGACCTAGAGTTTATAACAGTATAATTTTTCAAATAATTGCTGGAGTTCAAAATCGTATGGTAATTTTGAATTTTAGGTTTCAAGATTGAGTATTAAAATGAAGTTGGAAGTTTCATAACTACATTACTTTCCGCTTTGAATTCAATGTCTCATTGATCAAGGCAAAATCCAGAAACCAGTCAGGGAATGAAGGTTTAAATGTATTACCATCTGATAATCACTGATTTTTCTAGCTTACTATAGATGGCGTAAGAGAAGAGTGTTTTGTATTCCTCAACTAGCTGTACCTTGACTTTGCCCACTTAATAGAATAAAAAAAATGTGATGCAATATGTAGCTGTTCCTGTGCTTATATATTTAAGTATTATTTAGATGAAATAATAATTTTTATGGTTAGTTATACTACTGAATTTGATTAACTTTTAAGATTTTAGTTTAAATATATTTCTCATATGATAAATTAATTTTTAAAAGGGGCTATAAAATTTTATCATTGTGGTATTTTGTTCATGCTTCACTTGTAAGTGAGAAATTGAATACATAGTAGAAATGAAATTTAATTAATTTAAAATATATTTACAAATTAAGTTTTACCTCACTTTACCAAAAAATATAATTCTCATTTCTGTAGTATATATTTTAATACGCAGGCCATAGTCATACTTGGTACTTCTTTAAAAAAATTTCCAACAGTTGTAATCCATTAATCAGTGCTATCTACTTTTTGTTTTTAATGAATTCATTCAAAAATGGTTATGATTTTGATGCATTTTTGTATTAAAAATTGCCAAAGTTTTTAAAACAAATACCATAAACCAAAAATCTATAGCCTATGTAATTCTCGAAAGAAAGAGAAATAAAATTTTGCAAGATTCACCAAAATTTGTGCAATATTTACTGAGTTATTAAGTAACAAACAAACTTTCACATTTATATAGTAATAAGGATTTGTGTAATATTTATTAAGGTATTAAGCAACAAAAACTTTTACATTTATGTATAGCAATAAAGATTGTGCAAGCTAAAAAAGAAAATCAAGTGATATGTTTTACACTATTTTATTGTTTGATTGTTTTTTTCTTTTCAATCAATCACATCTAATGTCATTTTTAATAGTAATTCATTATTTTCAATGTAATAATATATTAATAAGTTTATTAATAATATATACATGAGAGACCTGTACAATGACTATATTTATGTCATAAAAATATCTATGTACACCTAAATTAAAACTCAAACAATAAACTTGAAGTCATAAAATTAGATTGAAAGGCTGAAACCTCTCGCATGTACTTTTTTAGAATGCTTGTATGATAGCCAATCAGATGTAATGGTAGCTGTCTAGAGGCTCTCAAATTGCAACACAAGATAGATTTCACAAGAAAAGGATGGTTCCATCCTTTTCTTTATTTAATTTTCTATATATATATAAGCCACTGTGTTGTGTTGCGATTTGAGAGCCCTCCAGATAGCTATCATTACATCTGATTGGCTGTCATACAAGCATTCTAAAAAAGTGCATGCGAGAGGTTTCAGCCTTTCAATTTAATTTCAAACTGTTTGTGCTTTATAAATAAATATTAAAGTCATAAAATAAATGTATTTCGTAAAAATTAATTATCAATTTGATTTTCCACATTCAAACTATTGGCTTCAACAATTACTCTTTGTGCAATATTTGAGATATTTATTTTCTCCATAATATAACACTTTATTTTAATTTAAAGATAGAATATCTCTTATGACTTTATAAGTTATTTTGTTAGAATGCATTAAACTTAATAACCTTTCATTCATGGGCTGTCTATAAATAAACATATTTAAAATTAATAATATTACTATGTAATTAATTTTTCTTAAATGTGATCTTTACTTTCAATAAGATTTATAGAAAAATAAAATTATTTTTTAAATTAATTATCATTAAAATTATTTTTATAAATAGTAAAATATTTTAAAAAATAAACTTATTTTGAAAAATTAAAAAAAAAGCTTATCTTTTACTTTATTAATTAATGTAATATAAAATATAAACAATTTCTGCTATAATTCTGCCCATTGTATGTATTTAAATGGATTTTATCATGTACATGAGAAGTCAGAGTGACTTATGGTCAACATGGGTATGACGAGAATGTTGTCCTTTGAGTGTTCCATCATCAGATTTTCAATTGTATGGATGGTTGAAGAGTTGGAGGGTGAAGTGGAGTGAAGCCTGTCCATTAAAGTATGAAGATTGGCTATCTTAATATATATCTGAGCACTTATTGCATATATGTGTGGAAATGATAATCTGGACCAAGTGATGAGTGCTGGTTTAGCATGAAATATGAATATTGATTATTATTTGTCTTTTTGACATATATATGTTCAAGTGTATCAGTGACATGAGATAGAGTAGAGAGTTGTGGGGCAAGTGAAAGTCTGTGCTCATATACCCTATATCAGTGGTCTTCAACCCTTGATCTGTGGACCGGTCCCGGGTCGCAGAAGTTTTTTACGGGTCCATGGTAGACTGGCAGGAAAGTTTGTAATAACAAAATAATAAGAGTTTAAACTTTTAATTAATATAAACAATTTTTATTTATTTTTTCATCTCATTTTTACCCAATTAAAAAAAAAGAAACAGAATGAAAACAAAAGTTATCACAGATGTTTATGGGGAGGAGGGGATAGAATTAAATTTTTTATTATTTTTCTCAAAGAATTCAAAATTAAAAAAAAAAAGTTTTTTAATATACAAACTCCATATATATATAACTTCATCTTGTATATTTAACATTGTCGTTTTGATCAGTTATAACAATTATGCTCATCTAAGGCTAAGCAGTTTACATCTTTAAGAAAATTTATCTATAGACTTCTGTCGGTCTCTGAAACCTTATCTTTATTTTTGCCAGTCCGCGAAACCTTATCCTTATTTTTACCGGTCCACAGGTGTGAAAAGGTTGAAGACCACTGCCCTATATAATACTGAATATGATAAAATGGCTAAAATAAACAACATTAATCAAGCATAGCATACACATGTGCAAGTTATTTTAGATTGCTTTCTTTATTCATCAGACATCTTTCTCATATTCTATAACATTTTTTGCATGATTATTTATATTTTTAGTGATAAAAAATCTTGAAAATATATATTTTTAATTATTCTAGATATATTGCATAATAATTTCAGTCATGAGCTAGAAAAATCAAATTAGAGAACTAATATGAACATTCAAAAAGACATGATTTCCATGTTAGAGAGCAGTAAAACTCAAATTTCTAAATATGAAATGCTTTTTTTAATGAATTATGACATAACAAAAAATTCACAGATTATAAAGCAATTTTCCAGATAAACAGTCTATATTAGCATATCGTAGAACAGATAAAAACTCTTTTACTAATGAGAACTAACAAAAAGAAAATGCCACATGACCAACTACATCACTTGACCATAGTGAAAATAAAACAATAAGTAACAGGTAGATGATAACATCCTGTTATGCATTTAGAAGTTTAATTTTATGTGTTACTAAAATAAAACTTCAAAATTTACATGTAACCTAAAATAGCTATGATTATGAGTTAATGTATTGAAAACATGCTTAGCATGAATAAAAACTATTGTTTTAAACTTTTGTCTATCTTTTTCTGAATTAAATTCTAGACAATTTCAGCGCGTCATTCATTCAGACACCGAAATAGTAATTTAAAGTGAGTGATCTATCCTCATGCTTTTTTTGCCAGTACTTCAGGTTTTCTCATATATAAGCATTTGAGTTGTGGGAATAAGTGATTCATTTCATTCCTGTATAAATACTATATCTTATATTGGAAAGGAAAGTATTCATTTATTATTAACACTCGCAAAAAGCGCTTGCACAATTAGCTTGAAAGGTTGATATTTGAATGAATTAAATATTGTAACATTTATATTTAACGTTACAATTGTACCGAAAAGTGTAAAGAATTATAGTTATTGAATGTACAGAACAATGTATAAAAGTTAATTAAAGTATTTTTTTTTGTATTTTTAGAATTTTTGATTTCCTATTTCAATTTTTGTATTAGATGTAACTTTCCTCTAGCTATTGACTTTGAAAAGATTTCAATTTATCAGAATGTACTAAACCATGTAACATGATTCTACAATGCTTGTTTTTATTTCATAAGATTCTACTGCCTTTTACTGGTTTTTGTCTTTGTTATTTATATATGTAATATATAGGGTATATGAGCACAGACTTTCACATGCCTTTGAGCATTCCATCTTCAGATTTTCAATTGGATGGATGGTTGAAAAGTTGGAGGGTGGAGTAGATTGAAGCCTGTCCATTAAAGTATGAGGTTTGGCTATCTTAATATATATCTGAGCACTTAAGCATATATAAGTGGAGATGGTAATCTGGACCAACTAATGATTGCTGGTTTAGCATGAAATACGTATATTGGTGATTATTTATCTTTTCAACATATATGTGTTCAAGTGTATCAGTGTTATGAGATAGTGTGGAGAGTGGTAGATCATGTGAAAGTCTGTGCTCATATACCCTATATATTACATATATAGACACAGGTATATAATAAGCCTGTGTGTATCAGTCTTTGTTATTGTTGTTATAAAAAGTGTATTTCATTTAATAATAATTTTCAACCATTATTTATCAAGTATAGGATGAAAATCACTCCAGATTTAATCCTGTTTCTTTGCATATAAGCAATTTCATCCATCCACCTCATATGGATCTACCATTTACATATAGATGGTACAATTATATTGGCATTGAGTAAAATTTAAAAGAAGTAAAATTTAAAAATCATCAATGGATGTAATTTAGTTGTTTTTTTAGTTGGTGTAATTTATATATATATATATTTTTGATACATACAATGAAAGTTATCTGTGTTTAAAATTATCTATTGTATTAAAGTATTGTTAATATTGGAAAGAATGTAAACACATGCAGATTACTATCAGAGTAAAACCTCTTAACGATAATTAAAGATGGCACAAATAAGTTATAAAAAATAGAACTTTATACCTCAAAAGTAAGAAAGAATCTAGAAGATTATCAAGTGATAATAACACAAAGGATAAGAGGATATGCACAGAAATCTCAAAATTGTCATCAGTATACAAGAAGCAGACAAGTTTAGAATTGGTTCTTTAACCTGTATTTTTGTGGCTGTTTCTTGTATGCAGCATTTTCGAATACATAATAAAATGCTACTATTAGAACTACTACGATGACTCTAGTCTCCATGTGTGAGTAGAAACAGATTGTTCACCAGCACATTCTCTCACAAAAATCACCAAAAACATCATCTAGTCTTGCCCTAGATATGGATCAACGATGCGAAAAATGTTAACAAAATGAAGCCATAAAGAAGTATTACGGACTCCTCATAAAAGGAACTTACCGGTAAGTCAATGGCCATATCGTAATATCTAAATAAAGAAAAAGATTCATGAACTAGATTTTAAAAGATAAACGTTTAATTTAGTAAAAAGAAAGAAGAGACATTTGTGATTTTATCCCTAACAGTGAACTATTTGAATGAAGTGATTTATATAATTATCTGATTATGTATGTGTGGGTGTTTTTTTCAATATTCTAAATAATTCTTATTGTTTAAATATTTAATGTGTGTTAATAAAACTTTTACTAATAATATTAACTTTTCATTGTACATCCTCAATTTTAGTTATTTAGATTTTATTATTAAGTTTAGAGAATTGTATACATTACCTTTGCCCATATGCTTGATTAAAGTCTGGAGAAAATTCTTATAATAAATTGATGGGAAAACATGATTCCCGCTCTTACTGTTAATTATTTGCTTTGTAAATCTCAACAAAAATGCAGCAAGAGTTAGAGGTTTACTGACTCTGGTGCCCTCTTAAATTAATTAAACTAACTTCCTATCTCCATTGTCAATTTGAATTGTAATAAATATTGGGTCAGTTAGTCAGGAAATATAACTATATTTTTGAAATATCCACACTCCTATTGGAACTGACCATTATCATTAAATAGTTTGCCTAATTAGCACTTTATAGTGCATAATAGAAGACATCAATCAAAATATAAAATGTTACAATATATATTCAACAAAAATTAGGAGAAATGTGCAATTATCTTGATATATCCAGGCTAGTTAAATAAAATTACATATGTGTGTGTGTGTGTGTTTGAATTTAGATAGTTGAACCAATGCTTTTGGCCAAAATATTGTTTAAAAAAACAGAATACAAAGTAATGAAACTACATATATAAAATCTTTTAATAAAGGATTTTATGTTTTGTGGTTAATATGGCTTTCTATGATGCTAATATCCTCATGTTGAAATTAGGGTAAAATCTATAATTTTTTTCACATTCCAAATAAGCTTAGAATTTTTTTTCACATTATAGCTATAATTTAAATAGGTTATTTACTAATTATTGCTCAGTAAATAATAGTATGTGAATATAACTTTAGACTCGGTGCTCATTATAGTAAGAGTCCTCATTCAATAATAGTAATGACTAAATGATGCTACCTTTCTATTTTTCTTTTACAATAAACACACCTGACCAAGATAGAGTAATATGAAACCATAACTCTTTAACTAATTAGCTAGATACCAATTTTTTACTCACAATTGTATGGCTAGTTAGGTTGACTATAAGTTGTCTATCTGGAAGAAAATCTTCACCCTACTCAAATAAACCTGGAAAAAAATTTCAAAGTTTACAAACCTAAATTAAAATCCCAAGTCCACAAATCATTATCTTATGAGATCTTGCAGTACATAAACATCTAGTTATTTTTAGCTAGAATGCATGCAAGTATCCTGTTGAACCTGAAATCTCTGTGTAATGTAATTTAAATGTCAATCTTTAAAGCTATAAATAATTAATTATGGAAGAAATTGTTAAGAGAAAAAATGTTATTGGAGGAAGTAAAGCATTAATTAAAAGCAGATATTATATACATTATAGTCAAGTTCCATTGGTAGAGTCATGCAATAGTTCCATTCATATTTCTAATGATTTTGTCAATATCTAGATTGCTGATAGCCTAAAAGACTAATTTCAAACAGCAATTTTTTAAAATACATGTTTTTATTTATTTAAATCTTAATTACGTTATGGTACTGTTTTTTATCTGGACCACAGTTGACTTGTAAATCAATAGCAATGGAACTAAATCTCTATCAATTTTTATTATTCATCCATTTCTGGTAAAGAATTCCAATTTTCCCTGCCTAATATGATTTTTTCCCCATAAAATATAATGTTAAAATTGTATGACTGGTTACTCAGAATATCGTGATGTTCAAGCACCAAAGTGAGAGATTGACAACAATGCTTTCCTTCAATTGTCCAAACTGGGATTTTGTTTCACTTTTTATTTCACAGCTGGAAATCAATAAAATACTACTTTCACCCTTAAATCGCCAAAATAAAAGTACAGTATAGTTAAAACTAAGCAACTTATGGTGTAATGATTATAGTTTTTACAGTACCACATGCATGATATTTATTTTGAAGATTTATTGAAGCTAGTAAAAAAAATTTTAGTATCTGAGAACTTAGATTTTTTTTAGTAGCCATTTTATAATCAACCTGGCTACTCATGCAATTATTGATTTGTAGATAGGTTTTTAAGAAGAAATGAAAAACTATTTTTTTTTATCTTATCGACAATTATTTATCTTAATAGGGAATTTTCAGTACAATTTCTTTTTGGAACATTCTCAAAGATGCTTTCACTTTGCATGAAGCATATCATTTAATTCTTTCAACTTGCTATAGTATTATAAGCAAGAGTAATTATTCATCTTCTCTAGTGACAGGTAATATATTTTTGAATAATCAGTATTTAACTAGATCGTTGCAGATTCTGAATACTTATTGGCATTGAGTTCACGTTTGAATCCCAAGTTTTCACTGATCTGGGAATACTGTTTATTATCCATTGATTGCTCATGCTTATAATAAATGGTGCTAGGAAAACTTCTGTTCACTTGTAGTTTTGCCAAATATAAAATATATTTAAAATCATTTTAGTGAATCCTGAAATGTTCTTGGATTTTCTTGGCTATGTTGTATTTATAATCTCAGCAGAATAATTTCAGAAGATACATACAAAACAAAAGATATTAATAAACAGTGAGGATTGCCAATTCCTCTACAAGCTTTGTGATAAATGCTTAGCCAGAGCCAGCACTTAAAATATCTCTGTCAGGAACCCCCTCTCCCCCAAACCCCTGACCATGGTTCCGTGCTTTGGCACTCCTCAGAGAGTTGCCAGGGTAGGTTCAGACACTAGATTTAAAAATACCAACCCAAAGCCAAGCACCTATCTAAAAGTTATCTATTGAGTAGAAAATCTGAAATTTTCAGATAGGGTCATGTGATCTATGACTCTTATTTTGACTATTTATAGTCTCTGCCATAAGTCTTATGCAATTTTATATTGCTAAGATTACTAATATATGGTATGGCTGAAGATCTATCAGCTCCATATAGATATTTGAGTTGGATAGCTGTCTTTGAAGACATGTAGATGTCTGAAAATTTCAGATTTTCCACTCAATAGATAACTTTTAGATAGGTGTTTGGCTTTGGGTTGGTATTTTTAGATCTACTGTCTGAATCTACCCTGGCACCTCTCTGAGAAGTGCTAAAGCACGAAACCATGGTCAGGGGTTTGGAGGGTGTTCCTGACAGAGATATTTTAAGTGCTGGCTCTGGCTAAACATTTATCACAAAGCTTGTAGAGGAATTGGCTATCCTCACTGTTTATAACTTACAAGCTTAAGAGATAGGGTCATGTGATCTATGACTTATTTTTAAAAGATATTATTTTTTCTTATTTTAGAATAGGCAGAGTTTGACTCTGAATTGTGTAATCTGTTGGTATGTATTTCGCGGTTAAATCGTCAACTACCACAGCCAATTACCCAGAAGAATAAATTTAGAAGTTGGTTGAATTCTGTCTGTTTTTTTAGAATGTTTTTTTTTGTTTGTTTCGAGAACAATTTAATCTGTTTAGGTTTGTTTATTTTGTGAAGAAGAAATATATATATATGTACGCTTAATTGAAATAAAGTACTTCTCTTTGATCTAATTTACTATTATAAATAATGAAAAGTTTTTAACATACAGTTTATTTAGTTTATATAAAAGAAATCAATTATCTATATGCTTGCTTGAACTGCGTCACGTGATTGGTAAAGAAAGACCAAGGGAATCCTAAGCTTTGCTACAGGGAACAATTTAATAACGATGTTTTCAAAGCACTAAAGGTAGTCCGCTTTTTACTTCATTAAAGTTTTTGAATTATTTCATTAAGATAGAAAGAAAAAGGTAATCAAGTTTATTTAAAATGATAGTATTATAGTTTTTATAGCATATATTTTTTATTCCGCTTTTTATATCACTCTCTGATTTTATATTGATTGGTTATATCGATTCCTAGTCTTGTATGCTAATTTATTTTTGTTGGCAGTAATTGCATTTCTCATGGTTTAGTCAAGAGATCTTGTATGCTGACATGCAATCCTAGCCGACATTAACATTTAGCAACGTTTATTTTAATGTTATTAACCTCGTTATATGTTTTTAATTATATAAAATTATACGTTTAATAATCATTCCAATGTTTTTTATATTCAGAATAAAAAAAGTTTAAGTACTTTTTAAAAAAAATGTTGATGTTATTTTAATAATGAATATCCCTGTGACTACATATATGTCTATGCATACAGTGGCAAAATCTCTTTGCTAGTGGCTATACATCTGTCTGCCATGTCCAGGGTCATAGGATTCTATGCCAAATAAAACTCGAAAATTTTTTCAGACTTCAGTCAGATTTAAGATTTTTTTTTTTAAATAATTGAGTCATAGTCAAGCTAACTATCTATATACTGTTAAATGATAAATCAGTTTCTAACTATTTTTTAGCTAATGAATAAAACCAAAAATGGACAACCTTTTTTACTGTTTCTACAGTCAGTGTTTTAAATTAAGGTTTTTTGGGGGCTATTTATTATAACTTTGTTTAATCTACTTATTGTAACAGATTATTATATTCCATTGTATAAATTGTAAACCGAAAGCAAATATTATTATTTATAGAAGGAATCTTATCTCCCAAATAGTTCCAAGCCTTCTTACTAACATTGTTCATTACATATAATAGCTCACATTTTGTTGCTAAGCTTTAATTAAACTAGAATATCTATTATTTACTGAACTGTAAAGATATAATATGCATATAAATTAAGATTATAGTATAAATATAATCAAAACAATAATAATATAGTTATTAATGATAAATTGAGTGAACATATTTATATATATATATATATATTGAAACTTGGACATTTAACAGAAGAGCAATACAGAGATTTCAGGCCATTCAACAAAATATAGAGATGCATGTTAGGATGAACAAGAATAGATCAAATGAAGTACATGTGTGAGAGAATAAATAATGGTTACTGACATCATTGAAAGAATTAAGAGACTAAAATAGAGTTAGGCTGGACATATTGCTAGAAGAGATAACAATAGATGGACAGTTGAATTCTTAAACAGGATTCCAAAAGATTGTAAAAGACCCAGAAAGCGACCACCTGTGGTATTGATGGATAAAATAAGGAAGTGTGTTGGTGTGATGTGGAGAAGAGAGGCTAGAGATCGGAAAAAATGGAATGATCTTGTAGAAACCTTCATCCTACATTCGATTGATGATGATATAATAATTGTATATGTGTTAGCTCATTGACATTTACTCAAAAAATAAAAATAATAAAATAATAATAAAATAGATAGCAAAATGGCAGACATTCCTTGCAACTAAATATACTGTGAATGATACTTTCGTTTTTGAATAACTTTTGATTTTTTAAAAGTTTTTATCAATTTCAGAATCCACTTCCAAATTCTCAATTAAACTCTTTATACTTCAAACTTTTTAATGAATAAGAAGATTTTATAGTTATTTTGTTCTGGCATCATTGAATTGATCATTTTCATTTTATTGCATATGCTGTGTATATAAAAGACAAGTTATCAGTGAACTCCAAACAAACGGAAAAATAATCAAATTTCTCAATTAAAAATAATTAGAACACTAAAAAAGTGACAATGCTAATTATTATATTTTGTAAAACTTTTAGCTTTTTATGCTTAGAAAAGATTTATAGTATAAATTATTATATCATACCAAAATTTGGAAAAGATAAAAATAAGTGAAGAATAACATATATGTGCTTTTAGCAATATTTATGGTACTTTGACACAGAAAAATGGCCACCACTATATTATAAGCTTTATTAAATATATAAAGTTTAATGTTTGGTTTTTTATATTTAAAACTTTTTTTTTACTTATTAAGCCACTAAATATCACATGATCGCTATTCTCTATGCTTATACAATGTTATAACAGAAGCAAAACTCTCCATACAGTATTGCACCCAGTGCAATTTAGAGTAATCAGTGGATGCGAGAAGATTGTATTAGATCCTAAGATCTAGGTGTGCTCTCAAATCCAAAGCTCCTCACTGATGAAAGCTGCAATCTAGAAGCTAGTCTGGGGATATTGTATGACTAGGTACTATTTAGGGATTTTATATACAAGCCTTCTTGCATCCATTGATTACTCTGTTTTGTACTGGATGGCTGTATTGTATGGAGAGTTTTGTTTCTTTTTTACAGATGTTTTATTTTAGATTCAGACATATTTGATTCACAAAGGAGTTCTGCTGAAATTAAGCCAATGTTTAGTAATATTTCAATAGAAGTAGTGTATATGGGTATAACGTATATTGTAGAATCACTATATTTGTTTCAAAAAAATAAGTGTTCATGATTAGCAACTTATTGATGGATCAAGAAATTCAATGAAAATAGAAATATCTGCCAGATGCTATACTTTTTTGAAAAAGAGCTTTTTGACTGCTTCTTTTATTTATCTAAATAATTTAGAATTTAATGGAAAAAGTACAAGCTATATATTAACTAATAAAAGATGACTTTGAGTATCAGGTAAGTTTTTTTTGGAGCTTAAGTATATATACTGACTGTATACAGTCTCTAAAATCATTTTTAATACAAGAAATTGTTAGCATTGGAAAGAAATGTAATGAAGTCTTGATTAATGCTAAGCTGCTGTTAGAAATAAAAATAAATTAAAATTCTTAAAAATTTACTCAGGACAGAAGACATAAACTTCAGGTAAATTATTGGGATTAGTTTCAGTAAGTTTAATAGCTTATTATTTTACTAGCAACAATATGGTATAGAAATGTACAGACTACAAGCAGGATTTCATATTGGTCATAAGAAGTGTATTTGTTTTATATAAATATTTCAAATTTTATTATAAATATTATTTACAATAAAGATTAAAATATTTGTATAAAAAATATAGTTATAAAATTATGAAAACAGAGAAGGAAAATTATTTTTGCTTAACTGGATTCAGTTGACTGATTTTTTTCAATCAGTTATTATAATGAAATAAATTTGCTTTTTATTATTGTGCACATTAGTTATAATGTTTTATAATATCTTTAAAAGTTGGGGGATGAGGGGTGATCATTTGAAAAAGTTGAAAAAAAATTACAGCCCTGTAGATTACAAGTAGTAATGCATTTAATGATCAGCCTTTTAAGCTATTGTGCATGCGCTTTTTTACGAGTGTTATCTTGTGTTGGGAATGAAACTATTCATTTATTATTAACACTCGTAAAAAAGCACATGCACCATAGCTTGAAAGGCTGATCTTTAAATGTATTACAATTATAGACATAGCGCTATATAAAATAATTACAAGTAGTAAGAAATAGGGGGCATAAAATTTATACTAAACAAATTAAATTCAAACATTTGATTATGGCAAAATAGAAACATACTTAGGAAGTGACCAATACAGACTCCTATTCAATTTAAAAAGTTGTATAAAATTAAGGCATTTGAAAATTTATCATATTATATGCCACTTATAACCATTGCAGATTAGTAAAGTATAACATATTATCAAATCTGCTTATGCAAAGCTTTTTAAAAAGTAATATTGAAATTGATTCTGAAATAATGTAATAAAGAAAAATATTTGTTAAATTTGGGAATTTTAATGATGGTTAAACAATTTAAATACCATAAATCAATATATTGTAGATGAAAATAAACTTGATGAAGAAATTTTAAGGAAAAAATGTATAAGTAAGTTTAATTCAACAATTCCAAGCCTGGTATTATTCTTAGTTGTCATAGATATAAATGGTACATTAATGAAAGTTGTCACAGGAGAATTTTATCAATATATATAAGAGATAAAATTCAAACTATGAGAAATGCTACATAAAATATTAGCTACCCTAATAACAGATTTCTAGTTGTGGAATTTAGCAATACAATGCAAAAATAAATATTCCAAAAGCATATTAACTTTTCAAATATAAAATTTATATGCTACATCAAGTATAAAATTAAAAAAACAAAACTATCATGAAAACTGCCATGTTAACATCACAAGTCACAATTTGCAAATTGTCAAATAGCTAGAGAAAAATTAATAATTTTAAATATCTTTTTGAAAGGAAAACCATACTGTCCATTATAATCACACTGCTATATTTGACATCAATTTACAAGAAAATCAGCCAATGTATTATAAACTCATTTTACACTTTATGGACAATTCATCATCACATTTTGAGAAATTACCCCTTTATATTTTTATTGCAAATTTAGGAACTATTTCATTAAAGAAAGCTTGAACTGCAAATGTAAGTCGTGTTGATTTTGAAATATCAAGCCTCATCCGTGTTTTAAAAAAAAAGATAATCCATCAGCACCCAAGATCAATAAAAAGCAATTCATACAAACTCAAATTCAATCCATTCCCATGAAATGGCAGATTGATATGCTTATGAATTAAAAAATTTCTTAAATAATATAAAATACCCAGAATGATAATTTCACATTAGAATCAGAAATGGACTACACGGATAATATTTCCACCTCCGATGAAGAAGGAATTTTCAAAAAAAGGAAAGAAAAACAAATAAAAGCATAAGGAAAAAATATTGTGACAATTCCAAATATATATAACTTCAAATAAATTAGTACAATATTCAGAAATTTTTTGTACTTCATGGAAAGTCTAAAACACACACACTTACAAATAGAAGATAGAAGACTCTGAATCTACTAAAATGGAGACAGAACAAGTTTAAATATCATTGACACTATCTCTTTTTTTGGTAGGAGTGACACAAAGAAAAAAGATCATCATTATCAACCATTATCAATCCACTGCAGGATGAAGGTCTCTCCAAGTTTAATCCATCTTCTCCGATCTTTAGCTTCTCTTCTCCACATCAATCCTGCATACTTTCTTATTTCATTCATCCATCTCACATGTGGTCTCTTTCTGGGTCTTTTACAATCTCTTGGAATCCAGTTTAAAATTTCAATTGTCCATCTATTATCATCTCTTCTAACAATATGTCTAGCCCAACTCCACTTCAATCTTTTAATTTTTTTCATTGAGGTCAGTAACACCTGTTTGTTCTCTTACCCATACATTGTGTTTTTGATCTCTTCTTATTACTCCCAACATACATCTCTCTGTACTTCTTTGAGTGGTCTGAAGTCTCTGTATTGCTCTTCTATTAAGTGTCCAAGTCTCAGATCCATAAGTAAGAACTGGTAAAACACATTTGTTAAAAACCTTCCTTTTCAAACACATAGGCATATTTCCTTTTAGTATCAAGTTATTTCTACCAAAAGCACTCCAACCAAGTTTAATTCTATGATTAATTTCCTCCATTATGTTTCCATCTGTATTAATAATCTGACCAAGGTATTTGTAACTGTTAACTTCTTCTAATTCATCATAATCAATCTTTATTTTCATATTGATTAAACATTACTTTAGTCTTTTTAACATTTATCTTTAGTCCTACTTTTCTTCTTTTATCTGATAATTCCTGCAACATATCCTGCAGCTCTGAAGCATTATTTGCAAAAACAACTACATCATCTGCGAAATCTAAATGACTTAAATAATCTCCATTTACTTTTACTCCTTTAGTTTCCCATTTTAATCCACAAAATACTTCTTGCAGCCCTACTGTAAAAAGTTTTGGAGATATGGAGTCACCTTGTTTTACATCTTTCTCAATGTTGACTTTCCCAGTCTCATTATGTAATCTAATTGTTGCTGTTGCATTTTTATAAATATTTTTTAAAATATGACAATATCCTGGATCTATACCTTGATGATCCAATGCTTTAATCACTGAAGAAATGTTTATAGAATCAAATGCCTTTTCATAATCTACAAATCCAAAACATAATGACAACTCATATTCATTTGTCCTTTCTATAACTTCTCTCAACACCTGGATATGATCTATTATACTAAAACCACTTTTAAATCCAGCTTGTTCTCTTGGTTGGTGGAAATCCAATGTTCTCTGTAGACAAGTTGTAATTATCTTGGTAAAAATTTTATATAAAACTGATAAAAGGCTGATAGGTCTGTAATTTCTAATATCTTCTTTATCACCTTTTTTAAATATTAATATTATTACTGCATTCTTCCAATCATCCAGTACATCTTTATCATTTAGACATTTGGTATATAACTTTGCTAAAATTGTTTCTATTTCTTCACCTGCTTCTTTTAATATATCAATTATAATTCCATCATTACCTGGAGCCTTTCCTTTCTTCATACATTTAATTGTGTGTCTCACTTCTTCATTTAAAATTCTGGGCAATTTGGAAGATGTAATAGATATAGGAAGTACTTGTTCTTTATTACTATATAATTCTTGATAAAATCTTCTACCAATTTCATGATCTTTTTTTCTTATTGCAGATATAAATTTTCTACCAATACCAAAATGTTGTTTTACATTCTTAAGACTTTTATTTTCTTCTACAGCTTTCCTTGCTAGTTCACAGTTATACTTTCTTATATCATTTTCAACTCTTTTCCGCACCATTTTACAAAATTCGAGATATTCAATTCTTTTTAATGCATCATTTTTGTATATCTTCACATTCCTTCTTTTCTTCATAAATTCTCTAGTCTCAGTAGAAATTTTATTGGTAAATTGCTGCTTTTTTCTACCAGCTATCTTTGTTGCAGTTTTTAAAAGTGTATCAGTTATTTTCATATTAATTTCATTCAAATCTGAATCCTGTTCAAAATCTACTAATACTTGAAACCGATTTTTAAGTTCTGATTTAAATTCATTAGAATGTTTCTGAAGATTAGGAATATCAACTGTAAATATTGTTTTTTTTTAATAATTTTTCTCTCTAGTTTTACATTTACACGTATCTTACACCTTACTAATCGATGATCACTTCCTGTGTTAAATTTATTAAGAACATTACAATCTTGAAATATGTATTTCCTGTTAGTCAAAATATAATCCAATTCTGTTGTACCTTCATTCGGATGCTTCCATGTCCATTTCCTTTTAACATTTTTCTCAAAAAAAGAATTCATAATATAAAGTTTTTCTTTTTCTGCAAACTCCACAAGTCTATGTCCTCTCTCATTTCTATTACCATAACCAAAATTACCTACAGCACTTTCATCTTTCATTTGTTTACCAATTCTAGCATTAAAGTCTCCCATAACAATTTTAAAATGTTGTTTTCTCTGATCAAAAGCCTTCTGTACGTCCATATAAAAATCTTCTACTACTTCATCACTATGAGAACTTATTGGGGCATAAACCTGTATTATCTGCATGTGGTATCTTCTATTAAGTTGTATAACTAATCTTGCACCATAAATACCTTCTCCCACATATAACAGTAAAAAAATAATGTTGATCATAAGTATGAAGCAATTATTCAGAGGTCTAGAAAAAAATGGGAGAGGGATCATTTTGAAATGTTTTGCTACTTTGGTCATCATAATTAAAAAATGAGTAAATCTTTTAATTATAAGTAGTAAACTAAATGAAAACTTAAAATTTATTGTAAGCAATAGAATTTTTTTAATGAAAGGGGTGGGTTAATTAGTGATATAATAAATAACTGATAGAATGAATCTGGATACAGTATTTTTATAATCATTATACATCAACATAAAAATAAGATCCATGCCATATTATATTCTTAAGAATATGCACTTGTAAATTAATCCAGTCTATATAAGAAATTGAGATATATATATATATAAAATTAAGAGCGTGCTAATAACTCTAAACAAGCTTTTTTTTTTTTTTTATTTATGATAAATGCTACTACAAGAGAAGGCATTCAAATCATTTTTATCTTGGATTGTCCCCATCCCCAGACCGGTTTCGACCTATGGGTTTCTTCAGTGAGGAGTTGGGACATTAGATCTAAAAAACCAACTCAAGCAAAGCATTTATCTAAAAGATAATTGTTAGAAGAAGATCTGAAACTTTTAGACATATATATAATTAGAGAGTACAGATGAATAAGTGGATAGATATAAAAATAAAGAGATGAATAAATATACAGTAATAACAACATTAATTTTTTATTATTTATTTAATATAGGAGCCGAATACGACAATTACATGAAGGTACACTGGATCAACAATCTGGAGGAATGCATTACATAGGTGGATCTGGGGAAACCTATTTAGATATGAGAATTCGACTTTTAAAGGTATGTGCAGATAATATACACATAATTTGTAAAGTAGTTCTACTGTATTATATTTTGATACTGAAAATCGTAGCTAGTAGTGAATTGTCAAGTATATAATACACATATGTGGGTACATAAAATATATGTCATGTGAATTTAAAAAATTAAAATGTAGAAAATTAGAAATAGTCTTATGGTGATACCATATAGGCTGCAGGAAGAAGTTACTATTATCTGAAAGATCTGATGATTCCTACTTGATACCTTAAATGAACTGAGCAGGGCAATTTCCAAATAAATCTCCACTTCATAAGTTCTTGTTGTAGCTGTTGTTATTGTATGATTATTCTTATAGTATGCACATGTGCATACCAACATGCTTTAGGCCACATGATGACTTTATTGACTTTTTACCTCTAAGTTTAATATAAAGCACCAGGCATGGTCTTTCTTTTCAGAAGCCTGATTGGTCTTAATTAAAATATCAATTGAGTTTTTTTTTAAGGTAAATGATTGTGTGAATAAACTTTTTAATGATCATTTACAGTTATTACAGACAATGTTAAATTATGATTATTATTCTCAGGAGGCTGTAAAGTTGCCAGCCAAGACAGTAGTTGGGGATTGAATGCACCCTTGATTGTGAATACACTCTTGATTGTGAACCCAGGTTACCATTCGATAATAAGCTTTGGATACTTAAAACTGCAGATGACTTTCAAGTGAAGAAAGATTAAAAGAAGAACTTTGTAATATTAAATAGACTTTTTGAAGTTTTAGAAGAAAAAGTGAAGAGAGAATTGATTTAAAAAAGAGGCATATAGTATACTACAAAAGCACAATTATTGGAACCATGAGTGTAGTAGGGTTTCTTATAAATAAAAAATGGAAGACCAACATTGTGGATATTGATGGTGTATCAGACAGAGTGGAAAAATTAGTTATTCAATTTGTTGAAGGAAATTGAATGCAGATAAGTCAGGTTTATGCCCCAACAAGATCACATTATGATAAGGAGTAGAAGTTTTTAATATGGATATAAAAAATATTATTGATCTTACCAAACAACGTTTTAAAGTTGTCTTGTAAGACTTTGATGCTAGAATTAGTAAACATTTGATAGATGAAAATGATATGGATAGATTTCATTATGATGATAGAAATGAGAGAGGACACAGAATTGTGGAATTCACAAAAAAATAAAAACATCAAGCGAATTCTTTCATTGAGAAAAATGTGAAGTGTATAAGGAAGCATTCAAATGATGGTAATCAGAATTGTACTATACTTTGACTAACACAAAACATGTTTTCAAGATTGTAATGTTTTTAATAAATTTAACACAGAAGTGAACATTGATTAATGAGATGTATGATATATGTTAATGCAAAACTAGACAAATGAAAATTAATAATAATAATAGAGATAATAGATTTTTTTATATTAAATGCATTTATTGTCTGTACACTAAAAAGAAATAAAATGATTGTTTTTTCAACCAGGCTCCAGAAATTAATTATAGCAATCCCAATTTTTTTGTAACAAGGTATTGACTTAATTTCTAGACAACTTCCCCTATGCCTTTATTTCAAATTAAATCTAAAGACTCCAATTGTGGTTGAAGAAACAATTATTTTATTTCTTTTTAGTGCACAATCAATAAAAGCATTACATATAAAAAACTTTTTATCTCTATTTTTTTTTAAGTTTTTCGTATTGGCACATTAAATGAAAATGTAAAACTATATCTTACTTTAAATTGATTGGACACTTATAATTGATATATATATATATATATGTATATCATTAGTTATTTTTGCTATAAGTTAAATTGTATACCCTCTATGTATATATCATATTTAGTATGTGTACATAATACATGTAAATATTGTAAATGAACTTCATTTAATATATATATATATATATAATTTTATTTTAAATCAATATCATACATGTAGTATATGTAAGTCATTAGATATTTCTGCAGTAAATTAATACATGTATACTGTTAATGTTTTATGAATTTCTATATTATATTGTTAATGTATTATATTTAGTATGTGTACATAATTACATATGTATAATAAATCAGTAAACTAAATTTTATATTTAAATTGATAGATTTTTATTTTTTAAAAAAATGCTAAAGAAAAAAATTGCTATCTTTTTTAACTTATCACAATTGTTTTAAATAATACATTGTTTTTTTAACAATTGTTTTAAAATAAAAATAGAAACAGTTTTCAATAGAAAACTTAGTTACTGATTTATTATATGTATAATTATATATATATATATAAATATAATTATATGTATAATTATATATATATATATTAAATATGATATACAGGCAGTTCTCTACTTTGGTAACTAATAGGTTTCTGAAATATGTATGAAAGTTGAAATATGCGAATATAGGATTATGTAAAAAAAACCATCAAAAAGGGTTTTCAATGTCCAGTACATGTATTTATTTGTCATTGATTAGCATCTTGTGTTTTCATTATAAATTTATCATGAAATAATTGAATTGTATTCTTTTTCTTTTTTGTGTGTTTTTTACAATTGTACATATTGTCGATCAGCTCATTGAAGTAAAAGATCTGTCACTTTCAGAATGCCTGACAAAACTAGGTTAAGTTTTCTTTGAAGTTTTGATACAGGTTTTATTCATTATATTTACAAGAAGAATATGTTCTTTAAAATGTAGACAGAAATAAATTATCTAACCACAATAAATGTTTATCATTTAAATAAGGCTAAAAAAACTAAGAGATGTATGAATCTTTGATTATCTTTTTCTTTTATTAATGAGAGGGAAATGTCTTTATAGGCAAAAAATATTTCACTAATATTTTTTTTACAAATCCTAGTTAACTCTTCTTTCTCCCTTAAAGCTTATTTAAATAATAATTTACACCAGAGTAGACTCTACAATAAATTTTCTAGATGCCCTTTGAAATAGCAGGGTATGAAACTCACAACGGAAGTGATTTCTTTGTTTGCCATTTAAAGGAGACCATAATCTGCAAACAGAAAGAAATCAAGATAATATTTCAGTTTAATATTTAAGTTAGTAAAATAGAAATCAAGATAATCAATTATAATACAAGCAATATTTATTTTTTTTATAATTAAGAGTAAATACTCCCCTCTTCTTACTCTAGCATTTTGTTACCTAGAAACTCAATGCAATAATTTAACTGGACTACAACAATAATTTTCCATTGCATTTAAAAAATAATAAATTAAAAAAGTTTATGTCTGCAGTTTTTTTTTCACATGCCATATAAATATATTCTAACCTGTAATCTCATGCATCCTCACTTCCAGATAATATATGATATGAAATAAAACGGGTTCTATCTCAGTTAATAATTAATAACTAAAATATTCAGCATTAAAATTAAAATATTTCACTAGCTCAAATTTAAAATATGAATAAGGTTCAGTTTATAAAAATAAATTAAATAAATATTTAATATTTTCATGAGACTTGAAGTGAAAATACAGGTGACAAGATAGATTACATTGAGCCAATATCCCACAGGATACTACCTCAATGGCATAAGAACACTATCCCCCCTTATTACTATTTCAAATAACAAACTCATAGTATTCTTATGACTTTAATAACTTCTACTCACTAAGATTAAACTAATAATTAAATCTTAATCTTCTATTTAATAATAATCTAGCTCAAATAAAATAATCTCAGGTTCATAAAGTTTATTCTAAGTTAATTTAAAATTACAGTAGTAAAATATGAGAAGGGATTTTATGTCATAATCTACTACACTTAAACTAATAATAATAAATAATAACAATAATATTCTTCATTGTTTAATTACTACTGGATATCTTTTCTTTTCATTATATTTTTATTACCATAATAAAATAATAAAATAATTTTATATAATCTTTTATCTTCATGAATATAATAAATAAATACGTGGTAGCATATGATAATCTGATAAACAAAGGATGTGTGGCAACTGATAGCATATAATTCAGTATACTATTGTGATAACTGATTTATGACCAATAAAACAGTGTAAAATTATAATTATTTAATTAAATGAATACCAATAAAATATTTAAATTCTTAAATAATTCTCTATTTATCTTTTTGTGCAAAATTATATATTTGTTTCGATTATTATGCATATATCGTGATTTCACGCAGCGATGTGGAGAAATAAATAACTCGGACACAAAACTTTTGAAATAAAAAAATTTAACAAAGTTTATTACCAACAACAAATAAAAATAAACAATTTATTTACACTATTTACAGTGGATATCCTTAACTTTTTTACTTTACAGTTTGATCTACCGGGTTATAAAAAAAATAATTTATATTTCAATTATATCTTTATTTAGATTTAGGACAAATTTTTAAAAAAATGTTACTATTTGGTTTCTCATTATGGTTAACTTATTACAAATATATTTATCTACTTTATTAGCAACAGCATTTTGTCCTTAATATTATTAAACTATCTTATTTTTAAAAATTCATACTTAGAAAACATTCTATAGAAAACAAAATTTTATAATGAGTATGGACTTCTCAAAATATTAAAAAAAAATTTCATCTTGCAAAGTCAAAGATGTTACACAAAATATTATCCAAAATTCAGTACTAGATTTTAGTATTTATCACACAATGTTTACTAATCATAATATATTATTCTTTAAGCCTTACTTTAGTATGATATAAGTGTAATCATCAATATATTTCTGTTAATCAATAAACAAAAAATATACTATGCATATTGTTTACATAATTTACTTTGTACTATTGTATTTTAAAATATGCAATACTTATTTTCTCTTAAAAAAAAATAATACTAAAGCATTTAAAATTATTATCACTTTAAAGAAAATATCTTTGTTTAGGATACCTATTTAAAAAAGTTTATATTTCATTTCCAAAATAAAATTCAAAATATATTCTATGATTCTTTTCTTTCCTTAGGATACTTTGGATCTTCAATTTTAAGTTATAATGTCCTATTCATTCTAAGCAAATAAACCAATCTTATACAAAACGATAGCATAACCTAAGTTCTAAATTATTTATCATTTCTCTTAAACATATCTTACTGAACGATGCAGTTACATGAAATAAAGATAGCGAAAACAGATGCATAGGATTAAGGAAGAAAGCTAGAGTATTACTCTTAAAATATCTCAAAATCATGGCACAGTGTGAAGAGGTATGACATTTACCTGCCTAATATCCTCTAGTACAGGGACAATGTTAAAGCTATTTCTTCAGCTTTATTAGAACATCAAATATTTAAAGAAATATAAACACTGTCCAAATAAAATGTGTATCAGTCATAGGGCTTTGTTAACTATGCTGATATTCACATAAAGACTACATATTATTTCCATTCCTTATAACATCCTATTTCTTAAAACATCATCTTGGTTTCCTGTTAACTAAGTACTTCCAAGCCACTATCTCAACATTATTTCTCAAGATTTTCCACATCTTACATCGATAAAATAACTATCTGTTTTTACAAACAATAAATAAAATTCATTAATAGTTAAACAATCTAGCTGTTCCACAAGAAAAGTCTGCTTACTTCATTATTCTATATGTCTAATCATATACAATCTACTTAGACAATATTTGAATATCCAATAACATGAAAATTTTAAAAGAATCACATAATTATTTGTTATATTGGATTATATCACTAATAAAAATAAAAAAAATCATCATATGCATATTTTCAAATCAATCCTATCTCATAATGTTTTTTTAAAATGTTGTATGAAATGTGGTACATATAAGTAAAAAAAACTTTTACACTTCATTCTTCCAATTTATGGATGATCTAAAGAAAACAAAAAAAATATACATTATAAATTATCAATGGTTATTATTATTACTAATAACCTTTATCTAGTCATCGTGTTCAGTAGGCTTCCTTTATCCACTTGAGCATTGCAGATATTAAAAAAATTCACACCCATACACTTTATATTAAAATATTTTTAGCTAAATTATTAGATTGTTATATTATAAAATTTTAATATTAATAAATTAATGTTTTTATGTTTTTTCTAATCTTAAATAAAAATTTAGATTTAAACTAGGTTAACAAAATAAAAAGAATCAAAACTATAATTACATATTTTCTTGACGATAGTTCCTGATAAGTCCAAAATGTTTATTATTTTCTCTAGAGTTTTTTAAAAATGTTCTCCTCCAAGCGCGTTAAAGTTTAAAATAAAAATAATTATTAATCCATTTAGCAAAATTTATAGAAAATAATCCTTAGATTTAGTATTTAGGATGATAATTATTAAATCATAATATTAATTAATCCCGTGAAGCTTCTTAATCTTCTCTACCAATATTCTCTGTGTATCCGATGCATCAATCCATCTAATTTAACTTTTAAAATATTCGATAAACTTTTAAGTACTATTTGTATTTCCATGGATCCATCTTTTATTCAACTATGTGTTCACTTTTTTATATATATGTTTCCTTCTTGATACATTTAAACTTTCATTTGGTATTTTTATAAATCTCTTTTAAAAATAAAAAAAAAATTGCAAGTACTTTTAAACAAATCTTTTCTAAATACATTTTTAAATAATTCTAAGACCGGATATTTTAATATCAAAACGCTTCTGTAACATATTCTCCTGGGTTCTTTCTTAAATTCTTGAAAATATTTTTTAAAAATGTTACCTTCAGAAAGTATATAACATTTTATTCCTTTGAATATAATATTCTATAAAATAATTCATGAAATATAATTGTCTTATTACTATTTAAAAAATAAATCTTGAATAAACTTATAAATAATAATGCGTCTTCAATTTTTTCATTAGACTCCGTATGATGTTCGAGCTGTGGTTTTTTATGTACCAAAACAGTTCTTCGGTTATGCATTAATAAAGCTGTATCAACAAATATTCCAAACATTTTTACAGTATTACAATTTCTATCCATTTTATTCCACAGTATATCCATTTTTTATTGCGAAGTTTAGGTTAAACTTTTTAGATAAAATACGACTGGTAAGTACTTTAAAAATTAGAAAATCATTTCCACGAAGTTTCTAAATATATAATTTTTTAAACTTTCTTTTGCAACACACTTTAAAATTATCAATTAGTTTTTTGCAGATAAAGTTATAAGAAAGTACTAAAAAAATTGACTAAAATGAAAATTTTAAAAATACTATCTTTTTGATAGTTATAATTTACCTTTCTCCGGTTTCAATACATTATTAATCTCCCTCTATACCCCCGTGCAATTCATATTTATAATCTGTAAGAATACCTATTCCTATTGGTTAATTCTTACTTTAGCTTGAGAACAAATTTACATATTTTTAGTTTATAGTAGAATTGAATTTCAAAATTAGAAATTATGACGTAAAGAACTTAAAATATTATTTAAAATATTACTTTTAAATCAATTATTATTTTATTAAAATTATTTAAACATTTAAAATAACTTTTAAAATAACCTTAATAACTTATTCCATTTATCTATTTTTATTTAAACAAAATATTTAATTTTTATTATATCTGTATTCGTCTTTATTACATTACTTAAAACGTTGCATACGATAGTTAACTTAATATTTATTATTATTATTTTATGCTAGGTGACAATTCCATCCAATTCTATAATATAACTTTTAAAATATTTTAAACTTCATTACTTTAAATACAAACAAGCATGTGTGTGAAAGTATATAGTATACAAGTCACATGATTAATAACTTTGACAGACGATTTTCAATCTATTTCTCTGCCTAGATTTATATAATTGATACACTTATTATATTATATAAAATAATTATAAAATTTGGAAGAACAATTTAGAAAATATAGAATTAAATACAATTCTCACCATCATAAAGTTTATTTTTAAAATGTATTATATTAATTTTGATTATTAAACAGTTTATAAATTTAAATACTGTATAACATTTATTTATCTATATGTTTAAGACTATTAAAATTGAGCTTATTAAATATACTTTTAATTATTTATGGCTGTGTTATTAAATATGGCCAGCTTTTACAACCATATGAAACAATATTTTAAGTTTTACATAACTATTTTTAAATGATTTTATATACTACGTATTCTCTTTAGCTTCAAATTGTACTTTATAACATAATTGACAAACTATAATTAATAAATCAAAAGAACATATTCTCCAATTTAAAATTTTTAGTAATTGACTGTTATGAACTATTACTGACCTATAGAAAAGGGCACAATATATATATATATATAAATGTCTATGATACCAAAAGAAAGGGACTAGAGACTAATATCCATGAGAAAGAATCATTACATGAAAGTATATGCATTTTGTCATCTGTATATATATAGAGAGAGATATATAAAAATCAAAAGTATGAAATGTGTATGAAATAGCAAATTGTATGAAAGTAGAATGTATAAAGTAGAGAACCATCTGTATACATTAAGAGCTTTAAATTGTTTAAAAAGTGTTATTAAATTGAAAGAAAAAAATTTTTAAACTGCTCTCTCATGATCATTATTTAAAATAAATGAAAATTCTAACAATAATTGTTAACTGCAAAACATGAAATTCTTGAATATTTTTCATATTTTTCCCATCCTCTGTTCCATATCAAACTAGTTGACATACTGAAAAGGTATTTGTTTTAATCCTCTCACAAATTGTCGATTTCCTTGTTTTCACTCATTATAAACTTTCAGCATTAAGTTTAAGATTAAACAATTATCACTTATCAGAAAATAATAAATTTGACTTCATTTGATAGATATTGTTGTTAACTACTGATATAAATTCTGAATATTCAGATTTTATTCTTAAAAATATTTAAAAAATGAAATCGTAATCAAAACACATCATCATTTCTAGAATGACTATTTTCATTTTACAAATCAACAAAATCTTCATTCTGATATATATTTATTTCTTTAATATGTAATGAATTATACACTAAAAGTTTAAATTTTTTCAATATTTATTACAAAATTATGATATTTTCAAATTTGTTATTATAATTAGATTAATTACGTAGAAGCTAAACTTATAAACAGCTTCAGAGTATATTTTTTATTGCCTGACAATATAACATTTTACTTTTGAAAATAAAGTATTTCTGTTTAAAATAACATATTATTTGGTTATTCAAACTATTTTCTCTAAACATTGTCATAAAAATGATAACATCAGAAAAATGTCAGACTACAAAAGCACTGCTTGTCAAGGTAGAGCTAAATCTGTGTTATCTTTGCCGAATTTTTGATTTCATTGCTATCTATTGAATTTTTTTTAACTAAAATTTTATATTATAATTTATATAGAAACATACACATCCTTCAGTAAAAAGCTTGTAAAAATTCTCACTAGCGGGATAAATTACTAAAAAGCACGAAGATAATCGGATAGTACATTCAAGCTTAATTGATTAGGGTGTTATAACTCAGTTATATATCAATTTTTAAGCAATTCTATTGAATTTAAATGTATTAAACCTCAATTTTAAAATTTCATTCCAACTTGGAAAAGACCTCATCTTTCCATTTCCCAGGGATCGCCACTCGCCACTCTCTGCTTCATCACCTACATAAATCCTATGCTCAGAGAGATTGAGCGCAGACTCCCTGGAATTTTCGTGCCAGCCCTGAAACATCATGTACAACACATAACCTATGTTGATGATGTCACCATCTTCCTCCCCAATAAAACTCACCTTCCAACACTCACACAAATCATTGATAAATATTCAAAGAAACTAAATCTGAACATCAATTACAGTAAGTCCTCCATGTGGAAAATCATTACTGGCTCAGTGATTCCGTCAGTCTTTACAGCTGAGCCGCAACTCTTCCTCGGTTTTCCTATGGCCAAGTCCAGACTTGCTATGGCAAAAGATATCCAACACTCCATCTTGGAAAAAACTAGCAAAGTGGTTCGATCTTTATCCCGAATCTCTCTTTCCCTGCTGGGCAAAGTAGCCCTTCTCAACATGCTGGTGTTTCCGAGATTGAATTATTATCTTCCCATAATTAAACCCACTAAAGCATTTCAATCATCAATGAACTCACTGTGTTCAAAGCTCATGTGGAGTGGAAAGATTGTTGCCATCAGCATCTGTAAGATGCAAATGCCCAGAGAGTTAAATGGACTTGGATTGCACTCGGTTTCAACAATCTATTTGCAGAAGGCAATTGCAGTTCTACGTGCAATTCACTTAAAACAGCCAGAACTAAACCTAGCCACTCCAGTGGAACCTACAGACACACCGCCACCTCTTGCTAGCAGATGGGCCACAATTATTTGGTTACATGTCACCAAGCTGATAAATCTATCTAAAACCTCTTTTGAAGGTAAAATAACCTACTGGCAGGCCTATAACCTCAGATTTCAAAACCAGACTGCCCTCCTGACCACATTGAACATAGACAATAAACCATTGCTTAAAAAATTGAAGAACTGGTTTGTTGAACCAAAATACATAGATTTTATCTTAAAGCTCAACATCTCATCCTTACCCACTAACCATTTCTTAGTATGGAAAAGAGGATTCACCAAAATCAATCCTCAATGCCAGCTATGTAATACTGCCGATGAAACCATCCAACATTTACTATATAATTGTCCGTTTCTTTTCCAAATCAGAAACTTCATCACAGAGAAAGTTACATCTGACATCGGAGAAGCCTTAAATATCCAGAATGCCATCAAGACAGGAATTTTTTCTCTTATCCGAATCTCTGTCTTCCTTACCTTTGCAGTCTGACCAGATGTGAATGTGTTTTCTGTCATTCAGGATCTTAAGTCACAGAGACCTTTATAGGTCTTGTCAAGAGCATAAGTGCCAGGGACCGGCTGCTTGCACCAGAATGGTTATACAAAGAGACTTGGTCCAGAATTGATCTACCAAGCGTTTGACCTTATGAACTTTTGAAATCAGTCATGCAGTATACCATGTATGAAAACAGTATCATGAGACCATGTAATCTTTGTTAATAAAAATTTTTGTTTTAAAAAAAAACAAAAAAAACTTGGAAAAGATCAAACGTTAACAAACAAATTTTCCAAAATCAGCAAAAGCATTTAAAAGTAGTATTCATAGTGAAATTTCTAATCTTTGAAAAACATTCCAATGAATTTATATTTAGACCTTGAAAATGATCTTAAATGATTAACAGATTTTTATGACATTTCAAATGTGGATGAAATAAACAGGAAAATAAATTTATTAAGAACTGTAACAAAAACAGCTGTTCTTAAATGTGTAATATTTTTTTTCTTGTGTCATAGCATCGGCCAGGAAGTGAACCCACTAACCCAGGACAACTGCTTCTAAGGCAGCTGTGTGGACCTCTCGACCACCAATGCTTGACTAAAAATGAGTAATTGTCCAGTAAATTTTTTACTGAGACAAGACAATTTATGAAGGAAAGAAGAATATGAAAAAAATATATACAAAGATCCATGAAGAAGAATTGAATATCTAGAATTTTGTAAAATTTTAGGGAAAAGATTTAATAATGATATATGGGAAATATTGAGAATTTGCAATAAAAGCTATAGAACAGAATAAAAGTATCAAAAGGGTAAAACAACAATTTGGTGTTGGGAGGAAACTTATTTCTGAAATATGAAGAAAAGATAAAAATATTTCTAAAAAGAGAAGTTCTATAAAGAATTATATAGTAATAAAGAGCAAGAGAAAATTATCTCTTACAATTACTACATCTTCTGAATTGCTCAAAATTTTAAATAAAATAGTAAAACACAATTAAATCTATAATGATGGAAAAAGCCCCAAATAATGATGGAATTATAAATTCATATCTTAAAAGAAATGGGTGAAGAAAAAAAAAAATTGTTGGCAAAGTTATGATACCAAATGTCAAATTGATAAAGAGGTCCAGATGATTATTACCATGCTTTACTGATGATAATAATATTTTAATAATGTCTTACCAGATGATTAGAAAGGGGAAGTATTAATACTAATATTTAAAAAAAGTAATAAAGAAGGTTGTAGAATTTATATACCTATCAGTCTTTATCTATTCTATACAAAATGTTTACCAAGATAATTACAACTTGACTGCAGCGGAACTTTGAATATTAACTAACCAAAAGAACAAGCTCGATTTAAAAGTTGTTTTATTATAGTGAATCTTACAGAAGTGCTGAGAGAAATTATAAAAAGGACTAATGAATATGATTTGCCTTTATGCTTTGAATTGGTAGATTATGAAGAAATGCTTGATTCTATAAGTATTTCTTCAGTGATTAAAGCATTAGAGATTATCTAAATATACATCCATGATATTGTCATTTTCTGAAGAATATTATTAAAATATAACAGCAATAATTAGATTACATAGTGATGCTAAGAGTTTAATATTGAGAAGGGTGACTCCATATCTCCAAAAAAATTTACAGCAATTTTGTAAGAAATATTTTGTGGATTGGAAGAGTAATAATAAATGGTGATTATTTAAGACATCTAGATTTTGCAGATGCTGTAATTGTTTTTGAAAATAATGATTTAGATCTTCAGAAAATAGTGCAAGAGTTATCAGGTGAAAGTAAAAAAGTAGAACTAAAGGTAATGGATTTTCTCAAAAGAAGAAAATAAATATTGGTCAGATAATTATTACAAATGGAAACATAATGGATGATATTAATCATACAATTAAACCTGAATGGATAGCTTTTGGCAGAAATAACATAATATTAAGAAGAAATATACCTATGGATTTGAAAAGCAAGGGTTTTAAATAATGTATTTTACCAGTTCTTACTTGTGGATCTGAGGCTTTGATACTTAACAGAAGAGCAATGTAGAGACTTAAGATCCTTCCATGAAGTATAGAGAGATGTATGTTAGAAGTAACAAGAAGATATTGAAAATGAAAAACATGGATGAGAGAATAAACAGATATCACAGACATCATTGAAAGACTTGTGAGACTGAAATAGAGTTGGCTAGATATATTGCCATGAGAAATGATAATAGATAGTTAAAATCTTAATCTGGATTGCTAGAAATTGTAAAGGAATTAGAAAGAAACTACATGTGAGATGGATGAATATAATCTGGAAGTGTGCTGAGATGATGTGGAGAATGGAAGCTAGAGATGGGAGAAACTGTATTTGTGAAAATCTTTATCCTACAGTGAATACTAATGGCTAAAAATTATACTTATGGCAATTCCCTGGAAATGGAGAATGCAGATATGAAGAAATATTGGAGATGGTATTTGAACAAAAATTTTACTACTAACACCAGTTGATCTGACAAACTGAATGCTATGATTATGACCTCCCCCCTCCCCAGGTCAGAAGCAATGCTCAGCAAATTATTTAATTATCTAACAGAATATAATCTTTTCTTGTATTAGCATATTAACTTTATTCATAGAATTAGAAACTATTCAGTTTAATTTTTATTAATATTGACCTGTCTTATTTTTTACTAGATATCTTGAAGTTGACTAGAATTTTTTTTTTTTGTTTCCAAGTTTATGAGAGTGGTTTTATAAAAAGAGTGTTATTAACACTGACATTTTTTCCCATGTGTCAAAGCATCGACCGGGAAGCGAACCCGCAAACCCGGGACAACTGCTTGTAAGGCCTACTTGGCTACCAACGCTTGACTTAACACTGACATGTCATTGTGATTGCAACACCAATTTCTTTAGAATTATTTTTTAAAAGTTTCAAGAACATATGTAGCAGTAATTAGTGTTTCTGCTGAGAAGCCCTTATAGTCAGATAATGGTTGGTAAGAACCAGCCAAAATGTTAGTGTTGTACATGCTTGTTTATATGTATACCATTAAATACAATCATTTATGAATAATACACCATCCCATTTCAATATTCAACATTATGATAATAAGAAAATGGTTCCACTTTTCTATTGTTTCTTTTTGTATATAAAGAAAATTGTTTTAAATATCTATATTAAAATAAACAGATAGATATTTCATTTAATAAAGCAAAGCAATTCCTTGTTATTTTAAACTGTAATAAACATTTAAGTAATCATATGTGTAATACAGTAAATCACAACATGAATATGTATTTACTGATATATATATAATGTTAAACACAATCATTTTAAAATAAAAAATGCTTTTACAGTAAAAAAATAAACACTCCCACTTCAGTTATTGGTAATACAATAACAACAAAGTTTCACTTTCCTACTGGTTTTTTTTATATATATAAAGAAAATTATCTTGAATACTTAATGCAGAAAATATTAATATTAATCATTCCAATTATTTCATTGTAAGATATACATTAAACAGATTAAATACTCAAAACAATCTTCTTTTAAAATAAAGAGAACCAGTAGAAAAATGCAATTATTTTCTTGTTATTATATTTTTGAATATTGATGCTGGAATGTGTATTATTTACTAAAACAGCATTTACCATTTTAAAATGATTGTACATGGCATTATTATATATATATATTCACATTATGATTTACTTTATTATAAAACGTTTAAATGTTTGCAACAAAGTTTAAAATAAGAATTTCTTTTCTTTATTAAATAAAAAATCAATCTGTTTAATAAATGTCATGATAAAATAATTAAATTGATTAATATTTACACTGTCTGCTTTAAATATTTAAGGCAATCTTCTTTATACACAAAGAAAAAGTGGGACCATTTTTTATTATTATATTATCAAATACTGAAGTAGATGTATATATTATTTACTATAACAACATTTTCTTATTATTGTATTATTGAATACTCAAGTGGCTATATATTTTATTTACTATAACAGCATTTACTATTTAAAAATGATTGTGTTTATTTTTATATATATATAATTTTTTAGCCATTTTCCAGTATCTTATATGACCATAATGTTGTCAAAAACTTATAAACTCTTAATCAATTGAATTATATATAAGTCAAAATAATAGACAACTGATTTGTATACAGTTTAATTTAATATCATCAAATTTATTTTCATTCATAAATGAACCTTTTCACGTTGACTATTATTTTAAGTTATGTATAATTTGATTGAGTGCATATATATATATGCAATGACTAATAGTGCAATTTTTATAGCATATGAAATGAAATTAACACTTGAAATATGCTCACCAGTGAGTAAGCATACACAGCTAAGCCCCAAAACTATACATTTATATTATTTGTGTGTGTGCGTGTATTTGTAGTTGTCTCTATAACATGTGAAATTAAATCATCTGTGCTTTGTAAAATAACACCTAGACTTATAAAACTGATTGACATATCAGAAATCTCAGGCTCATCACATTCTTTAAACCAAAAGCAATCTACAAACAACCCTTGTGATAGAAACTTATTTATATTAATAATTCAAATGCATAATTGCATGCATAAACAATATTGTAATATTCAGTGACAATTATTTTTTTATAGAGTTTAAATATAAAATTTATTCAAGCAGTGATGTAAATATTTTTAATTCTATTTTAACACCTTATAAATTTTGTAATCATTATTATACAGTTAATTTAGTATTGCAACTTTTTAAAGGTATTATGACATATATAACAATTATCTCTGAAGAAATCTCAAGATATAGTGATGTAGCATCTGTCATCCTTTTAACGTAGGGTTTCCATTTAAACTGTGTAAAACTTGAAAATTTTTATTTCAATTAATCTTGGGATTTTTCTCTCTGGATGTCACATTGTGGCCAATTCAGCTAATTACTGATCAGAAAATGGATATCTATATGTTGCTAGAACATAATTTGGGAATGGCAAAAAAAATCAAACTCTCACCACCTGGCAATTGGCAAGTCTGGTGGGTAATTCTAATGCTTTTTTGATTTTCTGTGAGAGGCCGATAAAGTAGATTTTTGCCTTGCAAGACTATTTCTCGTGAAGTGATGCACTGTGACTTTTCTTTATACAGAGTCAGGGATCTCTCAGCAACTATGTCCAGAGAAACCTGTTAGCCACTTTACCTTCCTTTTCCATTATCACCCTAAGTTTCTCCATATCCTGCTCCATTCCATTTCCACAACATAATCTTTGTCAACTTCATGACTTTCATATCTAAATCCCCCTTATCTGCTCCCAAACCCAGCATAAAAACCAATAACCCACTTTATGTATAATCACTTTGTTTATATTCAGCCTTCCATAACTTCATTATTTGTATCCTTTCTGCTTTCAAGCATTTACATTGAATCAACAGATGCCTAATATTTTCTATGCCTTCCTTACACAACTTGCAGACTAAATCACCCATATTTTTCCATTTACATGTATATTCCCTTGTTGCTAAAGGTCCCATTTGAGCCTTAAACAGTAAACTACTTTCCTTGCTATTATCATAAATTAACTTGCACCCAATGTTCCATTTACTTCTATATATATTTAAACTCTTTTTACTCTCCATACTAGTTCTCCATCTCTCCAACTCCCTATTCTTTATTAATGCATCTATTCTTCTATCCCATTCCTTACCACAATAACACTCAACAATCCTCCTAACACTATCATCCCACCTCTTGTACAAGTATACTGATATAATTTTTTTATCCAAATCTTCTGCATACTGCATTACTTTTTTCACCCATCTTGTTGCCTGCCTTTTACTCATAACCCAATTAAATACTATTTTGGCTATTCTTTTATTAGTCATAAACTGCAATCTACCAAACATTTTCATTTTGCTTTTTGCATCTCTCATATAAAAACTTGACCATCCCATTTCTCCTTGAATTGCCTCCTTTGCTTTCCACACGTCTGCATTTAACACATGTCTTCCTACTTCCCTTTGTACTCTTTCTAAGTAATCTAGTACTCCTTTACTAACACATAATGCATCATTGCCATACGTTAACCCTGATACTACCACTCCCTTCCATACAATTCTACCTACATTATGTTTATTATATAAAAACTTAATTTTGTTATCAATCCCTTTCTTTTCTTTGCTTTATTTATCATTTTTTTCTTTCATTCATCCAAGCAATTTTTCTGATTACTCAAGATGATTCCCAAATAACTATATCTATTCACCATACTTAACTTTATATCCTCCAATAAAAATTCTTTGTCTTCTCTTTCCCCAGTATTAACCATCATTATATTCTTAAGGCTGTTTTATAAACTGCTACATCTATTTACACCATGCATATATTGGTAACAGATCTTTTAAAATTAATAAAAGAAATTGAGTTTAGTATATAAATATATACTGTATATATTAATTTAATATTTTAGTGATGAAAATTAAATAACTTAAATTTTTGTTTCAAGTAGTGATTTCGTTCTACTTCCGAGAGTTTATTAAGTAGAAAAATTAAACTTAATATTAAAACCTTTTAAATGTAATTAGTAATTTAATCGAGCAAACTAAAATATTCTTGCTTGACCTGCATTTCAAATAATAGCTATATCATGTGGTTATAATATAATTTACATTTGCAAAGAATAAAATTAATACGCTATTATTTATTACATAAAGTAAAATATTCTTTACATTCATCATCACCATAAGGTGTCTTTATCATCTAAGTGCTGCACAATTCTTTGATGACTTATTCGGATTTATTTCTGCTCTGATTTTTTTAAATAATTGTGAGTACTAGAAGAATAGAATGTCAAATCTTGAAAATTTATAAATTATCAAGATTTTATTAAGGTATTATTAAATTTAAGCGTAAACAGATAATATAATAACGTGAAAGTTAAACACCTTCAAACAGATACGCTTTAAAAATGCTTAAGTGACAGCCAATCAGATGGAATAATGGCATCACATGGGACTCTAAATTCTAAAACACAAGCCAGAACTATTTGACAGCCAATCAGATGGAATAATGGCATCACATGGGACTCTAAATTCTAAAACACAAGCCAGAACTATCTTTTTCTAATAGTTCTGGCTTGTGTTTTAGAATTTAGAGTCCCATGTGATGCCATTATTCCATCTGATTGGCTGTCACTTAAGCATTTTTAAAGCGTATCTGTTTGAAGGTGTTTAACTTTCACGTTATTAAGGTATTATTGTAACTTATAAAAACCTTTTATACTTTTGAATTGTATAATAATAAGCATTCCGACTTGGACTGATTTCATGCTGAGAGATAGCATTTTATTTTGCCCTATATAGTGATAAAGGATGAACTCTGATATCTAGTGTTTTCGGAATCTAAGAACAACTTATTAATTCCAGTTTTTGATTGTCACCTACCACTAACTACTTCCATCATTTATTTATATATTTTTTCCCAATTTTGTTTGTGATTTATTGACAATGAGTACTTTGTTTACAATGTAAAGAATTATAATAGCAATCTAATGAATTATTACATCATATAGTATAATGTCAAGTACAAAATATTTTTGGCGTGGATTTAAGTGCATTATTAACTATATTTCTAAATATGTGCATGTAAATAATATTTTACAAAGAACAAAATATATAAACACAAACTTATAAATAAATATTATCATAAAGGTATCCAATAAGCCTAGCATTTAAGGAAAAATATTAAAAAGAGGCAAAATTAAACATTTTACTTATAAGATTAACCCAGTATTCTGATTAGACAAATTTAGAAATTTTATCAACTCATGTGGCAATCATGATGATAGAAGTAATAGATTTATGAACCTCATAATGTGCTGATGATGATCTGTTCTTCTACTTTTTTCTGCATGTTATCCACATAGACACAGCATTTTATTTATCACTCAAAGTAGTCTTTGGCTAATTCTTCCTAAGATTAAAATGTCCTGCACAGTTTGATATGGTTAATACAATATCATATTTTGGAGAGTAAGGCCTTCAAATAATTTCCAATTCTGATATTTGAATTGTTTATGAATTCTCAGGTTATAAAACATTTTTATATAGAGAGTGATGAAAACTGTATTAGTGAATATAATGATATTTTTGACATATCTTCTGTGGTAACATAAATGAAAAGGTGTTTTGGGATTTCTTCTATAGTGAATAAGGATAACAGTTATGATATTATCATTATTTGATATCATATGAATTTAATTTTTTAAAACTTTGCATGTTGGCTTGCTGTAGTAGATCAATATAGCTCTAAAAACACAATAACCGCAAAGCTAAAAATGTGTAGTATTTTATTAAATCATATGCTGAGCACTTTCAAGAGACATGGCTCTCATATTCATAGCTCTTATTGTATAATGGCTGTTAGTTTAATCATATGCAAATATATGCACCATCAACCGGAAGGAATCATGCTACTCCATATCCAAGAAATTGAATGCTTAAAAGTCACATATATTTGCATATGATTAAACTAACAGCCATTATACAATAAGAGCTACGAATGTGAGAGCTGTGTCTCTTGAAGCACTCAACGTATGATTTAATAAAGTACTACACATTTTTAGCTTTGCGGTTATTGCATTTTTAGCACTATATTTGATATCATTAACATTTCCTGCATAATTTCTCATATAAAATCTTGGTTTATTTAACTTTGCAGTGAGTCTGTTAACTTTTACATTTTTAATAAGTTCTTTTTGACTTCATTTTACTATCATTAGAATTATTTATCTTCATTTTTTTCTCACTTAGATATATTATTTAGATTGTCTGAAAGTTTGTGGTGATGATATTTTATGTGGTTATATGATGGTCTGTTTGCATCTTCTAATTGAATTGTTAAATGTTTTTAGAAAAATTCAAACTTTTTTTGTGTTTTTTTAAACACATGTCACTGTTAATAATAATATCAAGTTAGAATAAAACACAACATTTTGAATAGTTTTGTTTTTTTTTTTTTGGATATTTAATGACAGCATATTTAATGAACCAATAATCTTTGGATTCAGGAATATGGAAATTAAGATGATGCTTTAATTAACTAACCTCTAATACAATAGGGTGGTTGATTAGAAGCGTCGCATTAAACTTAGTTTTCATAAAAGTAAAGGACTTTGGTTCAATTCATATTCTAGCTGTCATTGGTCAGGCCAGTATCATCTGATAAATAAAGGAGAGTAATGTCATTCAAAATGTTGTGGTCCATAGTAACCTGTATATTATTACTGCAGTTGAATGTATTTAGAAAAGTGAAAATAAAATTTCATTTTCTAAAAGTATTTAACGTTCAACTAGATAATAAAATTAAGACTAACGTACAACTACATGTTATATAGTTATCAATGCAAATATAAAACTATACACTATTTTTATTATATTAAATATATGGAACACTGTTATATAAGGTGATTTTTTATATATATTTTAATCTTAAATTTCTATTTACTTTTTATAAATTAAACTGGCATAAATTGTTCTAGGGAAAAAAAATATATTGATTTATTTTTTTTTAAATTTGTAAACTATATTTTAATTTTATTAAGTTTCATTTTTAATTTTTTTACCTTGGGATATTTTTTATTTTAATCTCTTAACATTGTGTCTCACAGCAAAGGTATTCCTTTTATTTTCATTGTTTAAGGATGTACATAAAGATGAACTTTAAATTGCGCAAATTAAAACTTAAGATGTAAACAGAAAAAATAAATAATTTCATTAGAAATAATTAATTATAAAATTAGTAAAGTTTTTATTTTTTTTGTTAGAAATAAGTTATGATTACACATATATATATATACCAAATTTGAATGTATAAGTATGCTAATTTTAACTGTGAAAGTCCCTGCTAGAAAAGCCCTGCTAGTTATGACGTATAGAGAGATCTCACTTATAAATTGATATTGCTTGGGGGGGAGGGGGTACACTTTAAAGAAAGATATCTATCATTTTTAGTTGACGTTTATTCACTATATTTTTTAAAAAATAAAAATTGAATTTTAACGCAATTTAATTTTAGGTTTTAATTTATGAAAATATTTTTTTAAATAAATCATTAAGTTAGATGAAATGAAGTGATGTTATCCACATTATATTATTTATCATCTGGAATAAGATTCCCAAAGAGGGTGTTTTTTATTAATTGCATGATCAATAAATACATATCTAATTGAAATGGAAATAGATACATTTATTGCCAGTAATTAATTTTTTTTGCAAAACCAAACTCTATTTCCTTTTTATAATTATCTGTTACTTCTTAAAAACTGTTGCACAGCAAGTTAAAATGCAGAATTTATGCAAATATTATAAAATTAGATATTTAACCCATTTTTCTATGGAAGGCAAAACCAAAATAGCAGGAATTGCAAACAAGCAAATTATTTAATCATATTTGGTGATGTGATGTGGTGCACTGTAACATATTATACGGAGTCAGGAATCTCTCAGCAACTATGCCCAGAGAAACCTGTTAGCCACTTTTACCTTCTTTTTCCATTCCCCATGCTAAGTTTTTTTACAAGTTGCTATATCCCATTTACACATCAACTCCATGGCCTTCATATCTAAATCCCTCTTATCTTTTCCCAAACCCATCATAAAAACCAATAATCCACTTTCTGTATAATCACTTTGTTCATATTTATTCTTCCATAACTTCATTATTTTGTACCCTTTCTGCTTCCAAGCATTTACATTGAATTAACAGATGTAATGCCATACTATTTTTTACTGCCCTCCTAGGTAAATTTATTAATCAAAATCCTTAATTCCAAACTGTTTTGGAATTTGTGAATTTTTCATACTCCCGGATTAGATCTTTTATCCTTTATTATAAATCAAGTTCTGCTAAGTTAGAAAAACACAAGCAACTCACTACAAATAGTACTGAATGTTTTTTTCTTTAATTTTATTTGTAAATATATGTAAAAGATTAACTATTGCTTTTAAAATTTGTTTAAATAGAAGTGTTTTAATTATTTCCAAATTAGTGTTTCTCTCTGTATGTATGTATAGACATAAAATTGAATTGGAATACCTCTGTTGTATTTCATCACAATACATGTGTTTAATAGGAATAGCATAGATATGCATATTCTAATGTTGACCCTTTAAGACACTATAAAGGAGATAACTTCATTTAAGTTACATAAACAAACGTGTTTAGAAATGCACATATATTTTAATTCAGTTAAGGTGTATGTATGTGCATGTATTAATGACTATTGTTTATGATTAGTATATAATTTTAGTAATGCAAAGCATATTTAATTAAACGTATAAAATGTATCAAAATAATCAGTTTAATTTCAGTAAATTCATCAATCATATATAAACTTCGGTGGTACAAATTCTGGCATTATTACATATCTATATACTTCCTAAAGCAATATATTTTCATATTTCTTAAATTTTGCCCAATATAATGTGTGATTATACCATTAAGACTGTTCTCTCCTTCTAACTAAATGATTGTATTCAATAAAGAAATCAGAATATATATATTATAATTAAACACTCTTTCACACATGTGTGCGTGTGCAAGAGTTATAATTCTTTTATTTTATTTTGCTTAAAGTTTAATGTTTTCTATAATAAATTAATATTATCAGTATTATCAATCTTGCTTTACTAATGTGAATTTTATCATTTTTTTTTTTTTTTGTTTACAAAACAATTACTAGAGCATTGTGGTTTTTGTTTTGCTAACATTTTGATTTTTATTATGGATGCATTGCTTTTTCTGAAATATTTAAGACTTATCGTGGACTATATCTCTATAGCTGAACTGATTTTCTGTGTTTTTTTGCTTACCTTTTGTCACCATGGATATGCAGTTTCTTCTGAAATGCTTTGATTTGTTCTGAGTTCAATTTTATCATAGAACTAAATCATTATTTTTAAGTTGGTTCCGCTTTCTGACAATTTACAGTGTAAAAAAAATTATATTGTGTTTATGTTTTTGAAATTGTTTGAATAGATGTATTTCATGTACATTTGAAGTGATGTGTTTTATGGTCTGGAGGCGCAGGTAACAGAGTGAAGTCCCCGCGGGTCCAGATATATATTACATTATTATAACAATCAGTTCATTTATATTGCAACTTTCCAATTGTAATGTATTTATGATCCGGCCATGTAATTTATGGAATTTTTAGTCTGTAAAAAATTGTTTTATAATTTTGTAATTTGGATGGTGGTTTGTAGGGGAGGGGGGATCTCTGGGTAGATGAATGGAGATACCTCATCTGATTGGGGACCCTCCACACAGACTGACTATGCTATTGTCCTTTGCCTATGTTAATATTATATTGTAAATTTGAACTTTGAACCTCATGGCATTTGGTGATGAGGCACAAATAAACTTCTTTTGGAACAAAAAACATTTTTATTTTTCTAATTATTTATCAGCTATGATTATTGGATTGAATTCTTTTATAATTGAACTAATGTTAGCTTCTCAATTACATGTTAGTATTTATATTTTTTTTATATGATCCCTAGTTTTTCAGCTACAGAATACTGATTATATATGAGTGTATTATGATCATTGTACAGATCAATTATCCCATTAATCATCTCATTTCTTTTATATTATACTTAATACCTACCTTAAGAACTTTAATTTGTTCTATAGTCATCTATATAAACATGAGTAATCAACAAATAATACTAATTAGACACTCTAATCATTTTATGGTTACAGATTTTTGTTAGTTTGGATAAATGTATTTAATATATTTATTCAGCAGTCATACTTATTTTTATTATGCTATTAATGCTATTAATTTTAATTCACAGCTAATTTGCTTGTCTATTTATTATATAGTTTAACATATATAGTTTAATAGCAGTTAAGTAATTTCATATTTCTAATTATATCTATTACAAGCTAACTGTAGATAATAGCATTGTTTTGAAAAAGTGTATAACATGAGGGGGATCCAAAAATAATTAGAGTTGTTCTCCGGTAAATGCTTCTGTTGTCATGCATGGTACATACATCTTGCATGGACTCTTTTGCATCAATGTGCCAAATTACATTACCATGTGAAATTGTGGTAACCACATAACATTTTTTTTAAACTATGCTTTGCGTATTTGGTGATTTTTTTTGTAGTGGCTAAAATGTTGGTTTAATGTAAAATTTTGTTTTCTTTTAAGTAAAATGTCAGGAAAAGCAATTGTAATGCTTGAAAGGATTGCCAAATTCAATGTCAAGATAATGCTGATTTTTTTTTTATTGATGCAAATACCATTTTTCTCTTAAAATTAGTTCTTAACTGCCAAGCAATTTATCTATAAGTTCTGAAATGTTTGTGTGATGTGATAAAATGTAAAATCCCATTTTGTGCCATAGTGTGATGTGCAAGTTTCACAATAACAATTCCTTTTCAAGGGTTAGGGAAGTCTTGAATGTAAAACAATTTTTAATTAAATTCAACATGATTTAGCTTATCTATCAATTATATTTAATCAATCTCTATCCATATAATTTATTTTTATTTTTTTGAATGAAAAAATGCCTTTTTGGCTAACTTAGAAATGGTGAAAAAAAAGTAGTCCAGGCATTAAAAGGTTTCACTTTTTGTGTTTCCAGACTATTTTGAAAAGTGAAAAACGCATTTAGATATGTGTATTGTATTAAATGGACAGTATTTTGAAGGAGATTAAATTATAACACTTAAAGATAAACAATTTTTTTATTATAAATTTAACTCCAGTTAGGTTTGGATTCCCCCCCTCAGATATCATCAAAAGTATATATTTCCTGACATAGTGTCAGGCTTAAGTAGTTAGGTAATCAGTTGAAGTTGTGTTACCTTTAATATTATGATGAAGGTATATATATATGACAGCTTGATAGATGTGTGCAATCTATTGATCTTCATTGATGAAATTTAGTAGTCAGATAATACACCAAAAATATGATTTTCATTACTGCCTCACATCCATTGATTTTTTTTTTCTATATATGATTACAAAGCAGAGTGGTATTTAGAGTGGATTGTCACTAACTTTTCCATTTTTAAGAAGAGAAATAATTGGGTTATAAGTCTTAAATAATTTCTATAGATTATTCCCAGACTCTGATATTATTATCCAAACTCTATTTATTTGGTAAGTTCTTATTATAAATACATTAATGTCTGTCTCATTGAGCATGCTTACAAACAATATCTATACCCTTTCTGTATTTTTTGTTGTCATTGTTATAATCAACATAAAACTAACTACATTATCCAATAAATAACAACCTCATGTTCCAAAATATCTTAATAATGACTTTTTATTTATTAATAATCTTTTATTTATTCAACTTTGAATGAATAGCAAATATTTGTTCTTTCTGATTAATTAATTCCAGAAAAATAATGTGATGATCGATTTGTGATCAACCCATGATTTTAACTAGGAAAATATTTTATTGATTCATTATCACAATCAAATGAAGAATTTACTTTTATATATTAACAGTACTGTACGAGGTGGGATCCAAAAATAATTGGAATTTTGTACTAAAAAAATTGTATATTTTTGGGTGTTGCAAATGAATTCCTTTCCAAGTATAGTCTATTTAATGCAATGCATTAGTCTAAAATGTTTTTCGCTTTTCAAAATAGTCTGGAAGCACTTGCAAAGTGATGCCTTTTAATACCTCCATTATTTTTTCTTTACCACTTCTCAGTTTGCAACAACAACAAAAATTGAGATATTTCTTTCATTTGAGATAATAAAAAGAAGTTGCACCAAATGACATTGAGTGAATATGGCTGTAAGTAGGATCATCCTGAATTTAATTAAAAATTGTTTTATACTCAAAGCTTTATACACTGGTGCACTGTTGTAATAAAGCATGCACTCCTCACTTTGCCACAAAATTGGATGTTTAAGTTTTACTGCATCCGTGTAAAAGTTTGAGAGTTTATAAGTTTTAAATACCTGATTATTATGAACAATTCCTGAGCACCCAATGCCATTTGCATACTCAAAAAATCAGCAACATCTTTACATTGGTTGGACTTCACTCGCCTCCTTTTTGGTGGGATGCTGGTGAATTTGCCACTTTCATTAAACCACTCATAAACTTATGTTTTCTGCAGAGCAACTCCTTTGTAAGCTATTTCATGCATTATAACTATTTTCCCTGCCATCTTCCCTAAAAGAAAACAGAATTTTATGTTGTTTCTTTTTTTCAACCATTACAACACACTTTACAAAATATATGTTTTATGGCACTACAATTATACATGGTAATGTCGTTTGGCAGATTTATACAGAACAATCCTAGCAAGAGATGTATAACTGATGAAGCATGTACTATAACACTACCAAAGAACAATTCTGGTTATTTTTGAGTTCCCCCTCATATATACAAATGTGTAGGTATTAATATTTTATGGTATTATATAATACAAAAGAAAAATACAAATAGAATACCATAAATACAAAATCACAAATTTGATTTCTTTTTTTTTTCTCAGCACTTTCAGGTCATTCATCTTAATAATGCAAATACTTGTATGTGTTTATCCATGTGATATGTATTGATTGCTAGCTGTGTATGACTTACAAAAAACCAAAATTTACAGTTGTGGGCTAAAAGTTTATTTCCAAAATAGATGGGAACATAAAAATAATGGTATATGTTTATAATATTTTGTCACATTATATCAACATGTATATCCTGTGGGCAGTTTTTGTTACTGATTTTTTATTACATATATATTATAATTTTTTAATCATAATTTAGAAAATGTGAATAATGAATTTATTTTATATTCACTAATATTACATTTTTTTGTAATTAATATTTTTTCAATGCAACAAATATTTGCATCCTGTGATAAAATTAAAAATAACTTATCTTCCTGAAATATAAAATGAAACATGTATACATTACATTAACTGAAATGCACTTTACTTTCCTTAATAATAAAATGGCCAAGCGGCATGTTTCCTGTCATAAAAATGAATATTTTTTGCCAAAAAATGAATAATAATTTTATCGTTATGTAATTAAAAATAATTTTGACCACTTGATAAAATGCATCAAAAACAAAATAATAGTTAAAATAAGTTATTTTATTTTCTTGATTTTTTTTTTCAAAGGGTTTGATATAAATTATGCAAAAGTTTATATCTTTTGATGAAAATTTGATTTCTCACTAAAATAAAAAGAAAAAAAAGGTATGGAATTGTTTTAAAACAAATCTCATGTAATACAGAAAATATACGAAAAATAAATGAGAGAATGTACATTGTATTAATACATGTATTTTTTTTTTCATAAATAACATCAAATGGGAAGTATATTTTTATATATAAACCATCACAAATTCTAACCCAGATTATTTTCATTTTTTTCTATGTATAATTTATACAAAACATAGATACAAAGTAATCAAATATTTCATTCTAGCATGACAAACTATTAATTGTAAAAGTCAGTTAATTTTTCCACAGTAGAAGAAGCCTATTGTCATTGTTTTTTCTATTTTATTTTCAAGCAAAAATTATTTCACATTAAAACAAAAAAAAATTAAATTGAATGTAATATAAAATATCATATTTTCAAATAAATACACAAGAGTAATAAACTGAATTGATCAAAGGACAATCTCTGTTAGTGACACATTAAATGAAAAATTTTGATAGGAGTCGATTTTAGTTTGATATTATGAAAATATTTATTTGAATAATTTTTACAAAAAAAATTATTACATTGAAATAATAACTACAATATGAATATTATATAAATAAAGAAAAACACATATTATCAAAAAATAATAATAAGTAAATAATTTAAAATGTAAATTTATTTATAATCTAATAAAAGATGGTGCTGAGTATGTACTGTAGAAATTTTAGTATTTTTCTTCAGCACTTGTGTATGTAATATAGTGGCATTTAGGGAATATAATTGGAACTAATGTTATTTTTTAAAAATCACAGAAAATACATATAGAATTGTTTTCAGGTTGTTTTTTTTTATTACTAAATGCAATAGCAAGAATAACACTGATGATTTTCAGTTTATGTGCAATAAAATGAAATACAAACAAAATTACTTATATGTAAGACTACTTTTAAATTTTAACCAGAGGACTGATTTTCATTTTTTTTTTTTTTCTGATAAAAACTAATCCTCTGGTTGAAATATAAAAATAGTTTTGCATACAATTAATTTTGTTTATATTTTATGATTTTATATTGAACCGTGTTCGAATATGTGGATTCGAATCACCGGTCTCTTAGGCAGAGAAGAACATACTCGGAGAGTATGTATGCCCAAACGATAGCTATAAAGTATATAACTAGCGTTACATTTCCAGGACATAGCTTCTTCTTGGCTGTTGAGTTCAACACCAAGTTCAAAGCACTTTTTTTGTTTGTGTATAAACACGGGCGCCAGCTGCTTATTCTAAAAGAATACTAAAAGAATAGACAACGCACTTTGAATAGTGGCCACTAACTCAACGCCTAAATCCACGACTAGCTCAGTTGTTTGTAATCACTAATAGATTATACTTAATTAGTGGTTAAAAGACTTGATAAAAAGAATTGATAAAAGAATTGATAAAAGAATTTGGTAAAAAGAATTGATAAAAAGAATTGACCGACAAATAAAGTTTAATTTTAAAGATAATTTATTAACTAACATTTATTTACTAAATTTAAACATTCTAATAAAACACACGCATATTTTAAATTAACATTTCTAAATAGTTTAAATATTCCTATAGATTTAATAACAGAACACTCTAATTTAACTAATAAACATTGATATAATGATCACGCACATATTAACTCATGCACACACATAATAATGATAATAAAGGACTACATAGCATTTGAAATTTAATCACACACATCAATAGTTCATTTATGTATGATATCGAGTTCATATAATTAGACTCTTGGAGGATTCACACGAATTAATGAAATGCAATGGCTATTACAGTATAGAACGAAATAAGCAAATGTTTTTACCTAGGCTTTTTTGAATGTTGATGTAGAATTTTGTTCTTTGGAGGCTGCTTTCGGTGAGGATATTTCCATTATAAATGCTTACCAGCCGGCTGGGACGTTTCCTTGCTGAGTTTCCTGATTTTCACGATTATTGCTATCGGAGACAAATAGATACTGACGGAGATTTTCTAAGATGTTAAGCTGACATTATTTCACGGGCAGATCTGCTGTTTTCTCGGACATCTGGGCTGGAGGTGAACGTGCGTTCCAAAATATTCTCAGCACTGCATTTTGTTTCTTAACTGACTCAATTAATTTCCGAACTGCACTCTCTCAATAACTTTGTGAACTGATTCACTGTCCGATAAAAAAGTCTATTTATATCTGCAACGTGTTGTCGAAATATTTCCAGTGATAATCATTTGATAAACGTGTTGCTTTATTTTATTAATAGCCATTGCCGTTTTTTTAATGATAATCTTTTATTTCGCATACATTTTATTTATTTACAAATCACACATATATATGCACATATATTTTTAATACAATTTACTATTTAGTTTTAACATTATTTTTTCTTTAATTAAAATTGAATGAAAAGAGATTTGTATGTTTTAACTTTTTTAAATTATATTTTTACGAATACTAATAAAAACTCTTTACTTCCTTTTATAACCCTTAGTTTCATTTCTCAAACCAAGACTCCCCCTCCCCCCTTTTGACTAATTAATTGTAGCTTTTTTATTTCAAAAACTAACGCTAGAAAACTATTTAATTCTTATCCTTTTCGAAAACAAGCTGCAATAAATTCTTCAACATTTAATTTTATGTTTTTCTTTTATGAAAGATTACTTTAATAATAATTTTAGATAAAAATTATATGTGCCTATATCAATATAGGTACAATATATATTCGTCTTTTCTAATAAGAATATTTGGAAAAGCTTGTTAAGAGCTGTTCACACCCATTATAGAACATTTGTAGTACAAGCTTATTAAATTAAGTCACATGATGTGTGACTTGATTTCATTGCAATATTAGTCTTTATATCTTTTTTCTATAGTGTATATGCAATGTTGCAGTCAATTCTAGAAAATCATTTTGATTTTATATATCTAGATCTATGTTATCTTGTGGATGTAAACCAAAATAACAATAATCTCACTCATGTTTATATATTTGTTCACAATACCCCCAATACTTAGTATTCATTTTGAACTTTATTAATTTGATAATATCAGAATCAACTAGATAATGCACGATTATTATTTATATATTTTTTCTAACCAATTTACTGTCTACTCTTACATTATAGTCCTAATCTTATATCTACCTGAACCTTTCATTTTATGTGAGCTAAGTACCAGACAGTGATAATGAAAATATGCTATACATTCTATATAAGTCCTTTTAGAATTATGAATAGCACCTGATATTGAACTTTGTATTGTATGATAATGATTTTTTTTAAATTCTATGATTGACTTTCAAATATATATATAGATAATCATGTTTATATTTTTTCAAAAATATAGTTATAGAATATTTTCTGATTTACATAACTTGGTGTTCCAAGAAAGACTCAATATTCCACTAAACTATTGTTCATATTGTTACATGTATATACCTTGTATATGTACATCTGGTATATAATGATAATAAAATTATCTATATATCAATTTGGTTAATTGAATAGCATAAACCTATTACTTAGATGTTCCATATCACATGACCTCTTGAGCAACCTACCCTAAGATTATTTTATATACAGCATTTAGTAGGAAACAAGTTTCAATTATTCATGAATTTGACTTTTCAGAAATTAAATTTGATCAAATATTAAATAATTTGAAAAGAGAAGAATATCAAATTCACTGTGACATTTTTACACTTTATTTCTTAAAACAGCATAAATCAATCATTATTAATTGATAATGTTAAAGAAATATTTTCACTCCTTTTATTCATTTTTACTGGAATTTCTGGCACATAATTATTTACTTTTATAATTATATATATATATATCATTCTTATAGTCATTTTTCAGTATATTATAAGACCATAATGTTGTCAAAAAATTATAAACTCTTAATTAATCGATAAATTATAACTAAATCGAAATAGTAGACAATATGTTGATATAAAACTTAATTTAATATCATCGTCATCAAATCGATTTTTTTTTTCTAAATAGAAATTTGTCAAGATGCCAATGTTCTATTTAGAACAAAAACCGATTTGATGATGATATTAAATTAAATTTTATATCAAGGAGTTGCAAAATTAGTGTGTACGGAGAAGAATGACGTAAAGCGTAAGATTAAAGAAGCTTGTTTTATAGCTGGTAATCCCAATGCTATTAATAGAAAGGATTCTTGTTTTAATATTTCTAAAATATGAACGTTATAATATTTATTTATTTATATTTTATTTATTTATTTAGATTACATTTTATTTGAGGTACGTATTTTGTTTGTGAATAAGTGTTTATATTTTGTATTTATTTTGTATTGAGCTATGATTATGGAGGCTTAAGTCCCCCGAAAGCGCTCAGCTTTATATTTTTAATTTTATGTTTAAAGCTTCAGCAACTGTGTTTTATCACAGTTAGTTTTTAATTTAGTGATTTTTGTTGAAGTATATACATACGTTCTTTTCATCAAGGAGTTGTCTATTATTTCGATTTACTTATAATTAGTCGATTGGTTAAGAATATATTATACATATTCTATTTTTTTTATATAAATAAATTACTTGAATACTTAATTTATATTATATTTTTGTTAAATGTTGTATTGATTAATGTTAAGCATTTAAAAAATTTCTTAAAGAAATTTTTAAACAAATATTATTGTATGAAAACGAAATGGGTGAACATTTTGAGAGACAGCTACAAGTTTTGTTCCAAAATCACATTATTCTCGTTCCTGAAATTGATTTAGTCATTTATGCTTTTATTATAATAAATTATCGAATTTCCCTCACAATTCTTTATATCGTGAGGCTCCCCATTATACCATGAACTCCCTTGTAATAAACTATTAGAAATTATAGACACTATTGAACCTGAGTTTGAATTTTTAAAAAAACTAAGATACCATTTAAAATAAATTTTAATTATCTTTGAATGATTTTATTCTTTTGTATGTTTTATTTTAGCATAATTAGTGTCTTCATTATTTAATTTCTTTTTATAGAAAATACCTTCAATTTCAATGATATATTTAATGGAAAACATTTTTTTGGCAAAATTTTATTACAAACATGGATACAAATAACGAAATTATTTGCAAAAATAAAAAAATTAACTTTACAAATTTTAAAAAAAACAGTAACTTTACAAAATTGCCTTCAGTTTAAAATAATGTGTTTAACCAAAACATATTTTTTATCTAATCTTTGTTTTATAGGAAATTTTTTATTTAAAATGTATATATATAATTAATGAAATTATTATTAAATATAGAAAAATCAGTTACAAATTTTAAAAAAACCATTAGTAACATTGTTGATATAATATCAAAATTGGAAAGTAATAAAAATCCTTATGCTGCTCTTCCACAAAATAATAATCAGAAAATAATAATAATTCTTTACAACAGCTATATAATCAAATAATAATTTTATAGATAAAAAGATTTTTTCAGCATTAGCATTGATGCCCTTTTCAAATGTTGCTAATCTATTTAATGTTAATGAATCACCTGACATGAAATCATCCAGTGTCCAATAATGGAATTAAAACAAACAATAATAATATAAATAATTAAAACAAATCAAAACCCTCATACATAAATTGAATAATTGCAAAATAATTGACTATATCATAACAATATGTCAAACAATATTACATGCATTTTTTATACAATTATATATATATCCCTCATAGTTGATATATATTATTTAAAGAGAAGATTTAGATTATTAATAATAAAATATTCTCAAGGGAGAGAGTTTTAACACAAAATTTTCAAATAATGAATTTATTTTTTGCTGACTGATTCATTTATTCCCAAAAATATTTTCCACATATACTGCTTAGCAATATTGCAACAGAAGCTAATATTTGCAACTACAAAATTGATGTCATTGATTTAAAGAATTTACATACAATTTATATGGATGTGATATTCATGATTTATTATGATATTTTTCTAAAATGAAATGATGCCTTGCTGAATGAAAAATTTCAGAAACAAAATAGCAAAATATTTTGTGATTTGAAATATTATGTTTATTATGGAAAATAATTTGTCTCTTAGCGGATTCATTTATTTTGCATATCTAAAAACAATGAAAATCCTCCTAAAATATTATCCTATGTCCACATTATTTGATTCCAAGCCTTTATGCAGATATCTAAATTTGAAAGTAGTAGCAAAGTCTGTTTAACATAAATTTTTAAAACACATATATAGAGTAGATGTTTTTAACATATATATATGTAACTATATCTTGGCAGTTTTACAAGTAGAAAGGTGGACTTAGATGTTAATGTGAAATAAAGAATCCAATATGCTGCTGCTTTTAACAAATAAAAGATAATGTATTTTGTTACAGCGAAGTAACTATTGCAGCAAATTACAGTGATCATGTGATGTTTAGTGGTTTAATACCTGTATATTAGAGTTATTTTATCTAATTATTGTATAGAAGTGAAATTTGGGTACTGTATTGGCACAATATAGAGTCATTAAGAAAAATTTATTTTAAGATGCTCTGTGAAATTTTAAAAATACAATATCAAGATAATAAAATCAATCTGTATAATCTTTAATTTGCTAAATGTGATACTTTTGAATCTGCTTTTGTAAAACCATGCTATTGAATTGGACATGTAAAATTAACGAACTAGCAATTCTTCCTAGAAGAGTGTTTTATGGTAAATTTGAGCATGATTTTTATGAGTGTTAAACACTCTGCTTATGTATAGTGCCAATTAGTTTCTACTGGGAAGATATGGCAGAGAATACATTGGAGACTTATATTTAGACATAGCATTGAAGTATTTGAGAAAGAAAAATTTCTGGTTGAAGAAATTACAAGATAACATCATTAAATATCAAAAGTATACAGAAAAATGAATCAGCATATTTTATATTGGAACATGTTCATGGTTCAGATTTGTTTGTATAGTTATCACAAAACTCATTTCTAAAGTAATATTTCTCTCCTTTCTATCTTTTTTTAATTGATGTTGGAGTGTTTATAATCACTTATTTTAGTTGTTTATTATTTTTATTAACTAACTGAAAAGAATAATATTTGTGTTATGATATTATTAAGAAATCATGTCCGGAATAATAACGAGAATAAAAGAGATATTTTTTAATATATATTTTTAAACAGACAAAACTCTCCATACAGTAGTGCCACCCTGTGCCAACCAGAGTAATCAATGGATGCCAGAAGACTTGTGCATGAAATCCCCATCTAGTGCCTACTCATCCAATATCCCCAAACTAGTCTCTGGCTTGTGGCCTTTTCAGTGAGGAGCATTGGATCTGAAAGCACTGCACCTAGATCTTAGGATCTAATGCAACCCTCCAGCAACCACCTTTTATCTCTACTTAACTACAAAACTATGAGAATGAAATTGAAAACACAATAATATTTTCAATCCAAGCTCAATAGCTATATAGTCATATGGGTCTGAACTCAGTTCAGCACCCATACATTTTGGTGTCTTTGGCTCTTGAACAACCATAGTCACCACTATCCTATTAGGCAGGATCAGTGTTAAACCACTAAACATCACATGAGCAGAGTTGGTGATCATGTGATATATATCTTTAATTGCTCAAAAACTGGAATGCATCGTAATTATATGTGTCAGATTTAACAATAAAGTTATAGTAATCCAAAAGTCTTATTGTGAAATAAATAAAAACAACTCTATGACTTTTAAGTTATTGATTCAGAACTTTGGAAGTTCGTGGACTTTCCATAATAATATGTTGGCATATTCGAACTTCCAACTATTAATTTTTAGTTAGTCATGAATAAAGTTATAATAAGAGTAAGCAGCATTCACTTTAAAAAATATATTATCAGACTATTATACTTATTTAATATTTTAATATATTAAATTCACAATACTAAAGTCTGTAATTAAGGGGGAAATGTATATTATATATATATGAATCCTCTAACATAGATAATGCCATTACAGCATATTTCCTCCACAAACCCTACAAGACAAAAGTCCTCAGTATATATTAAGATATGTATGTGCATTATGAATGAAATAATTATTAGAATACTTCATAAATCACATAAAATAAGACACCAATGAACATTAAGGTATGTATATACATCATGAGATAACTAATAGAAATTAAAATGCAAAATTTTTCATATGCAGATTTCAATTATGTGTTGACTTTAAAGTTTTAGAACCACTGGCCTAATTTAGGAAATTATTAATAAATTGGAGAATGATGATAATGGCAATAAATAAACTGTTTATGTCCAGATACAAAAATGTGGCTAGTGTATGCCATTATAAAAACTTTTAAAATATGATCAAATACCCATTAGTCATTGTAATCGTATGCAGTAAAGGCACTTCAGGTGCAATTTAAAGATGATAAATTTTTAAAATATATATATTTTTAATAACTTTAGAAGAAATTATCGAATAATTAGTTTCTTGGGAGGTCATACGATATTTGAATACTGAAAACAACATACTTGAGGTACAAATAAATACCATGAGTTTCATTTTACTGTTCTATATCTCAGCTTAAATATTTTTATCTCGGCAAAACTACAATTATTAAGTATCACCATTGCAAAGAGAAGTTTGACCAAACTGGTGTGTATATATGTATTTATACATATACATAGATGTGTTTTTTTCTTGGTTTATTAGGTATGTATTGTCTGTTTTTTGTCAGCTAAATGGATACATACTAGATATATATTCTGCTGAATCATATACTGTCTAGAGGTACAAAGAATGATAATTACTCTTTCTACCCACAGCAAGTTAAAATAATAAGCTACTTAGTAGAGTTTTAAATTAAGGAATAGTACTTGAATTTCAAGGATAAAAGTTTGCCGTTGTTTGTCCTAATACATTTATTTGTTTTTCACTCACAATACAATTAATTATTTTTTTTTTTTTTTACAATTAATTATTTCTAGCATTTGAGCTACATTAAAAATTATATACCACCCGGACAAATGATAGAGATAAATATTCTGGAGTTCTAAATCCATATTTTCAATCCAATTAGATTATTTTCATAATTTTTTTATTCATATATCAAGATTTACAAACATAATAATCTATGTAGAAAGATAAATATGAGATAATAAAAATTGTATCAAGGTATGCAAATATAATGTTATTTGTATTATTTATTTGCATATTTACTAATAGAAATTTATCTTTTTCTTTTCCTTTTTTTTCAGGATAGAGAATTGAAAATCAGGAAGGAGTTAATGAAATTAAAAAAGCATAGGGAATTAATGAGATCTAAACGTAGAAAATTAGAATTGCCCAGCGTCGCCGTTGTTGGATACACTAATGCAGGCAAGTGGCTTTTTTAAATATCTTTATCACGCGAAATTTAATTTTTATTTAAAAGTACTATTGCCATTATTTGGAGGCAAAAAACTTTGATACTGTAATTGTAAAATAACAATAGAGGGCAGCATTGAACATTATATTAATAATGTTGCCGAATAATTTGAAACTTCAAATCAGATTCTTCTCCATCAATTATTTATTTTTGATTTTTATCAATTATTCACTCTTCTTTCTAATACTCTATTTCAGCACTGAAAAGTAGCTTCTCAAGTTTAAACTTAGCACATTTCATTGTTCGATTATTTCTGACTAAATTATAATGCAAAGTTTATACTAAATAAATATATACTTTGTATTATATTTTAATTAGAAATTGGTGTGTGTGTGTGTGTCTGTTTGTATGAAAATTAGTTTTGTTGTTTATTCGTGTATATACAAAATATATATTTGTTTGTTTGTTTTTTATAAATATATATATTTGTTTAGATCACAAATTTATAGTTGTACGATCTATTTATGTAAAGTATGGTTAATCTGAAAACGTGTATTTGCATATTTATGTAAAAAAAAAAAATCTTTTAATGATTTATACTTTCATTAAATGTGTTATTAATTTATCAAAATTATTTATTATTTTTAAAATATAGTTCAAGTTTATAAAATTATGAATAATAATTACAATTAAGTCATCTCTATATCTTTATAAATATATGTCTTGCGCGATTTGGCGCAGTAGTAGAGCGTCCGAGAGATCGCTTGCAGGTCCGGCTTGAACTTCTTATGAACCCCAATAAAGCCATTAGTCTTTTTGTAAATATATAGTATATAATTTAGTATAAAATATTCATCCTAATGAGGAAGTCTGCATGTTTATTTTTGATTTTAATTAATAAGTAATATTAAATAAATAAATAATCGTATAGTCGATTGCTTGGAAGAGTTAGATTAAGCATTCATTCATTCAATTGTCCAAGGTGAGAAATTTTTTTCGAATTTCCTTAGGAACCTTTAGCATTTGAATCCAGTGATTTAAACTGTACAGACATAATTAATATTTTGTAATCAAAATCTGTTATAATATAAAGATATCTATTATTTCTGCATCTTTGTATTCAAACACCGTCTGCTATTTAATATTGATGACTTAAAAATTATATTTAAGCTTTTATTTTTTAAGTTTGTCACACTAACTGATTCTGAAACTGCATATGCCTTTTTTCAATAAAAATTTTGTCTGACTTTTAAGCTAGTCCATAAATGAAATATCTTCTTCTCAATAATCTGATAATTGATAACAAGATTAAGATTCTTTTTATCAAGTCATCTTTGCAAAATATCTTCATTTACCTTGTTATTGAATTTACAAACAAAGTTTATTAAAGTATTAAACCACTAAACATCACATGATCACCATTTCTTATGCTTGCTCATAACTTTTATTAAAACAGGCAAATTCTCCATATAGTAGTATCACTCAATGCAAGCCAGAGTAATCAATGGATGCCAGAAGGCTTGTGGATAAAATCCCTATCTTGTGCATACTCATCCAATATCGCCAGACTAGTTTCTAGCTTGTGGCTTTCGTCTGTGAAGTGCCTTGGATCTGAAAGCTAGGTGCAGTACTCTCAGATCCAAGGCTCCTCACAGATGAAAGCCACAAGCTAAAAACTTGTGCATAAAATGCCTATCTAGGGCCTATTCATCTAATATCCCCAGACTAGTTTCTAACTTGTGGCTTTTGTCTGTGAGGAGTCATGGATCTGAGAACTAGGTGCAGTGCTCTAAGATCCAAGGCTTCTCACAGATGAAAGCCACAAGCTAGAAACTACTCTGGGAATATTGGGTGAGTAGGCACTAGTTAGAGATTTTATGCACAAACCTTCTGGCATCCATTGATTACTCTGGCTTGCACTGAGTGGCACTACTATATGGTGAGTTTTGCCTGTTTTATTAAAGTGTCAAAACTTTTAGTTAGAAACCCTCCTTGCATCTACTAGTGCTTGTTCTTTTAGTGTGTACTATATTGTAAATGTTTGTAGAAAATGATATGCCTTTTAATTCATATTTATTTTATTCCCATAATCTACTGCTATTTTAATAATCCCAACTCACACAACTAGCTTATTTTACAAGTTTGGTTTTATAAGAATTCTACAAGTAATCATAGATTTTACTTTAAATATTGATTTTAGTCTTTGGATTATAGTCAAATATAATAAGATTCCTAATGTGTCACAACTGACGAGATTAAGAAATCTTAATCCAAGGCGGATAATTTTAAAAAGTCGTGTTGTAATTGTGTGATTTTTTTTGTCAATTTGCGTAATGAATGATACCTATCATAAATTCAGAATTGGTTGGAGTATTTTGGGCAGATAATAACATAATCTGAAATTGAAATATGTCTATAAGTCTGAAAGAAATTTTTTTTAATAAATATATTTTAACTATCGTTATTTTGTATTAAGATTGTTTTGAGCTTTTTAGACCATAGTCAAGCGTTGGTGGCCTAGTGGTTAGCATAGCTGCCTTCCAAACAGCTGGCCCCGGTTCGCTTCCCGGTCAACGCATTTGACATATGGAAAAAAAAAATAGTAGACCATATAAAGATTCTATTAAGCAACTCTGCATTGATCTTACAAAATTACAAACCACACAGAAATTATGTCCATATAAGAGATTATAGATGATGTTTAAATTGGGTCAGAACATTTTAAAACTAAAAAAGATCACGTATTGAAATACAATTTAAATAGAGGTTCTTCCAGAAGTATAGCTGCAATGGTTTGAAAAATAACGAGTATTTACATATGTTAGTTGTATACATCAAGCATTTTTTCATCACCATCATCAGTCACTTTTGGCAGGTCCCTCCTATTAATCTAGATCACTTTTTTTTGAAGCTTTATTTCTTGTAAATAAGTATCATCAAATATTTATTTTTGTTCTTCTAGGGCTTTTTTACGCATTTTCTAAGTAAATCTTAATAACTCTTTTTATCCATACTCAATCTTCTTGAGTGTGTGTATATATATTCTGTATATGATAAATTTTAAAAGGTGTCAGTTTTATCTTGAACTGTTTAACTAAAATGTTGAGGTTTGTTTTCATATCAGTAATTAGTCATTGCCTTTTTCATTATGTGATTAATTGACGTTCTGCAGCCTGAGAAAGGCAACCAGTGAGTCCAGGAAATTGTTCCTCTTAGGGAGTAATCTTTCAAGCTGTCATGAAGTTTAAGCTCTCACGGAGGGGAATCATTACAATCAAATGGAAATAATTGGAAAGAATTGAAACTTTTTTTTCAGCTTTTATAAATAATAGACTGTATAAAGATTATCCTAAATATAACTTTTTGAGGATTAAATATTTATTTATAACTTTTTTTTTTAAGGGAAACGAAATATTTTTTTTACAGTATTATAATTTGATTTGTGTATCATGTTTGATTTGTGTACGTAGTTTTATGTTAAGCAATGTTTTTTTTTTTCAAATATTTGTTTTTTTTTTATTAAATTGTTATATCTGGGTAAACCCATCTATTGTCTTTCTAACGCTAACTGAAAAATGCGTATATTTATATATTAAAGGTAACTTTACTGTATCTCTCTACTATGCCCGTGATTTGCGCTTCAAATCCGGATGAAATTTGGAAAAAAAATTCCAAGCAAATTTAGGTTGTCTTTTTTAGCAGTCTAATCATTAGTAAGCATTAGCTAGTTGTAAAAAGCAAGAAGAGAAAACCATAAACTCTTGTAGTATATTTGGTGTTTGCAGAATATATTTTTCTTTCACTATCCGTATGTCATTTACAGTAAACTTCCATCATCATCATCAACCATTATCAATTCACTGCAGGATGAAGGTCTCTCCAAGTTCAATCAATGTCAGGTGGTTGTGCTTAATAAATTATTACCCTGTACTTGAACTATCCAATAACCCTGACTACATTCAATTTTATGGCTTTCATTATTAAGGAACTGGGGATCTTGGGGTTTGAAACTAATCTGGGGATATTGGATAGGACAGCATAATCTTAATAAGCACTATCATCTGACATCTATTAGTTATGAAAGCTTACAGAAAATGTCGTAGAGATGGTAAAAAACTCATTATGCTGCTAAAATAGTAAGATATAAGCTAACTTCATGTAATCGAATTATATATTTTATTGTTTTATATTTGGATATTTGATTATTTTTTTAAAAAATCTTTGTTCTATAATGTGATATTGAAGAATGTTTGGTTTTCAGTCAAAGAAACTTTGATATATATGGCTAACAATATTACATTATTCTAATCATATATTGTGCATATTATGTGGTCTGCAGAAAAGCAGGTTTATGATTGTGAATAATCTACTGACAAAGATAAGGTGATACACTATATTTTTTCATTATTTTCAGTATATAGTTATTTGGATATTAGCTTCCTCTATTTACATCACAAAGAGACAATTCTGGAATGGAGCTAAAAAAAAATTGGGTATTTAGAAAAATCCCATTATTTCTAATATCTGTTCAAATTGAACTTTAATAATTTTTAATCCATTAGTAAACGTGTATGCAGCTATTTTTATCTAAAAGGTAAAATAAAAAGGTCTAATCAGTTGATGACAATGTTTATCAGCAGTGGGTTAATTTAAAACTGTCATTTTACCAAACTGATTCTTGAATGATTTTTTTTAATATGGGATTCATTGTTTTGTATGGGATTTACTAAAGTTTCTTATGATTTATGATTCTTAATCATGCATACTAACAAATTTTCAATTTAATAACAAAATCGGTGATGTTATTATTATTATTAAATAAGATTTGGGTACTAATCAGTAATATGAGAGAATCCCACTGATATTATTGTGATGTGGCAAAATCATTGACCATAAGAATTGTTAATTAGTCATGTATTATATTCAATTCATTATAAAATATATAAACAGCAGTTGAATTATGCCATTACTATTTTGAATGCTCTGAGATATGCTCAGAGTCATAGATTTGGAGTAAGTGTACTATTGGATTATAATTTTTTATTAATTTAAAGTTAGCTATCTGCTGAAGAATATATACAGTGGTTATGTTTTTCATTTGGTATGGCAACTATCTTAAGTGGTTTAGAGAATTTTGTAGTGAATGTACTTTGTTTCATAATGATAAACACACAGGAAGACCTTCTATAGCAATTATCCTGTATTTGTAAACTGATGACAGATGGCAAATGGTGTGCCTACCAAATAATAGAGACTACCCTTAATACTGGATCTGCAGCAACATATAAAATCTTTCACAAAAGATTGACATTTTAAAAAATTGTTTTGCATTGGGTTCCATACTAACTGATGGAGAATCAAAAAGATGAGGTTCCTGAGATTGAGTCAACAAACTTTGCAGTTACTTAATGATGGTGGTCCCTGGTTTATTTATAAAATTATTACAAATGATGAAACTTAAATTTCTTTTTGCAATGTGCCAACATGTCAAGAAAGTATAATATGGATGTTTGAGGCTGACCCAATGTCAACCTCTGTGAAAAGACATTTGATGAAAAATGTAATACATACTGTTTTCTCAGAAGCTCAGAAATGGTGACAGCTATTAAGGTAGAAGGATATAAAATTGTCATAGCAACTTGATGTACACAAGGTTGCATGTCTGAACTTCTTCTTAGTCTGACAATAAGGAACTTAATGCACCATCACAACAATACAGCTACTCATACTTCTCCAGTAATTTTAAACTTTTTAAAAGAAAATAAGATCAAACTTATTGAACACCTACCACATTTACCTGATCTTGCAATGTGCAACTTCTAATTATTTTTTAATCTCAAAAAAAAATGTACCATGGTTGTCTTTTTACTTCAAAAGATGACTCAACCTTCCTATAAGAGTTAATTGTATTTCTTTATGATAGTCAAATGGTATGACACTTTCTAAATATGGAAATTTCATCTTCAGAAATGCATTGATAATTGGAAATATTGAGGACTATTTTGAACACTCATAAAGCTATGTGTGTTTAGCTCATATGGTTCCTTCATATCTCAATAATTTCAGTCTAACCTTTATAAAATGTAGTTGCTAAAAGTGTGTGCTTTTTTTAAATAGTTTAATTGAGCATCTTTGATTACTAGTTTTTTAAAATATAATTCGATTTGTTGCTCAAGGGATCATGTAATACATGAACTGAGCTTAAAATAGAACCTTTAGCTTTCAAATTCAAGACATTATTAAATAACAAATAACATAGTTGTATTCATTGCACCTTTTTAATTCACTAAACATTGTAAAACATAATGATTAATGATGCTATACATAAGAGTATCACTCCTCTTCCACTGCCTATTACAATGTATTTTCTTCTTTCTATTCAAACCAATTAATTAGTGCTTTTGATCTGTAACTATGAATAGATACCCATTTCCTGATCACTTTTGAATAGCTATCTATATTGGCTATGATCTATTTACCTGACAGAAAAATCATAATGCCAGTTTGTGACTTGAAAAAAATTTCTATGGTAACTTAATCTGAATACAAATCCAGGCCATAGACACGACTAATGGATGCATTATCCATTATATTATTGAACTACTTTATTCTGAATAAAAAATAGATATTTATTATTAATTTAATAATACTTTTCTGCCTAAATCATTTTCTTTACAATTATGGTCTAAATAAATAATTTTTAATAAGCCAGGAGAGTGTTGCACTATGCATCAGTGAGTTAGAGCATCAGGGTTTTGATTTGGGACATTGCGCCACCTTAATGCACATTAGTGGTGCAATTTGAAATATTGTGTTGACTTACTGCTTATCAAAAATATGATTTGCGTTATTATGCTATTTTAACATGTATCAGATAAAGGCTTTGTGCTGTCTTATGCTTAAGAGTATGTATTTCTGCCCATTGTGTTTCCATAGAGAGTATCATTGGCTTGATTTAGGATATTGTGCTTTCTTAGTACATATCAAGGGTGTAATTTGAAGTCTTGTACAGACTTAATGCCCAGTAGGTGTATGACTTGAGATATTTGGTACTTTTAATATATGTCAGGGTGAGGGAATTGTAATGCTTTAGTCCATGTCAGGGATATAATTAAAGGCACCCTATTGTTATCAATAATATTTTGGTTAATTTTTGAATCACATAATATTTTTTAAAAAATAATTTATTTTCTAAATGAAAAATAATATAGTTGCTATCAATCAGAGAGATAATAAAAGAAAAAAATATTTGTTTGTCTCTTGGAAGATCTTGGGACATTGGATAGATTTGGACCAAGATTGGTGGATCTTTAAGCCATACAACATAATTTGAAAGATAAAAAGTACAATATTCCTAATGAAAACTAATATTTAAAGAGAAGCAAGAATATGTGTTTTATGTAATTACCATCAGCCTCTTTGTTCAACTGCTGAAATAAAATAAAATTATAACAAAAATGGTGATAGTAAATTTATATGTGCACAATTTCATGTTTTTGGTAGAGGGTTTAATGCAAATCCTATTAAAAATGCTAACTTCAATTGAATCCTCATTAACTACCTTGTCTTTGACAAGAAACAAATCAGAGACTACATAGACTATCATCTGACCTATTGAAACTCTTTGGAGGTTTAGCAGAACAATCTATTGTTAGAAACCATGTACAGTGTATAAAAAAAATACCTTCTAAAGATTATATTTCAAAATTAGTCAAAATTGTTATTTACAAAAGAAAATGTTTCTAACTTATTAGTAGTAACACTCTGAAAATTATGTCTTTTTATGTAAATCTGTAGCTGTATGTTTGACTTGTAAGGTATTTAATATATATATATATATATAATTCACCTCCAAGTAATGTTTCATATCTTCTGTCAAAAAAACCACTCAACTCTTATTAAGACAATAGTAGTAAATGGTATTTCCACTTTCTATCCCCATTTGAGTTGTTTAAATAAATAGCGATAAATAAAATTGTCCGAGTTACTGATTCTTTAAATGGATTAGATGGGGGATTGAAATTAGAAATTTCCATTTTCTATCATTATGTAACCTTGTTGTTTGGTCAGATTTGGCTAAACATTGTAAATAGTGTTTGATAACAGAAACATGTACATATTAATTATTGATGAAACAATCATATTGGAAATTAATTTATGCCACAAAAATATCAGTGTTAAAATCGTAATATGGAAGGATGATGATAATGAAGATGTCTCATGTTGGAAATCTTTAATAGAAAATTTTGTGAATGATAGCTGTACTTAAATTAAATGTTTGTCATCATCATCAAGTTTAATATTGGTCACTAAATTTACTTCATGATAAATATATGTGAATGATAAGCAATAGTTTTGTTTCTCCAACAATGTAATTCTTATCATCAGTTTTATTTGTATAGAAATAATCTTTTGTTTCACATTGTTACGACAGCTCTACAAAATTGATAGATGAATACACAAAGTAATTAATGTAGCATAAGTACGCATTTCAAATCCCTTTTGCTACTCCACATAGAAACATGAAAATATAATTATCATTAAAATAATACGGATTTTTGGATCAAAGAGAATAAAATAAGTAAAATAAAGTTAACAGTAAAACAAAATTAAATTATTAATAATAATAACTATTAATAACAAAAAATATTCACTCAAAAATATTTATTATATAAATATGAAGTTAAGAATGGCAGCATATTTTACAAAAGAAATGGAACATAATTCAACAATTTCAATAAGATGAATTAAATTCAAGATGTCTAAATTGTTAGTATTACATAAACCTGAAATGATAATGATTGGCTGATGCAAATATATTTTACTAAAGTATAAAATAATGTAAATAAATGTTATTTGAAAAAATAGTCCTCTAAAAAATAATAGGATGAATATTATTATGAATATTATTAATGTGATTTGCATAAAAAATATCCAAGTCAGAATTTAAAATAAAAAGTCTGTATCTCACCCAAGCTTTTAAATGAAATAGTTCTGTGGGTACATTTACCAAATAATGACATTTGCATTGAGGATATCTATAAGAGCTTTTTTCTGTTTTGATTTTGTTCTAGTAATAAGTATGTTTTCTGTATCATGTAGTCATCATATTTAACTTACAGAAATTGTGTCTGTAATTTAATGGTTCACTGTTTATAATTGTAAAAATGATAAGCAACATTTGATGTTTCAATACTAGATAATATATTTGTATAGAAGTTTTCCCTATTTTGTTTTTAAATCAGGAAACTGTATCTTTGTAGAAGTTAGATGCAGCCTTTAATTCCACAATAAGATGATGATTTCAGTGAAAATCCAAAGTAGACATTAAAAAAGTAATAAGTTAGCTATCCTATTTTAAAATTTTAATAATGGTGGTAGAGATAGATATTAACTGCAGAACTTGCAATGAGCAAAAGGTTTGTGACTGGTAATCATGAACAACTTTTCAAATCTTCTTCAACCATCTTCAGATTATTGGAGACTGACTTTCTTTGTGGCAAAACAAAATGCCAAATGTTGTCTCTTTACCAATATTCTAACATTTGATGCTGAATTTTTATAAGCATAAAGTTTTATTATAAATTAAGCTCATAATTTGTTTGAAACAGTCTGTTTACATCATTAAAACAGGCAGAATTCTCCATATGTATTGACACTCAGTCCAAGCCAGAGTAATCAATGGATTCCAGAAGGCTTGTGCATCAAATCCCCATCTAGTGCCTACTCATCCAATATCCCCAGACTAGTTTTTGGCTTGTGACCTTTGTCAGTGAGGAGCCTTGGATCTGAGGGCACTGCACCTAAATCTTAGCATCTAATGCAACCCTCCATCAGCAATCTTTTAACTCTATATTACTACAAAACTGTCTTAAATTGAAAACACTATATTTTCAAGGCAAGCTAATTAATTCAGTTCAATAGCTATACATTTTGGGGTCTTGGGTTCTTTAATAACCCTAGTCACCTATTTTTGAATGATTTCCTGAATTAAGTGGTAATAGTAAGCAATATTCCGGCATTTTTGATACATATTCAGCTACCGTAATCAAGAATTAGCTCTTCACTTTTGAGATATCTGTATGTTATGGGCAAGTTAGCTAAGGAATGTGTCACATGACACCTATGTATTCATTCAAAGTGCATGGTGATGGGTATTTTGATTATAAATTCATCAGTTCAATTACTATGTAGCATAAAGGGGCAATGGGTAACATTGAATAATATTTAGTCAGTCGCGAAGTCCATAACTGTAATTTTTGTTATGGCAGCTGCCAAATTTATGTTATTTATATAAAAAAGTAGTACTTTTGTCATTTTCTAAAAGAGGGGTGTAATGTCCAAAACAAGTGCAAAGAAAAGAAATATATAATTTTAATATTAAATGGAAAGAACAAATTTTCTTCACAATGGTGAATGCAAAGAAAAGAAATATATAATTTTAATATTAAATGGAAAGAACAAATTTTCTTCACAATGGTGAATGCAAAATGTAAATGTTATATATGTCATGTAAATGTGTCACTTCTAACTAAGAAACATTGAAAAACTTTAAAATCATTCATGACCATTATGATAAAGGTTTTCCAATAAAAGGCAAATTGCACAATCTCTTTTTATTAACCCTTTATTAAATCTAAAGCTGCAACAGTTATATCATTTTGTGTGAGTTATATTATATATTCTCAAAATTTTTTTTGCAGATGGAGAAATGATAAAAGAAGCCGTTCTAGAAGCAGAAATTCATTATTTGATTTATTCAAGAACTAAAATGGGATTATTTCTGCAATTAAAGATGTATCACTTTCCTGTAGACCTATCAGGAGTTAAATAGAAAATATAAATTCTGGTTTAGTTAAACAAACTAAACCAACATTCTTTTTCTTGCAATTTAATGAATTCCCTGACATACTTGATATTTGTTAGCTTTGTACTTTTATAAGAATATGAAAGAAATATGAATAATATTATTTTTAAAAGAATGAGATTAATGTTTGAATGCCTTTTCAAAAAATATAGTATAAAGTAGTATCACTGACAATTAATGAATCCATTGCAATTTGTAATTGTTATTATTACAGCTTAGTATTTAAGTGATGGACCATGTCAGTTAAAAAAAATTACTAGTATCTCTTGCCCTGAAATATCCTGACAACTTCTGACAGATTTTCTAATTGGATGGACGGTTGGAGGGTGGAGTGGATTGAAGCCTGTCCATTAAAGTATGCAGATGGGCTATCTTAATATATATTTGAGCACTTATCACATGTATGTGTGGAGATGATAATCTGGACTAACTGATGATTTCTGGTTTAGCATGAAATTGATGATTGCTAGTTTAGCATGAAATATGTATATTGGTGATTATTTATCTTTTCGACATATATGTGTTCAAGTGTATGTGTTATGTGGAGAGTGGTGGATGGTGTGAAAGTCTGTGCTCATATACCCTATATATTATATATATTGAGACCCTATATATTATATATATTGATATAGGTATATAATAAGCCTGTATTTTAGTTAATAAATTCTTTAGTGTTAATATTTTTTAACTAAGTAATGGAATATTTAGGATTATTCTACAAAAAAATTTACAAATATTTAATGAATAATGTTATCTGTGCATTTTTGTTTGCATGTAAAATCTATTAAATGTAATAAAGTAAATTCTAAGCACTAGCAATGCTAAATAAGAAAAGTTTCAGTGTAGACATATCTTAAAGAGTTATATTCATATCAATAAGTTGTGGACAAGAGGGTGGTGGTTATAAATAGGTTGTGTAAATGTATTGAAAGGAATTAGATAGTCCCCTTTTAGATACAGGGAAACAGGATTTCTTTTTATTTATGGATTTTGAATTATTGGCAATGTACTATGCCTTCTTTATGGTGCACTTGGAGTCATTTCATTCAATGTAATCATCCTATTTATATCCACTACCCTCCCGCCCACCACTCATTGTTATGAATAACGAAGATATCGAAAGTGCTTAGCTTAACTTTTAAGATACATCTAAACTGAAGCTGTTTTTATTTAGCCCTTTTAGCACTTAAAATTTTAATTACAAATTTGTTTAAGAAAAGTTTATCAATTTATATATATAATTAAATGGAATAATTTAAATAATTATGTTTCAAAGGATAAACTTTATTGAGATTCAAAAATGGTTATATTTGAAAACATGAGGTCTTGTACAAATTGATTCATGATATTACATATGTAGTAGGGGCTATCAATCTTGATTGTGATAGGAAAGAAAACATGATTTATATTAATTAAAAGAAAATAATTATTGCATAATAAGATACCTATGTCAAATTAAATTTACATAGAAGTGTTAAATATGATATTAACATAAATATGTGGAAACACTTGATAGTATGATTGAAAACTTATTGGAAGAGGGATTGAAATTGGTGTTAGATTAACATATAGTCCCAATAAAACTTGAGCTCATTTTGTGAGAGTACTATATTTTTCATAGCTAAGTCTTATTGTTCATTTGTTACATAAGTTCCATGTGAATAAAAAATGGAAAAATACTCTTCAGCATGAATCTTGGGGAAATGAAAAAAACACCAGTTCAGCATTCATTGCATGCTGGGAGAATGAAAAATCCTAGTATGTATAAATTGCATCTTAGCAAAACAGAAAAATACTAGTCAGTATGAATTGTATCCTGAGAAAATGAAAAAATACTAGTTCAGCATGGATTGTATCTTAGGAGAATTGAAGAACTACTAACATGAAGTGCATCTTTTGAATTAAAGTACATTTGCCTTAAGCTTGATTGATGAAGTTAGATAACCTTCTGTGGTATTGACTATTGCAATGAGTGATTGGAACATAGTTTTTTTATGTACATAATTGTATTATGAAGCAATTAAAATACCACAAAGATTGCTAGTCATGCCTTCTGTGATTGTGGTCACATATATGTTGGACTGCTCCCTAATGAATAATCTGATTTCTGCAAAAATGACCAGGGGCTATGTTATTATCCTGTGATTATAGTTGGCATAATTTATTGATAAATGTTGATGGGTGCCTCCTGGTGTTGTTGCATAACAAGAAGAGGCAATGAGTATACCAGAAGGCAAACAGTGCATTTGGTTGCATGCACTGTAGGAATGTTGTAGTTTTTTGAAGGACTGAGTTATGTGGTGGTTGGAAATAGCTAGCTGCTTATATTCATTTAACATAATTTGCCATGTGGAGTTTTGTGCTTGGCAGTCATTGAGAAGATGTTGTTGAGTCTCCTCAACTTTATGGCATAGCCCACAGAATGGTTTGATATTTTTGTGCAGATGACGATACAACAGAAAAAAGGATGCTGGAAGCTCATGTAGATTGAGTCTAATGATGAAGTCAAAAAACTTTAGTTCCCGTGCCCATTTTTTAAATTGGTGGAGAAGACAATGGTTATTTATACCAAGCATGGGGGCTATCACTGATAGTGTCTGGCTAAAGCAGGTTATATGTTTGACAGTAAGTGTATTTGGATTTGTGGAGAGGCTGATCTGATTGGTGGTACCTAGAATTGAGTAAATTAGATCTATGAGATATGGTATTGAAGGAGGAGGTTTCATCTGTAGGGGTTACTTTCTGCAAATACTGGAGATATCAGCTCTGGTTGGTAATAGCTGCTATTAAGTTAATGGCATTTTGTGTATAGAATATCCAAATGCTGTGCAAACCTAGACCATTGTAAAAGGGTTGGCAGTTAAGCTGTTTTATGGGTATTAATATGGTCTTCTGACTCCAAAGCAATGTATTGCCTATAGAGTTGATGGCCAAAATGAACACTTTTGAAAATTTTATAATAAGTGCATAATATGTGATTTTGTCTTAGAAAGGGCATTGAACAGTTGTATATATGCCTTAGAAAGTGAATTGGTAATTTGCATTTCAGAATCTTGTTACTTTATTTAAAATGGGAATCTCATACCAAGGGAGTCTTGTTAAAAAAAAGTAAGAATAAAGGTTTTCCTTTGAAAACTTGGAACATGATTTCTTTGTGAATAGAGTCCATGTAGCAGTTTTTTTTTTTTTTTTGGGGGGGGGGGATTAAAGTGCAGTTTGTAGCTGATGTGTAGTCATTAAGAATGGTTTGTAATATAAGTTGTTTCTGAAAAGGCAGAAGGATAGTGATGTCATCCATGTAGGCTCTGCTGAGAACGTATTGCTGGGAGATTGGGATTTGGATTTTTAGTAATTTTATTTTGTATTTGTTATAAAAGTGAATTTATGTAGAGTGTAAAAAGTAATGAGCTTAAGGGGTGACTCTTGTGAGATTGAGTGCATGGGATCAAAAGATTGAGAATTTCTATCATTATGAGTGATATGCAACTCATGATTCCAGAATAGGTTGGTGATTAGGTATAACAAAGAAGACAGGATGGTGGTGTTAGTGTACCTTTGAATAAGTAGATTAATTAAGATGGAATTAAAAGCTGCTTGTTTGTCAAACTGGTCTGCAATGGGACTGTTTTTTTATTTTTTATTTGCATTGAGCTTAGAACTGTCGTAAATATGACTGCTGCTTGGCTGGTGGAAGTTTTTTTGGCAAACTGAGACATGATAAATTTATGTGGCTCAATTTGGTCCTTGACTACTTTTTCGATTATTTTTATGGTTTAGTGGCCCCATGGAGATAGGTTGGAGATTGGTTAGATCAGATATTGCATCAGGTTTTTTAATCAAAGGCACTGTGGCAATTGGATACCTACCTTTGATACTATATCAACTTTGAAAGACATTGACCAGATCATGAATATACAGGGTAGTGAAATAACTAAGTTGACAAGATGAATAATGGCATGTTTTGTGGGAATTTGGCAGGTTTGGAAAGTCATATAATTTTCAGTGGTCTAAAACATTTATACTGATGAAGTGAATACATCATGGGTCTGATGTTTATTTTTAAATTGTAGGTATATAGGGTGCATTATATTATGTCCAATACATATACCTACATTAGTTTGAAGTGCCATAGAGACCTTTGATGGGGATGGATGACCCAACATCCTGTGTATGAATGCTCTTGTTCATGTGTGCTGCTTGATTAGGAAGATCTTTCTTTTTTTTGATTGCAAGGTAATGATAAGTTTAAGTTAGCCTGTTTAACTGTTGGTGTGTTTGGTGGGTGGCATATGTAACTTAACAGCTAATGTTAGAAGATACAAAGGTGTGGAGACCATCATATTAAGCATTGTACATATATAATAGGTGTATGAAGGCAAGAACTGCTGAACTGGTTCTATATCCATTTGGTGTAACTTGTTTAACATGAGGTAGGATTTGGAAAACATGAACTCTAGTAAATGAGTTGAGAATCACTTGGATTATTTTATGCAATTGAATGGATGTTGCCTGGAGTTCAATAAGGTTAAGTATGATTGCTTGGGCAGAGTGGTCTGAGAATGGAGTAAGGTTAAGTTTAAGTTCTATTAGGTAATCCAACATGGAAGAGTGAATGTGGCATGCCAGTTATTGTGAAAAATGATTGAATCAGGTGGTAGAAAGCTTTGGGCACTTATTAGTGGTAAGTTTAAGAGATGGAACCATTATTTATAAAAGTTGCTTAATCTATATTGAAATCATACATTAATATGGTTGGGTGTGGTTTAGTTGGAAGAAGTGAATTGATGGTTTGGATGATGTATGTGATGACTGTAAGGCTGGGGGTAATATAGATGAATATTGTTTACTGCTACTGTATGGTGGTGGAAAGTGGTAATTAGTAAGTGTCCATCAATATATAGAAATTTTAAATGACCTTAGTGCACAATTAAAGATGATGAGAATACCAATGCCTGCTGATAGTGAAGAAGTATCTTTGGAGCAGCACAAAAGCCACATCTATGTAGAGAGTCAGTGGGATTAACATGAGATCATCTGTATATTTTGGTTTCTGGTAATCTGAGAAGACGAGGTTGAATGATAGTAATTCATTTTTGTAACTGGTATAGATTTGAGGGTAAAATGATGCAGCATACATTGAGCCCTATTATTTTTAGTTTCATGAAATATACAGAGGGTTAGTGGTGTAAGAGAGGATTTGAACACAAGAAACTATGAAATACCATTTGATTATGTTAATGTGGATGATACAATTGTTTGTTGATCAATTGTACACAATTGTTGATCAATTGTACTGAGGGTGATTGGTCAGTTTGGTTAGGGATATCATGTTGGGATGGTGTTGGTTCTGATTTAGAAGATGAGCAAGATAAGTGATCAAGGGGGTGCAGTGAGGCAATAGTATTCATGTAGGAGTTGTCAGAAATTTTACTGATTGAGAGTGATAAGTGGTCTGTACCATTCATTTTTATTTCTCTTGTTGGTGATTTTTCTTAGGCCTTTGAGGTTTTCTCTTACTTCCATTAGGAATTATGTGTGGAAGGGGAAGTGGTATTGGTGATAGGCATGATGTAATTGTTTCCATAATATTTATTGAAGTTTTATTTTTTATGACATGTTGATTCTGTGCTGTATTTTGATGTGCATTTATCTCAAGAGGAGACTGGGCATTTGACCTGTAGCCTGGCATTCTTGTTGCATTAGGGGTGGTAGCAGGTAGGTTGACTAAACTTTGGATGTGAGGTTGGTTGTGCGTACACAATGGGCATGGACAGGCATTTGTCTTGGTGTGAGTCCATTTACATGAATTGTACATCTGGGGTAAGATGAGGGGCTGGTTGGGAAGTTTTGGGGCTGTCAGATTGGATGTTGTTGCATGTACCACCTGAGGAGTGTCCAAATTCTAATTGGTTGTTAGTTGTTTTCTGATTTGTTTTGGGATAGTTGTTGAGAAGGTGGTTCTGGTAGGTTAAAGCAGTGAATTGCAAGATGCACATATCATTGAGGTTTGTATAAACATAAATTTATTTCTTGGTCAATAATTTGGATAGTGATCTTATTCAAGTCAATCTCTAGATTCAGTTGAATTTTGAATTCATAACTGTTGCCTGGAATAGGTGTAGGAATATCTTTGAGAGAAAAAATTAATTGAAAAAAGGTGGCTTTGCCAAAGGTCTGCATCATCCATTGGAAATCATGTGGAGTGTATCCAAAATAAGTATTCTTCAACACTCCAGTCATACAGTTGTTCCAATTTGGATCAACTGTTATCAATAAAATGTTCCCAAGTGTTTTGATTTGATTTTGGAAGTGCCCCTTTTGAGTAACCTAAAAAATTTCAATCACTAGATGCCTGTGATTTGGATGATTAGTTATTTGACTGATTGAATCCAACATCCCATGCATTATAATGATGTCATAGAGAAGTTTCGGAGAAAACTTGTAAGAGAGACATTCATATCAGTGACTGATAGCATCAGAGACCAGGGTGAAAAAAAATCTTTTAAATGTTGTATTTTGACCCCAGGGAGAATGTTGCCAAATCTGTCACTAATATTTTCTAGTATTTCTGATGTCGAGTCAATAGTTGTAGAAGGGTGATCTGATGTATATTTAAATACAAATCTCCTATGTCATTGAGAGTAGTTTTGTGAAAATGTGGAATTGATTTTGGAGTGTTTGCTCTTACATTATTATTACTATTATGGGTTGTTTGTACATTATTGCCGATGACCTTTGCATATGTTTTTTTAGCACTTGCAGTTTGACCTTTGGAGTCAGTAAAACCATTTGAACCTATACTCTGGTTAACCTTGAAAATATATGCATCACTGCTTACATTTCCATCTGTTTGATTGGTTGGTTTCTTAACCTATTGATATTACTTAAACTATTCATATTATTTGACCTTATCATAGTTGCTATGAGAATTTTCAAAATTTGTAGTTTGATCTTTGGAAAAAGTAATATTATCTGAATCTATACTTTGGTTACAGTGCAGAATTTGTTCTTCATTGCTGATGACATTTCTGTATGTTTGCTTAGGATTTGGATTTTTTTTCTCTGAACTTGTTTATTTTATTAGAAATTAGGTCCTTGTTCCTATGAAGCATTTCCACATTATTGCTAATAAAATTCTGACATGTTTGATTAAAAGCTGGAATTTGATCTTGACAGTTCATAATATTAGCTGGAAATATCTGATCATGTAATATCTATCCCTATATTTGACCTTGATTAATTGATGAAATTTAATAATTTTTACCAAATTTGTAATAAAAACAATTGGCAAGAAACAAAAAAAAAAGTAATTGGGTGATTAAAAATTATAAAAACTATATATGGTTAAGAATTTTACCTTGTCAGCTTGGTATTTATAGTATTTTGAGATTATATAAAATAGAACAAGAAAATTGTGTTCTATGCCAATATTATTATGACTGTTATTATTATTGTTGTTGGTGGTGTTGTTATCATCATCAACAGCAGTCATAAAGATTTGGGAATAATAATTAGTAGCAATAACTCATTTACAATTAATATCCAAAATATTTCCTCCAGAAGTTATAAAATCATAGGGCTGATTCTTAGAAATTACAACAATTTCTAGTTTTATATTATGAATCAATTGCATGGAATTCTAATGTTATTAGCCACAAAAATTTATTAAATATCTTCATGGATAGCATTTACTATATAATGATAATTTTTTTGTGTAGAAAAGGAATAATAATAATCAGGATAGTTTGGGAGATATTATCAGATGGCATTAATGAGTAATACCATACATTAATATTAGGTGATATTTGTATGGTGACTTATTGTACATTAATGTATTATGTAAATAATATCCAAAACACATGAAGTATTTATCAATTTTTTAATACTACAATATAATAAGATTTTTGATGCTTGTCTTATAGATAAAGATGCCATTGGATGGCGCCATTTTCACGCTAAAACTATAAAATATGACCATTCCCGGGCCATTGATTATAATAATTTTGCTGTGCTTTTTTGTAATGCGAAAATAAAAACAAAACAAAATCGTCTTTTATAAATATTATTTTTTATTAACGTATACAATTTAAATGATAATAATAAATGTAAAATAAAATCAACAAATTACAATTTGATTCATGTTTTTTCTATCGTATATTTTTTTAATTGTGTTACGGCTTTTTTTTTATCAATTTTCTATCGGATATTTTTTTACTTGTGTTACGACTTTTTTGTTGTTGTTGTTTAACTAAAAAATAATAATCGTAATAAAAAGTAAAATTTCTTAGTCTATTTTTTATTTACTTAGTCTTCGTTTTACTTTTTTTTTTTTTTACAGACAAAGAGATATTATGGCTATTTTTTACTTCAAATAGAATGACAATAAAAAGTAAAAGTTGTTACGGTTAGGTTTAGGGTTAGTTTTAGGGTTAGTTTTAGGGTTAGGGTTAGTTTTAGGGTTAGTGTTCTGTTGTTTGTAATGCTAAAATAAAATAATTCAAAATCGTAACCGTACTCGGACAAAAGAAAGAAACTCAAACTTTTTTAAACAACAACAAACACATATAAATGTCTTCTTTACTTATTAAACATGTTTATAATATTTGCTTTTTATGAAATTTACAAAAAATTGTGTATATTTGTACTTTTCTTACTGGATATTTTTTTGGTACCGCTCTTTTTTAATTCAAAAATATACACATGGTAGAATCTTCTTTGTCTCATGGAATGTTACGAACAGTACATTACTTGATGCGTTACCTAATTGCAACTCACTAAAAACATAGATATTTAACATTTTCCCAATTAAAACTTCAACAGAGTACGTTGTAAAAAGTCTTAGAATTATTACTTTAAAAATTCTGAACATTTCAATACTTTAAAATAAAAAAAAATCCAATGAAAACAACATTTTCATCCAATTCAAATACAAACTCTCACATCAAGCCGTAACTATTTTATAAACTGTGCGAATTCGGAAAATGTATTTGCTGCGAAGCGACATACATGCTGTACTGCGACGCGACATAGCAGCCTGCATTCTGTAGCACAACAAAAAAGTTGTATTATAGAAAACGCGGGTTCGAACGTATCGGCCACGGAAACAGCATTTTTATGTGTTTTAGTGTGAAAACTGCGCCATAGAGTGGTGTCTTTAGCTATAAGATGAGTACCAGATTTTTTTTTAAAACTCTCCCATGGTTCAGTTGCCTATATTCTTTACATTATCCAGATCCTTGAATTCTTCCATTAAACAATAAAGCTTTTAAGATGCTTGTAATTAATGAATTACAAAATATTATAGTATACTGTTTAATTGTGTTGTATCAGTTACTTATGGATATTAAGTTGCTGAATGTGCAGTATAATAAAGTGAATTCTTCTTTTCCTTTTCCTGATTCTCCATTTCCTACCTTTTCTCCTCTTCCTCTGTCTCCCCCCACTTTTCCTGTTTGATAACTATTTCCTATATTTAAAAAGAAAAAAATGTTTCAAAATTTGGTTATCATAATTGCATATAACTATTCTTATTTGTTATTATTATTGTTTTTTCTTTTTTATTAACTTGAGTAAATTTATTCATTGTATGTTTTGTCTATTCTTGTTTGGAGTTAGATACTTTTTTATATATTGTGCGAATTATAAACAATTATTTTTATTATTATGAAATAAGAAAATATGATGTTGTAGCTACCCAAATTTTAAACATGAGTGTTCATATTTTTTTTTAGAAGAACACCAGACATAAATTCTTTATTGATAGGAAAAATAATCTCATTTGAACATATGATGTTTTTAATCTTTATAGTCCAGTTTATACTATTCAATACTACTATTGTTTCTATGATATAGCATTTGCTTTAGAATTAGAGACTCAGCTATAAATGTTTTTCTTATGAAATTTAGTAAATATTATTTGTTTTTTAAAGTAAACATTAAAGTCGCCATATTTATGTTCATTTTTGTAGTGATTATTTTTAGAGGAGTTTGGTAGTTTTCATTTTAGATATTGTTTTTTTAAAACTCTTCTTCAATAAGTACTAACATCTGGCCTCAGTTGATTTTCTCATACTTTTTTCTGTATTTAATACACAGTCATTATCCTTGAGAATTCACTATATCATTAGTTAATATTATTTTCTTGGCAATTTTTAAACTGCAAAAGTCTTGAACATCTTTCTCAGCAGCACCCTGTATATGGTGAGAATTAACTAAAGAATTCAATCCTGCCCATCAATCTTATTTGGCTGCTTGTGTTTTCATATGAACAAACTCCAGAGAAAGTTATTGTATTCACTCTCATTTTTGAAAAATATGTACACTGCACTTATATACTGGACTATTTTCATCATCTAACATTAACTGTCGAATGTTTTTAGAAAAAAATTTGAATTTTATTATAAATTTACCAATTATATTCAACTGTTAGTACAGACATACAGATTAATATATTCACAACATTTTGAATAGTATTATTCTATCCTCTTCTTCAGGTGTTACTGGCATAACCAGTGATGGTATTAGCATTGGAATTGAACTTATGATTTTTTAATTCTAAGATAATGCTCTAACCAAATGAGTCGAGGTCGAATGGCTCAGTTGGTTTGAGCATTATTTTAAAAATCAATATTCCAGAATCTGAAAGTCCAGATTTGATTCTCATATTGTCCTCTGATCAGATGAGCAAACCTGAATAAGAGGGATAATAAGACAACCCAAAATGATGTTTATATATTATTCTGTACTAATAGGTGAAAATAATTGAAAAATTTAATAAAATTTAAAAAAATTTCTAAAGACTTTCAACGATTTTAATTTTAGACATGGAAATAATCCATCATATAAATACTTATTATTATCATCACCAACTTTCAGGCAAATATACATACTGTGTATATTTTGGGTCAATACAATGATTGTATGATATTGTTTGAGACAACATTTGGTTTTTGCTTACCACAATGACAAGTTGAGCACAAATTGACCAAACAGATTTAATTTTTTACTTTCCTCAAGAAATGAAGCAGTAGCAGTTACCACTGGCAATAATTCAAGAGTTATCTCTCATGAAAGAATCTATTGTTTAGTTAACACCAACTACTTACAGTCAGATGATTTATACAAACCAATAGTAGGCAATTAATTAAGAAATCTTCAGTGATGAATCTACCAATCTATAACTGTGCTGAACTGCATAGAATTGTCAAGTCAGTTATGAATAGAACTGCTGTACTTATGGCTATATTTTTGTGCTTGAACATTATCTCTTGATACCATGATAAAAGTATGTGAATATCTTAACACTCGACTCAGAAAATGATTCTTACAATATGGACGTGAAAGATTAGTGTGCTAACCACTACGTCTAGGCAATTTATTTTATTTTTCCATATTCAAACTTTATGTTTAATTTATATTTTTAGATATATAAACACAAAAGTATAATATATACATATATGTCTGTAGCCATAGCTAATTTTATAAAATAAATCTTCTTAGTTTGATTTCTTTTTTAAAGGAAAACTCTCTTTCTACGTATCTTATCTTTTTAAAATACAATATATACCAAATAATAAATAATTTACTCTTGTCTCTTTTTTTTTTTTTGTTAACTATTCTCTGATTTCTTTATCCAGCCTGCTACACTTGCTATTGAAGTCAAGAACAATTGGGTCACCCCAATCCACTTTGCTATCACATTTGTAAGTGTGAACCAATCATTCATTCAGGTCACTAACTCCGCCATCACTTTCCCTCTCTTGTGATTGTTACACACTGGAAGCTGGTCTATTAAATTTTGATTCTTTATGTTTTGTTAATATTCACTCTTTATTCACCCACTTCATCACATGGTGTAGACCAGACACCCTTCCTAATCTCACTTTGATCATTTACGCCTCATGAAGTAAATAAATATTAAAGTAAAAATTATGTTAAACGGTACAAATATATATGTGTGTATGTATATGCACGTTTACTCTCATAAGCATCTTTTTTTTTAAATGATGCTGGATACATGACTATTTAATTATGTTTATGCATGGATAATATACCTGCATCTTAACAATGTAAAGGACTCGTTAATTAAAATCACTTGGAATGCTCTAACTATGAGAGTAGTCAACTACGATCATCGACGATTTAATATCATCCTTTATTATAATGCTCTTTTGGTAGTAAACTCATTCTGCATTCAAACACTAAGAATTTTATATACTCGATATCTGTTCGAGTGGGTGTTTATATAATAATGCTATATACATCCAGTACATACATAAACATATAATTCTAAGAATGAATACCATTAAAAAAGTAGCAATCATTACTTACAAGTAAGTATTTAATTGCATATATATGTGTAGTTTGTATAATGACATTTTGATTATATTTGTCTGTGCACGTGACATGATTTGTTCATCATAACAATAAGATTGTTAATGTACATGTTGTTTGTTTTTTTATGCTGTATAATCTTTTTATATATGCGTGTGTGCATAGATAATGAAAAATCAGTATTTAAAATAACATATTAAAGGGCAGATATCTCTTGATCAGCCCTTTATAAAGAAACATAAAGAGCCAGGCATTACTCAAAAGACACTGGGCATTGAGAAGTAGGTGGTTTCTTATTGTTGTCTAAAAATAAACTTGATAACTTTCTGACCAATATTAAATTATTAGCTAGATTGATTAAAGCTAGATAATTGAAATAAAAATCCTAAGCCTGATTAGAACCAAGTTTTATTCTATCTGAATTTGAATCCAGATCATAGATATATCAAACAGGTACACTTGTCTACATTCTTATTTTGTATCTATATTAGACCTGCTGAGAAATTAATTCCTATTAGAAATGAATTACTTTTTACTGTTGGTTGCTGCTAAATAATAAATATAAAGAATTGCTTCAATTGTTAAATTGTGTTTTTATGGATTTATGTTTGTGAAAACATTTAGCATATTATTAATCTTATGTGATAGTACTATCAATTTTCAACATCTTATTTTATATATTTTTTTAAATTGAATAAGTACCCATCTCATCATCTTTCCAAGCATATTTTGCAAAAATCAAATTAGTTATCATGTAGTTTAAAATTTTATCTCCCCTTTCTGCTTTAGGAGTATTTTATATCTCTTGTAGTCATGACAGATCTTATTTCCTACTTAAGACAAATATTATGAAAGTTGTAACTAATGACAGCAATAATAGAAAGCAAATTTATTTCATTATAATAACTGATTGTAAGAAGGCAATCAACTGAATTCAATTAAACAAAAACACATTTATTTTTTTTCATTTTTATATTTTATGACTACATTTTTTTTTATATATACAAACATTTTAATATATTTAAATATTGTACATAATGTTCATAATTTTAAAAAAATCAAATTTTAAATGGTAATCATAAAAGCATGTGAGATGTTGCTCATTGTCTGAATGTTACTATGCTGTATCATTGCAAGTTAAGTATCTTACTTGTGTAAAATGCAATTGCAAATATCAGGAAAAATTATCTTTTTCCAGGAAACATTGAATCCTGTGACTTCAGTAACTTTGAAAATTAAAAATCCTTTTAGTATTATGTCAATTCAAATATACTGCACATCTGTGTGCTTATATATGGGTGTTTTATGCAAACCTATTGGGACATATATGTAAATTACAATTTAATAGTGGATTTTTTTTTGGTATTAATCAAAATCAGAAGACTTAATTTATCTTTCCAGTTATATTCTACTGACCCTAATTTCATTTTAAATTTAATTGTTATTAATAAATTTATATTTTATTGTTTAAATTATTCCAATGAATTTATTTAATCCTAAAATATTATAAATTATTATATGTTGTATTATATCCCGTGCTGACAGTGAGTTATAGAGATTTTGCTGACTGAACAGGATTCATGCATAATGGTATGTTATACAAAAGAGGTTCATATTTAGTGTTTATGGACAACCAGTCTGATGATGATTTCATTACTTTTTTAATGCTGGATGGCACAAAGGGGATATCCTTTAAAGTTCATGCACTACATTTCACTTTAATTATTTCTTTAGAAATTAAGTTTATAGTTGGCCAGTTCATTAGTGGTTCTAAATGGCCAGGGCATTGATGGTGATCAGTTTGTTTTAGTATCCCAGTATTATTGTTTTTATTGTTATATATTCTGATGCATTAGCACTTTCAAGTATGTGCATCCACATTATTATTTATATAGTCTGCCTTAAATTTGGCAAGAGCTAAATAATTGGCCTGACCTATAGTGGACCCATTCCAAATCCATTCACAATATAGACTGTTGATTTATTTTTATTGTTAATCATTCATATTGTTGAATGTTTATTATTTATTTAAGTAATGTGGATGAATTTATAGTTATTTATAAATTCTCTGTACCATTACTCATGCTTCTCATACTCATAGTCATTCATTTAAAATTTAAATTTTGTAATAACTGGGGTTGATGATGATGCGTGCCATTACCCCAGGTTCTCCTTGAATTTTCCATACCATTACAGTATATATCTATATGTTGGAGGCATTTTTTTATCTTGACTCTTTAGGCAGTGCTAGAATAAAGGTTGATTTTTTTAATGTCTGAATTCATGTTAAATAAGTATGGACATATAAGTCCATTGCTGATTGAGAGGACACTTATCATGAAATTTGAACATGGTTAATTTTAATGGTAGTCTAGAGTTGGCAATAATAAGCAAGGGTAGGGATTGATCTGTCATAATGAGTATTAGTGGTTTTATCTATTCTAGACCTACTATTTTAAAATCAAATTTAACATTTCTGAACCTAAAATAATTAGTGATTGATACATACCACTCGTGATCAGGCTTATCTTATCTAAATTTCATTCTTAAGACAAATGCTTTTTTTCCTTTGAAATGAGATTATCAGGATTAATATGTAAAATTAAACAAAATTGGCATAACTTACATGTCATGTACAGACCTTTGAAGCATTATATAAATATATACACTAAAGCAAATTAACACATATGTTTAGCCTACAATGTAATTCATATTAAAACATCTCTCAAGTTTGGTTAGTTTATGGAAAGAATTGTACTTGGTTTATTACCTTGTGTTTGGATGTCACTTTTAAAACAGTTGGTTGTGATTATTATTGTTGGAAGCAGGCAAAGAGTGTTTGGGTGCAAAATATTAGCATATAATATATCATGACTTTAGCTTAATGAGGGCAGAAAGTCACTGATGATAATAGTAAAGCTGCTGAATATTTATTTGGCTTATTCCCACTGATATTCACTGAACATCCATGCTTAAGTTCATACAATATACAAATCACAAAGTAAGTCTTTTCTCACTAAATTCAGTTTTGAACTATGATAGCCAGATTATACAACGAATCCACCTCATTCAGATTATTGGTTTTACTTCTCGAACATTGTAATTATTTTATTAAGTATCATACAATTAGTCTTATATGTGACATTTGAAATTTTACATTTGTTTTTTCAATGATCTATACTATGTTTCATATAATTTCATAAATTCAAGTATTAGAATGTGTTAGACTTAGTGCACTTTCTTTCATGCCTTTTCTATAAACAGATTTATTTAAAATTAATAATGTGAAGTAACACTCAATGTAAATAAATTCAGGCTTAATGTACAATTAATTTTTCACTTAAATGACATTCGGTTTTTAAATAAAATTAGAATAAAATTAGTTTCAGCGTAATAATTATTAAAAAAAAAACAACCACTTTTGGTAATGTCGAAAATATATTAAAACAATGAAATTATTAATTTGAGAAGTAAAATAGAAAAAATCTATTTCTTTATACATACTAAGGAAATGCAAACAATTCTCGCTATAATGCTTAAATAAATAAAAAATATGCATATGGCTTTTTTGTTTGGAAGTTCAGAAGAAGTTTGAGTGCCAGATTTACGGGCACCAGTATCGATCTTGGGACCTCCCAAATCCAAGTTGGAAGCTCTACCAGCTATGTCAAACTTAAATGAAATGGGTAAATCAATAAACACAACTTCTATGAGACACACTATTAGCTGTTATAGGTTGCACATGTGGAACATATTCCAGATCATTTTTGCTCATTTGTCTGACATTTTCCCAATATTTTGTGAGGGTTTTGTGGCTATTGTAACTCTCCTATTATTTTTGTACCTTTACCTATGGAAATGCTCTATTTTTTTATTATTATTTTGCATAAATATCCCATAATAATTTTATTCAAGATTCAGAAAAATGTAATTAGAATACTACTGTCATATATTTAAATTCTGAAAATGAAATGCTTTTTTAAAAAATAATAGTAAAACAAATAGATGCAAAATAGTGAAGAGAATTTACAGATGAAGCCTTTTATGTTGCAGTATTATACAACAGATGAAAACTTTTTTTAATGAGGATTAACAAAAAGCCCATGGCCGGAAGTGTTACTACTATGGTAAAATATTTTTATTCCATTAAAAGTTCAGTCTTATTTATACAGCGTATAAAATTTAAATATAGTAAATTAATTTTATATTTATTTTTACATTTATATTTTTGATTTTGTATTATATTTTTGCTATTTAAATGATTGTGTCAGGTAGTCTTTTTGCTCAGGCTGTAAATCTGGAGTAGAATAAACCAAAATATGTGCATTTCAGTGAGAACATTAATTTAGTTAGTCCAGATCTAATTATAGGGGGTTTGAATTCAGATTTTCAAGATCCCTTTAGCTATTTACTCTATCTCTTACAACTGATACTAATGATCACACACATGTGAAAAAGATGAATGATCTCCAATATATATATTTCATGCTGAACCAACACTCATTGGTTGGTCCAGGTCATCATTTCCCACACATATATAATCAATGCTCAGTATATATTAAGATAGTATAAAAAAACATATTGGAGATCATTTATCTTTTTCACATGTGTGTGGTCATGTGTATTGAATGTATGAGTTAGAGTGAATAGCTGAAAAGAGTTGATAGTCTGTGCTCAAATCTTGTATAATTATATTTAAACTCCAAATATATGAATTATGCTTGTATCAAATATTACTCCAAATCTATATCTGAACTAGATTTTAATTTCAACCTTCATGAGTGATGAATGTTGGAAGATCTAATAGCCAAAATCTAGTTTGAAGATTTGTATGTTGCCTTACTATAGCTCTGGAGTAAAGTAAATAAGAGTCAGTTACTGCCATTTGAGCATATATATATAAATTATCATAAATTTATTTGAAGTTTTAAATTAATGACATCTTTTAAAAAAACATGGATTTTTATATGAGTTAGTTCTGATTCCTGCTCTTTCCAGTGGATGAAGACATAATGGTTGTTTGAACTACTCAGGAATTTTCAATTTTTTTAATGGTATATTAAAAGTTATATTGTTATTTGTAAACTATTAATTATTTCTATTCGTTTTTGTAATTTTTATTTCATAAAGGAACTATTCAAAATCATCACTACTTATTATTACCCTGTGCAATTCTTTTCTTATCAGAAGTATATTCTCTTATTCTTCTCTTTCACTTTTTTGCATATCTTCATATATATATGGAATTTATATATATATATATATGTCTAGGGATGATGTGGATCTATATATCTATATATGTATGTAGGGGATATATGTGTATATTTTGATATATTTGTGTATTATGTATGTGTGTGAAATGATGGTTATGTATTTATATTATTCAAATATTGTAGCTCTGATGAAGACTGCTGGACAGTCGAAACTGTAAGGAAAATAAAAGAAGTTTTTTTTAGAAAATTTGTTTGCATTGTAGTGTATATGAAAGAAGTATTATAAGAAATACCCTGTGCAATTTAGCATAAGAATAAAGTAGCAGATTTGAGAGCTAATGTTTCTGGATAAAAGCTCAACTTGTCACATTGGAGCATGAATATTACATAATCTTCCAAGCTTATTTTTTTCATATAGTTCAGCCCACCCCTCTCCTATTATTATATATGTATATGGAATAGTCTGGTTATATGAGAGGTTGGATTGTTGTAATGTCTACATGAGTGTGGCTACAATATCAAATCCAACAAGAGCCCCAAGTGTTTCATCATCAGTTTTTCAATAAAATGGACATTTGAATAGTTGGAAGAGTAAGAAGATTGACGCTTGTTTAGTAAAGTATTTATAATATTTAAATTGAAGTGTAGTTTATATACTTAAGTTAAATGTAATTAATGGGGATTTAAACACTGACCTTCAAGATCTCACCTCACCAATCATGATCTGGCCCATCTGATAAGTGCTGGTTCCCATATATATATATATTGGGCACCATCTATCTTTTTTGCATATATGTGGTCGTGTATATCAGTTGCTTGAGATGGAATAGAGTACCAATATAGACTGAAAAATCCTAAGTTCAAATCTCTCTACTTACATATCTACGAAACATTCAGTATAAACATATTATTTATTGTAATTAATAATGTTCCATGATTTCCTGCAATTGAATAGACATCTACCACTAAGGGGACTTGAATATCACATGACTTCGTGATCAACCAATTATTCAATTATTTTTATTTTTCATAATACAGCGTTTAGTTAAATTGTATTCTAAATTAGAGAAATTTTAAATAATATATTCCTATCTCTGTTAAAACAGGATAAATAATATCTAGTAATAATAATAATAGGTCATAAAAATTAAAATGCTGATCACTTATATATAATCTTTTCTTCTTTTTTGTTAAAAACTATCACATTTGACTCGATTAAATATTTATTTATTAGTCTCTTTTAATGGAAGTTGAATGTCAGAGTAATTAAAGAACTTTTGCAAGAGTTGAAATAGAGAATTAGTTATTTCTATGGCTTTTTAAATGAGATAAAAATAATATGACGAAGTATTTATTACTTATAAAGATATAAAATATTATTCATTCTTATCATTCTCCATTCACTGTCTTCCTGCTTTATTATCACAAGATTAAAGTCATAAATGGCATTATTTAAATATTTATTAAATTCTAACTTAATAAATGATTTTTTTTTCTATTTAAAAAAAATGTATTTCCATAATCCAGTCACATTAAAAATAATACCTATAACTAACTACATTGAAAATTAATTAATTATATATTTGTTGCTGAGAATTCATAAGTTTAAACAAAAAAATGCTGAGCTGGGCCACTATTGATGGACCTTAGTTCCAGTGACAGCCACATTATCATTCCACCAAATCACACAAGTTAAAAAAAAGAAAATGATAAAATTAAATGTATTCTAATAATCTCTCTAAATGTTTTGGTGAAAATAGTTTTCAAACCAATTTCTGCATTGACTCAAAGATCTTATTTGAATAAGATAGAAATTGTCTCTTTTATACTAGATCAATTTGCAAGAACCAATAGATTTTTATTGCCTAAACTTTTTATATCAGTCATACATCTGAGCTGTCTGCCTTAACAGCTTTTGTGAACAATATCTAATTAGAAAACTTCAGTTTTTTAAAGTATTAGAAAATAAGGGTAAATTATGGGTCCCCCATTATTGTATTATATAGTATACATTCTCATGATCAGGAACTATTAGTTCAGTGATTTAGTTCAGTGGTAAAAATGATAGACTCAAAGGGTAAAGATTTTTAAACCAGTTCTCAGTTCAATAATTTAAAAACCACTTTTAATTTAGATGATTAAATGTATCTGTTGGGCTTAATTTTCCATAAGTGATCAGAATCACACGACTTCCCAAACAACTTCTTATTTGATTATATCGGGGGTTTTTTTATAATAGGACTAACTGAATTAAGTTGGACTTTAAACCATTTAGGCCATGTGATTTCTCTCTCTAATTTCCAGTTATGTAATCATTATTGTATTAATAATTTGTTGTCTGACCAAAAGTTCATCTAGATGAAATCTGGTTACTACATTGGGGACAGTTTTTTTTTTTACATGCTAGTGCATAATACTTGCAGAGTGAAGAAGGTTATCATCTATTTAGATTTAGTTTTTTTAAAGCAATCTTCTCTACACTTAGGCATACTAATAGAATTACTCCAATTTAATATTGAGGGCACATGCAAATTAAAAATAGATTTTCTATAAAGTTAATTGTTTTGCACAGCATTGATATTGTACATTGCAGGAGAGGCATCATTTTTCTAATGATGTACATCTTTAAAAAATTTTGGATTTTCATTTGCACTTCATACAAAGAATTCTAAACATGGAATGGTTATCTTGGTTTCAGACCATCAAGTAAAGCAAACAATTCTTAAAGAAAGTCCAAATGATATGCAATCTCTATTTTTTATAGATAATATTTAAGTATGCAATACAAAACTCAAGGATATCATAACAATTCATTCCATGTTGGAACCAAATCAGCATTTTTTTTATGCCCAATATTTGTCTCCTAAGGATTAAAAATTGCTGATAAACTTATTAAATTATTGGATGATGTTAGAAAACAAAGTGAAAGTGATTCAAGACTTAGGTCTAGTCTAAAGGTGTAATCCCTTTTATGTAAATCTGTAAGTCTTAAAAGCACCTCTACAAAAATTGTTGTCATGGCCAATGAGATGACCAGTTTTATACATCATACTTCTAAATATAAGATTGGTATAATGAGAAAAGGCATTATTAGACAGGACTGCAAGTTTTTTTGTTACCAAGTTCTTTCTCATAATATTAATGTCACTCTGATAAAATAAGTGGATCGTGACTTAAGTTTGATTGTCTTAAACCAGGAAAGGCTCCACGAGCAGGTAGCATTCTTCCAGAGATTCTAAAAAAATTATGCTAAAGCCAAAGTGTAACTGTCAAAATTATTCAGCAACATTATTCACAGAAACTATTTCAAAAATTTGACATAAAGGCAAAACTGCCACAGTTTGAGAAGTAAATAAATCAACAATGATTTGAAAAAGTATTAATGTGCAAGGTCTTTATTATCTATTTCCACCCAGCTCTTTGAAATAATTATATTAAAAGGATTTTTTCAGTTGCTATTGAATAGGCTAGGTTCAAGCCCAAAAGAAGCTGATGCGATTATTTTTTATCAACTGTATTTAAAATAAATTAAAAATTGGTCCTACTTTTATTAATCCAACTTTAATTCACAATTCTATTTCATAAAATTTTGTTGTCAAAAACTAAATGACAACTGCAATGGGTTCAAAATTTTACAGAATGACTTACATGTTCAAGTCTACTTTTCTGCTGTGCGTACTATTTTTTTTTTCTCATATTCCTCCATCAGGTATTGGAAGCAATCTTGCCTCAGAAAATGTTTAAATAGCTTTTTAAAGTAGGTCACACTTGCCAAGTAACTAAAAATTATAGTTTCATCACTTAAACTCACCTGAAATCAAGCTCTCCTTTCTGAATATTTTCTAAGAGTGCGCAATAAAGAAGTTATAACATTTTACAAAAATGGATTTCTTGGGTAATTCTAAATAAATGTCTTTTCCAATATTCAACACAACAAAAACAGCTGGATTTGATCATCCTAGACATATCTGGAATCTCATCAATAGGTTCAGGACATTGTCTTCATCTATTTCATATATGGAATTTAGCAGTCAGTGACTTAAATAGATGTGGACTTTGTTAATGAATGTTGAATCTATAGCTACAGTGGCAGAATTGGGGGTCTTTGTTCATTTTTAAGCTGTTTTTAAAAAAATCATAAGGAATTAAATTGTTATAATTAGGCAATTTATTTTCGCAGTTTTCATTTAGAACTATCAAAATGGAATTTTGGCAATTATAAATAAAATAATAGTTAAATGATAGAAAAAATGTGATTATTTAAGAATTTATATAAAGCTTTAACTTTGTGATATGCATTTTGCATTGATGTTATTATATATATTTAAATACTTAAACAACAAAAGTATATAATTAAAATAAAGAAATTAAAATTGAAATTTAACAATGAATATTTTAGTTGAATAAGGAATAGACAGAATTTTGTTATACTTGACTTTAATATTTAAGAGATATGTATGTAACTGTTAAATCACATTACTGCAGCTGATACTTAAAAGGTACCAACAGAGTATCTACAATCTGTTGTCATGACAACACTCAACAACAAATTATAGAGATTTCATTGTTTTATTTAAGTATTGGCTACAATGATGTGATTTACATATGATAACCAGGAACTCATTATTGGCACTTTAGATTTATTATAACACTTGAAATTTTATGATAGCTGAGTGATGAATCGTTATGGTTTTACTATGCACCCCAGTTTTGATGTTGAGAGATATTCATAAAATTTGTAAGGTCTAGAAATGTTCTTCATCTAGGATTTAAATCTGAGCTGGATAAAACTCCCCCCCCCCTACCACCAGTTATAAGCAAAAAAAATTTATTCATGTGGCCGGCCACACCCATTTTAATTAATTAATCAGTTTATTGATCTCTAATTAGTATCATCAGTAGATATTAAAACATAAAAACTTTACCTCCTCACTATTTAGCTATGGCTAAGATAGTGAATTATTATTGTCTTATTCTTTACTATTTCTCGTTGAATCATTGTAGAAAATTAGTCTCTTTTTTTTTCATGTGTCATAGAATCGGCCGGGAAGCGAACCCGCTAACCCGGGTCAACTGCTTGTAAGGCAGCTGTGCTGATCACTCGACCACCAACACTTGACAGCAAATTAGTCTTTGTCCTGCTGTCAGATATTTGAATACAATTTTATTTGTTCTTACTTTTAAACTTTTAACTCTTATATGGAAATAAATCTTAAATAGAAGTCTCGTAAAAAAATTGTAATCCAGAATGAATATTTTGCTATGGGCACCCACCTGCACACACACACACATATATATACTCATACGCATATGTATAAGTGAAAAATCTTGTCTGTAATCTGTAAGTGGAAAACTAACTTAGTTAAAGAACTAAGGCAAATATGTTTAAATTATGAGTACTTAAAATCAATATCATTTTTTCTGAATGATATTTGTAATTTTTTTCTTATGTATAAATACATTAAAGTTTCTTCTGTAATTCAAATAGGGAGTCCCTCATGTATCGAGTTGATAATGTGAATCCAACTCAACCATTTTGTAATAAATGAGTTTGAATAATGAATTATGGGAAAATATCCTTGTGGTAAACATTAAGCTAAATATTTTAAGTGTATTATTCTTCATTTCAAATTCTCAATTTTTTTTAAAAAAAAAATAAAATAGAAATATATTATTGAAAAAAAAATTGTTCTCATTAATAAATTATTTGTTAATTATTAGAAAAATAATTCATGTAAAATAAAGAATGTTATGTTTAATAATTTTATTTATAAGGTCAAATTCTTTTTTTTTAATAGAATATTTGAATTAACATTTTATGTCAAAAAAAACATTCATTAATAATTAATATTTTTATGTTTATATTAAAAATTTATGTTAATATTAAAACTTTGTTAAGGTGCTATTTTATTATTTATTTACTTCTGACATAACAATTTACTATATGCGATTTTAAAATGTACTTGGGTTCGAATGATGGTAGTAATTTGCATCATCATCATCAGTAATGATTTCTGCACGATCACTTTTCTTATGTTTTTCCATTCTAAAATGATATTATTTTAATACCATTTAATTAATCATTTTAAAGCTTTTCGGAGTATATTTAGTTATTGCTGTCCATACAGAATTACTCTAAGCTATAAGTTATGCCCTTTTATATAATATAATTGAATTGCTTGGAAGATCATAAGAAGTTCAGGACTGGAAATGACAGAGCTGGAGCCACAATTTGTGGGGCTATATATCCAAAATCTTCCACTCTACAATTGCATTAATCCACATAGAGCATTCTTTTCATACAAAGGTATATATTATTCTTGTTTGTATATATATATAATAGTTCTGAGGATACTCTCAAGCACAAGATATACATAAGAGTAGCCATCTTATCCTTAAACCTAATTTCTAATTATATAGGCCAATATAAAGTTAATCAGATTGAGAGCATGAAGATATTTCTTTATTCCCTTTTACGTCCATTATTTTCTTCCATATACTAACATTCACAAAACTGAGATGCTTTAGATTGGCCTATATAATTAAAATTTAGGTTTAAAGATAAGATGGCTGCTTTTATTTATCTTGTGTTTGGGTTTGAGAGTAACTTCAGTATTCGACATCATTGAGCTATTATAAGATCAGTACAGCACATGTATATATTAAAGGTGGAAATATTTTCTCTTTGATTACACTTGATCTTTGGCTTAGTAAATAATATTAAATATCACAGAGTTTCTAATAATTTGTAATATTAACATGTAGTAAAGTGAAAAATTTTATCAAAGTTAATATATGAAAGAAAATAATGGATGTAAAATTGAATACAGAAATATCTTCACACTCTCGAACTGACACACTTTAGATTGCCCTATATAACTATAATTTAGGTTTAAAGCTGATAGTCATTCATCTTTAAAAAAACTTTTATCTTGTAATTGAGTTTGAGAGTATCCTCAGTGCTCAACATGGCTTTACAATGCATACATTAAAGATGGAAATCATTTTTCTGTAATTACATATGATCTCTGTGCTTACTAAATAATAGTGAATATTATATATTAGTTCTCTACCTAAAGTTAGGTTAGAAGTAATTAGGCCACCGGATATTATAATATACTTATGTTGGCCATGAATATGAGGGAAAACCTCGAAAGCGCTCAGCCCATTTAATTGTTTTTGGTTTTTGCAGCTTCTTCGTCAGCGGGTAAATCGCTTTTATATGCAATATACTAATAGTAACAGTATCCAATAATGAATAATATTTATGTAGTGTAATTTTCACTGTATCACTCTCATGCACATAATTAATGGGAAAATTTGAGCAAGTATATAATTAAAAGTAAATAATATCAGGAAAATAAGATGATTTAGAAAAGTCTGCAGGATAATAAAAATGTCTTGAAATACATTGGTAAACTTAATACTATGTTATAAAAGAGGGATATCATTAAAACAATTCAGAAATTAATTACAATAAATAGAGATATAGTATTTGGCAATTAATAACAAAGGAGTTAAATTTATGAGTCAAATCTATACATGTTACAAATGTTAATCTAATTGTACAAGTCTTTATCCATAACTGGAATAAAAGTTAATGTGTCCTGCAGTGTTTTTTAGGCTATTTTTTTGATTTTTAGCAAACAAGTACTGTGGATAGCTTCCCAAAATTTTCTTCCACTATCCAAGTTTTTATTCCCCTGAGCTTTTATATTATCAATTCGCAAAAGAATCTTAAGGTCCTATGTTTATAGATGCTTGACTCTCACACATTAACCCATGTTTGGTTTCTAGCATAATAAGTCATTCACTTAATCCTACAACTTAACAACATGCTTGTTTATCTAGAGCATGCGCTACATAAATATATATTTTAATTATGTTATGCATCATCTTATATTAGTATTTAATTTATTTCTGTGTTCATTTGGTGTGTACTTGTGATTAATCTATACTAATTTATTAAAATGGTCACAGTAAAAGGAAATGTTACTTCTATGGTTTAAAAGAAAAAAATTACTGTATTTCATGAATGATTGAAAACTTGGCTTTGAATGAGAATATGGAACAAAAATAATAATAACCAAAAAATATGGAAATAAGTGTAGAGATTTAATAAAATAATGGCAAAAGCTGTAATCTTCTTATATCAACATTTGTTTGTATTTTATGAGAGGAGGAACTAACACAATATTTGAACAGTATCTAGATAAGTATTTTCTATTTTTTATGGCAAAAATTCTCAAGTTCTCAAATATGTCCATGATTGATATTAATCTCATTTATTCCTCAAGAATAATCCACATAGCTCAATTTTTTTTTTAAATTCATTATTTAGAGAGACTTTGAGTGATGTGTAACATCGTTTTATTTTATTCAAAGTAATTCTTGATCCCATTATTAGTTTGAAAATGGCAGCCTTATTTCGGAACCAATGTTGCATTTCTGTTTTTCAGATAACATTCAAGTGTTTTGCAGAAACAATGCAGTAATGTAGCATAAAGTTTAAACCAGTAGGATATGCTATTGTTATTATTTATATTATGATTATTTTTTATCAGCATATTTTAAAGTAACATTTCTTCTCATAACAAGAATTATCATGAATAATTAATGGTTCAGATGATACAGTGCTATAAAATTCCCATCTCCAAGCCATTTTGTGGATTTCACTGTAATTAGTAACTTAAAGGTTAAAGCTGAAGCTAATACACTGGTGGCTGGTAAATGCATAAGTGCATTAGTTCCATCTTTGAATACTAGACTTAGTTTGAATCCTAGGCTTTACTAATTGAAGCAATAACTAGAAACTTGTTTAGAAGTGGATATTTTATAGCAATGCACTGTTTGGTCTCTTTTGATTACTCAAGCTTTTAATAGATATCTCTTGAATAGAGTGTCTTTTTGGAAAATATGAAGAAGAAAGACATTTAATATTATTGCTGACAGTAACGTTTCACTGTCTGTGTGTGTGCTTTTGTATTAAATAAGAATGTGCAGATTTTTAATTTTCTTTTTCCAAACATACTTTTTTTTATGATGTGGAGATTGTTTTTAATCACATATATCATGCAATAGAAGAACAACCTGGATTGAAAATCCTCAAATTCTTATATATATATATATATGAAAATTAATTCATTTAAACAATCGAATTGCCAGCAATAATCATTTCATTCATAACACTAATTAAATATAGCTTAAGTATTTTATTTTAGCAATATTCATATTTGAATTTCATGCATCCAGGGAAATTAGGCTTGAACAAATTGGGGTATCAGATGAGCAAGCATAAAACAATACTTAGCTTAACAAAATAATATTCAGTAAACACAAATTGATTTATTACATAAATTATATGAAAACAAATATCAGACATAAATTTAATGGCATTTACAGTCTTTTATGCATAAAATAATTATTTGTACATTCTAGTAATTAACTATATATATAAATAAATAGTTATTATATAAATTTATGAATAAGTACATTTTAAACCCAAAGATTTAAGGAAAATGTTAAAAGATCTGGAGATCCGTATAATAGTCTTAGATGTATTAAATATCTAAAGGGAGATCTCTGGGATTAAAATTATAGCCCTTCTAGAAAGTTTGTTCACATATGCAAATTTTCTAATCTATCTAACCTGTTATATAATGAGTTTACCAATAGCTTTTAATAAGCTTTTCAGAATATCCCGATCCTCAGACTGGTTTCTAGCTCTGTCTATCATCAGTGAGGTGTTTAGGCTATTCAAGCATTAGATTTAAAATACCATGTCAAGCCCAGCACTTTAATGTTTTATTATTAAATAGAAAATCTGAAATTCTCAGACATCCATATGTCTTAATATACTTAATAGTTAAACATTAGATAAAGTGCTGGACTTGACCTGGTATTTTAAATCTAATGCTTGAATATCCTAGCACCTCTCTGATGAAAGCCAGAACTAGAAACCAGTCTGAGGATAGGGATGTTCTGAATTAAAAGCTATTGGCATGGTCATTATATGACATTTGTAATACAAGCTTATTAAATTAAATCACATGATATATGACTTCATTTCCTATCTAACCTGCTAGCTTTTTATTATATTGCAGTGATTAATTCACAGTCAGTACTATGGTCAATATTTATTAATTTTTATTTATTGATATTTTTAAATAGGTTATCAATTTATTTTAATTAGAGATATTTTAAAATCAACATATATTTCTTTAAAGATAATCCTTTATATAAGAAATATGAATTTTTATATATTTATATATATAATTCACATTATATTTTTCAAATTATATACAAATATAATTATCAATATTTTACAAACACTTATAGTATTCATTCATTAGTACTTTATCTCTCATTTTAGAAAATCAGCTAAATATTTAATTACATACACCGTCTTTACAGTTGTTCAGACATTTTGGAATTGCAACAGGTTGTGGCTCTCTGTCACTATTTCGTTCCCATCTTCAGGCTGTTCTGCATCTGCACAGACTTCTATTCATTTTGTACTTTCAATGATATAGTCAAGCGTTGTTAGCCATGATGTCATCGCAACCGCCTTGCAAGCAAGTAGTTGGTTGCAGACGGTTGTGGGTTTGTCTCCCGGCCGATGCTATGACATATGGAAAAAAAAAAGTAGACAGATATAATATTAATATATAATAACAATCAACCCTTAAGTTATCAGCAATCTATATAAACACATCAGTCCATAGATTTCACATTGAGATTGCTGATAGCTTAAGGGTTGAGTGTTATCATCTACATTTATAAACCTATTAAAGCCTTGAGTAATTGGTTTTATTGACTTAGAAATATATTCATTTTGAACTTTTTTTATATATAATTTATTATTATTTTCGGTATACGTGTAATAATTAAATTTGCAATTGAAGTTTTCAGAATATTTAATAAAAAGAATATTTTAACATTATTATAAAGGGTTTTTCTCTTTCTATTATGAACTTAAAACATAAAAATTGTAGTGTATTGATTTTTTTTATTATTATTAAATAGTTTATGAACATTATAATTTGACATTTCATATTATGTTAAAAAATTGAAATGGAAATGATCAAATTTAAATTTATATTTCTGCTTATCCAATTTATGTATAATTATACAAAAATTTATCGGTCTTCCTCTCTATAATATATATAATAATGTTAAAAATATGTGATTGAATGGAATACATAATAATCATTAGTAACTCAATAAACTTTACTTCTTTCCTTATTATTTTGTAATTCAATAGTGTATTTGTAATATTATTAGTCTTTCTTTGTGGCGAACTACTCCTATTTATTAAATTACATAATAATTAGTAGTGTATGCAAAGCATATCTTTACATTACTAATTAATATAGTTATGGTCTAAAAACGTACCAAATGCTTCTGATAAGTAGATTTTACTAACCAATCACATTTTCTCAACTCTAAATAAATATCAACCATGTAATTTGACAAATTCATAGAAAATGTGATAGTTGTATGTGTATAGCATATGCACTAATTTTTTTAAAGAGTGAACCTTATTTTAATCATGCAATCAATATATGTATATTAAATCAATTACAACTTAGGATTATTATGATATTTTTTTCCATTTATTATTGATTATATAATTCCACATATATGTATAAGTTTACACCAATCATTGATTATCTCTAGTCTAGTGATAAACTTTAAATCTCAGTTAAAGATTAATATATTTATTTTTTAATTATACATAAATACATATAATTATATATAAATACATATAATTAAAAAATAGATATAATAATTTTAACTGATGTTAAAAGTTTATATCCGCGTTAGAGATAATATCTAGTTTAACAGATATTAAGTAATAATCATTAATATTTTTGTTTGTAGTGATTATTGTCAAAATTATGAATGCATACAAATTTACATATGCAAATCAAAATCTAATAATTTGGTATTAATAAATATTGAGCAAATGATGAGGAAATTGATGAGATTGTGACTTGAATAATGAATTCTAGATGATTATGAAATATTTGTCTTATTCAGATGTTTTTATTCATATGTTCCTAAAAGACATGGAATGAAAGTTTTAAATTTATCTTAAATAGATAGCCATTTGTATAATTAATATATTGTTATGTTTGATGTGATGTGAAATGGTTTATCCTTAGATGAAATTAGAAAATGTCATCTGTAGTCATATGCCCAAACACCGATAAGCAAGTTAAACGGTTCCATCTTTTGAAAACTTTCTTTACCGTAATAAAAAAATATCTGCATTACCCCCTCCCCCTTTCTTTTTCCAATATAAATGAAAACATTCAAGTTCTCTCTCTTATCTTTAAGTAAAAATATTATCATAATTTCCAATTATATGTAATATTTTTGCAATGAATTAATAAAAGTTATTTAAATGTTCTCATGTGTATTATATATAAAGAATGTTGATATATCTATATATGTAATTTGGCAGTAAATAATAAAAATATGGAGCAAAGATTTTACCAATATGTGCACTAACCCTGTTTCAACACACACACACACATATATATATTCATGACTATTTAATCAATTAATATTTAATCCATATTTTTTTTGTCTAAGCTAAATAAATTATATATATATATTTAACATAATTATAGGTTTTGCATGTTTATGATGGAGTAAATTTGAGGATGAAGAATAGTGTATAAGATAATAACAAGATTCATATTTAAAATTTGATAAATATGAAAAAAATTCAAAATGTTGATTCCATAAGTTATATTGATTAACCAAGTTCTATAGTGTATTTTTTACTACACCACTCTCATGTAAGGTAGGTACTGGTTTCTATTTACTTTAACATGTTGTGGAGGTGTATAATCATATACATATGACCAAAGATGTATGGTTCCCAAGATGCACATTTTGTGATGAAACAGCATTTATGAGTTGGCCCAGACCACAATCTCTTACATAAGTCTTTATCATTGTTCAGTATGTTGTAATGGGTTATCTATATATACTGGTTAATGATCAAAATAGTATAAGAGATTGTTGTCTGGGCCAACTGATGAGCATGACATGTGCATCTTGGGGATTATATATCGTTTTCACATGTCTTTGATCATATGTTCATGGTAAGGTGTTAAAAGTGAATAGAAAGCAGTCCCTATCTTGTGTGAGAGTGGTATAGGGAAAATTACAGAAAGATTATATAAGGCTATAAGTAACACTAACATAATATAATACAAGTCAAGGCATCTTAATAGGTTTGTTATTTTATAATGAAATTATAAACTTAATCTTAAATATTATGTACTTTGCTATTAATTAATTAAATATTAGTGAATCCACATCATCAAATTTAAATTTATAATTTTTGGTTACCTAACTTATTGTAAATATAAAGGATTTGAACATAGACTTCCAAGAACCCTTCAATTATCCACACTATCTCATACCACTGACACACATGATTACACACATGTAGAAAAGATAAATAATCACTAATATAAATATTTCATGCTGAACCAGCACTCATCAGTTTGTTCAGATCATCATCTCTTACACATGTATAAAAACAGTGCTCAGTTTATTTGAGATACCAAATCCTCATACTTTAATGGACAGGCTTCAATATATTCCAACCTCTAACTCTTCAGCCATCCATACCATTGAAAATCTGATGATGGGATGCCCAAATCCCATGCTGATGCCAATATTATTGTTATGCCCTTGTTGTCCTCAAGTCACTCTGACCCTTCAGGTATAGGACCTTATCCATTTAAATACATAGAAGAGGGATAGGCATGATGTGGGCTAAATGTGTTGAAGAAACATTCTTTATATACCTGGAGCTTAATTGTAAATATAAGAGATTTAAACACAGACTTTCAAACACCTTCAACTATTTGCACTATCTCATACCACTGATACATATGACCACACACATGTAGAAAAGATAAATAATCAGCAATATACATATTTCATTTTGAACCAGCACTAATCAGTTGGTCAAGATCATCATCTCCCACATATATATAATCAGTGCTGAGTTTATATTAAGATAGCAAATCATCATACTTTAATAGACATGCTTCAATCTACTCCAACTCTTCAGCTATCCATACCATTGAAAATCTGATGATGGAAGGCCCAAATCCCATGCCGATGCCAATATTATTGTTATACCCATGTTAAACTCAAGTTACTCTGACCCCTCATGTAAGCTCTAGGTATATGAAGAATGCTTGTATTTCAAATATTACACATTAAGCCTACATCCTGCCCCCTATGCATTTAAATGAAAAAGGTTTTATACATGATGGGTCAGAGTGACTTAAGGTCAACATGGGCATAATGATAATATTGGCATCAGCATGGTATTTGGGCATTCTTCCATCATCAGATTTTCAATGGTATGGATGGCTGAAGAGTTGGAGGTTGGAGTAGATTGAAGCCTGTCCATTGAAGTATGAGGATTTGCTTATCTTAATATAAGCTGAGCACTGATTATATGTGTGTGTGTGAGATGATGATCAGGACCAATGCTGGTTCAGCACAAAATAATATATATATATATTGGTAATTATTTACCTTTTCTACATGTGTGTGGTCATGTGTATTAGTGGTATGAGGTAGTGTGGATAGTTGAAGGGTGCTTGAATGTTTGTGTTCAAATCCTCACATTTACAATTAAGCTCCAGGTATATGAAGAATGCCTGTATGTCAAATATTACCTAACTTATGTATAATTTTATAAGTCTCTTAAATGAGTTTCCCTTCTCTATTATACAATATACATAATGTAATGATTGTGAGATGATATAAAAATATATATGATTAGATGGAATACATAATCATTTGTAATTTATATATCTTTATATCTTTAAGGATGGTCAAATATAATAAATTTCATACTTAATTTGTCCATAATGTTACTTCCATAATTACTATTAATAATTAATTCAACTCAGTTGAAATAAACATTTAATATTAAATAATTATTTTATTCTAACCAGTTTTTGTCCAATATTATGTAAAATGTTATGTTTTGAAAATACCTTAATATTTTACGAAAACTGGTTAGAATAAAATAATTATTTAGTATTAGTTATTTATTTAAATTGTGTTCAGTTGAGTTGAATTGATTATTAATAGTAATGTATATAAAATATATTGTAATACCATTAATTAATATAGATATGCTCCAAAAACATTCTAACACTTTCGATATGTAGATTTATTTCACTAGCCAATTGCATGCATTTTTTTTACCTTCATAATGATGATGATAAATTTATTTGAAAAATTATTACTTTATATGTCAGGATTAGAAAAGTAAGGTATACAGATAATTTCTTCATTTATTTCCTATTCTATTATTTTTATTACACAAATAGTAATAATGAGAAAATATATATGTGATAAAGTGTATGGAGTTATATAGTCTATGGAGGTCTATTTTAAGAGTTAAAGCATAGACACTAACAAATCTTTTTAATATTAATACAGGATATTAAATTTTGTTTGCATGTTATAATTAATATTGGATATTAATTATTTATATAATTTTATTTTTCCTAAGTTATTTCTTATAGCTCACCTTTTATTTTTATGCACTTTCTTATTTGAAATTATACCAAATTCTATAATTTTATTTGTAATATTTTAGTTTTATATTTCTGTTTTGAATATGTCTACAATTCAGAATTGTATTTTTAACACTATAGATAATAGAAATAAATACATGATTTTATGGTAAATTCATCTACTAGCATATAGATACTTCACTAATGAAGCTATTTTCACTATCATTTTCACTTTTCAGCTTTTGTAAGGAGAATAGTTTTTAAACCCCTAGACATCACATGATCACCATCTCATGCTAGCACATAACTGTTAGTAAACAGGCAAAAACTCTCCATGTAGTAGTGTCACCTTATGCTAACCAGAGTAATCAATGGATGCTAGAAGGCTTGTGCATAAAATCCCTATCTAGTGCCTACTCATCCAATATCCCCAGACTAGTTCTAGGTGCAGTGCTCTCAGATCCAAGGCTCCTCACTGATGAAGGCCACAAGCTAGAAACTAGTCTGGGTATATTGGATGAGTAAGCACTAGATAGGGATTTTATGCACAAGCCTTCTGGCATCCATTGATTACTCTAGTTAGCACAAGGTGGCACTACTATATAGAGACTTTTTGCCTGAGAATAGTTTTTCTTGGATAAATATTTTAACACCTTTCAAAATTTGTTCACTTTAATTCTCTTTTTATATATTAAATTTCTTTATTATTAAACCAATGCTCATACAATTATTTCTTGACAGTTAACAGTTTTGATTGCCACTGCAATCATCCTCAGAACTTTAATCCTCTTTAATCTTTTCCTCCACTTTTCTTCCTCACAGCTAAACTGTTAGCTGTGAGGAAGAAAAGTGGAGGGAAAGATTAAAGAGGATTAAAGTTCTCAGGAAGATTGCAGTGGCAATCGAAACTGTTAACTGTCAAAAAATGATTGTATGCACATTGGCTTAATAATAAAGGAATTTAATATGTAAAAAGAGAATTGATAAATAAGGCAATGCAGAAAAGAAGAAGAAATTAAAATTGAATAATCACTTAAATTAATTACATAATTGATAGTTTATTTTCTTTTTTCTTTCACTCTTTTTGAATTTATTGGATATATCTATATTAATTAGAAGAAACACTAAAATCTTCAAAACATTAAATGAAATGTAAAGTAAGGTTATTGTTAATATTATTATTGTTACTGTTGTTGTTATTGCTATTGTTATTTTAATAATAAAGTTTTACTACTGTTATTAGATTTTACTACCATTAAATTTTTATTCTATATATTTAAAATAATATAAACAATTATAAATAATGAATTTTTTTTTTTACAATGTTCTTCATTTCCCATATTGTGCATTGCAAAAATTAAATTTAAGAAGGAAATAGTCTATTTTATATTGAATAAAATATAATGTTAGCAGAAAGAAGAGTTATGTTTAATCTTTCTCTAGAATTGATTGTGACATTTCTTATACTTTTGAATGGCATTTGTTAGTAGAAAACTAAATGGTTTACTAAAAAAAATTCAGATGTAGTTTCAGTTATATTCTAAATATGTTATATCTTTTAGTGAAAATTTGAAAAATAAACCAAAAATGCAGTCATTTCAATAAGAAATAAAATTATTACTGTGCATCTTGAGCAGTCTAATTTTTTTATTTATTTATTGTAACATTATTAATATTTATTTTTCATTAATTATTTAATGTTCACATTGTGATTTTATTTCAATAAAAATTATTCAAATAAGTATTTACGAGATGTAATTCAAAAACCCTCTTATCAAATACTTATTTGTTTTATCACTAACTATAGTCTATTATTTGATCTACTGTCTTCTGTTTATTACTCTTTTCTATTTATTTGTAAAGTTGATATTTTAGATTACATTTGCTTTTTTTTTTAACTTATGCTTTTAAAACAGAAACAATAGCTTCCCTCTGGTGAAAAATTGATTTCAAAAACAAATAATAAAAATAGTGGAATGTTTCAATGTAAATTTGTGTTTAACATGTATACATTGAATACATATGTATATATATATATAATGTATGAGAGCTTAGTAAATAAGGCAATCACCTTAGATGGTGATATATTTATTTCAATTCTGATTGCTCTCTCAACAGATGTATTGAGAATTACTTAGTCAATTAATCTTATAAATTTGAAAACTTCAGTCTTTTAAATCTGAAACTACTAAAATTTTATCTAAAATTCTCAGTAGGTTTACTTGAGAATATGAAACTTTACATTATAACAAATTTATCTTTGATATAATGACAACAAATCATTCAACCCATTAATTAACACAGTATATGGTAAAATACAAAAGCTAAACTCTCCATATAGTAGCACACCAGTGCAAGCCAGAGTAAGTAATGGATGCAAGAAGGTTTGTGCATAAAATCCCTATCTAGTGCCTACTCATCCAACCCCCCCCCCAAACTAGTTTCTAGCTTGTGGCTTTCATCAGTGTTGATCTGAGTGCACTGTGTAAACAGCTTCTGTAAGCATAAAAAATGATGATCATGTGATATATGATAAAATAAGAACATCTCTAATCTAAAGCCACCTACTGTGAGCTAGAATAACCAATTCTCAAATCAGTTTCTTGCTTTTTTTCTTTATCATATTTAGGATTCAAAATTGAAATTAATGTGGTTATGCATTCAACAATGGTTTTAACTCCATTTTACTATTCAAACTAATATCTTGAAATTCAAATCAGTTTTAGGTTTTTGAGCCCAAGGCAGCCTATCTGGATAGATACTTAGATCTGACTCCACTTCATTATCTATATATTTTAAAACTCTTAGTTCTTAATTAACTGTAGACATTTACTCATATCAATATATGATAAGCAAGTGCAACACTGCTTTATGCCCATTTACTGTAAGCTAGTAAATGGTTATCCAGATGCCTTACCACAGTTATTGTTTTTATATTCAGAGCACTTTTGATTTTTATTTATATTATTGAATCAAAGATGGTTGCTAGATGTATAACTACATTCCTTCCAACTTTGATTGCCAAGCCTCATTGGTAAGTGCAAAAGTCAAAACCCAATTTGGGGATAAGAATTTAAAATACAATAAAGCATTTGTTAATCACTATTTTTTCAAGTTTATAATAGATGGCGCTAGAGTAGAAAACTGCATTTACTTTATTAAATATTATTTAAGTTGAAGTATTAAATGGTTTTTGATTGTCACCTTGAATAGTCAAATGGAGTTAACGTGATTTCTAGATTCAAAACTACATTTCTTCTAGCTTTGCTTTTCAAACCTCATTAATAAAGGTACAAACCAGAATCAGTGTGAGGAAGAAAAATTAAAATACAATGAGACATCTGGTAATTATTAATTACTTTAGCTTACAAAAGATCGACCTAGAATAGTGATCTGTTTATATCTAATCTCCAATATCTCAGATATATATAATAAAAAATAAATAAACCATTGACTCACTGAATGTGGAAATGCCTTCTTATGCCATTTGTGTGTTGGGTGAGGGGTGTAATCGATATACTAACACGTTTGACCAGTGCATATAATTATTTTAGTCATGCATAGCTTCTCTTAAAAGGTTCTGAGCTTTTTGGGAATTTCCTCAATTCCTATTTATTCCAGTAATTAAATCGTTAACTCATGAGTGTCTTAGTCTAAAACAATGTTCCTTAAAATAGAAGTCATATCACTATTCCAGCCGTCATTAAAAAAATTATAATGTAACAAACCCCTTGGAAAATTCTATTTTCTAATACATTTTTATAATCAGAATCTAAATTATATTTAAAATGAATTTTGCTTTCGACAATATATGAGGATTAGACATGCGCAAAAGCGTATAAATTGTAAAATGGTTCATGTGTGAAATTTTTTTTACATGTCCTGATTCAACGGGCTAACTATAAACCATTTGATCTTTTTGTAAATATAGTAGACCCAAATTGCATTAAAGTGTAACCTTTATTAATTCAGGAAAAGATTTAAAGTTATTTTTATTTTCACCAATCATATCCAATTGTTACTTCAAGTACTCAAACTTCCTAATGTAATCAATAAAGTCATTTGATTCCTCGTTTTATTTATTGAAAAAATAATACTTAAAAAGTGAAATGGATCTGTGTTTGTTAAACATGTTATTAAAAAAATATAACAATAGATGAATAACTTAATTCTTAAACAGAGTCTCAAGAGATTGAAAAAGACCCAAAATGTGACCACAACTGAGATAGGTGAATTAAATAATAAAGAGACTCGTGATGGTGTAAAGAAGAGAAGTTATGGATCGGAGAGAGAGTATTAGGCTTAGAATGATCTTCATCCTACAATGAAAGGATGATAATATATAAAAAAAGAACCTGATGCTGAAACACTTCTAGATTAAATACATTAACAGAATCCCAAATGAAGAACTAAACTAGTTTACAAACAATTTTATACCGTACTAAATATGTCAGCCTTCAAACTTCACAACAGTGAACATGTCAAAATATTGCTTGGTAACAATTAAAAAAAATAAAATTATACTTAAAAGGAACTGTACCCGGCCATTTTCACACAAACCAGACTTTACAGTTATTGATGTATGAAAGTCGTTTTAAAAATAAGAGCTATTATATTATTAAACCAAAAGAAATCAAAGTAAATGGATCACTTTTAAGCTTTAAAATACTTCCACATGAACAGACAATTTTCTTACTTTCTTATATAGTTTCTCCGATCAATCATAGTTTCAGGTGCAATAATTTTGAAAATTGATCTATTTATATCCTTCTAACCAATTAATTTTAACTATTATAATACTGGAAACGAAAGTATACAAAATAAATGAATTACTGAAAAATAAGTGGATCTTAGGAAGACATTAATAAAATTCAAGTTTTTATTTTAACTTTTTAAAAAGTACAATTGAGCATAAAATTGAAAGAAAAAAAATAGTCCTTTAAAGGTCAATGGGGAACAATATATTACGATGTACAATTGAACTTGTATGTGTGTGTATAAAAGGAAGATAAAGCAAAGAGGAAACAGTATAAAATCTCCATCATTATGCATTTGACAAGCCTGGCGGGTATTGTATTCTCCGTTTTTTTTTTTTAGAAACACATGGAAAGGCTTGGCCGTTGTTATTGTACACCATTTAAAAATTGTTTAATATATATGAGGTAAAAGAAGCTTATAAATTAAAACGTTTTATAATTGGATTTTTAATTTTAGATTGTTATTATTGAGAGCTTCATGTGCCACTATATGCTGTAGTGGTTGGGAGCATACCCGTTGATAGTAATGGTAGAAATCTTTATCTTCTTTAGGGCAAAAACTATTCTCAACCAGTCTTCTGCAAATTTGTGACAAATTATGAATAATGTAATAGGAAAAATATGATTTCAATATTCCGTTAAATGTTTAAACCGTTTTTTTTATTTGAAATGTACTAAAATGTACTTTATATTTTGTTTGATGTGGTTGAAGAACTGTGGCATATAGTATTTTACAATAATGTTCTGATATCAATATTTGAAGTATTTTAGCAGCATTTCTGAATGAATCTCAGCTAAATCCTGCATAATACTTTTTACTCATGCATTTCTTCAATGAAGATGGATATGTGTGATCTTCTTGCATGAAAATTATCTTACAAGCCACCACTAAACTTTGGGGTGAAATCACTATCTAATTAAATGTCGGAGTGGATATACATTCATTTAAGTAATGGTGACATCTGTCTTTGCTATAGAAGCCACAATGTAAACATTGAATTAAATGAATATCCATTAGAAAAATAACTAAAAATCACCATCTCTATCAGAAGAAAGTGATGTATACTGAACTGATCATAGGAGTCTAAATTTACTCTTGTCTGAAGGTTGTTGATTTTAAGAGCTATTTACATTTTGGCTTTTAATATATAAAAAAATTATTTAAATGGTTTATTGCTCAGGGAGTTCATAAAAAATTCAAGCATTTTGGTGGAGTTGGGTTGCAATTCATGGACTTTCATCTTCAGAGTTTGCCATTCTACATTTGCACTAAACTAATGTGGGCTTAACTTTTAATGTACTTAAATGTCTTTATATGTTTTAAAAACAATAGTAGAAAAAAATATACATGTATTCTAATGATTGCCTTTTCTCCTCTCTTAATTTCAAAACTGTTAATACATGAGTGTGGAATATTGTGAGTCAAACAAATTTTTCACATTTCTTTGAAGTTTGTACATTGATAAAGATTACATTAAGTAATTGAAATGTTAGTAAACAGAGGCAATATGACTCAAATTGTTCACTTCAAAGTAGTTTTAATAACAAAATATTTAAAAAAGAAAAAAATTATATATTTTATAATGAACATTCGTAATTTTTAATTGTGCCCAGTTAAGATGGTTAATTTTAAATATTAAATCACTAATCATGAAAACTATACTTCTAATTAAGTGTCACAGATTAGATAATTTTTAGAGTTGTCTCTGAAAGGTAAAAACATGAAATCATTTTTATCAGCAGGCTACTAAATGAAAAGATGCTGTCATTGATAAAATCCACATATCAATATAGAAAAGTATCTGAAATAGTCCTTCTACTGACAATATAGAAAGAAAAAGAAAAACTAACACCCTTTTTACCCAAAGAAAATCTTATAATGATTCCGAGCTTTATCAGGCAACATTATATATATATATGATAAACAAAAATGCAAGTTAAAAAACTTGCTAACGCTTGTATTTATGTCCACAGATGGCGTCCTACCAAGACTGCCAATCAAGCGTATGTTTTGTTTACATAAACGTCAGAGTAGTTAGTATTCACTATCTCTAACTATAATTCCACTTTCAGATCATGATTTCAAGCTATTTGCTATCGTCAGTGAAAGACAGGAATAAAGAAACTAGATCTGAATACAAACTCTGAGCGTTTATGAAACAATTTCTATTCACTTCAACTAATTTTAACACTAATTCTTCAAACTCAGCATAGCAAACCAGATAGCTACATGGTCTGATCTATTCAGCATCACCAATAGTAAACTCTGCAATCTATATCATTCAAGAAAGACCTAAAGGTACATATATGATAAACAAAAATGCAAGTTAAAAAACTTCTAACCTTTATTTCCACAATTCCTACCAAACTCAATCAAGCTATTTTTGTTTACATAAACTCAGAGTATTAGTATTCACTATCTCTAACTATAATTCACTTTCAATCATATTTCAAGCTATTTCTATCTCATGAAAACAAATAAAAAACTAGATCTGAATACAAACTCTGATTTATAAACAATTTTATTCATTAACTGAATTTTTTAGACACGTAATTCTTCAAACTCATAAACAATACTACATTTGATCTGTTAACACCAATAGTAAATCTCAATCTATATCTAAAAAACTAAAGTATTTAGATAAACAAAAAATTAAAAAACTTTAACCTATTATTCAGTCTCAAACTCAATCAATTTTTTTTTCATAAACGTCAGATATTAGTTTCTCTACTTTTCCACTTTCACTTTTCATTTTTGTAAAACAAATAAAAAATAGATCTGAATACAAACTCTGATTTATGAAACAATTTCTATTCACTCAATGAATTTTTTAGACATAATTCTTCAAACTACATCACAATATATATTTTCAACACATAGTAAACTCTAAATACAAGTAAATATTTATGATAAACAAAAAATTATTTATATTATAAGAAGGAAAATATTTTTTTAAACAGATGTATATTAATTTAATATAATTCACTTTAATATATATCAAATAGTTAATCAGTAGTGAAAATAGAGATAAATAATACTCTGCGTTTATGTAAACAAAACACGATGGCGGGGACATCTGTGGACATATATATATATATATCACCAATAGTATCACAAGACTTTCATATTTATGCTTGTATGGTTTCAAGAGCAGTTTTTATCATAATACTCAGGGTCATCTTATATAAGCTTGGATAATTAATAGAAACCAGATAGTATAATGTTATAATATCATTAAGCATCACATGATCACATCTCCTATACTAGCACATTAATTGTTGATAAACAGAGCCAAACTCTCCCTACAGTATTGCCGCCTGTGCTAAACAGAGTAATCAGTGGATGCCAGAAGGCTTGTGCATAAAATCCCTATCTAATGCCTACTCATCCAATATCCCCAGACTAGTTTCTGGCTTGTGGCCTGGAGAGTTTTGCTCTGTTTATCAACAATTAATGTGCTAGTATAGGAAATGTGATCATGTGATGCTTAATGGTTTAACAACAATCCTGCCTAATAGGATAGTGGTGGCTATGGTTGTAAAAGAGCCAAAGACACCAAAATGTTTGGGTGCTGAACTGAGTTCAGACCCATGTGACTATATAAGCTATTGAGCTTAGATTGAAAATATTTTTTGTGTTTTCAATTTCATTCTCATAGTTTTGTAGTTAAGTAGAGATAAAAGGTGGTTGGTAGAGGGTTGCATTAGATCCTAAGATCTAGATGCAGTGCTCTCAGATCCAAAGCTCCTCACTGACGAAGGCCACAAGCCAGAAACTAGTCTGGGGATATTGGATGAGTAGGCATTAGATAGGGATTTTATGCACAAGCCTTCTGGCATCCATTGATTACTCTGTTTAGCACAGGTGGCAATACTGTATGGAGAGTTTTACTCTGTTTATGTTATAATATCCTTATCTCACACCAGTTTCTAGCTTTAGCCTTTCACCAGTTACAGTTTTGAGTTTTTATTTTCACCAACAAAGACAACAGTTACAAACCAATTTGAGGATGGGTGATTGTTCAGACAGTTACAAACCAATTTGAGGATGGGTGATTGTTTATTGATTACTCTAATTTACATTAGATAACTATAATAGAATGAAGAGAACTGTTCTCATAATTTATGTAAATAAACACACACAGAGAGAAGTGTTCACAAAGTACTGAATGATTTTAAAAATTCGCATAACTTCTGTTGTAAACACTGTTAATCAGGCCTTAACCTGCATTCTATGTGCTTTAAAATTCATAATAGTCAAGCATATCTTGCTGTTAGAGAGACCTTCCAAACTCTGACACAAGATATTGACTTTTATAAAGATAAGAGTGGCCATCTTACCTTTAACCTAACTTTCTAATTATATAGACAAATTTGAAGCATCTTGAGTCATGGTTTGGAAGGTCCCTTTATCAGCAAAATATGCTTGACTGTTATGAATTTTAAAATGCCTAGAATTCAGGTTAAAGCCTGGTTAACAGTATTTGCATATACTTTTTTTGCACTCAATAAATTAATTACTACTCTTCAATAACTTGTTTTGAAAAATTTACATAAGAAATTTTCACACGTGGGTTTTTTTAATTTTAAATATTATTTTGTGATAGCTTAAAAATGTTACATTTATTTATAAATCACCACACATGATTTTGTATAATAGTTGAGTGGCAGATTCTAAAGTTCAAAGTTCGTGGGTCATGGCTTAATCAGTCATCTCTGGTACTTAAACTTTTTCTGAACTTCCAAGCAATAAATCATTCATTTATTATTATAGGTAGATTGAACATTATGTGTAGTAGTTGAGTGACATATTCTAAAGATGAAGATTCATAGATCATAATTCAGCCAGTCACTAATGATGATTGAACTTCTTATGAATTCCTGAGCAATATACCATACAATTTGTATTATTAAGGTAAATTGTGCTGCAGTATGGGTATAGTTAATATATTAGTCTGACCTACCTTTGAGTTGCACTTTCAAGATTTTTTTCAGAAACCAAATCTATCTATAGTTAATCTGATTAATAGAATAATTCAATATTTATTACAAAATTAAGATGTATTCATTTTGGTTAGGAGAACAAAGGCCCTAGGTAATCTGGAATAGTTAGATTAGGGTTGGTGTGCTGATCTTAAAATGGAAATATGATCATAATGTGAGGAAGATTTGGATACCTAAATATTTGCTTTGTACACAACTTATGTCATTGGTCATGCAAAGTAAATATTTAGAGAAAAAATAGGTAGAACATTGAATGTCAAAATCTATATTTACGCTCTGTGTTTGTTATGAATAAAGTATCTAAGTATCCACCCACACTCATATATAACAATTATTCACATGATTAAACTGATACCAATTCTACATTTACATTCATTTTATTTATAAAATCTATTATTTAAATACAAGTATACATAATTAAATACATGTAATGTAATTATAAGGGACTTGAACTCAGACTTTCAACTTCCCTCACCCATTCAATCCTTGTTACACAACTGATAGACATGATCACATGTGAAAAAATAAATGATCTCCAATACACATTTTGTGCTGAATCAGCACTCATCAGTTGATCCAGATCACCTTCTCCCACACATATATACAATCAGTGCTCAGATCATATTAAGATGGCAACAAACTTTAATGGACAAGCTTCACTCTTCTCCACTCCCCAACTCTTCAGCCATCCATATAATTGAAAATCCAAGAATGAAATGCTCAAATCCCTTGTTGATACCAATGTTATTGTCATACCCATGATGACCTTAAGTCAATTCTGACTCCTCAAATGGACATATTAAGGTCTTATGTGTAAGGGATCAGATTGACTTAAGGTCAACATAGGTATGACAATAATATGATTATCAACAAGAGATTTGAGAATTTCATCCTTGGATTTTTAATGATCTGGATAGCTGAAGAGTTGGGGAGTGGAGAAGATTGAAGCTTATCCATTAAAATTTGAAGATTTTCTGTCATAATATGAACTGAGCATTGATTTTATATATGTATAGGAGATGATGACCTGGACCAATTGAAGAGTGCTGGTTCAGCATGAAGTACGTATATATTAGAGATCATTTATCTTTTTCACATGTATGTGGTCATGAGTATCGGTTGTGTAAGATGGATTGGATAGCTGTAGGGAGCTTGAAAGTCAGAGTTTAAATCTCTTATGAATACTAGTATATTGTAAATACTAAACTTTAGATGTAATTAGAGGGGATTTGAACACAGACATTTATCTTTTTCGTATGTGTGGGGTCATGTATATCGGTTATATAAGATGGAGTGAATAACTGAAGGAAGCTTGAAAGTCTGTGTTTAAAATCTATTTGTAATTATTTTACTTTATTATACTATATATCCACATAGTACATATATATTAGTAAGTATGTGCACAGACATACTAAACGCATACATTTATTTTTAAATTCTATTTTTGTTGCTATTTTGTTTATATCTTATCATGCTATCCGTTTGTTTCTAAAATCACATCTGTCAATTAGAACAATAAAAATTATATGTAATAAAAGTATAATACATATAAAAACAAAATTATCTGATAGTTAAACAAATCTTGATAGACAATGCTTAAGATAAAAATATTTCTATTCTATTGTCGATTGAATCAAATATTAAAAAATGTATATATAATATTAATTACATTTATTGTTCGCGTTTCTTAGTTTTTATTTAATTTAATAATAATTGTGAACTTTTGTATTAGTTTCTCTAGACAATTCACGATATATTTCGCATTCTATTGATTCCTTTTTAAAAGTCTTATGGCACCAAATCATAATAATGCCAATTATTAATAAAAATATTTTCTCAGCATGTTAAAAACAATAAAATGATTTTTTTAAAAAAAAAGTAAATTAGAAATCTTTACTGTTTATTGAAATGTTAGCAGTTTTCTTTAAATGCTTTAATTATTGGAATTTTTTCCCCCTAAAGTTTGTTTATATATTCAGAGCTAATTCGCGTATAGTAGTAATAAATGATCTTATCAAAATTAGGTGGGTTTTTTTTTGTTGCAACTCCTAAAATAAATACTAAATCGGTACTAGTATATTGTAAATACTGAATTTAAAGATGTAATTAAAGTGGCTTTGAATACAGACTTTCAAGCATCCTTCAGCTACCCAGTTCATCTTATATAACCAATACACATGAACACACACATGTGTAAAAAAATAATTTCCAATATACATATTTCATGCAGAACTAGCACTCATCAGTTGCTTCCAGAGCATCATCTCCCACACATATATATAATCAGTATATTGGAGACCCTTTAAAATAAATACTGTAAAATTCATAACTTTAAAATCATTTTGTACTTTGCATAGTTTAGTGTTATGGTAAAGTATCAAACTTGGATCAAACATCCATGGATCTCATCTAAGGTCTGTCACTTCTAATATTGGAACATCCCAAATGATTGACTATTTAAATCATTTTGAGTGCAAGATTTTTCTCAAGGTTTCACCATCTGAGAATGATACCATAAGTAAATACTGTAAAGAAAAGATAAATTGTATTCTTACAAAATGTAGTATAGGACATCTTTGCCTTTAAGGAAGTACCATAGTTAAGCCAGCTTCTCCAAATTAAGACTACCATAAAAACTTTCACTTATTACCAGTTTGTTTAGCTTATTGGGGGCTCTTTTTTGTTCCTCTCATAAAGAATATTTTGTCTTGCAATGACTTATTTAAGATTATTTTATGTTTTTACCAGTATTGTTTGATAACAAAATCTGAGTTAGCTAAATTACACCACTTATTAAAAATTATATGTTTTTCACACAATAGTGCTACCTAGTGTAGGCTTTACTAATCAGTAGATGCTAAAAAGTCATACATAATCTCTTCCAGTGTTTTTCCATCCAATATCCCAAACTAGTGTCTAGCTATGGATCAGGGAAGAGTGCACCTGGATCTTTGGATTTAATGGCCACCTCCACTACCTCCTTTTAGATTTTTGGTTAGCTACAACAAACTAAAAACAATATTTGCAATCCAAGCTAATCTGCTTGTATAGTTACATAAATCTTAATCCAATTTTGTATGAAAGCCATAAGCTAAAAACTAATCTGGGGATTTGGGGATGGGAAGACACTGGATGTGATAATATGCACAGCCTTCTACCATCTATTGATTATGAGAGCTTACACTAGATAGCACTCTTGGTTGCTATTTTAACAGCTTATGTAAGCATAAAGAAATAGTTATTCTGTGATGTTTTAGTGGTCTATGCAGAATATATGTTTATTAAGATGAAGATTTTTCATGAGTAAAACATAGTTTTCAAATTTTATCTACGTAGAAAGTTATTACTATAGTAGCATCAATTGCTCAATTTTACCTTCCATAGTCTGGATAGTAAAAGGGGCTTTTAATAGTCTTCAGATGATGTTAAATACTGTTGATTTTTTTTATTTATTGATCATAAAATAAGAAAAATATTTATAAAGAATAAATTAAAATGTTTCCTATTTTTGTATAAAGATGAAGTTATGAGATATCTCTTGAACTATTAAGCCGATTATAATATTAAGCCAAATAACTACATGATTATCAACATAATATCACTTGATCTTAAAGTTTACTATATCAACAATAGAATTTCATTTGTAGTCTGGAAGTGCTTGTTGTAAGCTAGATTTAACAATGATTATCATTTGATAAAACCAATCAATATATTCTTCAATTTGATGGATAGACCATTATTGTGAAATCGCACTTTCATTAAATTGCACATGTAAACTAAAGTAACAATGGAAAACTTCCTAAAATTGAGGTTTTTTATGGCTAACTTGAATATTGTTTTCATGGAAGAGGTAAACACCATTTATCCTATAAGAATTATCTCAAAGCTATTTAAAGAAGTACAATGTCAATTGTTTCTATTGTGAAAATATGGCAGGGAATAGAATGCTTTGGAGAACTTCAAATATTTTTCAGGAAGGAAAGTTTTCCATTAAAGAAATTAAAAGAAAGCTTGGTAAAATATCAACTGAACAAAAAAATGGACCAGCATGTTCTTTATATGGATGTATTTTGGTTCACAGATTTTTTTTGTGTAGTTACTGCAAAACTCATTTTTAGAATAAGTTTTTATCTCTCTCCTTTTATTTTTAGTGTTGGAATGGTCTTACTCATATATGAGCAGGTGTGTATTAATTATTATTATTATTATTATTATTATTATTATTATTATTATTATTATTATTATTATTATTATTATTATTATTATTATTATTATTATTATTATTATTATTATTATTATTATTATTATTATTATTGTTGTTGTTGTTGTTGTTGTTGTTATAATTATAATAAAAATAATAATAATCAGCATTAAGCTAATGCACAGGTGCTTCATGGATTTTAACTATAAATGAATACTCTCACTTTTCAAACACAAGATAAAATCTTTGTAAAAAAAATAGAATGAATCCATCTATCCTTTCAACCAAATGTTTAAGTGTGGGCAAATCGTAAGTACTTGGAAATGAGAGCATGAAGATATTAAACAATCACTTTAAATTACCTTTACTATATTCATTTATAGTTAAAATCCACAAAGTGCATGTGCATTAGCTTAATGCTGATTATTATTACAGTTTTAAAACATTGTGCTATATAAAATAAATATCTTATTTATATATTATTGCTGTTGTTATTGTTATTATTGCTTATACAGATGTGATAGAAAATATGTAAGTGAATTAAGAGGTGGTGGTACATTGATTGGAATTCAAAAATGTATTAAGCATACTCAAATTTTTATTAATGATGTTAATATTGAATCCTATTGGATTGAAATAGATCTAAAAAGTAAAAACAAAATATTATTGGATACTGTATATTTTAGACCTACTCTTTTATCTAGTGAAGTGGATACATTTTTGACCCAGGTTGAAGATATTTTAATGAAATACAAATATATTATTATAGTGGTGATTTCCAAGAACCATATTATCTAACATGTAATAATAAAGCTGTTGGTAAAATAATAAACTATTTAGAATAAAACATTTTGTTGAATTAATTAAATTAAGTCAGTTTAATGGGTTTACTAATGATAAGGGTAAAATACTTGACCTGTTATTTAGTACCAATGATATTTCAAAATGTAATTTGGCAGATCAAGCTCTTATAACTCCTGATTCTTATCATCCATCTTTGGAATTTGTAATAAATGGATCGTATGAGCTTATAAAGTATGTTCAAAGATTATAGACATGGTAATTATTATGGTTTATATAAAGCTTTGGAGAATACTGGAGTATAATTTTTGTAGAAAATGATCTAAATGAAGCTGTAAGTAAGTTTATTATATATTCAAAATTGTTTGGATCATTATATTTCTGTTAGATATTCACAATATGATAGTTATAAATATCCTAAATGGTTCTCTAAAGAATTATGTAGGGGACTAAATAGGAAACATAAGATCATAGATTATATAAATTAGCCAATGATAAAGAATTATATAAAAAAATTAGTGCATTGCAGGTTTATATAAAAATTATTATGAAAAGAGATTATGATAATCATGTAAATAACATTGAAAAAGATTTTAAACATAATCCACAGTTTTGGAATTATATTAAAAATTTAAATACTGTTGGGAGAAAAAGTTACAAAATAATTTAATACAGCCTTCTATGAATGAATTAGTTAATTGTTTCACAAATATGTTTTCAAATATTACTGATAGTCATATGATTAATATTGAATCATATAATAAAAGTAGTGGGAATATTGGTGTAGATAAAATTAATATTACTGATGTGCTTAATACAATATACAAATTGAAATCTAAATCATCTATCGGATATGATAATATTCTAATTTTATTATTAAGGATTGAGCAGACAGTTTGGTAACTCCATTACATTATATAATTAATTTGTCTATAGAAAAATACATTGTTCCTGACATAGTTAAAATTTCTAAGATTGTGCCTAGTTATAAGAAGGGAGATAGATCTGATCCAGAATTATAGACCTATCTCAGTACTGTCTTCCTTTGCTAGGATTTTTGAAAGATGTATTTATAGTAATGTTATTACATATATAATTAAGGTCCTGTCTAATTATCAGCATGGTTTTGCACTTAGAAAGTTTGTTGATACTAACTTAATGATAATATCTGATCATATTACTCATGCTCTTTCTGAACAGATGGAACTTGATGTTATTTATTTTGATATGTCACAAGCATTTGATAATGTGGCACATAATCACCTAATATATAAACTTAAATTAATGGGAATTAGTTCTCATTTGATTGCATGGTTTATTAATTATTTGGAAAATAGATTCTCTTACACTTATATAGATAAAATTAATTCTAAGTGATTCAAAAATAAGATTGGGCTTCTTCAGGGTTGAATATTAGCACCTTTACTTTTTAACATTTCATATGTGATCTTGATCAAAACATTAAAAAAAGTATGATACTTACCTGTGCAGATGATTGTAAATTATTTAAAAGAATTAGTATATATGATGATCATATTGATCTTCAAGGAGATATTGCTTATTTCAAAGAATGATGTAAATTTAATAATATAAAAATAAATATAAATAAAACATGTATTGTCTCTTACACCAATAAAACAGATAGATCTGTTTGTCATTATAAGATTGAGGAAGATGTTATTATATACAAAGAAGTTGTTTCTAATCTAGGAATTATATTTTGTAATCATTTTACTTTTAATGAGCATGTAAAATATATTATAAGTAAAGCATATAGACGGATGGGATGTACTTTGATATTTGGCAGAGACTTATCTCCTTGTATAAAGTACATGTTATTCTGTTCTCATGTTGTACCATTGTTGGAGTATGGTTTTTCTATATGGAATTTGGATTTGATTTATATTGAATCTAAAATTTCTAAATGTAGAGAAAGGATTTATTAAACTAATAAAGGGAGAAAATTTAAATCTTAAGAATACTAACTGAAAGAATACTAAATAAAGATATGGTATTTTTAAAAAAGTTAATTGATGAAAAAATTAATGTTAATGATTGTATATCCAAAACTGAATTAAGAGTGCCTTCTCATTTGTTAAGAGAAGTGTACACTGTTAATATTAAAAAAAGGAAAAAAAAATTTTTAAACAAATCTGTCATTAACAGATTGCAAAAGTTATATAATCAAAAATTTAATAACATTGATATTTTTAGTGATTACTTTATTAATTAATGTTAAAAAGAAATTGAATTTACTATACGTGTATTTATATATGTAGATAACATGTATTTATATATTTTTTTCATATTTTACTTTCAAATGCCTTTATTTGTGCCTCAAGACGATTCAAGAGGCATAAGTTTTACAATGCAATCAACAAGAATCATTACAAAGAAATTTAGGGAGTGTTGGTGCGTGTCAAGTGCATCCGCACCCATACACTTGATTCAATGCATATGATTTTGAACATTCAAGTATAAATGTATGGATAGGTGAGTGGGAAATTAATAGTTCCAGAAGTGCAGTGACACAAAATTCACCTGCCCTTCCAGACTTACACACATAAACCCTACTTCTTATGCTGAAATTATTGTTCACAAAACTGTCCAATTATACATGTCCATTTCTCTATTAGTTATTTGGAGACAAAAATGTTGTTATATTAACAGCAATGTTACACTTTCAGAACACTTCTATTCGTGTCTCATTATTATTTGGGGCCATAGCTTGAAAGAAACAAGGCAACTGCTTCAGTTGCAGTGGGAATATTGTCCTTGGATTGTCTAATTGTACAAGTCTATTTCACCATTTGAGCATTCCCAGTACTGTTATAAATGAGAAGGTGTATGGATTGTCCAATTGTACAAGTCTATTTCACCATTAAAGCTCTCCCAGTTCTGTTATAAATGGCTTTATAGGTATATATGCTTATTTCTTGGTTTGCATGGCATACCACTTGTAGAGCAGTCACTTTCCCTTCTATCTATTCCTAATCTTTTATTAATTTGTTCAGGTTTAACTACCTTCATTTCCTAGGATTTATCATCATGATTGATATGTTAGTGCTCTTTGGGCTGTTATAATTTCTAATTACTAATATATCGATTTATTTATTATGTAAGGTAAGCACTACACTAGGTAAGGCATGGCCCTAGTTTGATCTGGTTCCAAGTCTGATTGGTTAGCCATGGCTGGCATGTCCTCTTGTCATGGTCCTTGGCGTCATTTAACAATTTGAAGTATAATACCTCAATATTGTAATCAATACCCTTTTCAAAAGTTACCTTATTTCGTGCCAACCAGATGACAAAGTTAACATAAGTTGCCAATCTAACACTGCCAAAGGAACCCTTTTTAAAAGCTTTCATCATATCCACCCAGGCCCAGTCTTTATCTGTGGTCTTTTGTAATGTCAGGTAGCGTAGTTTATTCCAGGTCTCACATTCCTGAAGAATGTGGGAAATTGTTTCATCGGTTTTCTTGCACAGAGGGCATATCGGATCCATTTTATACCTCTGCTTGTGGTGGAGGAATGCAGCCGTTGGTAGGGCCTCAAGGTTATCTTTAATTATAAAGTCTACTAATTTCGCCTCCAGCTTCCAGAACTTTGTTAACCCTGCAAGCCACTTGATCCCTAGCTGAAGTCTGGTCTTAGTGATGGGACTACTACCATTGATTTAGAGCATGGGTGTCCCAATAGGAAAGCTTGCCATTGAAAAGGGAATTGGACATTGTTACATTTTTAGTCACGAGTGTGACCTGTTGCTGTAACCGAATGTTACCCTTTCTTGGGGGGAGGCAGTCAGTGGGTTTAACCTCATTTATTGGTAGGGGGCTATTTATTTTTGGATTATCCTGAAATAGTTTGGTTAAAATATTGTGGGCTTTCTGGATTAAGAAGGTGTTGATTGAATGGAGTCCGAGTCCATTTTGTGATTTAGGCTTTTGAAGGGAGTTGAGGCCAATTACTGCTGTTCTCACGCCCCAGCAAAGTCTCCTACTTTGAGTCTCCACCTTTTTTATAAAGGTCTTAGTAGGGGAAAAACCGGCCAGAATCCCACCTATTACAGACCTCAGGACAATATCTATGGGACCTTTGTCGATCAAAATTATGGAGAAAATTATTAAAGATGAAATTGAACCATATATAATGCCACTTATCTCTGAAGCACAATATGCAAAGAAAAACTCTTCAACAACAGAAGCAGCCTAATTCTTCAAAGCAATTCTAGCCACAGTAAAACAGCAAAAAAAATATGGACCCATTGTCGTGCAGCTTGACATAGAAGCTGCATTTGACTCAGTCAATATATACACACTCCTGAAAATGCTAAAAGAAATTCCTAGAACACACCTATATATAATTGCTAACCTGCTTCTGAACAGAGAGATCAATATAACTTTAAATGGAAGACACTCACCATCTTTCACACCCACCAAATCTATATCTCAAGGATCCCCTCTTAGTTCACTATTGTTTATATTTTACATCAATCCCCTTATTAAAAGCATACAAAATGCATTTATTGGGATCGAGATACCAAACACAACACAGCGCACTACATGCATTGTCTATATGGATGATGTTACCATATTTCTAAAATCAAAAAAACAAATACCGCAACTCCAAAAAATATTAAAAGAATATTCACAGAAATACGAATTAAAGTTTAATCTGGAAAAAACCACAGCCTGGTTACTATACACTGGGAAACCATGTACATCAATTTACAAATCAAAACCAAACTCATTCCTTGGATTCCCATTTCATATGGGAATTATGGAAATGAGATGCCACATCCAAAATAAACTAAAAGAAGCCACACAAATCATAAACTCCTTGTCCAACACATATCTTTCACTGTATTCCAAAGTACAGTTAATTAATCAGCTTATCACAACCAAAATAACATACTATGTACCAGTTATTTCATTCTCGAAGGCATTTATTTCAAAAATTAAAACCATTTATAATAAACTACTTTGGGTCAGAAAAACAGTAGCAATCACCACAAAAAACCTTAGCCAACCCCTAATAAAGAATGGACTTGGCTTGCATAACATTAACATTTTTCATCTACAAAAGTTAAGGAACTCAATAATTACAATCCTTGCCAAATATTCAAAAATTAACCACTTGCTAGAAGTTACTCCAACAGATAGACCACCTCCAAAATGTTCTTTTTTCAGTAACATTATACACCAATGCAAAACCACAGACAAGATTCCAGAACAGTATTTGCATAAGTATTCATACTGGGATATTTATGGTTTAATGAACAGAGAAACAGATACTAATGCTATACAACCTATGCTAGGAATTAACAAAAAGAGACTACTCAAGGAATATAAAAAATGGGCTCAGCCCAAATACTTTGATTTTATCATTAAAATGAATCCCATTGCCTTGCCAACAATCCACTTTCTTTATCATAAAAGAATGTACAGATTTATTGATCCTTTCTGTGGACTCTGCCATCGAGCAGAAGAGACACTGGCCCACATTATTTATCAATGTATAGCACTTAACCAAACATGACAGATGATGTGTAACACCTACAGAAAACCAGGTACAATCATTAATCATATACTGGTTGCTTTTCAGGGAAGATCAATACCTAGCATTAGGGCAGCCACGTTTGTACTATACATGTACTGGTGCACCAGATGTACTTTCTTAATTGGCAATAATACCAGATGACACCCAGCTACATTTAGCAACAAACTGTTACACATTAGAAATAGAGATATAATAATAACCAACCCTCACTCATATGCAGCAACATGGTCATTGTTAAGGCAACCATCAATGCTGTAAATGCTGCAAAAAACTATCATACAACTAACATTCAAAAAGACATGCCCACAAAACTAAGCTCATCAAACTTTAGAACTCTAATTATTATTTTTTTTTATCCTTCATATTGTTATAGTCCATTAACCACAAAGTGTAACCATTAAATTTCCTTTATATATATGTTTACCCTAATATTACTCATTGTATGTAAAATTTGAAATTTTCTAGATGTAAACTTTTGTAAACCACTGAGATCAATAAAGCCTTTATTGAAACATAGTAGTAGTAGTAGTAGTAGTGGTAGTGGTAGTAGCTGTAGTAGTAGTAGTAGCAGCAGCAGCAGCAGCAGCAATAATAATAATAATAATAATAATAATAATAATAATAATAATAATAATAATAATAATAATAATAATAATAATAATAATAATAATAATAATAATAATAATAATAATAATAATAATAATAATAATAATAATAATAATAATAATAATAATAATTCAATTCTTATTTATTACCGTGCATTTCAACACTTTCGCTTTAACAGAAATATACAAGTAAATATTCATACATTATTAATAATTATAAAATAAATATACAATAAACAAAACATTCAATAAATTAATATTTTAACAAAAATATATAATAAAGAAAATTACAATTCATAATCAGCTGAGAGAGAGGGTCTGCCACGTATCCTACATGGATGATGTGACTGTGTTTCTCTCATCACAGGATGAGGTTGGTAGGCTGGAGGAGCTCTTGGATCAATTTGGTTCCGAATCAGGTATAAGAGTTAATGAGGCAAAATCGGCCATGTGGTCGATCAGAACTGGAAAACAGATCCAGGGGAGATTCTGAGCACCCCCCCCCCAGAAGTTTCTCGGCTTTAGCCTGGCCTCCCCTCCTAGTGTCATGAGAAGGGAGCTGGAGGAAAATATTCTCACAAAGATTAAAAACACAGTAACATCCCTAACCAAGGTCCCACTCTCCATGTTGGGGAAGGTCGCACTATTAAATGCAGCTGTCCTACCCAAAATCACTTATTTTCTGGACAATTTTGGGTAGCACAGCTGCATTTAATAGTGTGACCTTCCCCAACAAGGAGAGTGGGACCTTGGTTAGGGATGTCACTGTGTTCTTAATCTTTGTGAGAATATTTTCCTCCAGCTCTCTTCTCATGACACTAGGAGGGGAGGTCAGGCTAAAGCCGAGAAACTTCTGGAGGGGGGTGCTCGGAATCTCCCCTGGATCTGTTTTCTAGTTCTGATCGACCACATGGCCGATTTTGCCTCATTAACTCTTAGACCTGATTCGGAACCAAATTGATCCAAGAGCTCCTCCAGCCTACCAACCTCATCCTGTGACGAGAGAAACACAGTCACATCATCCATGTAGGATACGTGGCAGACCCTCTCTCTCAGCTGATTATGAATTGTAATTTTCTTTATTATATATTTTTGTTAAAATGTTAATTTATTGAATGTTTTGTTTATTGTATATTTATTTTATAATTATTAATAATGTATAAATATTTACTTGTGTATTTCTGTTAAAGCGAAAGTGTTGAAATGCACGGTAATAAATAAGAGTTGAATTATTATTATTATTATTATTATTATTATTATTATTATTATTATTATTATTATTATTATTATTATTATTATTATTATTATTATTATTATTATTATTATTATTATTATTATTATTATTATTATTATTATTATTATTATTATTATTATTATTATTATTGTTGTTGTTGTTGTTGTTGTTGTTGTTGCTGCTGCTACTGCTGCTGCTGCTGCTACTACTACTACTACTACTACTACTACAACTACTACCACTACCTACTACTACTACTACTACTACTACTACTACTACTACTACTACTACTACTACTACTACGTTTCAATAAAGGCTTTATTGATCTCAGTGGTTTACAAAAGTTTACATCTAGAAAATTTCAAATTTTACATACAATGAGTAATATTAGGGTAAACATATATATATAAAGGAAATTTAATGGTTACACTTTGTGGTTAATGGACTATAACAATATGAAGGATAAAAAATAATAATTAGTGTTCTAAAGTTTGATGAGCTTAGTTTTGTGGGCATGTCTTTTTGAATGTTAGTTGTATGATAGTTTTTTGCAGCATTTACAGCATTGATGGTTGCCTTAACAATGACCATGTTGCTGCATATGAGTGAGGGTTGGTTATTATTCTATCTCTATTTCTAATGTGTAACAGTTTGTTGCTAAATGTTGCTGGGTGTCATCTGGTATTATTGCCAATTATGAAAGTACATCTGGTGCACCAGTACATGTATAGTACAAACGTGGCTGCCCTAATGCTAGGTATTGATCTTCCCTGAAAAGCAACCAGTATGTGATTAATGATTGTACCTGGTTTTCTGTAGGTGTTACACATCATCTGTCATGTTTGGTTAACTGCTATACATTGATAAATAATGTGGGCCAGTGTCTCTTCTGCTCGATGGCAGAGTCCACAGAAAGGATCAATAGATGTGTACATTCTTTTATGATAAAGAAAGTGGGTTGTTGGCAAGGCAATGAGATTCATTTTAATGATAAAATCAAAGTATTTGGGCTGAGCCCATTTTTTATATTCCTTGAGTAGTCTCTTTTTGTTAATTCCTAGCATAGGTTGTATAGCATTAGTATCTGTTTCTCTGTTCATTAAATCATAAATATCCCAGTATGAATACTTATGCAAATACTGTTCTGGAATCTTGTCTGTGGTTTTGCATTGGTGTATAATGTTACTGAAAAAAGAACCTTTTGGAGGTGGTCTATCTGTTGGAGTAACTTCTAGCAAGTGGTTAATTTTTGAATATTTGGCAAGGATTGTAATTATTGAGTTCCTTAACTTTTGTAGATGAAAAATGTTAATGTTATGCAAGCCAAGTCCATTCTTTATTAGGAGTTGGCTAAGGTTTTTTGTGGTGATTGCTACTGTTTTTCTGACCCAAAGTAGTTTATTATATATGGTTTTAATTTTTGAAATAAATGCCTTCGAGAATGAAATAACTGGTACATAGTATGTTATTTTGGTTGTGATAAGCTGATTAATTAACTGTACTTTGGAATACAGTGAAAGATATGTGTTGGACAAGGAGTTTATAATTTGTGTGGCTTCTTTTAGATTATTTTGGATGTGTCATCTCATTTCCATAATTCCCATATGAAATGGGAATCCAAGGAATGAGTTTGGTTTTGATTTGTAAATTGATGTACATGGTTTACCAGTGTATAGTAACCAGGCTGTGGTTTTTGCCAGATTAAACTTTAATTCGTATTTCTGTGAATATTCTTTTAATATTTTTTGGAGTTGCGGTATTTGTTTTTTTGATGTTAGAAATATGGTAACATCATCCATATAAACAATGCATGTAGTGCGCTGTGTTGTGTTTGGTATCTTGATCCCAATAAATGCATTTTGTATGCTTTTAATAAGGGGATTGATGTAAAATATAAACAATAGTGAACTAAGAGGGGATCCTTGAGATATAGATTTGGTGGGTGTGAAAGATGGTGAGTTTCTTCCATTTAAAGTTATATTGATCTCTCTGTTCAGAAGCAGGTTAGCAATTATATATAGGTGTGTTCTAGGAATTTCTTTTAGCATTTTCAGGAGTGTGTATATATTGACTGAGTCAAATGCAGCTTCTATGTCAAGCTGCACGACAATGGGTCCATATTTTTTTTGCTGTTTTACTGTGGCTAGAATTGCTTTGAAGAATAAGGCTGCTTCTGTTGTTGAAGAGTTTTTCTTTGCATATTGTGCTTCAGAGATAAATGGCATTATATATAGTTCAATTTCATCTTTAATAATTTTCTCCATAATTTTGATCGGCAAAGGTCCCATAGATATTGTCCTGAGGTCTGTAATAGGTGGGATAATTGCTTTCTTTTTATATTATTATTATTATTATTATTATTATTATTATTATTATTATTATTATTATTATTATTATTATTATTATTATTATTGTTGTTGTTGTTGTTGTATTTTTATGGAATAATGGAATTTAATCTCCATTTCCAGAATAATTTCTGAATTCCATCTCATGTCCACTGACAACTCTAACCGATAATAAAAGAAAATAGCCTTTGAGAAATGCTCTTGTTATCATAGTGAATTTCATGAGTCAAATGAAATCAATTTTAATCCAAATAAATATGCCTACAGTTAGTGGGGAACTTGAGTTATTGAAATATATAGTTATTGACCTGATATCAGGTTTATACAATTTTGCAAACCAATTAACTTGTGGTTTAAATCTTTAAAGTTTTATTAATTTCACGTTAAAAGCTTGGTTGTAAAAAGAGTGTTAATGGTAGCTTCCAGATGCATACTTGCACTTATTCCTGATTTAAACTCAAGTTTTCACTGGAAAATGTGCAATCCACAAACTATTTTGAAGATGTGGATTGATTACACTATCATCTGGTAATAAGCTATAACTCGTGCCTACAGTAGATGGTGCTGGAATATAAAGAGGAGAAAGGCTTTTATTAAATATAAGGTTATTTTTGAATAGCCAGCCCTTAAACAGCCCAGCTCGAAGTTATTGAAAAATCTAGGAAATATGAATGTTATGTTAATGCTCATAGATTATTAAAAGAAATGGTACCGGTGAAAGAGTAGTATTTATATACGGATGATAGCAGCCTATAATTGTCTATTATAAGTAACAATTAAAATATTTAAATACTGAGCATATGAATAGGTGTAATATTATCAAAGAAATTTTTAATTTTACTTCTGGCTAACCAGAATATATTAATACTTTATGTATGTCATATATATAAAACAATTATGACATGGTGGTAGCACATCGACTTATCATGCCCATATCTTGGGGTTTGAATTCAGGCCAATTAAATATTATAAAAAAATTAAAATTTAGTCAGGCTTGAAATTTTATTTCAGATTGCCATGTCTATAGCCAGCTTATATTTATTTATCAACAAATGAATATTTAGATATTCTTTGTTACAGGATAAAACAGTGGTTGAAAACTTTTCAAAATTTTGCCACCTCACAATTGACAATTTGAATGGGTAATGCCTTTTTTTTTTTTTTTATAAAGAATCACTGGAAATGTCTTTGCCCTGCAGTAAGCTATTTACAAGTTGATAATATATATTATTTATGCAAAACAAAATATTGGTTTTAAATTGTTTAATTGCTATTCTATAGATAAATCTCAGAATTGAAATTTCTATTTCAACATTTGCTAAATGAATTAGTAATAATAAAAAAATAGAAAAATTATTATCCAATTAATTAAAATTATGGGACTGATTATAAATTGGCCTCAGTTATTGCTTCATAAGGAAATAATTAAAAATATGAAAAAAAAAAAAAAATTGGAAAAAAAAAACATATATATATGTTATTGATTTGTATAACTTATCTGGATTTTATCAATTTATAACTTTTTAGTTCCTAATTAAATGATTATTCTAAATATTGATTTACTCAAAAAAATTAAAAATTGAAATCATAATTTTTATCTGTGTCAAATAACATATCAGCATTAATAATGAGAATACAATAATTATAAATCGATAATTTTAATTTGTATGAATTTTGCAAATATTTGTGTACAAGCGTATGTAAGTGTATTTTTCCCTGTCCTTTATATATGTAGTTATTTTTAATATGTAATGATTAATATAGCATGGATTGCTGACCTATTCTTACTATGCCCTATTATGTAATATTATTGTATGTTGTATTATGGTTTTAATTAGCTCTTTATATATATATATACAAACTAATTAATACATCATTTAAACCAAATGTAAATATTGAAGTAATCAACTCTCTACTCTCTATTAATATTAGAGTGTCAGTCCCTTTATACATATTTTAATGGATTAATTATAATGTAAACAAAAGAAGTGGGGGTTATTTCTATGTAATGAAATCACATTATTTATATCATAATTAATCCATAAAAATATTTACACTGAAATATATAGCACTCTGGGGAGATAAAATATTATTTACAGAATATAAATTGGAAATGAAATTCTAGTCCCTATACTTATAAAAATAAATGGTTGGGTTTAAATCTATGTAACTCTTTGGGCTACAAATACAAAAATGGTTTCTCTTTATTTTTAGGTAAACCCATCTTAGTTTAAAGCTGACAATAATAATTGATAGTTACCTAGCAACATTACTGCTAACAGATTTTTTAGTCATTACATAAAATATTCTCACTTATTCCTTTCCTTACGTCATATATATGTCAGGCTTTTATTCTACTTTGTACCTGTAAGTCTTGAAATCTGTTTTACCTTTAAACATGTTGTCTTTTTTCACATATTATATTTCATTTATAATTATTAAATTAACTACTCAAGATCATTATATGATATTTGGACAGCAAAAGTGACAAATTGAGTTTTGATCTAAGTACCATTCTCTTTCACATTCATTACTCTATTGCTGTGCTGCATCTCATAATACAATAATTAAATGAGGTACTTTAGATATCATGTGACATTTAAGCATCAAAATGACAGACAATACTTCAATTCAGGAACTTTAAGTATAAATATTAGTTAACATATTGGTGATATTAAAATGAAACATTCCTATGTGTTTGAAAACGAAGGTTTTTAATAAATGTGTTTTACCAGTTCTTACATATGAATCTGAGACTTGGACACTTAATAGAAGAGCAATACAGAGACTTCAGACCACTCAAGGAAATATGGAGAGATGCATATTGGGAGTAACAATAAGAGATCGAAAATGCAATATATGGGTAAGAGAACAAACAGGTATTACTGACCTCATTGAAAAAATTAAAAGACTGAAGTGAAGTTGGGATGGACATATAGCTAGAAGAGATGATAATAGATGGACAATTGTAATCTTAAACTGGATTCCAAGAGATTGTAAAAGACCCAGAAAGAGACCACATGTGAGATGGATGGATGAAATAAGAAAGTGTGCAGGGATGATGTGGAGAAGAGAAACTAAAGATTGGAGAATATGGATTGAACTTGGAGAGACCTTCATCCTGCAGTTGATTGATAATGGTTGATGATGATGATGATGATTGACTATTGAAAGAGCCTTATCTTGAATAATTATTATATCTAAAACTTTATAATATATGCTCATCACCTAAATTTATAATAAAAACTTATTTTTCTAAAATGAAAAAAAATGTTGTGAATGTTGATTATCATAAAATAAATATATATATGTTTACAAAGTTTAATGCATGAGATAGATTATTAGCTTTTAAGCGAGCTATGGATAATTTAATGTTTCCATTTATTTATAAATGAATAAATAAATTATTTTTTGCTGTATGCACAAAAATTACGATTTAAATAATTGTCAGCATCTAGGAAAGAAAATTTTTTGGAAGAATTAGAAAATAATTAACTAATAATATAGGCTCTAAAATATTTACAAAATGTCAGAATGATTTAAATTTATTATAAATTGAAAATTTAATGAATTGTTTATCTTCGTATTTTTAAATGTCTAATTTTTTTTTCCTGTTCTAGTAATAAGTTAAGTGTGAGTCAGTATTTGGTTATAATTTATTGTTTTTTTAAACCACTATTAATAAACTATTAATTTTCTCAGAGCAGTTTGAGATAATACTAGCATAAAGAACTCGGAGCTGGAGGTTGTAGACTTTGAGCTGAATAATGTAAATAAAAATTTTAAAAAAATTACTAGATCTAGCTAAGCGTAACTGTTAAATGCCCAATCTACCACTAAGGATTGTGTAGTAAACTCCCAAGAAAAAGAATCGATGCAAGGTATTGTTCGAGAAGGGAACAGATCTCTGTCCAGCGGATCTCCTGATAAAATACATCAAGAAAGCCATACAAATTGCTAAAAGAACTTGTCCCAACCAATTGGCAGAACAGACATGGGGTCAATTGCAGATGTAGCAGAAATACCATCACTTAATTCAGATTCCTTTGCGCTGGCTTACATTATAACTGATTATGGACTTTCCATCCTTGCCTCAACCCGCAATATATAGTACACGTAACCATCAGAAGTCACTCTCTTTTGTATTCCTAATTTTGTACAATATGCTATAAATAAAGTCTCTTTTTGAAATATGCAGCTGTTTTTATTATTATTTATCATTATATTTCATAAAATGTTATTTCAACACTTGTATTCATATGATTTTTGGATATTTGTGAGTTTTTAAGTAAACCAAGATGGCACTCTGTATTTTTGATAAAGTATAGTTTCAAATGCCTATAATGTCCTGAAGATATGTTAGTTGTTAAAAACAAAATTAATAAATCAATTGTTAAACTTTAAAAAAGGAATAAATTCTAGTAAATTTCATTAAAAAGTTTTATTTCAATTTTTTTTTTTATAATAAAGCGGTGAGACGTTTTTAACATTGTCATATTTTGATTAATTCAGCATGTTTCTTTTTGTCAGTAGTGTTTTTTTGATGTCATAGTGATAAAAATTTGGGACTTTCCTGTCACAGAACACGATGCAGTGGACTATTTCTAAAAGTACAGGTCCCTGCCCTCCCGGCAAGCGTGTGCTAATGGTCATGATATTACATGTTGCCAACATGCATAAAATTTAAATATTGTAGGTATATTTTTTCCCATTTTTTATATCAATAAGTTAATCAAAAAAAAAAAAAAACTGGAAATATTGTAATTAATTTTTCTACAATGATTTCTTTTTTAAAAAATAACAGTAATAAAAAATCAAATTTAATAATTAAATACGATGTTTTTAGCAAGCATTTTTTTTTTTTTTTTGGAAACATATTTTGGGGTTCCCTGAATCTGTAGATTTATCAAAAATATGGGCTGCCATTTTGGTTTCCTTGAAAAGTTATTTAAATGATAGGAAGTAAGCAATAAATATTAATGATATTATTAGTTTGTTTCACCATAGTTAATTATAGTGTATTATAAGATTGATCCTGGCTTCCATTTTGATTTTATTTTGCATAAAGATATATTTTTCTACATTCGCCATCCAAAATTTATTATCTTGCAGTTGGTGTTGTTTTGACCTGTGCTGCAATTTTGTTACTTTGAAAAAATGATTAATGATGCTTCTAATATAAATATATTTGAATAAGGTAATAGCAATATTTTTTTCTTGTAAATTTATTTCAAAGTGGACGTTGGTAATTAATATTATTTGTATTTCAACAATATTTGTACTCGTGCTATTATTCAGTTTATTAATACTTTGAAGTATTCACCAATTGTAGATTATCTTGGTCATATATTGGTTTTTGCTTACATAAATTAAACTATATATTTTCTTATTTATTGTTAGACAAAGCATGCTGCAATTTTTTTTTTTACTGTATTTTCAAGACATGAGTACAAAACTTTTATCCCCCCCCCCCTCAATTCCCATGATGAGGTCAAAAGAGTGAATAAACCCCTAGCAATTTTTTCTCTCTCTTTAACTTCTGGCCATGAGGCATGTGACACAATTTTTCTATTTTTTTCAAAGAATATCAAAAACATAAAATAAATGTTCTTACAATATTAAATTTTCAGTGTAAGCTTTTGTACATTTTTCTACTAATCAATCAATCCATTTGTTCATCTATATATCTTTCTATTTATATATTTATCTACTCTTCCATCCATTCTATCTGTTTGTTTATTTATTTATCTAATCAATCATATTTAACTACTTACCTATCTACTCACTTATCCATTCCTCTATTATCTATCTATCTCTCAATTTATCTATATACCTACATGCCTATCTATTTATCTGCTCATAGGTCTACCTGCATATTTATTTACCTGTCTACCTATCTGTTTATCTATCTTTGTATCTATTCATTTATCAATCTCCTGATTCAGCCATATATATTTATACATCCATTTATCTATTTATTAATCATTCCATCTGTCCGTCTATTTATGTATATAACTGTTTGTCTATATCCACCCATTCTTTCATTTATCTCTCTATCGCCCATTCTATCTGCTTACCTTCCTATATATGTATCTATTTGTCTATTTAACTATCAACTATTCACCCATTTATCCATTTATTTCTATCCAAACATCCATTTATTTATTTTCATCTGTCTATTTCTATATCTATCCATCTTTCTATATATCTTTATTCATCTGTTTTGTCTACATATCTATTTATTTATTCATTCACATATTAACTTTGTATTTATTTACTTATCTTATCTGTCTATCAATTTACCTCTTCATCCATCAGTCTAAATTTATACCTATTCTTCTGTTTTGTATACGGATCTATTTATTTATTCATTCAACCATCTATCAATTAACTAACTACTTACCCATTCATTCACATATTAGCTATCTATTTATTTATCTATGTACATACCTATCTATATGTTTATTTATTTTCTTATCTGTCTATCAGTTTATCTATTCATTCATCAGTTTAACTGTATCCCTTCATCCATTTATTTATTTATTTATCAATCCATCATCTACCTATATATATATATATATTTGTCTTTATTTCTTTCTCTATGTCTGCTTACTTTTCTATCTCTGTATTTATTCACTATCTATTTGTCTATTTAACTGTCTATCTACTCATTCTCTCACTTATCTATCTAGTCATTCATCAGTCTATCCATCTATTTTTCTATGTATCTTTTTTTCTGTCTTTGTATCTAATTTGTAATCCATCCAATCACTATTTATCAATCTATCTATTTTAAAAGACCTTAATAAATGAAGAATTAAATATCAAATTTGTAAATACTAATTAATATGATGATAGCAATGTATAATTTGCTAACAAAATGTTTTTATCACTGCACTGTTCAAATGTCAGATTTATCTTGCAAAGATAAAATGAATCCATTTCAAAATAGGCAAAACTCTATCCATACAGTAGTGGGAGATAGTGATCATGTGATGTATAAATGAATCCATTTCATTTTTTCAATTCTTATAAAAATAACAAATCTAGCAAGTGATAGTCAATATCGTTAATGCCCATTCATTTTCAAGTAATATGCAATGTGGCTAAATAAAATAATTTATAAAATCTCTTATTTCTATAACGTTTAGTAAAATTAATGTAAATTGATTTATATAACTTTTGTAATGTGAATCTAATAATAAAAAACAATGCATTCATAAAAACAATATTTGGGAACCTTATTTTGATTTCATATTGCTAGCACTGTACTAATTACTATTTACAAATTTGACGTTTAATTATAAGTGATTTAACATAGACTTTCAAGCTCTCTTCAGCTAACCACTCTATCTTATGCAACCAGTACACATGCTTACATAGATGTGAAAAAAATATTCTGCCCATCCCTCTTCTGTGTATTTAAATGGACATAATCCTTTACATGAGGGATCAGAGTGACTTAAAAGTCAACATGGATGTGACAGTAATATTGGCATCAATAACAAGGGATTTGGGCATTCCATCTTCAGATTTTCAATGGTATGGGTGGCTGAAGGATTGGAGGGTGGAATAGATTGAGGTCTGTTCATTAAAGCTTGAAGATTTGCTATCTTAATATAAACCAATCACTGATTATAATATATGTGTGGTAGATGATGATCTGAACGAATTGATGAGTTCTGGTACAGCACAAAATATGTATATTGGAGATCATTTATCTTTTTCATGTATGTAATTATATGTATTGGTTGTATGAGATAGAGTCGATAGCTGAATGAAGCTTGAAAGTCTGTATTCAAAATGCCCTCTAATTACATTTATGAATTTGTTTATGTTTCAAAAATATTACAGATTTCAGCCTATATCCTGTTTCCTGGATATTTAAATTGACAAGATCCTATACATGAGGGGTCAGATTGACTTAAAAGTCAACATGGGCATGACAATAATATTGTCATCAAGAAGGATTTGGGCATTCTGTCTTCATAGTTTCAATGTTATGGATGACTGAAGAGTTGGAGGGTAAAGTAGATTGAAGCCTGTCCATTTAAACCCTGCACTGATTATATATATGAGTGTGAGATGATGAGCTGGACCAACAGATGAATGCTGGTTCAGCAGGAATTATGTATATTGGAGATCATTTGCCTTTTTCACATGTATGTAGTCATGTGTATTGGTTGTATGAGATAGAGTGGATAGCTGAAGAGAGCTTAAAAGTCTGTGTTCAAATCCCCTGTAACTACATTTAAGTTTAAAATATAGGAATTATGCTTGTATTTCAAAAATATTACAAATTTGACATTTGCATATTTATTCACAAGAGTATTAAAATGAATAGAAATCAACTCTATTTTATGAATTTAAATTATGGACCACAGTATTAAAATGTGTAGAAGTTTTATCTCCCTTGTCAAGTTGAATTATGAACTGTGTTGAATGAAGCTTAATCAATATCTAAATATAATTGGATGTGTTCCCTAAACTGCTTTTGCAACAAATATTCAATTATTTGTTTTAAAAAATTAAAATAATATTGTCATAAAATTGCAAAAATAAAGAAATAAAAGTACTTTTATTTAAGTAGATTCAGTTGATGGCTTTATTTATTTATTGTAATGAAAAACAAAAAACAAGTTAAAAACTTGCTAACGCTTGTATTTATGTCAACAGATGGCATTCTACCAAAAACACCATCAAGCGTATGTTTACATAAATGTCAGAGCAAGCATTCACTATCTCTAACTTTAATTCCACTTTTAGATCATGATTTCAAGCTATTTGCTATCATCAGTGAAAGATAGGAATTTTAGAAACTAGATCTAAACACAAACTCTGAGCGCCTATGAAACAGTTTCTATTCAGCTTGCAAGCGTGAATCTTTTAGACACGTAATATCTTCAAACTCAGCATAGCAAGCCAGATAGCTATATGGGTCTGATCTTAGTTCAGCATCACCACATAGTAGAAGCAACATTCGCTTGATGGTGTTTTTGGTAGAACGCCATCTGTTGACATAAATACAAGCGTTAGCAAGTTTTTAACTTGTTTTTTGTTTTTCATAAATGACCCTTTGAGATCTTTCTAGCAATGATATATATTGCAGAGGCTTGATATATATTGCAGAGGCTTCTACTACATGGTGATGCTGAACTGAGATCAGACCCATATAGCTATCTGGCTTGCTATGCTGAGTTTGAAGACATTACGTGTCTAAAAGATTCACGCTTGCAAGCTGAATAGAAACTGTTTCATAGGCGCTCAGAGTTTGTGTTTAGATCTAGTTTCTAAAATTCCTGTCTTTCACTGATGGTAGCAAATAGCTTGAAATCATGATCTGAAAGTGGAATTAAAGTTAGAGATAGTGAATGCTTGCTCTGACGTTTATGTAAACATATTATTGTAATGAAATAAATTTGTTTCTTCTTGTTGTTGTTAGTTATAATAAGTTTTATTACATTTGTCTTAAAAAGTAGGGAAAAATAGCAATTTTTTGCAAAAGAAGATTTAAATTTACAAACATTTAGATTACAACAGGTATGAGATACCATTATACCTGAAGGGAGATATAAATTAAAACTACAAAAGCTAAATTCAAATTATTTTGATTTTTACAAAATAGAAACATATTTAGGAAGTTACTGAGAAACACACTTGTTCAATAAGGCATTTAAAAATTTATAGCATTATCACATATTGATTGTAGCCACTGCAGGGTAATATTATTTATCAGATCTGCTATCTTTATAAGAAGTGGGGTATAAAGAAGTAGGGAACTGAATGTAAATGGATCTTTTTTATATTTGTAATATGACAATAGATGCAATGCACAGATATAACTAGTGCTTGAAAATATTATTCAAGTGTTTACTTATTATTAGCATTATGTTGATTAGTAAATAAATATATATGATTGTTTACAGTTATTTGACATAAATGAAAAGTATAAAATAAGTGCAGTCTGAAAAAGTTATTGGAGAAAAAATATTGGTTAGTACCCTTTGTGCTAATGACTTTTGAAAATCAAGAAAAAGAAAAAAATAAAGGAATTAAATAATAAACTCATTCTAATAATTTATGAAAGAAAATACTTTGAAAATAATATGTTACATTCATACTGAAACATCAGCTATATTTTAATTAATTAATATTTCCCTTTATAAATGTATTTTTATTATTAGATCTGTGTATTTTGATAAAAGAGTTTTCAATCAAACTCAAGTTTGAATTCAAGCCTTTAGTAATTCTAATCAAAATAGTTTCATATCAAATATATAGAATGAAGATGACAGTACACTAGCTTCACTTATAAAATAAATAATATTTTGGATATATTACTTTTTTTAAAGATGTAATATCTATTTAAAAAATATTATATATATATATATATATTATTTCTCCATTTGCGTCTTCTGGCATCTGTTATTAAAAACATTGAAATTTTATGTTTTATGTAGGATTTATTCATATATAAGAATATATTTTACCAGAGTATGTAGACAAGTTGTCAACAATTACAGTAATATATTTCAAGTGTAATTTTGTCAAAGCAAGATTACAAGGAACATTAGCATATTCCCATGCATATAAACATAAATCAAACTATCACTGATTCCCACAGATATTAGCATATTTGCATGTATAATATATAAAATGACCTTGTTAAGAGGAATGCTATTGGCAGTTATATAATTCATAAAATTAATTATGTGCCAACCTTTTTTTTATTTTACATTTTTTATTATTTTCTAAATGAATAATTATAGCATTGACAGTTTAAAGGAATGGCCATATTTATTCTCATAATCTAAAACACCAATATATACATGCTATTGCATTTACCCTTATGTAGATAAGCATGCTGAGTGATTCTAGATTTAAAATTTGCATATGTCTCTCCATAATATTGGGAAATGCAGAGACAGGTTACTACACAGGCAGTGCCAATTCTGGAGGATTGAAATATAGATGAATGTATGATTAATGTCTTTGAAGATGACCTGCATGCAAGTGTTTAAAACAGGAATAAATACTATATAAACCATAACAATTTCAGTGTTTTTAATAACATGCATGAAGTAAATAAAGAAATAATATGCCATTAAAAATACCACTGAAATAGAAGCAAACTCATAGGTTGCTACCAATGTGAAAGAAATTAAAGAGAATTATTGATAAAAATAGATATATCATACAGTATTCTATTAACTAAACATATATTAAGAAAAATAAAGCTACAAAACTATGCGCTGATGAAAATGACCGTGCCAGACTCGGCTTGTGTGCTGATCCGGACTGTCTTCTGTTCAGTTCCATCCATCTGGGAACCTTTATAAATTTTGGAATATGGACCATGAGATGCAAAGCAGTGTTTGAGAAAGGGGGATGTTCTCCAGACTGAAGGCCTCTTTATGAAATTCACTTATAGGGCAAGGGGATCTGATGAGAGGACCTGTCTGCCTTCACTGGCTGACCAAGCTTGGGGGAAGATGAAAATATAGCAAACTATGATCCACTGAACATTTCTGCCTAAACTTTTATGCAAATACTGTGTTCTATCATATAAATTATCTAAACTATTTAGCCGATTGTCTAGCTACTATTGAGGCTTTATTGAATGTTTGTATGCAGCCCAAATGCATGTTCCTGACTGTGATTCATATTGACACTCAATTTCTTTAACTACTGTAACCAATTAATATAACTTCATAACTCATTTTATGTGGTACCTAATCATTGGGCCAGCTGTTTGAAACACCCACAAAAGTGTGAACCCTGACTGTATAATTCCATTTGTACATTTTTCTGCATTTCTTTTAAACGATTCTTCTAAACAATGGAACACCATGTGCAAGATCCTTATTGTATTTTATATTTATACCCAATCTTTCTTTTAAATCATTATAGCCAAATATTGTGGTTTTTGTAATTTGCTTGATGTACACCTCACTCATTAGGTTGGTTATATAGAAATTTGTTTGTATACCTCTCTTTGTACATTCTGCAGAATTGTTATTAATGTTTATCATAAAACGATGGAACAACAAATGTAAGTTCCCAACAGTATTCAAAGTTTATTGTATCCCCTATATTGTACATTTTCTATGAATAAAGTTTATTTTTGAAATGAAATGAAGAAAAATAAAGTCTGGAAACCAATCCAATAAAATTGATTATCGTATAATTCTCGGACGTCAGTATATATATATAATGTATATGTTTGTAAATAAACAATTATTTTGATTTCATAATTGTGTGGAACTCCTATTGTCACCAAATAAAGACATTTTTACATTTATTTTTAGTTATGTTCAGTTGATGGAAATGAATTGTTAATAATATAACTGAGTCAAATTTAAAACAAAACTTTTAATTTTTTTTTTTATTTAATTAATGATCAAAGTTGAATAATTCAACCATAAAAAAATTATAAAAGACAAAGTAATAGAAATATTCATCACTAAAAATTATTATTAGAAGATTATTTAGTCAACTGTAATAAAATATATAAATGTCATTTTCTGCAGGGAAATAACTTTGCTTTTTAAATTTATATATAATATTCTTTCTGGTGTATTATACATTTTCTAGGCCATTGTTTTCAGGTTATTCATTTTGAGGGTATGTTCGTATATCATTTGTTAAATAATATATAAACATATTTTAAATTCTTTTCTGCAAGTCAGTCTTTATAAGGGAATGGTGCAGATTTTACTACTTACCAGTCTTACTAGGCAGGTAGAGAGTATTATAGTGACCGAAGTTCATCTATTTCAAACATAAAAATTTATCTTCTTTGGAACTTGGAAAAAAATATATGAACACCAGGCCTTGAACATGTCATATTAATGTGCTAAACATTTTACTCAAAGATGTCATGTATACATGATTTTCATGAATTGAATATTAACATCACTCAAGTGCCCTGAGTAGTTTGCTGTAGTTGGTAGACCATTCCACTTAGGATTGGGGGTCCCAAGATCAATTACTTTTCACTTAAGATTGGAGGTCCCAGGATCAATTACATTCCACTTAGGATTGGGGGTCCCAGGATCAGTTCTGTCATTCACAGGTCTGGCACTCAAATTTTTTGGAAACTACTGAGCAATGAAGCCATATGCGTTTTTTAATCTCTCAAGTGTCAATTTATGTCGATAAAGTCTGTATCAAGAAATTAACTCATATTAAGAATTTTTCTGGATAATCATTCATATCAGTATTTTTCAAACTTTAAAATCTGCAAACAGGTGGGAAAGAAAAATTATCTAAAAGTAATGATAATAAGGGAGCGTTTATAAATTTCTTAGAAATCAAGAGATGACCAAAAAGATCATAGATTGTGCTTTGAAATTAGGAAGGCTTAAATCGTTGAAGAGAAACTGTACACAGTTTTAAAAAAATAATAATTCTAGATGTTTGAATGATTTGAATTGAAATTGAGTCATTATAAGTGTTTTTTTTTTATTTATTCTCACTTTATTTCATTTTGTTTTTACTTGTAATAAATATTGACCCTTTATTGTCCTTTTTAAATACAAAATGCCTTTTATTATGATTATTGCTTCAACTATGTAGCAGAGGTTTTTTTTTAATTAGATAATAGTTTTATCAATTCTGTATTACCAATGTTTTTAAACCACTAAACATCACAAGATCACTATCTCTTATACTAGCACAAAATCTAGGTGCAGTGCTCTCAGATCCAAGGCTCCTCACTGACGAAGACCACAAGCCAAAACTAGTCTGGGGATATTGATTGAGTAGGCACTAGATAGAGATTTTATGCACAAGCCTTCTGGCATCCATTGATTAATCTGGTTGGCACAGGGTGGCACTACTGTATGGATAATTTTTGCCTTGTTTAATGTTTTTAGTTAATATACCATCTTTCTCTAGTGACTTTGACTTTTTTCATAATTAAAATCAGGATAATATATTTTGAATTTTTGTAATTCAGAAGAAGGCCACTAAACTGTCAAAACTACAAGAAACAATAGTAATAAAAGAGCATGTTAAATTCAAAAGAGCTAAATAAAGGTGGAAAATGTTTAAAGATAAATGAGATATAATTTCCAAAATGAAATATTTAGATAGTAAAAGGCTAAAATATGTGATATGAATACTGTATATCTTTAATTATTATTTAATCCAAATAAGTATGAGAAAAAGAATTTTAACAAAGATTAAATATAACTAAAATCACTCAGTGAAACAATATATTATAAAGGCAGTGTAAGAGTTCTTCCTAGTGAAATACTTTTATTGAGTAAATTGTGGGGGTGGGGTCCATAGATATTTAATAAAATCAAAAATTACACTATTCTAATTTTAAATATGAAAAAATGCAAATTCGTCAAACATAGCAATGTATTAAGTGAAAATTTTAAACATGGTAGTGAGGATTTCAATAAGATACCACTTTTATAGATGCCCTGTAAAGTTTAGCACAATAATAGATCAATAAGAGTGAGATCTAATTTCAGTCTGATGTTGCAAGTACTCATACATTTCATGACTCTTCTAAGTATCTAAACATTAGATCACCTTTCTTTTACTTTTAAACAATTTTAGTAATAAGGTATTTGTATTGTTGGGCAGAAACTGACAAAAAAATTCTAAAATATTATCTTCATGAATCTCTATCATACAAGTTCTTTTATCCCTTCACAAAATAGGTGTTACACATAGATGTAATGGTTACTTTTGGCAGATTAAATCAAGCCATATACAGGATAAAACTCATTATAGAGTTGTATCTTATACTTTTTATTGCCTGTAAAGTATATGTAAAATGAAGTAAGAGAATTCACATAAATCCTGTTTTTATTAAACTTTGCATCTAAATTAATCTCAAATTTTATGTAATATTATAAATAGTATCTGCTAGTGTAAAACAATTTCATTATAAATGATGATTATAAATTAGACTATAACTTTAAGATAAATTAAAGTCTAATATTACAGGTAAGTAGACGTCATGTATGGAAGGGGAGATCATTCGATTGTTAAAATGTATTATCAAAAATAGAAAGAAATAATTATTTAATTACAACTAAAAGTTAGGGTTGAAACAAAATTTGCTATTCAAGAAGTCATATGATGTTTGGGAACTTAATGTATAGGTAGAGTACAACAGTTCTATTCCATAAATGAGACTGAAATTGTCCTGTGATGTTGAGCATAGTGAAAGAGTGATTGGCTCAATAGATGAAGGTCTTGAATCAAAACATGAATTGTCACTTTGGGTGGTAAAATATCATATGACTTATTGAGCAATTAACTGATCTTTTTTTTTTTTACTAAATTGATATAGTTTTTTTTAATTTTACTCAATTGAAAATTAATTCAAAGACCTTTATCTCTTAATCCTGTCATTCTATCAAGATACTAAACCATTCAGGATATGTTTTAAAGTCAAGTTACTGTTGAAAGTTCAGATTAAAGACAAATGAAGAAAGTATTTAAAATTAAAATAACATAATAAAAGTATGTAGTGAAGTTTTAGTTTCGTAGAAATTTTCCAAGGCTATTGTTTCAATTGCTAGTATATATGTCCTGTTTATTTATCGTCGTTTAAGAATTTATATTATCAATTAGAAAATTTAATGTTTAAATTATTTTTAAAATTTTGAACGAGCAGTTTTTTTAATGATTTCAAAATATACAGTGTTAAATGGGATTCTGCAATTAGTATTGTAATAACTTTTACATAATACCAACAACCATAACATGTGACTTTCTCATATGCATATGCTTTCAAGAGGAGGTTAGCAGCTGAAAATAAAGTCAACAATCCTATCTTATATTATGATACACAATCTTTGAAATTAAATTAAAATAATAAAATGAGTACTATCTTGGAGGCTTAAATCATTGGTGAGAAATTCTACACAGATGTAAATAATATGAAAAATAGAAAGTCATTCAACTTTTGAGCCATCTACGGTAAGTTGAATAATTTATGGATAACAAATGGTATAATGCTCTAAAACCTCCACCTCCTAGCTGCTTTTTGGCTTTAGCCTTCATCAGTAAAAACTAAGTTGCAAATCTGGAATTAAAGTTTTTATTCTTCTAGCAGCTATCTTTTACTTCTTTCTACTATTCTAGTTACTATTCTGATTTTTTTAAAAAAAACGATTTCAAGCCCAAACTAACTCATTTGCATAAGTGTATTAGTTCCAGCTTTGAATCCTAATCTTTATTGACAAAGGCAAAAATGAGAAACCAGTCTGAATTTGGAGACTTTATAGCATTAAAGGCATATAAGCATATGATAAAGGCATGTTATATTGGAGCTAATATTGGTTTTTCTAGTCAATGAAGAGTAAAATCGTTCTACCATCATTAAAAGAAATGATTTTTTTTAAAATCTTTAACAATTTTAAAATAATAGTAAACTTTTAAATATTAACAATAATAATACATAACTTTAAAGGGCCTATTGTTGTCATAAAACTGACAACTCTAAAATATATAGAAACTGACCTGATGTCAGATTTATTGTGTTAGTTTGAGTTCAGAACGTTGTGAGATTTTTTGAGCTGTGAGATTTTTGGAACTTCAGATGAGTACCAGATGCATAAATGCATTCTTTTCTGTTTTGAAATCTATTCTTCACTGTTGACAGCAAAAGATCAAAAACTTAGCCTAAGTTGAAGATTTTGTAGCAGAATGAACATAATACTTAAATAAATTTCATAAGAAATGTAATATTTTTGTAAAATATAAGTAAGATTTAGAAGCATGTTATGTTGATTTTATTTTTACTATAGTAACTTGAGATTTGTTATGACTAATTGAATGTTTAACTGCTTAATAAAATGTGATATTCCACATATTTATGTGACACATAGAGTTGAATTCAGGAACTTGTAGCTCTTGAGTTCATTACTCTACTACAGCACCAAAGATGCTTAACTTCAATCATTTATATTTTTGTGTAGATGTTAAGATTGTACAGTATTCTTTTGTAATTTGAATTTTGTATTTCTAACAATAAAGATTTATTTTAAAATATAATAGTTTTACTGTAAATCAAAGTCAATTTTACTTAACAATTTTTCCTGCTGATGAAAATTAATAGTCCATCTTTTACTGACCAATCAGAGATTGCCATCAGCCAATAAAAAGATGGCTGATCACTTAAACTTTTAAATTCTTAAAAAAAAAAAAGTTCAAACTCACCTGATAGTTAAGCATTGTTAAAAATATTGGATAGAGAAGAAAAGTTATAAAAAAAAAAAATTTAAAGAAGCTGCTCGCATGACAATGGCAAAAAATCCCATAAGCCAACCTAGTGTGACTATACATAATTTATGAAAACTACTAATCAACTTTGCTCTTAGGAAAAAGTGGAGAAATCAGGAAGAACTTCATAGATAAGTATATGAAATTTCTACAGACTGTTGCCTTTGGCAGGATGCCTCAGTTGGTTAGAGCATTACCCTAAAATTCAGTACTCAAGAATATAAGGGTCCAGGTTCGAATCCATGCTACTACTGTCACTCAGGCCAGCAACACCTGAAGAAGAGGGGAGAATAATACCTCTCAAAACATTCTAACAGTTGAATGTATTTGGAATATTTAAATAAAGTTATTTTTTTAAAGACATTCAATACACATATTAGATAATGGAAATAGTCCAATATAAAAATACAAGTAGCAGTATTAAGAGAATATTGGATAGATCAGAAAAAATTTAAAACTTTTTAGAGAAATATTGAATATGTATCATATTTTGAAAAATTTCTATCAAATATAATTAATTGTAACCAACTCACATCAAATACAAAATAGGGAAATAAATTAAATACAAAATATTAATATAAACATTATTTGACCAATCAAAATGATGTGCATTGTCTTAATTAATGAAATTATATTTATTACCCTCATACTCATAAGTAAAAGTAAAGTAGTTGGTGAAAATTCCTCTTCAGGGCAAAAGTATCTATAACAGCTCACCAAAAAAAAAAAAAATTATGAAGACATTATACACTAACATTTCCAATCACTGGATAGTGACATTTTTACTGATCTTATTTTGTATATCCCATGTTTGATCTCTTGGTTGCCTATTAAAAAAAATATATTCTACGAATCAGACTAACAAATAAATAATTTACTGATAAATAATTTACACAAAATGCAATTAAACTACATAAATACTATTTTAATTTGTTCAATATACAATATATATATTGCAACAGGGTGGGGTATCAGGTGGTCAAGGTAGGGTGATGGTTTGAGTTAAACCTGGGAAGATGGCAGCTCATAATCAATCCCAGTTAAAAAAAATTGAAATTAAATATTAAAGGATGACATTAGAGTAAGAGATATTAATAATATTAATATCAGAATAATATATATATATATATAAATAATGTTATATTTAAAGAGAGCATGAGATAGCTTAGATATCTCTGAGAGATCAGCCAACAATCAGTTAACTCCCTAGAGCATTTACAAGTATCATTAATTATCAACCAGCATTATCAAAGTATAAGTAATACTCAAAAGTAATAACCATTCATCATCATGAATAATCAACATACTTCAGTCAATCTTGTGACTGGATTTGAACAATACAAAATATAAATCAACAATCAATCTGTTGACTGGTTTGGAAATGGGTCTTTTTGTAGAGCAAGCTAACTATTTAGTCCTTGTCAGCATGGGCAATTTTTTAAACATAACTTTGTATGCACCATTTAAATGCCAATCCATCAGAATACATAACCAGAAAAATATAAACAATAATTCTGGGATATTAAACCATGCTGATCATCATCAATGTTCTGGCCACTTAGTACCATTAATGTAGATTCTAATAAAACTAAAATAAATTATAGTGCATGGGCTTTAAATAATATTACCTTAGCACCAATATAGAATCAACTAGATGCCCATAGACACTAATAAATCCCTATTCATATAATCAGCCATTATGCTCAAATTTAGCTCAGTGACAACCCAAGCTTAGTACTGTAATGGTGACCAAGAGAATGATGGGATACAATTTTTAACAATTGACTACAAGTTTATTTACAATGAAAATGAAATTAAAGTTTCTAGAATATGGCTCTACACTTAGAAGCCTTCTGATTTTGATTAACATATAAAAAATTTATCACATTGTGATTAACATTATGGTTTGCATATATGTTCCACTAGGTTTACCTAAAACCCATTTAGAACACAGGCATGTGACTTTATATAAAATGAACATATTTCAATTGGCATTTAATAATAATAATTAATTTTACAAATTGATATACTTGACAAGCATTGATATATATATATATACACACATATACCATGTGTGTGCATGTAATTTCTGAACATATTTGACTTGTTACAAAATAAACATTTTTACTTGTCACTTTCAAATTGTCAAAATAATAAGTAACATTATTTTTTATAGTGTGTAATAACATAATTAACATGTTTGTGCATATTGAATTGCAGGCACACACTTACATCTATAAAATATATTTCATGTTTGTCAAAATAAAATTATTAATTTTACAATATGTAATTAATTCTTGATTTAACATATATGTTGTGCACATAGAAATGTATGCACACATTGGAATTTATACCCTATATTTTAATTTGTCACAATAATAGTATTTTTCCTAATTAATTCAATATTGAAAGTATATAAAATTCCCACATATATGTGATGATTTTTCTTTTTTAAAATATATATATAAAGTCAATGAATTAAATCTTTACTCCTAGATTTTTAATCCAAGCAAATTTATTTGTTGGTATTTATAAAATGTCATTTTTAGGGAATGACTCAAAACCATTTCTTCAATAATATATATAAAATAATATGTCGATTGCTCCTTTCTTTTATACATGTGACTCAAGCAAATTATTCATTTGTTCTATGTTAAATTATATGTTAAAGTGTCATTTTAAGGAATATTTAAATAATTTCTTTAATATATATATATATCAAATCATCTCCCTTTTAGACATTTGACTCAAGCAAATATTTACTTGTTTTATTTTAAGTTATAGGTAAAAATGTCATTTTAAGGAATATTAATATATCATTTAAAATTTCATTCACATTATAAATAATGCTACTCACCACTGTATATACATTTATGAATGTTTCTCTGCATACACCAATAAACAGCAGCATATGTATACCAATTTTTTAAGCTTTCTCTTGGTAAGCTTGGTTTTTGGTCCATCAGGAAAGTATAATCTAGGCTTGTCATCAATGAGAGAGGTGTAATTAGGTTTATGTTGGCAAGGATTTGGTTCCACATATACTTCAGGTCAGCCAGCAGTCTTGTCCACTTTTAAGGCTATAGAGACAGAGAAGTGTGTCTTCTTTCTAGATGCATCTAATCTCTCCCTGTGAATCAACAGAGTGCTACTGGATCTTCTGTCAACTTCAGCTACATCTCATCTATGGTAGCTATCTATATAACTCTGGAAACCATTTCCTTTGGCCACCTAAAATGAGATGTTACAAGCTGCAACAAAATATAACTAACTTTGCAGCTGGCCAATTTGGCCTACTGCTTCTCAAAAAAAACCCAAACTAAATTGATATTTTTATCAGTACTTTTTATGAGTCATCTGAGGTGATAAAACACCCGCCCTAATTAAAAACTATTTTTGTCTAATCCCTTTGAAAACAAATTTGAAGCTTTTTTTTGTATGATTAGAAAAAGTTGCTTTCAATTAACTTTAACCCTTTACAAAGATTTTTAAAAATAGATAAAAGAAATGTATACAAGCATTATTTCAAAAATAATTCATGCTTGTGTTTAAATTCAAAATCAGAATACAATATTAATTTATTTAGACTTTTGTAAATATTTTAATTCATAATAAAATTCTGTTTTAAATCCAAAGCTATTTAACCCTTTTAGTTATTATTTCCAGTGAATGTAGAAAAATATTTACAAAAATTTATCTCTGTGTTTATTTCTACTTTTACTTTACTTTATGTATTGGTGCACATACTTATGTTCCTGTGTGCCATATAATCCAACTGGTTACTTTGCCCCTCTCTGAGGAAAATGAAAATAGAAATGAAACATATGTCTAACAATATTTTACATAATATACATGTATAATCAAAACAAAGTTCATATTTCAAGCTATATACTTATCAATTTTTTAGAGACCTGACATATATCTGACAGTTAAAAGAATGTATAGTGACCTGCAATTTTGAGGTAAAGAATTCAGACATCAGACTACAAGTACACAATGCACCATGAATGACAAGAGGACTCTCAATTGAGAGACTAAGCTACTACAATCCATGATAAGGGTACTGCAAAAATCTTTGCAAAACTCTGCTCACATGGAGGGGCTGGAAAATATAAAACTATGTCTTGCTTCTTTTGAGTCTTATGGGCTGGGAAATATAAGCTATGCCTTGCTTTGTTTCTTTGTAGACTTAGAGGCTAGAATCATAACAAGACTACATTAACTGCTCTGTGATTAACAATATGAATACAAGAAATGGGTTGGAGCAAATAGCTAAAATATAACACCTGATGGTGTATAAAAGCATTGCATCCTCACACCAATGACAAAAATCCTCTATCCATCATCAAAACTGGCAATACAGCTAAACAAACTTCACCAATCAAACACCCAATCCAATCTCCAAAATCATGGATTTTCTATTTAACTCTAAACATGAGCTTCTTTAAACACACATGCAAACTACTGCTTTATAATTTATAATCATTGTCAATACTTTTATCACATATTTCACAGTAATTTTTAAAATTAATTCTTCATAAAAAGCATACTTTTTTCTTTCTCAGTTTTGGCTTGAAATCAAGTTCAGTGCTAGTTTTGTAATGATGATCACAGCACAACCATCATCAGCCCTAAGTTGGGAAGCTATTTGTAACAGGATGGAGATAGTAGGGTGATTGTATGATGGAGTCGATGCAGGATGATAGGATATCAGCATCAACCCCAAGTAACAAAATATTTCAAATAATGAAGTAGGATATAAAATAATGATTCTATTACATATAATATTAAAGTTTTGAAATAATGAAGTATTAAAGTAAGATTTAAAGTTCTAGTAAGAGATATTAAAGTAACATTTAATATCAAAAAAGTATGTAATTAATTTATATATCAAGGAGAGCATGAGATCCTGAGATCTCTGTGTATGAGCAAATGGTCCCATGTTGGGCACCATTTGTCACTGGATGGTCATACCTGGAGTGATGGGGAATCTTTGGTTAACATGTGATAATGACAAAATCATCATCACTCCCAGTCAATTTAAAATAAAATATCAAATTAATTATTAATGTCATTACAAGATTTTATAATTTAATTATTCACATAAGCTAGTATTATTTCTATACAAATTTTATAGGCTATTTCAAATGTATATAGGTGAGTATTATAATTTTGTCCTACCTTTAAAGTCTTTTTCTGACCAACATATAGGCAACTATTAAACAATTTGAATGCTAACATAAATCCATAATAATTTTATAGACTTTATTTAGATAACATATAAGCTAATATTATAATTCCTTACCATGTTTGCTTTCATTCTCCAGAATACATATATTTTTCAACTATTATCAGTTCACTGCAGGATAAAGTTCTTTCTATGTTCAATCCATCTTTCCTGATCTCTAATCTCTTTTCCCCACATTACCCCAGCACAATTTATTTCATCCATTCATCTCACAGGTTGTATCTTTCTGGATCCTTTTTTCTATGTCTTAGAATCCAGTTTAAGATTTCAACTGTTCATCAATTATCATCTCTTCTAGAAATATGCCAATTCCAACACCACTTCAGTCTCTTAATTCCTTCACTAATATCAGTATCACCTGTTTGTTCTCATCCATATATTTCATTTTCAATCTTATTTCTAACATGCATCTCTCCATACTTCATTGAGTAATCTGAAGTCTGTGTGTTACTTTTCTATTAAGTATCCAAGTCTCAGATCCCTAAGTAAGAACTTGTAAAACACATTTATTAAAAATCTTTGCTTTTCAAACACAAATATTTTTATTTAATATCCTAAGCTACTTCTACCAAGAGCTTTCCAACCAAGTTTAATTCTATAATTACTTTCATCTATATTCCAGTCTGTAGTAATAATCTGACCAAATTATTTGTAGTTGTTAATTTCTTTTAACTCTTTATAATCAATCTTTATTTTTTTTAAAAAAATTCATTGAACATTTCTTTACTTTCTTACTTTAGTCCTGCTTTCTTACTTTCATCTGATAACTCTTTTAACATTTCCTAAAGTTCTAAAACATTGTGTGCAAAAACAACTACATCATCTGCAAAATCTAAAGGATTTAAATAATCTCAATTTACTTCTACTCATTTTGCTTTTTATTTTAATCCACAAAATAGTTTTTTGCAAAACTGCTGTAAAAATTTTTGGACATATAGAGTCACCCTGTCATACACCCTTCTCAATGTTAATCTTCCTTATATCATTATGCAATTTAATTGTTGCTGTTGCATTTTTATAAATATTCTTTAGAATATGACAATATCCTGAGTCTATCTGTTGATGATTCAATGCTTTTCATAATCTACAAATCCGAAGCATAATGGCAATTTATATTCATTGGTCCTTTCTATAACTTCTCTCAATATTTGAATATGATCCATTGTACTAAAACCTTTAAATCCAGCTTGTTCTTTTGGTTGGTTAAATTCCAAAGTTCACTGTAGACAAATTATATTGGTAAAATTTTTACATCAGAACTGATAAAAGACTAGTACATTTGTAATTTCTAATATTTTTATTACATTTTTTAATATTAATAGTGAATTCTTCCAATTATCTGATACATCTTTATTATTTATACATTTGGTATATAGCTTTGCCAAAAAAAATTACTATTTCTTCATGTGCTTCTTTTAAAATATCAGTAATAATTCCATCATTACCTGGAGTTTTTTCCTTTTTATAGGTTTAATTGCATGTCTCACTTTTTCATTTAAAATTCTAAGCAATTCAGAAGATATAGTAGTTGTAGGAGGTACTTTTCCTTGTGCTTTGTTGCTATGTAATTCCTCTATACATTTCATGATGTCATCTCTCTTTTTAGTAATAGTTCTATATTTTTTTATCTCTCTTTTTAGTAATAGTTCTATATTTTTTTCTTATTGTGTAAATAAATTTTTTACCAATACCAAGATGTGATACACACTTGAGACTTTTATTTTTTTCTATAGCTTTCCTAGTTCACAGTTATATTTTTTTATATTATTATCAACTCTTTTTCACTATATTTTACAAAGTTTGAGATATTCAATTCTTCTTAATGTATTATTTTATATTCCTTCTTTTCTTCATAAAGTGTCTTGTCACAGTAGAAATTTTACTGATCAATTGCTGTTTTTTTGTACCAGAAAATTTTGTTGCTGTTATAAAAGTGTATCCATTATCTTCTTATTGATTTCATTCAAATCTGAATCATGTTCAAAATCCATTAACCTTTGGGATGCTTTTCACAAATTATTTTATTTTTTGACCAATTTGCCTCCTGGTGAATTTTTTCATAAGTAGTATATGTTAAAATGCATGTAAAATGGTATATTTTATTATATAAAAATTTTGCTGAAAAATTTATGCTAAAAGGTGGGAAATTCAAAATTCCCATTCTTACCATAGACATAAGCCCACCCTGACATGTTCAGCCATTGTCTGTTGCCAAAGCTATAAAATGTTCAGCATTTTATGACATTGTTTAAAGAAAATAGTTTCAATGACCAAAAACATGTTTATTTGCAAATTTATTACTGTTTTAGATATTTTTTACAATAATATACACTATATTTGTTAGATATCAAGAAATATAAATTATTAATAACTTATTTTGACTTGAAATACTTTATTTTCAAAAATATAACATTATATTAGCAGTGAATTTAAACATGGCCTGAAGCAATTTACAAGCTTAGCTTCTACGTAAGCAATCTACTTATACTTATGAGTATGAAAATATCACAGTTTGGTAATAAATATTCAAATATTTTAAACTTTTAAAGCAGAATTCATTAGATGTATGAGAAATAAATATTTGTTTCAATTTTTAAAAATAATAAAAATTAAGAAATATTTTGTTGATTTTATGAACTGAAAATAATCTTTCTAGAAATGATGACATGTAAACTCTTTGTTTTGATTATGATCTCATTTTTTAAATATTTACAGAAACAAAATGTGAACATTTAAAATTTATTTCAGTAATAAACAATGATATCTATCAAATGAAATCAAATTTATTATTTTCAGATAATACATTATACAGGCTTAAACCTGCATTTACATATGTAATATATGTGGGGTTTGAACTCAGACTTTCACACGACCCACCACTCTCAGTGCCATCTCATATTGCTGACCCACCTGACCACACACATGTTGAAAAGATAAATAATCATCAATATACGTATTTCATGCTAAACCAGCAATCATCAGTTGGTCTAGATTACTATCCTCACACATATATATTATCAGCATTCAGCTTTATATTAAGGTAGCCAATCTTTATACTTTAATGGACAGGCTTCAAACTATTCCAACTCACAACTCTTTAGCCTTCCATTTCATTGAAAATCTGATGATGGAACATTCAAAGCCCTTGTTAGTGCCAAGGTTGTCATCCTACCCATGTTGACATATTAGTCATTCTGACCTCTCATGTACAGGAGAATAATCCATTTATACATACATATATGAGGGATGAGCAGACCTTTTACACAATATTTATATAAGTTAATACATTATACAGGCTTAAACCTGCATTTACATATGTAATATATGTGGGGTTCGAACTCAGACTCACACAACCCACCACTCTCAGTGCCATCTCATATTGCTGACCCACCTAACCACACACATGTTGAAAAGATAAATAATCACCAATCTACGTATTTCATGCTAAACCAGCAATCATCAGTTGGTCTAGATTACTATCCTCACACATATATAATCAGTATTCAGCTTTATATTAAGATAGCCAATCTTTATACTTTAATGGACAGGCTTCAAACTATTCCAACTCACAACTCTTTAGCCTTCCATTTCATTGAAAATCTGATGATGGAACGTTCAAAGCCCTTGTTAGTGCCAAGGTTGTCATCATGAAATACGTATATTGGTGATTATTTATCTTTTCAACATGTGTGTGGTCATGTGGGTCAGCAATATGAGATGGCACTGAGAGTGGTGGGTTGTGTGAAAGTCTGAGTTTGAACCCACATATATTACATATGTAAATGCAGGTTTAAGCCTGTATAATGTATTAACTTATATAAATAGTGTGTAAAAGGTCTGCCCATTCCTCACATATGTATGTATAAATGGATTATTCTCCTGTACATGAGGGGTCAGAATGACTATGTCAACATGGGTAGGAATGACAACCTTGGCACTAACAAGGGCTTTGAATATTCCATCATCAGATTTTCAATGAAATGGAAGGCTAAAGAGTTGTGAATTGGAATAGTTTGAAGCCTGTCCATTAAAGTATAAAGATTATCTATTTTAATATAAAGCTGAATACTGATTATATATGTGTGTGAGGATAGTAATCTAGACCAACTGCTGATTGCTGGTTTAGCATGAAATACGTATATTGGTGATTATTTATCTTTTCATCATGTGTGTGGTCAGGTGAATCAGCAACATGAGATGGTACTGAGAGTGGTGGGTTGTGTGAAAGTCTGAGTTCGAACCCTGCATATATTTTCAGATAAGTAATAATCATTTAATCATATATTTTATGTTAATTTGTGAGACAAAGAAAAATGTCAGAAAATGCTGAAATGTGAGTCTTGGTGGGCTACATGTCAGAAGAGTTAATATTTGAGAATGATTTGCAAGTTCTAATTTAAATTCATTGGAATGTTTCTGAAGATTAGGAATGTCAACTATGAATGTTGTTCTTCTTAATAATTTTTGTCTTCCCAGTTTTGCATTAAGTGTATCCTTACATCTCACTAATCGACAATCACTTCCTGTGTTAAATTTATTAAAAACATTACTGTCTTAAAATAAATATTTTCTGTTAGACAAAATATAATCCAATTCTGCAATATATTTATTTGGAAGCTTTCATGTCCATTTCTTTTTAATACTTTTCTCAAAGAGAGAATTCATAATATTTTTTTTTCCTTTTCTGCAAACTCCACAAGTCTATGTCCTCTCTCATTTCTATCACCATACCAAATTTATTTATAGCACTTTCATTTTTTAATTGTTTATCAATTCTAGCATTAAACTATCCCAGGATAATTTTAAAATGTCTGATATGATTTATAAGTCTTTTGTATTTACACCTGGGTCTCATTTTATGCAGTAGATAGGTTCCACAGAAAACCCGCATTAAAAAAAATTGCACAAAAATAGACTTAACTTACCTTGAAAAATGGGGGATAGGGTCTGTAATTTTCAGAATTCGCATAAAAGCAAAGCAACAAGGAAAAATTACTTTAAAATTTGCGTTAAAAAAAAAAAAGGAAATAAAGTATGACTAATAAAAAATATAAAATATGTGAAAAAAATTGATACAAGACAAACTTATTTTACTTTCTTTTATTAACTACAGTATTTAATTTGACATTTTTTCATGCGTAATAATCATCACTATTTTCGAATGTGTGGTTCGTTTGTAAACTGGTAAGAAATCAGATTTGTTGATGTGATGTGATGTAGCTTCTTCTTGAACGAAGCCAAGAATCTCTTAGCAATTATGTCCAGAGAAACTTGTTAGCCACTTTATTTTCCATTCCCCACTCTAATTTTTACCATATTCTGCTCCATCCCATTTACACAACTAGTGCCAATTTCAGTTTTGTGCTGTGTTAATGTTTTTCTGTTGACAACTGATTTTTACTACTGAAATAAATTTTAAATGTTCACATTTTGTTTCTATATTAAAAAAATGAGGATCGCAATCAAAACAAAAAGATTATACATTATCGTTAAAAGTATTATTTTCAGTTTATAAAATCTTTGTTATTTATTTTAAAAATCTACATTATTTATTTCTGTTATACCTAACAAAATACATTTTAAAAGTTTAAAATTTTTGAATATTTTTGCGATATTTTTATAAGTAAGTATAAATCTATTATTATTATTTACTCATTAGTATAAGTAGGTTATTTATTCTAAATATAGCTTCAGGCCATATTCACATTAGCTGCTAATATAACTTTATATTTTTGAAAAAAAAAAAGTATTTCAAGTCAAAATAAGTTATTAATAATTTAAATTTCTTGATATCTAATAAATATAGTGAAATATGAAAAATATTAAGAAGAAACATGAATAGCATAACTTCAAAATCGCATTAAAATAATCCGCATAAAATGAGACCCAGGTGTATATAAAAATTCTCTCCTTCATCACAATAAGAACTTGGGGCATAAACCTGAATTGTCTGTATTTGGTATCTCCTATTAAGTTGAATAACTAATCTTCCAATCTGTCTGATATTTTATTACAATGTGCTTTTTACAATCCTAGTTCACTTGTATTTCCAGTATTTGTACCTTTGTAGTACAGTAATTGTCCACTTTTTAAATCAATTGTCTCTTTATCTTTTCTTCTAACTTCACAAAGTTTGATAATGTCCCATTTACTATTTGATGTTTTTTTTCCCAATTTTTCCTTTATTTGAAAGTGATCTGCACTTGTAAGTGCTTAAATAAAAGATTATTATCAATTGGCAGCCTGCATCTGCAATCAAGAGATTCTTAGAACCCTCCATCTTCAGCCACAAACATACTGACTTGGTTGGCAACTTTACAGCTTTCTGGGAATAAGGGCCCTGACTTATTTTTGTTTATCATGATTATAAATAAATGTCTATTAGAAAAAAATATTCACATGCTCATTCAATCTTCCTTTGCGTAAACTAAATTAATATTTCAATTAAGAAGAACCAGGCAACTGAGAAGAAAGACTATTTGTTTTTTGATCTTAGACTTGGAGGTAGAAAGCCAATAAATTTACCACACTGTATGATGTGTATTGGTGATCAGCTCATTCATGTTTGTATACTATATGAATAATCACAATAATAACAGGAGCAATGATAAGAATGTATGGAGTAGCCATTGGGAATTTGCCCTGTTTGTTTTTTCTTTTTGTTAACAGCAAATACCTTTCTGCAGCCTAAAATATATATACACCTGGGTCTCGTTTTTCACGATAGATAGGTTCCTCAGAAAACACGCGCAAACAAAATCACACAAAAATAGACATAACTTACCTTGAACAAGGGGGGATATGGACTGTGATTTTTCAAAAATCGCGTAAAAGCAAAGCACCAATGTAAAATTACTTTAAAATTCGTGCAAAAAAAAATAAGGAAATAAAATATGACTAATAAAAAATTTCAAATTTGAAAAAAATTGATACAAGACAAACTTTTTTTAACTATAATATTTAATTTTATTCAAAACAATATATTTTTATGCATAATTTACAGTAATTTACATTTTTTATACATGTTTTAATTATAGTCGCTATTTGCCGTTAAACAGGTTCGATTGCAAACTGGTAAAAAATCAGATTCTTCACAAGAGAAAATGCAACTAGTGCCAACATCATTCTCATGTTGTGTTAATGGTTTTCTGGTGACAACGTAATTAGTAATTAATCTAACAACTAAAAATTAAATTTTTATTTTTGTCTTTAATTTTTTAATTTTCAATTTTAATTGTCTACTTGCAGACACTAAATGATTAATAATTGATTACGTTCTTTTTTAAAAAGCAAAAACAGAATGTGATTTAAAATGCAAAATTAACATGCACAATGTTTGAACAAATTTACATTATAATCTTGTAAAATTTAATGTGTGTATACATAAAATGTGGAAATCATGATTTTAATTTCATTATTGCATAAAATCTTACTATAAAGCACTGAAAATATTGAAATTACTAAGATGAAAGTCGAATTCCGATAATGTGCTATTACTTTCAATATGATGTAAGTGCACAAAATTTATTATTTAAAGTAATAGCGCATTATCAGAGTTCGACTTCCGTAGAAACGTGAATCGTGTAACTTCAAAATCACGTTAAATAAATCCGCGTAAAAAGAGACCCAGGTGTATATGCAAATATTGTAATTCCATACTACCTTTAAATTCTTTCTCTTAACAATATATAGGGTTATAGGCTACTTTTTCTTTCTATCTGATCTTGGAAATTTAAAGAAATGATAATAAAATATAAGGTGACTTGATCAATTTCCTAATCAGCTTTCTGATCTGCAGGAGCCTTGTCCCCAGAAACAAATGGTCCTTGCTGAACTTTTCTGCTGCTTTAATTTGCAGTTCTCTAGTGATCTTGATGACACAAAAGATGACAGTTCTTTGGGATAGATGCTAATTTCTTAAACTGAGTAGCTAGATTTAATCAGTTAATCAGCTTAATCTAATTTCCCTAAAATAAAATTTGCATTTTTAAAGTTTTTTAGCATCTGAAATTTTTTTGTTTTGTTTCCATTGTGTTTAATTAGATAGTTTTCTAAGCGAATTAACTTTGCTTTTAATTACTGTTAATTTATTTTAAATTAAGCCTAATTAATTCATATTTTTATTTTACTTTTAATTTTAGATTCTTTTAATTTTACTTTTGATATTTGTTACCAATATCTCAATATATATAAAGGATTTATGAAAAAATAATGACATGTCTGCCTGCCATTCCTGTGACTTAGGGTTCAAATGCCAGCCAAGTAAATATGTTTGTTTTGTTGTTTTTTTTTAAGTTTCTCCTGGAGTTTTATTTTTTTTTCAAGCATTCAGTTCATAACTATCTCAGTTAACCATTCGTTGTTGGTTGGTGAATGGATACCTAACTATTATTAACTAGGGAGTAAAGTAAGAATGAGAATCCATTGAAAACTTTATCACTGGTAATTGTCAAACCTTGTGAATGTTATCTTTTCTATTATTTTGTTATTATGAGAAGCTGTTGGAGAGATCCTGCAACGATCTATTTAAAAACTTCTTTACCTTGTCTTATTATACATATATAGTTGAATATGTTTATGCAGATATATATATATATGCACGTACACCTTACCTTTATCGTATAAATTACATTTTATTTAGGGGGCAGGTTATATGAGTTTAAAAAGGAAATCTTGTTTTGCTAAACTAATGTTTTAATAAAATAAATTGATATTATATAATTTATGTAAAAACAATGAATTTTATCAGACATTTTTCTTAAGTAAAACTAAAATCTTTTAAAATTGTTAACGCAATTTCTGCTTTTGATGTTAAATTACTTGCTGAAGATTCGAGGAAAACCGCCTCCGGCCATATTGTTTCTTCATAAATGATTCCTATTTTCATGACTAAATAAAATAGCGTACTGAGTTTAGCCTTAGTTTTATATTAGGTTGTAATTAATAGAAATAGAAATATATAATATAATGAATACAGATTATATATTTATTTTTGCATTTTATCACAGTTATGAAATGGATTTTTCTCTCATCCGTTACAGCTTTAATTAAAGTAATTTGCTAATTTCTTCCAGCAGTAATCCAGATGTTATTGACAATGGAGGATCCTTTGGACAATTGTGGTCCTCCTTCCTGTACATTCAATTAATCCATAGCTCATAGGCTTCCCTTATACCCCGTTTTTGCTTCCCTTGTAATACTGATGTGGCAGTAACTTGTACAATAAAGAAATTTCCTGTCACAGGAATTAAGATTTTCTAAAGTTATGTTTTGGTATCAAGAAATTAAATATTGAACTGTAAATAAAGATACCCCCCCCCCTTTTTTTTTTTTTTTGCTTAAACTTTATACTTAGCAGTTAAGTGAGGAAATTAAAAAAAAAAAAAAAAACATTTGCTAGATGTGTAAAAATGTACATTATATATATATATTACAAGTCTATTTTATTTTTTCAAATACACGCACACATACAACAAATTGTAATGAAAATGTGATGAAAAGGAATAGTTTACGGGAAAATTGAAAGGATTTTGAGAGGTGAAAAACAGTCTAAGAAATATAAACGCACATAATGAGGAAATAGAATGCCTCTATTTAGAAAGATAATAATAATAATCGAAAGACTTTATTGCTGATGGGTTTATAATAAGTTTGAGCACAAGATGTGCAAGCACTGGAATCGATCCCAGGATTTTACCCATACCTTCCGACATTCCACCTCTGCACTTAGTAAATCAAGCAGGGTGTACTTGGAAAAGAAAAGTCTTTTAAGTATTCTTTTATTCTTTAGTTATGGCTAAAGATATGAATTGTTATTAAAAATAAAAATCTAATGATATTGATATCTGCTGTTGTTGTTATGTTTGTTTATTTATTTTTGGTAACTAATTTAGCTATATATATATATATATGAGACCTAGAAAGTGACCATGTATGAGATAGATGGATAAAATAATGAAGAGGTCTGGTGAAGAGGTGCTACTAGACAACAGAGAAGATAGATTGAATTTCGTTAAATATAAAATAATAAGTTCAGGTATGAATTATTATGCATCTAATAAGAAAGACATGATAACTCACTCTGCTCTTTAATGCATGTTGAGCAGTCTCTTTAAAAAATGTATAATAATATTTTTGTATTGGAAAAAGAATAAGCACTAAGAAGAAAAGATGGTGATTTCAACAAAGAGTTACACAATAATAAAGTTCAAGCAATTATAATAGCATCTTTTGAAATGAAAACAGGCAAAAACTCTCCATATAGTAGTGCCACTCAGTGTAAGTCAGAGTAAATCATGGATGCCAGAAGGCTTGTGCATAAAATCCCTATTTAGTGCCTACCCATACAATATTCCCAGACTAGTTTCTGGCTTGTGACCTTCATCAGTGAGGAGCCTTGGTTATGAGAGCACTGCACCTAGATCTTAGGATCAAATGTAACCTTCTGGAAGCCATCTTTTGTCTCTACTTATCTACAAAACTATGGGAATAAAATTGGAGAACAATAATATTTTCAATCTATGTTCACTAGCTTATGTAGTTGTATAGATCTGTACCCATACATTATGGTGTCTTTGGTTCTTTAATAACCATAGCTACCACTATCCTACTAGGCAGAATTGGTATTATACCATCAAGCATCACATAATCACCATTTCTTATGCTTGTTTATAACTGTTACTAAAGCAGGCAAAACTCTCCATATAGTAGTGCCACTCAGTGCAAGTCAGAGTAATCAATGGATGTCATAAGGCTTGTGCATAAAATCCCAATCTAGTGCCTACTCATCCAATATTTTCAGACTAGTTTCTGGCTTGTGGTCTTCATCAGTGAGGAGCCTTGGGTCTGAGAGCACTGAACCTAGACATTAGGATCTAATATGACCCTCCAGAAGCCACGTTTTATCTCTATTTAACTACATTTTGCTTTACTTTACTGTTTAATAACAGTTATGAACAAGCATAAGAAATGGTGATCATGTGATGTTTGGTGGTTTAATAACAGTCCTGCCTAGTAGGATAGTGGTGGCTATGGTTATTAAAGAACCAAAGATACCAAAATGTATGGGTACTGAATTGAGTTCAGACCTATATGACTACATAAGCTAATGAGCTTAGATTGAAAATATTATTCTGTTTTCAATTTTATTCTCATCATTAAGTAGAGATAAGAGGTGGCTGCTAGAGAGTTGCAGCAAATCCTAAGATCTATGTGCAGTGCTCTCAGATCCGAGGTTCCTTACTGACAAAGGACACAAGCCAGAAACTAGTCTGTGGATGTTGGATGAGTAGGCACTTGATAGGGATTTTATGCACAAGCCTTCTGACATCAATTGATTACTCTGGCTTGCACTGAGTGGCACTACTGTATGAAGAGTTTTGCCTATTTTAATAACAGTTAAGAGCAAGCATAGGAAATGGCAATCATGTAATGTTTGGTGGATTAATACCAATCCCTGTATAGTAGGATAGTGGTAGCTATGATTATTAAAGAATCAAAGACACCAAAATGTATCGGTACTAAACTGAGTTCAGACCTATATGACTACATAAGCTAATGAGCTTAGATTGAAAATATTATTGTTTTCAATTTTATTCTCATAGTTTTGTAGTTAAGTAGAGATAAAAGGTGGCTACTGCAGGTTGCATTAGATCCTAAGATCTAGATGCAGTGCTCTCAGATCCAAGGCCCCTCACTGACGAAGGCCACAAACCCAAAACTAGTTTGGGCATATTAGATGAGTAGGAACTAGATGGGTATCCCTTCTGGCATCCATTGATTACTTGAGGCACTACTGTATGGAGAGTTTTGCCTGTTTTAATAACAGTTATGAGCAAGCATAGGATGTGATGTTTGGTGTCTTAATACCAATCCTGCCTAGTAGGATAGTGGTTATTAAGGAAACAAAGACCAAATTGTATTGGTACTGAACTGAGTTCAGATCTATATGACTAAATAATCTAATGAGCTTACATTGAAAATATTATTGTTTTCAATTTTATTCTCAAAGTTTTGTAGTTAAGTGGAGATAAAAGATGGTTGCTGCTGGGTTGCATTAGATTCTAAGATATAGGTGCAGTGCTCTCAGATACAAAGCTCCTTACTGACAAAGGCCACAAGCCAGAAACTAGTCTGGGGATATTGGATGGATAGGCACTAGATAGGGATTTTATGCACAAGCCATCTGGTATCCATTGATTACTCTGGCTTGGACTGAGGGACACTATTGTATGGAGAGTTTTAATATCTGTTTTAATAACGGTTATGAGCAAGCATAAGAAATGGTGATCATGTGATATCTTTTGAAATGCCAAGTATTGTGAATGAAGGAATAAGACAAGTAATATTAATCCTTTGAAAAATTTAAGAAATCGATATACATATCTGAAAAGAATCAAGTGAAATTGATGGCAATTTATATGTATATATCAAATGTTTAAATATTCCAGAAGATTAGAAAATTCAATGGCAATATTGATATTTAAGAAATGTAAAAAAGAAGGTATCAGAAACTACAGATTTATCAATTCTATACAGGATATTTTATTAAGAATATTTCTAACTCATCTATATAGAAAATTTGACTACAGTAAATCCCAAGAATAAACTGGATTTAAATATGGTTATGGGAAATTTATTAGATGATGATCAAGTGTTTAATGCTATCATTACAACCCATGCTTTTGTAATAATTTTGTTAGTTATACCTATTATTATTAGAGGGTTTGGAAATTGATTAGTTTTGTTAACATTAGGAATTCCTGAGATAGCATTCCTTAGATTAAATAATTTAAGGTTTAGATTATTACTATCCTTTTTTTTAATTAAGATCTTCAATAGTTAAAAATGGAATTGGAATTGGATATCCAATTTATTCACCATTAGCAAGTATTTTAATTCATAGGGATGATTCAGTGGATTTAACAATTTTTTTATTACATTGTACTGGAGTTTCTTTTATCTTGGAGACATTCAATTTTATTAAAATGGTAATTAATATGCCAACATATGGTAAAATTTTTGAATGTGTTTCTTTGTTTGTTTGATCAGTTAAGATTACTGCTATATTATTATTATTATTATTATTATTATTATTATTATTATTATTATTATTATTATTATTATTATTATTATTATTATTATTATTATTATTATTATTATTATCATCATCATCATCATCAACTAAATTGATATCTAAAAATTATGCAGTTAAAGAAAGAATTAATGATTATGAGTTATCACTTTTGCTTAAAATTTCTTAATTACAAAAAGGCTTTTGATTTTATAAGAAATTTAGTACTGTGGATATTGCCAAATTATGAATCATATTTATCAAAATTAATATTGGTAAAGAGTATATGACATAGTGAATCTGTTATCTCCTAAACAGTTTTATGAAAATAATTTTAGAGATTAAATTGGGAAATGAAAATAAAAATAAATGGAGATTCCTAAAGTCACCTAGATGTTTCAGGTGATATGGTAATTTTTGCAAATAATGATTCATAGCAAATCAACAATTATAAATACTTTGGTCAGATTCTTAATGCCGATGAAGACATAATGGACGAAATTAATCATAGAATTAAATTTGGTTAAGGAACTATTAATAGAAATAATATTTAAAATATGTTTCTTGTGTGCTTGAAAAAAGAATGATTTCAATACATGTGTCTTAGCAGTGCTTATTTATGGATGTGACCCTTGAATGTGTAATGTAAAAGAAATTGAAAAATAACAATATTTAAAAAATGTATGTGCTTGAAAAAAAGAATGATTTTAATACTTGGGTCTTTACAATCCTTATTTATGGATGTGACACTTGGACATATAAATGCAGTTCAGAACCATAAAATCATGTGACATAGAGGGATTAATTTTTGAATTAAAAGTGAGAAATTGAAAGGAAAATATATGGGAGAAAAGAAAGAGATATGGCTAATGTTACTGTAAGAACTAAAAGCTGACATGATCATATAAACAACTGAAATTTTACAATGGATTACAAAAGATTTGAAAAACTTAGATCATCATATGAGATAGATGAGTGGTAAGATAAAGAAGGTTTCTGAAATGATACAGAGGATGAGCTATCAGTTGGAATAATCTGAATTAAACTCTGAGAGATCTCCATCCAGCAGTTGATTGATAATAAATGAATATAATAAAATGTTGATAATGATTTTCAAAACTCAGCCATTTGATGTAAATATATCTGATTAAAACATTCATGTTGAAGTTATAAAATCACTTAACCTAAAGATTTTATAAAGGAACAAATAAGATTATTAAGTACCTTTAGATGCTATCAGATGATACATTTATATGGAGTTTCTTCTGTTATAATGTAATCCAAATATTTCAAGTGCTATAAATTTTGCCTTGAGTTATTGAAAGAATTCATAATCAATATCAAGGATCAAAGAATCAATTATTTTTAAAATTCTTTTGTAGAGCATGTGACTGCATGTGATTTTACAGTGTTTTGTCTTTTTCTTCTAGATGAGACATCTATTTTTTGCATGCAATAGATCAATGTTAGTCCATATATGTCATCTCAAATTAGTGAAAAAATGTTGGCATGCACTCTTGAGAAAAAATTTTCTGACAGATTTTTTTTGTAGAGCTATATTTAATTCATTGTTATAGTTTTGTTTGTTTTTTTTTCTAAAATTTGATGTGAAAAACTAAATACATTTTTTTTATTTCAACACATTTAATGTTTATTATTAATAAATAAAAAAGATATTTATAAAATTTATTTTTAGGTATGTTTGAAAGTGTAATTTTAATTGGGGCATGCAACATACTTGATGCTTATTTTATATCAAATAAAATAAATAAATGGTTTGTCAAACTTTGTTTTTATTTCTGGAGACATATATATAATAAAAATATGCAAAAAATTATATTTTTTTAAAAAACACACTAATAAACTATTTATTGATTGGCTATATGCAAAAAAAAAAAAATTATACTGCAAAAATTACATTAGGAGATAGTAAAATATTAGTATAAGTAATATGGAATGTAGAATTTGGTATAATATAAAGATTTGAATAGGGATAATTTTATGAAGCATAAGATGTTATACTTTTTTTAACTAAGAAAAAAGAGTTGATTGTGTTATTTGGAATGAGTGAATTTAGGATATTTTGGAGTTAGTGTAAGTAATAACCTTTAAGGTTACATTTAGAGCCAAACAATTCAAGTGAATCTTCAAGCAATAGTTTTGAATACAATAATAATAATCATAATAATAACTGTAATAAGCATGCTTCTATGCAACTATAGAGAAGATTGTTATTTCTATAAATTATGACTTAATGTTTCTGAGAACTTATGGTATTCTCATATTCATAGCAAGATGAATTATAATCATAATGGAGAGATGAGTATAATTGTATGTATTTGAAGAGATTTAAATTTATTTAAATTCAAAATTACTATTTCAATTGGAGTAATCTATTTTTTGAAGAGAGGGAAGAGAGAAAAATAAGGGAGGCATGCTATATAGCCAACAATACGAATGCTCTCACCTGGAGAAACTCATTCTTCCTTCTCTCCAAAAAATGGACACTCTAATTTAAATAGTAACCTTAAATTTAAATAAATTTAAATCTCTTCAAATACATACAAGTATACTCATCTCTCCATTATGATTATAGTCCATCTTGCTATGAATATGAGAATGCCATAAGTTCTTGAAAGTGCTAAGCCATAATTAATTTGTAGAAATAACAAACTTCTCAACAGTTATATATAAGTGCACTTACCAAAGATATTACATTCTGTATAGTAGTATAAACAGCTAATGTCGATCATCATCACAATATTATTTATTTATTAACAAATTGCTGGTATTCAAGCACTAGGTGGCAGATTTAGTTCAACAGTTCCAATCATTTGATCTGATTTTTTTTTAACTTTACTCAATTGAGAATTGATCCCAGAAATATTTGATTTTTGAATCTACTACTCTACCTTATATTTAACTGTGTATGATGTTTTGAAAGTTGTTAATACATATATTATTAAAATTATATGTCTATAATTATATCAATTATATGACATTTGCTCATTCTAGTTGCATGTCAAAGCATCAGAGTTTAATCAGATCACTAAAATACGATTTTTTTCTAATTTTTCTTGCTGAGAATTAATTCAGAAGTCTTTAGCTTTTTAATCTGTTTTTTTTACTACTGTAATAAACTATCTGGAGTATTTTGAAATTAATTTATGTCTAAATGTCAAACTGTCTGTACTTACAACTTTGATACTAACTATTTCAGATAAATATATTAATGATTACTTCTAATCATTTATTAAATTAGAGATTATCTCTACCCCAGTATAACTTAAATTTCATTTGAAGATTACATATCTTTTTTTAACTGAAGTGTCAAGTTTATATCTGGATTAGAGATAGCCACCTGTTTAATAAATAATTGATAATAATAATAAATAAATGTATTTACTCTGATAAGGTCTACAATTAGATTGAGCATAGATTCAAGTTTTTTTTAGTGAGAAATTTAGGTAACACTATATCTATTACCAATGCCAAAATTAGTATGTAATTAATACACAGAAAAAGAATCAGAATTAAAACCAATTCTTTTTTTATGTTGCACTTCAAGTATACAATAGTCAAATATGTTTAAAAATACATATATACAAGCAACAAAGATTACAAATTATAAAATTATTATATAAAAGCCTTTTTCGGCAAATTATGTTTTTTTGCCCTTTTCAATGTCTCCATGATTTAAAACACATAAAGCGACAATTTTGTAAATTTAACGGACTATAAATTTTCACGTGAACAAAGTAATTTACTGAGTAAAAATCCATCATTTATCCCATTTATAGACAAAGATATAAAGAAGAGGATTATAACAGACATTGAATTGGCACATATTTCATACGGGGAGAAAAAGAAATTACATTGTGTTTTAAATAGACATTTATACGAACTTAGTATTTCTAATAGGGATTATAACTACAGAAAAATAATAAACGAAATTAGATATATATGTAATGGCTCTGGGATTGTAATAAGTAAAGAAGATAAAGGTTGTCATTTTGTTGTAATGTACGCTAAGGACTATAATGATAGAATAGATAGTGTAATAAAAAATGAGGGGTATAGTAGATTATCTAAAGATCCTACAAATAATATAAAAAATAAATATGTAAAATTGTTAAAAAAGATGAAGCTTAATAACATTATAAGTGATAATCAATATTATTCTTTATATCCTAATTCATATGAGAACCCATATATATTTTGTAAGGTAAAAACGCATAAGGAAGATAACCCTTTAAGATTATTGTTTAATTTTAGCAATTTCATTTTACATAAATTTTGTAAATATTTAAACAAATGGATAGCTGATATTATTGGTTATGGACAATATTGTATAAAAAATACAGAGGCTATTATTGATAAATTAAATATGATGAATATAAATAGAAACCACAGTATCTTTGTGATGGACATAGAATCGATGTACCCTAGTATCCCTAGAATTAAAAGCATTAGTATCGTCATAAAGGCTTTATCTCTATATATCAATGATAATAGCATAATTAGTATTATAAATGAAGCATTGAACCTAATAAATAATAGTTTATATTTTAAATATAATAATGAATATTGGAGTATAAATAAGGGATGGGTAATGGGATGCACAATTAGTGGGCTTATGGCATCTATGTTCATTAATGACATGGAAATCAATATTATAAAAGGCAGTATAATTAAAAAAAAAGTACTACATTATTTTAGATACGTAGATGATAGTTTGATAATTGGTAATAAGAGGGCAATATATAAATTATATAAACAATTTAATAATAATGTTGATAATATTAGGTTTACTATGAAAGAAATTGATAATGAAATAAGGTATTTAGATATTGAAATTATTTTAAATCAAAATAATGATATTATAATTAAGCATTTTATTAAAGATTATAAATTAAGGAAAATTATATCAATTGATTCAAAACAACCATGGATACAAAAGATGAGTGTAATTAAAAATTTTAAATATAAGAACGATAGATTTAATACAGATAGAAATATTGCTATGTTACAGAAGGATAAATTTAAACAAACATATATGGGATGTGGATATGCAGTGCATAGTATTGACAATATATTTTCACAACATGGAGTAAATAGCATGAATAATAATAGATGTAGGACTAATAAACAAAAGAAGTGGATAAAAATTTCATATTTGCCTAGTGTATATAATATTTTAAATAAAAAAAGTAAAAATTATCTAGATAAAAACATTAACGTGGGATGGGCTAATAGCAAAAATTTGGATAAATTGATAACTAATTGTAGAATGAAAGATGATATAAAATATAAGAGAGGAATGGTTTATAAAATTAGATGTAATTTTTGTAATATGATTTACTATGGTCAGACGTCAAAGCAATTGGGAGAAAGAGCTAAAGAACACAATGATGCTATTGCTAGGAAGGATGATAGATCTGCGTTATATGTTCATTATTTGCAGTATGGACATAAAATAAATTGTATTGATAATATAAGTGTTCTTGATTATATTAAAAATGTTAATAGACGTAAAATATATGAAACAAACTACATCATGTATAATAAAAACAACTGTATGAATATATACAAAACATCCATTAAGTTAAATAATAAGTGGTTAATGGATAAAGAATGGATAGTTAATTAATTAATATATGTGGATATATATCCATTCAATATATATAACAGAGTAATTTTGTAGTAGAATTGAGGGGGGGGAAATCACATAATAGATCATGTCAAATATCCATTTGTTTATCTATCTTCTCTCATGTATTGATATAGATGTCGCTGTATGTGCTTTAAATCATGGAGACATATTGAAAAGGGCAAAAAAACATAATTTGCCGAAAAAGGCTTTTATATAATAATTTTATAATTTGTAATCTTTGTTGCTTGTATATATGTATTTTTAAACATATTTGACTAGGTAACTAATCACTGTAGTTATTTGTCCAAATGGTCTGAGTGTTAGAAATTTGACCGTTCCTTATAATAAAGACAACCCAATCAAGTGTATTTACAAAAGCACTAAGATTTTTTTTTTTTTTATAAGTAATTTTTTTAATTTAAAATATAATTTTATTGCTGAATTAATTAAGTTATAGGATGATTAATACATTGAAATTAACTTTCAAAATAGTTTTTGCTCATTATACTATTATAATGCATTTCATTGACCTTTAGTGACATCAAGATGGTCTTTTTACTCACCTGACATTACATTTTTACTTCAATTTATTGATTTCTGAAAAGGCTTTACAAAATAAAACCTTTTATATAAATTTTTGAGGAGGCCATTAATAAAGAAATAGATCTTAATGAAAAAAAAAAAAAACACTTCACACAATTAATATCAAGGATATTTATATGCTAGTTTCTGCTTTTGAGAAATGCTATCATTATTTGGGCAGCTAATGTTAAAGAATTAATCATAAACTATGGCTAAGGAAAAAGTCATTGAGGACTTAATCTAATGACAAGCATTCAATGATATCTGGAAGAAAAAGATGTTGAAAAATGACAGAATGAAATATTAACATGCAAATAATAATTTCAAGATTTTGCAAACTTTTACGGTTTAATTATTAATCATTTTATTTGAATTCTTTGTGTATTTTATTAAGAAATTTCAGTCATGACATCACCAAACAAAATATGATTAGGAACTTGCATTGGTGACTGAAATCATGACATCCATGTATAAAATTTGGTGAGCCTATCTTTTAACCAAATTGGATAAATATAGTTTCCTCTACATATGAAAGACTTTTATATAATTCACCATTGCAATTATCATCAATTTTTACCCACAATTTCAACTAAAAGTCAAATATTTGATATAATGGTGTTAAAAATAATGATGATTGTTGTTTTTTTTAAAAAAACATTCACATTCACATTTTTTTTAAAAAAAATATGGCCCTTTTGTAAGACTAATAACATTATAAGACAGTGACTTTAAAAAAAAATCTTTGGAAGATAAATTGGTGTCATTGACACCAAAAAAGTAGCATATAGAACCTAGTTTATTCTTTATACACAATAATTATGGTTTGAGTTAAACTCGATTAGTGTACTTCAACTAATTTTTATGCCATAATCTTGTCAGTCCATACTTTTATTTATGATATATCCAATGTAAATACTATCATTGTATATGGCAAAAAAAAAATGATTTATACAAATTTTATTCTACACAATAAATAACAGAAAACATAATTTGATCTTATACAGTAATCAATGCGTAGATCGGTTTAAATATTTACACTGAATTTTTGATAAAAAAAATTTTTTTAATTGCTAATTTTTTCCCAGAAAATTTTTATTATTGTAAATCTAAATTACAATAGAGCTGTGGAGGTACACTATATCTAACTATATGATTATAATTATACACTATCAAAAGAAAAATATAAACAGACAAATTAAAATGTAAATAAAACATGCAAAATTCTCTATATGTATTGCCACTCAGTGCAAGCCAGAGTAATCAATGGATGCCAGAAGGCTTGTGCATAAAATCCCTATCTAGTGCCTACTCATCCAATATCCCCAGACTAGTTTCTGGCTTGTGGTCTACTTATGCTCATATTATATATACTATGTATTATTATTTTGCACATGTCCTAAGCGGAGTCGGTCATTATTCTCAGTTATTTCCCATACTAAAGTACTTTACTTCATTTTATGTCTTAATTCATGCCTGTAGGACTGTACAGATCTTCTAATCCAGCAGTTTTATTGATGAGGATGATTTTGTGTCTTTTTTACTTGGGAAGGAAATGTCTACACTCTTGTATAATGTTATTTGGCATTATTCTCTGCTGGTGGTCTAATTCACAGAAGGATTTCTTGCCATATTTGTTTCTGTGCTGGTGCTTGTTGCTCTTGTGATGGTTAGAAAACCCCACAGGGCATTTAATGCTTTGTTATTCCTTTGCATGGATGAATACATCCACAGGAATATCATTGCTATTTGTTGTATAAATGTATGTTTGAGCATAGTCTCCATGCATTATGATGCTGACATTGTTACCTCATTTTTAGATTGATTCTATGTTTTCATCCATCAACTATAAAGTGGACATTTGATAAATTAGTTTTATAATTATTACTGGTCAATTTGTATATAGTTGAGAATTAAATCTCTTTGCTTCATTAGCTCTGCTTGACCGACTTTTGCATGTTTATTAATACCAATCTTTTTTTTTATTATTATAAGTTTTGGGCATATGTGCCTTGGTTCTGCTATTGACATATTGAAGATGTGATTGACTAGGTGTTTGGAGTTGCTCTCTTCCACAATGGGCTGAAATCAAGCCCATTGGTGAGAATGTTTTGTGTTGTGTTTGTTTTGGAATTTATGTACACTATCCATGTATACAAACAAGTACATATGATGTATTTGTTTTATTTATTTATTTATTTATTTTGATTATTGTATTAATCAATTATTTTTTGGTATTGATTAAATTGTAAATAAATATTAATTTTATAATTTAATCTAACTATACCGTTGCTATTTGTCACACCTAGAACCATAAAATCCATTATATTAAATATATTATATATTAGAGCACATATTGTCACTGATGATGCATACAAGATTTACGGAAGTTCTAAGAGAATATCTTACCGCTTTTGTTCTTGGGTAATTAGTGACATGCAGTGTGTAATAAAATCCCATATCCCTCCTTCATCACTTTAACTTTTATTTGTTAGTTATAGAATATAATCCAGAATTTGTTACTTTTATTGATGTTTGTGATATTGGGACCAAGATTAATAAATAGATTTGCTAGCCAATATTATAATTGAACCTATTTTCTAATATAAGTTATTCTTTTCATATTGCAGTAAGAGTCTCATTGCTATTGATTCAAGTTGATATTTAAATTAATGATGAAAGAACCTAAAGTCATGTTGCTTATCTTTTATTGCAAAGCAAATACCCTACATATCATTGCTGTACTAAAATCTTGAGTGTATCTGAGCTACTATCAATAATGTTACAGTGCTGATTATAATTATTGTCTTGTTAAATGGCCTGTATTCACCATGTTACAGTTAATATTGATATAATGGATCATATATTTAATTCTGAAAAAGTAATCTTTAGTAATCTTATAGATCATACCATCTTGTTCATGGTCACCATAATAACTCATGTAAATAAAATCTCTGTTTAAGATTTTGAAATGTAGTTTTAAGATACAGTCATTAGTGAGATAGTTATTAAATGAATAGTCACATAATTTATTTTGGGGTAATTTAATATACTTTCATGTAATGTTGTGATGGGTCTTCATGGTATACCCTGGTCATGATCGGATTGTATGGTAACAGTCTTCTGTTATATCATTCATTTTGCCTGTTATGGTCCATGTTAAAAAGTACAATACTCTAGCAGTTCAATAAACAATATGTATTTTATTCTAATCAGTATTTATTAACAAAACACAAGCTATGTTATACACTGTATATGTTTAAACATGAGGAGTGTTTAGAACAAAATATAGCATAGTTTGTAGTTTTACTGTATATTTACTAAAAATATGAAAAAAATTATTTCATGCATGATGCTATTAATAATCAATTTTATATGATCAAAGGGTATTAAACATAAGTTGAAAATATAACTTATTTTTTTAATTTTTGTCATTTATTCTTGTAATTTATTTGTGTCTTATCCAAGATAAAGGCAGTATTCTTAGTAGAAAAATATAAATTTTATTAAATATTAAACTTTTTACAACAAACTTTCATCACATTAATAATAAGATTATCAATAAATCTTAAAAGGTGTACATTACCTTAAATGATAATTTTTATTTAATTAATTTTTAATTGAAATTTTCATTCTCATAAAAGTTAATACAGTATCAACTGGAAATAGCAAAGATTTAATCATTTATATTATTAAAACTATAGCATTCAATTGTACATTACACTTTTTAGCCTAATTTTATTTAATTATGATTTCTCTTATGTAAAATAAATTAAATCATGCACAGTTGCTTTAAAAAGAATAGTAATAATAACAGCAGCTGCAAACAAAACTCAATATGTTATTGGTTAGATAATCATAAAAGTAAAAACATTTGATCACAGAACATGGAGTGCACCTAAAATAAATTTTAAAATGCCTTTGGTCATATGTTTATAATTATATTCTTCCACAAGGTGTTAAAAGTGGATAGAAACCTGTTCCTGCTTTGCATGCGAATGTTGTAGTGAAAATTACACCACTGAAATATTTTTTATTATTGGATAATCTTTAGACTAATGAATGACTAATAAAAATTATTAATAGTCTTTTATTAAGTGATTTGTGTCAAAGTTGTGATGGCAGAAAACTTGATACTTATCAATTAGACTGCAGTAATTTGTTATACATATATGTATGCACTGAACAATAATGAAAGTATGTGTAAAAGGTTGTGGTTTGGGCCAACTGATGAGTATTGGTTCAGCATGAAAGGTGCATCTCAGGGGATCATACATATTTTTCAAATCTTTGGATCCTTTGTTTATGATTACACCCTTCCATAAGGTGTTGAAAGTGGATAGAAACTATCTCTATTTTGTACAAGAGTAGCATAATGAAAATTACACTACAAAATATTATTTAGCTTTGAATATTCTCTAGTTTAATGAATGACTAATAAAAATTATCCATGCAGATTATATTAACTTTTTTTAATATATGCTTCATTATAATTTAAAGACTTGTGAATATCAATCCTATCTTTTATTAGAATCGTAATGATGATCTTAAATTTAAAAAATATTCCTTTACACAGCATATTTTGCAAATCATATTTTTATTATATAGTGTATTCATCCAGAATTTTGAATCTTTTTTTATTACATATGTTTAATAAAATGTTTATCCATTAATTATCAAGTTTTTTTTAAAGCATTATTTTTTGATCAGGTTTTTATTGTTTTTATTTATTTTGAATTTAGAGTAATAATTTTTTTTATCATAAGAAATTATTATAATTGTTTGTGTTTTACGTGAGATTTTTAATTTATGAAGCATTTGGGGGAATTAATTGACTTCACTATGCAGGATAAAACTATTATTTAATTACAACTTAGAAATAATATTTTATTTATGTTTAAATTATCAAACCTTTTGTTTGCCTGACTTATAATATCTTGTTCAATAATGGTCAACTACTGGGCTTTTATTGCATTTATAAGAATTTAGAGAAATCATTAGACCAGTTGGAATGATGAGAAATTTTACTGTGAATTATAGAAAGAGTAAGAGTAATTAACATTTGTTTTATTGATAGTGAAAGTGAATTTGATTAATAAATTGATTTATTTTGTTTGATGTTTCAAAAAATAAAGATATAGAATGGGGGGAAAATGTTAATTATTAGGTAACTTGTATATCAATCAAAAAATATTCATACAGTTAAACAGTCTTCTTACTGATAAAATAAATATTTGAATAGGTGAAAAGATTGCTAAATATGTGTTTTTAAATTCTCAGTGTTTGTTTTGATATTCATTTTGCTGGTATGGGAGTGATTTCTGGATAGTTTTTTAAATATGTATGAAATTGACTATTTGATGATGGAAATAGAAATGATCAGAAAGTGAGAACTGCTATAGCTAAACTAATCCACTCACAGGATCCAATTTTATGATAGCTTTTATGGATTGGAATCTTTGATAATTAAGAAAACAAAAAAAAGGTTGAAGACTTATGACATGTGAATGTTGGAAAAAATAGAAAAAAAAAATTGAACAAATCAGCAGTATTGAAATATTGAGAAGAATATGTAAAAATTGATTGTTTATTGAGTTAGATAAATTAAGAATCAGTATAAAATAAAAGAAAATGATGTTAAAAGGAAATTAATTGATCTAAATGAAGGGACTAAATATGACTGAAGAGTAAAGCAAAATATAGAAAGTTTTGTACATTTCTTCCAGCTTGATATTGTCAATCTTTCTTCCGACAATTAATTAGTAAAATGGAATAATTGTTGTTTTTTAAAGGTTTTTATCACTTTTCAATGATTGCCCTATCTAGATTGATACAGAGATAAGAGTGATAGACTTTAAGCCTTAAATTCCATGAATGGTAGTCCAGCTCTATCACTTCTGGTGGTTGAATTTCTTATCAGTTCCTGAACAATGGTGCATTCAATTATATTAAATATATTTTTGATGATTTTAGATGCTTTTGGATAATCCTTGTATTTACTATAAATATTTAACATTGCTCAGGTTGCCCTATATATTTAACATGGTGTTAGCATGATGATCTCAAGAACTGAAGATTTCTGCATTGATGCTTCATATGCACTCCCCTGAGTAGTAACTTTGATTTACTATTATAATTACTATTATTACTAATAATAATAATAGTAGTAGCAGTAGTAGTTTTAAAGTATATTTTATTGATAAAAAATGAAAACTGCATTGCATTACCAAATACAACTTAATAGATGAACAGCAGAATTAGACTTTTGTCCATGATAAAAATAAATATGTTGATCATATTGGCAAAGCAGCAAATAAGAAAAAAAAAAATTTTTTCAGTGTTAAAGAAAATGAAAAAAAGACTTGATTCATAGAAACAATATATATATATATTGAATTAAATATTTCCATGGATTGTTATTACAATAAAGAATAGAAATGAGATTGTATCCATGTAAACAAAGAAAACTTTTTAGCCTTTGATATTTCCAAGAAACTTAATTATCGTTAAGTGACAATCCCTGAAGGTAAACTAGTTTTCTTATTAATCTATAATAGATTTTTTGTTGGAGTTTATTGTGTGTATATACATCTGGGTCTTGTTTTATGCGGTAGATAGGTTCCTCAGAAAATTCACACAAAAATAAACGTAACTTACCTTGAAAATGAGGGATATGTTCCAGTAATTTTCAGAAGTCGCATAAAAGCAAAGCAACAAGGAAAAATTACTTTAAAATTCACATTAAAAAAATAAGGAAATAAAGTATGACTAATAAAAAATTTCAAATATTTGAAAAAACTAATATAAGACAAACTTTTTTTACTTTTTTTATTAACTATAGTATTTAATTTTACATTTTTTCATACATATTTTAGTCATTACCATGTTTGACAATATGTGTTCATTTGTGAACTAGTAAGAAATCAGATTTGTGATATGTGTACAACTAGCGCCACTTTCAGTTTTGAGCTGTGTTCATGGTTTTCTGTTTCTATATTAAAAAAATGAGACCGCAATCAAAACAAAAAGATTATACAAGATTATTTTCAGTTTATAAAATCAATAAAATCTTCATTATTATTTATTTTAAAAATCTAAAAAAATATTTGTTTCTGTTAATATCTAACAAAATTCGATTTAAAAGTTTAAAAATTTTGAATATTTATTGCGATATTTTTATACGGACATATAAATCTATTAGTATTTCAAGTCAAAATAAGTTATTAATAATTTAAATTTCTTGATATCTCATAAATATAGTGAAATATGAAAGATATTAAGAAGAAACATGAATTGCATAACTTCAAAATGGCATTAAAATAATCCGCATAAAGCCAGACCCAGGTCTATATAACATAGGTCAAATAGTTAAATTGCAAAAATGTCATAAGAGTATCTTTAAACTTTATTTTTTCTAAATATAAAAAAATTATTGTTACTGTTACTACTACTGCTATTATCACTACCACTATTACTACTACTATTACTACTACAGTAGCAACAAGAATGGAAAATATTTTTAAAAAAAACAGCAATGCTGATGGTTAACTAGGTGTAGATAAAGTATTAAATTTTGATACATACTATATTAATAAATTTATTATATCATTTTATTATTCAAATTATTTATTATTATTATTATTATTATTATTCAAATTCTGACTCTAGGTGGAGTAGAGAAATCATCATTTTAAATCATGTCAAGAAGTCATCTGATTAGAAAGAATTATTTTAATCAGATTTTTAAATGGATATAAAAACTAAACTTTTTTTTAAAAAAAAGGATTGGAAATGAATTTAAAATTAAATAACAAAAAAGCTTTAGAAGTAGTTTTTTTTTTTTTTTTTGCCTTTAGCAAACAAGAAATAACTTTTTCTACCAACTTTTATAATGGCTAGTAGGTATCGTTAAATTCATGTAAGCTTTTAAGGTTTGCTATGTAGTTTACGTTAAAATCTTGTCTTTTTGTAAAACTACAAAATCCTAAGGCTTTTGTTAGGTTTTTTTTGTTATAACTTAAATTTTACACATTCTTAATGATTAAAAAGAAATATATCATTTGAAATAAAATGTCGAGCCCCCCCCCCCTCATTTCATTTAAATTTACTGATATTAGTTGACACAATAAAATGATGCTAAAAGGCGTTCATTCCTTTTTCTCTCTTTATTTATAAAATATAAGAAGAAAAAATATTTTAATGTTAGTGTATATTTCATAAAAATTTTATGTTGAATTTGTTTTGTTTTTACTTTTGTATATTTTGTTATGAATATTTAATTACTATTTTTTTTTCATGTTTATTTTTTTAATTAATTTCTAAGATAGTTCGTTAATGTTATGTTTGTTTACTTTTTGAATTTACTATTATGATTATTATTTTATCATTTATTGAATTTTTTTTAAGAATTAAAATTACATGATCAAAAATTCATATTAGAGAATATTTTACTTAGGAAAATGTTGATAATTAATTAATCAGGTATTGATTAATTAGCAAGTAATTATCAACTGGTCCACCTCAGGCATCTGTTTTGTTTTTTTTTTGTATTTATCATTTTTAATGTTTTTATTTTAATATAAAAGAAATGTATTCTTTAAAATAAAATTAAAAATACTGTTTGAATATTTTTAAAAATTTAAATTAAATAAAATATATGTGCATGTACTGGAGGTGGCTTTCGTAAGAATTTTTGCTTAAGAAACAAGAGCAATTCCTTTACATTTTTTGCGATGTAATCAAATAGTAGCGTCTTCTATTTTTACCTCCTGCTAATTATCTAAACATTTTTTAATTGTACGAAAATAAGATTCACTACTAACAAACTTTTATAACAAAATATAAAAATCTGTGAACATGGGATCAGTTTTCATGGGAGTATACTATTTTTCCTCCGGTCTGTGAACACTACACCATTTTACAACTTTAATTTTATTGTAATTTGCATATCGATATTCATTTCATCAATCCAAATTATTTTTAAAATCCTTTCAACTAACAATAGTTAAATATTACCTTTACTGATTAATAATTGATAATTAGCTCTAATACCTATGAGACAAATTGTCTATAAAAAATAATTCTAGATTTTGCCTATATTATAATCTCAAGTGATGGATTTAGTAGGCAAATCTATTAACTATTACACCGCAAGACCTCCATGAAACATTTTCAGTTATCTCAATTAAATTCTAAATTACATTTAGAATTGAAGTCTAAATCATGAACACAAATTAAATAATTAACCATTATACTACCAGGCTCCAAAATTAGTTTCTGGCTAATTGTTTTTTATTTAAGATTACAAATCTGTTCAGTGACATGAAAGCACTGTCGCCAGATAGATATAGCACAATATTTTGGGTAAGAAAATATATTGCAAAATTTTTATTTAGGTTTATTACTAATATTTTTTAAACCATTCTCTTGTGAAAATCTGATCTTTGAAATTTACTGAAGTATGGGTTTGTGAATTAAGTTAGAGATCACTATTGTTTTGGAATAACATAGTGTACAAAATAACTGGACTATTCATTACTCTGAGGTAATGGTCATTCACCTCTAATTATATGTAATATAGAAACATAATCATGCTTTTCTAATGGCTAGATGATTGACTGAGTCATGGTTTACCAACTTTTTATTTTAAATGAGGTTCTCATGTAATTTAGTATAGTAATAAGGTTGGTGAATAAAACTATAATTCATTAATTAATTGCCAGCTTCAAAAAGATAAATGGAAAAATATTAAGTATGGCAGATTCCCTAAAGATCTTGTGAACCCCTAATACAACAATTTTTTTTAAGTCAAAAGAGACTTCCTGGCATGTTGGAATATGCTCACAGTCTTTTATGATTGCAAAGATAACATATGGATCTAAATATCATTTTAAAACTTTGTTGTTTTATAATTTAGCATTGTTACTTATCAGATTGAACCAACTCAGATTATCATGAGTTATCTAGTTGGGTTAATTAACTGGAAAAGTCTGTTATGTATAAATTCTCAGCTGCATGAAGTAAATGCCAACATCTGTCTTTACTTCAATTATTCTTCTTTTATGATGGTAATAGAGATATAAAAGCCATAGTCTATTGAAGCAGTTCTTTAAAATAATAGAGAAAAAAGTATAAAGTACGATGAAGCATAATTGGTTGAGATTAGAAGGAAAAAAATGTTAAGAAATAACAACTGAAATTGAACAGATTGAAGAGAAAAAACATTAAATGAAATAAATATATGTGATGTCAGCTTCATTGTTATACAATAAGCTGATATAAATGGAAACTTCAACAAAATGTTTGATTTTTTCTTTTCTAGTTTTGTGTATTTCATCTTTACTATTTAAAATTAGCAAATAAAATTTTATATAAAAGTGTTTTATTTTAATTTGTGATTAGTAATGTTTGAAGGCCTGGTATAACTGATGGACATTTCTTTTAAACATCCTGAAACTTTTGTATTATCATAATGAAAAATATCTATATTAATTATTTTTATTAGTCATTCATTAAACTAGAGATTACCTAATAATTAATAATATTTCTGTAATATAATTTACTATTGGATAATCTCTAGTCTAATGAATGACTAATAAAAATTATTAATATACTTTCATTAAATGATTTGTGTCAAAATTAAGAGGGCAACACATTTGATACTGTAGTAATTTGCTATCTATATATGCACTAACAATGATAAAGATATGTGTAAGAGATTAAATAGTCTGGGTCAACTGATGAGTGCTGTTTCAGCATGAAATGTGCATCTTGGGGGTCATATATCATTTTCACATGTTTTGATCATATGTTTATGATTACATCCCTCCACAAGGTGTTAAAAGTGAATAGAAACCTGTCCTTGCCTGATGTGAGAGGGGTGTAGTGAAAATTACATTACAGAAATATAATTCATTAATGTAAAATATCTATATCTCATTTTTACTATGAATTAATAGAAGGTACTTAAATGCTTTAAATTAGTATTTTTCAAACTAAGTTCTGTGGAATCCAGGGATCCACAGGGATTCCATATAAGTGGTCATTGATCCATGACAAGTTTCAGATAAATAAATTATTGATTGAAGTTTCAAAAGTTATAGTAAAAATATCCCAATTCCATTTCCCATGCATTTTATTACTAAAATAATGACATAAAATGTCAAATAATTAGTGAATTTATTAAAAATTTCATTTTAAAAGTACTCCCACTTCCATTTATTCTTTTAATTCTTTCTTTATGTATAATAAGTATTATTCATTGGTTTTCATTAAGAAAGCCAAAATCAACCTTCTTGCTATGAAATTTAAATCAGCATTATAGCAGCCAAATAGATAAACTTTCCTGCTTCTTTTTATTTTCAGTAAATAAACTTTTATTCTTTATAAATAATTTGCATAATTCAATTTATTTATTAGAATATTAACTTAGAAACAGAATAAAAGTAATAAACCAAAATAGTCAGAATAAACTATTTAATTTTATTATTGCAACAAAATAAACATTTTTTGAATGAAAAAAAATTACTAATTGACCAAATTTAAATTAATATTTGCATGGTTGAATAAAAAATTTTGTTTATAATAAAAAAAAGTTTCAATACAGTTTGAATCTAAACTCTACACGTTCATCAAAAACAAATAATTTAATTTTACAAAAATAATGTAATAATTAAATTGTGTTATAATCTGTTGGTTTTTCAATTTCCAGAATTTAAATAAAAGCCATGGTTATGCAAGAACCATAATTACATTGAGACCAATGAGAAGCCTTTCTTATTAGTTGAAACTCCATCTCTGCTTTCTTTTTACTTGAAATCCTTAACTTCTTAAAGCCTTCTCTAAACAGTGCTGATATTTAGACAATTTTAGTGGAATTATTATCAATGAACATACATTTTAATTGCAGTTTTTTGCTGTTAAATGTTTGAAAGCCTCTTAAACATGAGCTATACAATAGCCACAAGTGAAACAACCATTCTGGGCCTGATTGCACTCTCATTTAGCATAATTCCCTCTTAGAGCCATAACTTATGCAGAAATAGTTAAAATTATTATAATATCTATATATAACTAAATTATATATCCTCAGTTCTTGTCAATTTAATCTTTAAAATCATATATATTCAAACATATATAAAATTATAATACGGCTAGACATATGATAGTTTGGGTAAAACATTTTCTTATATGACTAACATGTGCAGAAATAAGAAAACTGTTACATATTGTATTTTAATGGCAATATTTGTAAAAGTGTAAACTATCCTTTAGATAATGGATGAAGTTTTATATTGTTTTATTTAACATCATATTTACTTTTATTTGTTTTTAAAATCTTTTAAGACTTTAAGTTCTGTAATTTTTTCATCTTATCTATAAGGATTCCATGGGCACAAAATGTCTGAGAAACTCTGTTCTAAATTATAATTTAATAATTTATAGCTTTTTACCATATTAACTACATGTTGCTTATATGATATGGATATTTAATTCAGTTGGTGATGTTTATGAAGTGATTTAAATTCTTGTTTGACTAGAATTTATATATATATATGCTTATTAATTGTGTAAAATGTAACTTTATTAATGATTTTATATTCCATCTTTCCAATAAATTACATTATTACATATATAGCTTCTATCTCATTATCCATGGTTGATTGTTCTCTCTCTCTCTCTCTCTCTCTCTCTCTCTCTATCTATCTATCTATCTATCTATCTATCTATTTATTACAGTATTATTTTGTTTTAACTGCATTATTTTAGTTTTTGTTGTTGCTGTCTTAATGTTATTACCAAGGTTTTAGATAGCCTGAGAAAGCTTGGATCCAAAAGGAATGAATATGCTAGTGGAATTATTGTACATAAAGTCTTTTTGTGTATATATTGAATTAAATCTTTCCATGGATTGTTATTATAATAAAGAATAGAAATGAGATCATATCTATGTAAACAGAGGTAAACTTTAACTATTGATATTGCCAAGAAATGGTCAATTACTACTAATTGACAATTCCTGAGGCTAAACTAGTTTTCTCATTTATCTATAATATCTCTTTTGTTGGGGATTTTTGTTGAAGTAAAAGGGGTTCTCTTTTACTTCAAACCCAAGTTATTATATGTATTTAAACCCAGAAAGCTATTTATATATATATATATATTTAACATTTCAGTATGTGGAAATATCTGAGAAAGCTATTTATATATATATATATATTTAACATTTCAGTATGTGGAAATATCTGATAAAAATTATCATTTTATAGCATCTGATTGAATGGTGGAACAGTCTATTATTTATAAGAAATTGTAAAAGGTTATTAACTTTTATTAAATACTGTTAGCACTTTAATCTTTATTTAACACTAAGAGAATGCATTTAAAAGTATATATTTTTGAGTGCAGAAAGTATTAACAGTTTTTTTTTCTTTTCATTAATTACAGTCTACTGACATCTGACAATGATTTTTCCAATATGAAAATTAAACATATTTCCACATTTTGACATAGTTTAACATTTCCATCTGTTAAAAATTATTAATATAGATATAAACATATTAGAGAATAAATTATAAGCTTATTTTAAGAAATCAACTATTTCTTCAATGCTATTGGCATTCTAATAATAGTGAAAATTATGGTTTTGATTTTGAAAACCATGATTATGATACTAATGCATTGAAAGTATATTTGTTTGTTTTTTTTTTTAAATTATATACTTTATTCTCTGTTAAAATGTCTTTATAATATTTATAATAATGGCAGTGGTTTATTTATATATACCTATGATAAAGTTTATAAAAAATGGTATTGATTATAATATCTACTTATTCACAAAATAGTTGTATGTATGCTTGTGAATTATAAACAGCATTAATTTTAATCTTTTACGAAGATTAAATATAATAGAGATTTAAATTTTTGTTTATTTTTTTTAGTTAAGCAATCTCCAGCTTGAAAAGATATAACAATTTTAAAATATTTTCAATTATAATTAATGTTATAAAGTTTATAGAATTATTAAGAAATTGAAATAAATCTAAAATTTATTGATTATTTAATTTATACTGTGAAATAAAAAATGCAAAAAATGTACATCTGAGCCTCCAGTTATCCACATTATAAAATTAAATACATTTTATTTTTATTAATATCATTAAAATAAATGGAAATATATTTGCAGTGCAAAAATAAGTTTTCAAAATAATTTAAAATGTGTCTTCTTGCCAAGAACAATGTGAAAAATTCCCATCGTTGCATGCTACAAGGAAATAAATTTGGATTATTGCATATCACCTGATTATACCTGACATCTATCTGAAAAATAAAAAACTAAATTTCACTACTCTTATAAATAAACTGTTACGTGGGAGAAAAGTAACTGACAGAATAATTATTGCTAAAGCAGCATCAAACTGGAATAGTGCTTGAGAATGAACAAAATTGGACTGGCAATACTGTGCTAATTAAGTTCAGAACCAACCACGAAAAGGTTAAAATTGTATTTCATATCTATATTTACAAATAAGCAAATAAAATCTACTTAAAATAAATTTGTAAAATTTAAGCCTATTACAATTTATATTAGAGTGGTTTTGGTACAACTGACAAATGGAGTTACCCTTGAAACTGGTCTTGAGAGTGTCTTATTTTACTTTGCTTTGCTATTGGGTAGATAATATCTATTTGTATACAGATTGATTAGAGGTAATGAATGCTCAATTCAATCTAGATAAGACTGGAATTGGACTAATCCATTATTTAAAGGCAAGGTAAGATATGTCAGAAACCTTTGTATATGTATATGACAATAATTACAGAGTTTAGTTTTTATATGTAACATGTTCATTTTCTTTTCATGATAATTTGATAAAGGGTGTTTTAATGATCTTATTTGCAATGAGTAATACAACAGTATATCCCTGTAAAAAAAAATGTCATTCTCCAATATACATAAATGCTCTTCTCTGAATCAGTGCATGTGTTCCGTAATAACATAGCTTAGATATTCACCACAAAATTTTTAAGGCATTGTAATATCTGAATCATGAGTTATGACACAAACACGTGTCAATGTTTTTACATTAAACCATGATGGAACAATGTACTAATATTCAATTGTGTTATAAATTTGACAAAAATGCTCCTGAAAGGTTTGAAGGGACTCATACTGTGAATGATAATGAAGTCATGAGTTGCAAAAGCATTTTTAAGTGGGTTGCAAAATTTCATGATGGCAAAGAGGAAATTTAAGACAAGTGATGAAGATACAAAAGACACTGTCACATTCTGTGGTGTAATTTGAAGTCCTGACATGCTAACGTTTTAAAGTTTTGTAATAAGTAACTAAAGTATGTGGCTACATAATTCATGCATTAATTCAGGGATGATACTGCAGGAAATTTGATCAGAAAATGAGCCACTGGGATATGCATATATATATATATATATATATATTAGATATGTATGGGTAAGAGAACAAATATATATATATATATATATTAGATATGTATGGGTAAGAGAACAAACATGTGTTACTGACCTCATTGAAAAAATTAAAAGATTGAAGTGGAGTTGGGCTGAACATATTGCTAAAAGAGATGATAATAGATGGACAATTGAAATCTTAAACTGGATTCCAAGAGATTGTAAAAGACCCAGAAAGAGACCACATGTGAGATGGGTGGATTAAATAAGAAAGTGTGTAGGGGTGTTGTGGAGAAGAGAAGCTAAAGATTGGAGAAGATGGATTAAACTTGGAGATACCTTCATCCTGAAGTGGATTGATAATGATTGATGATGATTAGATATGCACATATAGAGACATTTGTCAGTTTTAACACATGATGTGATTGTTAAAATAACTAGAACAATTGTTACTATTGCAACACTGAAAATATATATATATATAAAACTAATAAACCAGTTAAAATTACAAATTTGAGGAATTATGGTTTAAAACTTAAAAATTAGTTAAGCACAGTTAAAGGTATAAGTAGATTTGACAAAATAATTTAATTATAGCTGTTGGATTCAGACTTACTGTCATTTAAATGAATCAGCTAAAATATATAAATTAATAAAATAATCTAATTAAGAAAAGTTGGAATTAAAGTGAGGGCACTAATTTAGAAGGAAATCTGCTATATTAAGCAGTCGTGGAATAATGAAAATTATCTTCCCCTCAGATTAGGACAGCTATAAAAATGCAAGAATTAAGTCTCATGTACATAAAAATCAATAAGCAATCAGAAATGTATTATCAAACCATTGTTGGCCCAGAGTCCATTGTTGTCAGTGTAGTGACCCTACAAATTGCTTGAGGTTTTTCTACTCCCATCTTACAACAATTAGTAAACAGCTATCTGGAACTATCTATAAATCAGCTATTTGAAAAAATATATAAACTCAATTGAAAGATTTTAGCTATTTAAGAAAAGTCTATTAAATTACAAGTGTCTCTTTCAGATCACAAAGTTTATGCATGTGCTAAAAAATTAGTGTGATTAAATGTAAATATATTTTATCCTTAAAAACTAGTTTTACATTATATGTCAAAATTTTATGACATTAAATATTTAATGTTTATAGCAATTTCTAATGTTTTTGTAAAAGTTACCCTCAAGTAAAAATTGTTCATGATTTAATTTAAGCATTAATAGTAACTACTTACAAAAATTACCATCTTCATTTGAATTTTAGTCCTATGGCATGAAAATGGCTGCCAAATGAACTAATCACTGCATTGCCAGTTTCTTGATATTAACTGTAGAAATGTACAACATGTAGACTATTGTAAGTTTATTTAGAAACATTCACATTTAAATTTTTATTTAAATAAATCTCTAGATACAGATTATTTTTAAATATATTAATACTCACGTAATTATTTACTCTATAGGTGAGAAACATTGAAGCACCAAACTGAGAAATGTTCACATCACTACATTCAGTTGATAAACATTACACGATCACCATTTTTTATTGTCTTAAAACCAATCCTGCCTAATAGGATAGTGGTGGCTATGGTGATTAAAGAACCAAAGTCACCAAAATGTATAGGTACTGAACTGACTTCAGACCTGTATGACTATATAAGCTAATGAGTTTGAATTGAAAATATTATAGTGTTTTCAATTTAAGACTCATAGTTTTGTAGTTAAGTAGAGATAAAAGGGTGGCTGCTGAAGAATTGCATTAGATCCTAAGATCTAGGTGCAGTGCTCTCAGTCCAAGACTCCTCACTGATGAAGGTCACAAGCCAGAAACTAGTCTGGGGATATTGGATGAATGGGCCTTAGATGGGGATTTTATGCACAAGCCTTCTGGCAATCATTGATTACTCTGACTTAAACTGAGTGGCAATATGTATAGAGAGTTTTGCCTGTTTTAATACATTCAGTTGAGAAACTAAAATTAGTAAATTAAAACATATTACTAACTCTCCTGGTACATTTCCCCACCATCATCACGATTCTGGACTCAAGTTAACATTCATGAATGTTTAAGTTTTTTCAATTCACAAGCAGTTTAAGGAATGGACATAGTCAATCCAACTATACTTCCAATAGCTGTTGATAAATGGATATCTACTTATATTATATATAGTAAAGAATCATAGACCAGATTGGTCATGAGATGGTAAATGTGTTAAAAGATTACATATTTTATAATTAGTTGAATTAATGTCCATGGTTCTGAGCAACTACATTTTTGGTAAGATGTAAACCATGAATTCACTGTCCATAGTTATATTATCATTTCCCCTACTAGTGGTGAAAATTGCATCAGTCATGTGTTTATTTTGTAGTTTAGAGCATCATCTTTGCTTGACTAATGAGCAATAAAATGATGATATTTATTATCAACAAAGAATAAATTAATAATCTAGATTTACCTACTTACAATCTGGGCTGGTTATAAAAAAAATTTTGGAAAAAAAAATTTAGCATGTTTGGAAAACATTCATTCAATGAAATATATTTCCAGTTCCATTCAGATTTGGATGCCAAATCATTGGACTAACCACTTATCAGGAGGCCCCTGGTCAATACTATTAACCATTCTATACAGATTTATTACCAGACTGTATTTATTCATAGATTCTGTAAATTGACAGCCTATGCAAGATTAGGTATAAAGGAAATCAAAATAAAACTTTAGTAAAAAGTCGTTTTAACATTTTATGAGTTTTTTTTTTTTGTTCGCGGCCCTGTTACTATTAATAATGACTTTAGTTCTGAAAATCTATCAATTAAACTTTATTAGTGACATTCTCACTATTGAAGAAAAATATGGAGTGAATTTAATAAGCATTTTGTAAAAGTCATCGAAATCAATGTACTAAGCATCCGAAGTTATAATTAATCAATTAACATTATGAATAGAATTTAATTGTAGATGTTAACTTATACATTTAATACCCAAGAAACACTCGTCGAATATTTATTTAAAGCTTCAATATTTGAAATGTTAAAAAACTATGTACTTATTATTAAAATCTCCGATTTTATGTTCACCTTTTATTTTTTAATAAAAATAAAAACGTCTATTATTTTTAGTTTTTCTGTACCATTATAAATATATCCAAAACTATTGTTTTTGTTCTATTTATTCATAGAATATATTCTACTATATATATATATAAAGTTGAAGGTTTGCCGACCATCTGTTAAGAGTTTTTGTCTATTTATTGTAACAACTGTCATAATATCTAACTCTGCAGTACACTTTTCATTGAATATTAATAACACTTTTTGTATGAATCATACAAATATTGCTTGCTTGGCTCCTGCATCACATCTTTTCACGTGAAAATCATTCCAAAAGAGAAAAATGTAGTTTATGTCTAATGTTGAAAGAGGTCAGAGTTGTTTCAAATATATTAATTTTTAAAAAATGTTCAAGGTTTGTTTCTGATAAAGCAATCTTTTTATCTCTTTTTAAAAAACTCGATTAAAGTGCAGAAATTATATTTAAAACATATTTTTCAAGAAATTTAAGGACTGTGTTAATAATTGTTTTGATAATTTCTAAAAAGGCTTTTTTGTGCTATCCAATACTAAATAAAAAGAATACTACCTAGATTGCTAAAATTTAAAATGTACGCACGCACATATAAATCTATATGTACGTATGGAAAGAACTGTGATCATATTTTTTGAGATCCGAGTGCTATTAAATTATTAAACTTTAATATCTAATTTCTACAGGACCCCTGGGCGATATTCAAAGGTCTGTGTAGGAATATGGAATGATACTATTTAAGAATTAATCCATCCATCTGTCGTGATATGGGGAAGGAATCTAGATAGAACTCAATATTTTTAGAGCAGCTGAAAACTTTTAAAAATATTTTTCTGATTATTGATCTATAGCCAGAATAGTTAGTTATTCCTATTATTATTTGTCAGCAAATACGTTTTTAACCTAATCATTATCAACACTCCTTCCTCTTTTTTTAAAAAAAAACTCTAGTGAGAACATCACCCCTATTTGCAATATTTTATTTTTTACAATTATACTTTTATTCTGCATTATATATTGATAATATTTACATATTTATTGCAAATGTAAATTTACAAATAAAAGGCATTCTAAAAATTATTATTTGAATTTTGCAAAATAGAACAATTAATGTATTAAAGTAAACATGTAATAATTATAATGGCACTTTGTTTGATGGCTTGTAATTTATCTATTCATAAAAATTATTAAACAAAATATTCATTAGAATTCTATTTTTAAAATGAATTTTAGTTGAGATAATATAAAAGACAGAAAATATATATTAAAAGTAAAAGACTAAATTTATTATTATTTCAAATTTCATAAAACAATTTATTCGCCAGAATTTGAATATGCCTTTCTTGTTAGCCAGTAAAAATAACTTCTGCTTTCTCATACAATATGTTTTGACAATTTGTTGTATTAAAAACAAACATTTAAAAATAAAAGCTAGCGGTAATCACCTAATTTTTTTGGTTTAAAATAAATGTTTTATAAATATGTTGCATAAATAAGTTTAAATGTGTAAATAAATTATTGAAAAGTACAACTTTTAAATATTTTTTAAAATAGTTAGGACCAAAAATCCCAGATGTTGTTGGTTGTTTGGTATTATAATATAACCAATATGGCATTGTCAGCCATATTTGTTATCAATCTTCTGTCAATACAACTTTTTATATTGTGCATATATTTCACATGATCACCATCTCATGCTAGCACATAACTGTTAGTGAACAGGCAAAAACTCTCCATATAGTAGTGCCACCTTGTGCTAACCAGAGTAATCAATGGATGCCAGAAAGCTTGTGCATAAAATCCCTATCTAGTACCTACTCATCCAATATCCCCAGACTAGTTTCTGGCTTGTGGTCTTCATCAGTGAGGAGCCTTGGATCTGAGAGCACTGCACCTAGATCTTAGGATCTAATGCAACCCTCCAGCAGCCACCTTTTATCTCCACTTCACTATAAAACTATGCTGGAGGGTTGTATTAGATCCTAAGATCTAGGTGCAGTGCTCTCAGATCCAAGGCTCCTCACTGATGAAGACCACAAGCCAGAAACTAGTCTGGGGATATTGGATGAGTAGGTACTAGATGGGGATTTTATGCACAAGCCTTCTGGCATCCATTGATTACTCTGGTTAGCACAAGGTGGCACTACTATATGGAGGGTTTTTGCCTGTTCACTAACATTTATTTCACCATGCAATTTTCATCATTCTGCCCTGTTGTTTGCTTCTCTACTTCAAATCTGCACTTTTTTCTGTTTATTATCTTTTATATATAATTGTAGAGAATTTGAACACAGTCTTTCAAGTATCCTTCAGCTCTTGACTCTATCTTATACAATTGATTCACATCATCACACATGTGAAAAGATAAATAATCTTCAAAGTACATAATATGTGCTGAACTAGCACTCATAAGTTGGTCCAGATCATTATCTCCCACACATATATATAATCAGTGCTTGGTTTATATTAAGATAGCAAATCTTCAAACATTAATGGACAGGCTTCAATCTAGTCCACACTTTCAACTCTTCAGCCATCCATACCATTGAAAATCTGATGGAATACCCAAATCTTTTGTTGATGCCAATATTATTGTGGTGCCCTTGATCTTAAGTCATTCTGACCTTCATGTATAAGACTTTGTCTATTTAAATAAATAGAACAGGGATGGGAAGGATACACACTGAATCTGTTAATATTACAATATGAGTATCATTTAATGTACATTAAAATTAAATATAATTGTAGAGGATTTGAACACAGATTTTCAAGCACTTTTCAGCTATCTACTTTATCTAATATTATAGATTCAGCCTGTATCCTGTCCATCCCTCATTTGAGTATTTAAATGGACAAAGTCCTATACATGAGGGTTCAGACTGACTTAAGGTCAATATGGGCATCATCATAATATTGGCATCAACAATGGATCTGGGCCTGCCATCATCAGATTTTCAATGTTATGGATGGCTGAAGAATTGGAGAGTGGAGTAGATTAAAACCTATCCATTAAAGTTTTAAATTTTTTTATCTTAATATAAACCAAGCACTGATTATATATGTGTGTGGGAGATAATGATCTGAACCAATGGATGAATGTTGGTTCAGCACAAAATACATATATTGAAGATGATTTATCTTTTTCACATGTGTGTTGTCATGTGTATTGGTTGTATGAGATAGGGTCAATTTTAGCAGAAGAGCACTTGAAAGTCTGTGTTCAAATCCTCTACAATTATATCCAATTTCCAAGTATATTAAATTTTACTTGTATTCTAATGTCTTTTATACAGTATCATTATTATTTATTATCAGAGTCAGGTCTGACACATCCATTTAGTTACATTTTATTTCTCATCTCTTACTCTACTCTGTAAACATTCTTAGCTACTTCATTTATCTATTTCATCAATCAGCTTCTTCATTTTTATTAAAGCATTCACAGATCCTTCCAACAAATCTTTCATAATTTATCTATCACTAAATATAATCACCATTTAATTTCTTTATATATATATTTTTTTTTTAATATTTTTTTTTTATTTTTAGTTTAATTTTTTCTCATTGTTAAATCTATTCACCTATTTCCATTTTTGTCACATTCATACTTTCTAAGTCTGCACAATATTTTTTCCTGATTTCCTCAATTTTATATGTTTCTATAATATACATGATTATTAATTTAATCTTTTTTAATTTTTGCTGGACCATAAATATCTTTCATTGCAGTTCCTTTCTAAAACTTTTTTTTTTTAATTTTTCTTCTCTAGTTATGTGTTTTGTCTATGGTACTTCCTTATGTGATAGATCTTTTTATTCTATGTAATCCTTTAATATTAATTTTATTTACTTTTACTCTTGTCATTAATATTAAAATATATTTAAAATATATTTTTCACATTTTTTAAAATTGTCTTTGTATTGTGAATTATTATAACTCACATCAGTCACTTTGTAACATCTTTCAATTTCTATTTTGTATTTTGTTTAATTTCTACCATAATTATTTAATAATTAATCTGATAATTCATTTTTATAACTAACCTTTTAACATCTACTTCATATTTTTTCATTATTATTCTAAAACCACTAAACATTGTTTTTAATGTTGCATATTATTCCTTTGACATTTTTTAAAAGCCATGCTTTTGACCATGTCTACTTTTTTGGAAATGGTCCTGGTAGTTGTTCTATTGTAAATCATTTTCTGTTCAAGCGTTAATGCTATTTTTCATATTTATGCACTTAAATGATAATATAAAATGAATTTAATACAATATTGATGTATAAGTTAAAAAAAGGATCAGAAGAGATCAGTATTTTCTAAAGGTGGCAAAAAATAAGAGTCATTTAGCTTCGTCTCCGATTGTTTGATGGAATTAGTTTGATTCTTATCCTGTTTCATGGGCTTTTGCAAAACGACTTTGACATGATAAATAGTCAAAATAAGAGTCATAGATCACATGACCCTATTCTTTTAAGCTTGTAAGTTATAAACAATGGGGATTGCCATTTCCTCAACAAGCTTTGTGATAAATGCTTAGCCAAAGCCAGCATTTAAAATATCTCTGTCAGGAACCCCCCCCCAAATGCCTGATCATGGTTTCATGCTTTGGCACTCCTCAGAGATGATTTTTGAAATAGCAAAAAAGTTTTTTTTTCATATTTTATTAAAAATTACTAATTATTTTTTATACAATAATATTATGGTAATTTTTAAAAACCACTTTGATTTTATTCATAAATGTTTTGTTTTTAAAAATAAAAGTTAATAAATTTGACAATAATTCTAAAAAATAGAATTATTGAAAGTATTTAAAAATAAAGGAACTGGGAACTTTTGATATATTTTTAAAATTATAATTAGATATTTAAAAGGTAGTCTGATAGATTTTTGATAGTTTTATATTTATTCATTCTCATTTTAAATGTAGTTTTTATTGAACAAAGATTTCATTAAATTTTCTTAAGTTACTACTATCCAACAAAAAGATAGTTGTTTGTTCTCATTGTGTACTCAATTTGTAATTATTTTTTCCAATGTTTTCAAGTGTTCAAATAAGGTTTGTTAGATTGTATTTTGTTTATAAATTTAAATTATCAAATCAAATCCTTTAAATTCTAATATAGAATAAACATTTAACATTAAAATTAAATATTGAACTTTGACAAAATTTATCACCAGAGCTATCAAAAGAAAATGTTGTATTCTTAAAGGGTTAAATTTTACTGGCAATTTCTAGGACAGCATATTAGCAAGCATAATGTCTTGATTCTTTCCTTCATGTATATATTAAAGAGAACATTTCACAGCACCATACTTTTTCCAATCTAATTCATTCTCATCAGAAGATGTGCCTGTATCCAGATTTGCATCTGAATAATGATTTCTAAAGTGTTTCAGGCATATTTGCTAATAAGCAGCATCCTAGATTATAACATAATTGACTTTTAGTTAGTTTATCTTAAATTCTTTTTGGCAGAAAAAACTTCTAATCAATCCACATTTATCAATCATTTTTAAAACAATGTTCCATATAGTGTCAACAATTCTTTCCATTCAATATCAGTTACTTTGCCAAATGGTAATTTTTTTATGTATTTCATCTTCATAGTTTACTACAAGAAGAAGGTTTATCCAAGCTTAATTCACTTTTTTTGATTTATAGCTTTTTTTTCTTTAAATTACTTTAGCAAACTTTTTTTTTTTCACATATAGTTTCTTTATATATTTTTTAAAAAAATTTGTGGGATATTTTTTAATATTACATTCAACTATCTGTTGTCATCTATTCATGCAAAGTCTCTAATTCAAATCCAATTCAGCCTCTTTAATTATTAATACATTTTGTTTTCTCACCCATGGATTTTGCTTTTCATCTTTTATTACTGTCATCATATATTTCTTTATACTTTATTGTATAGTCAGAACTTTATGAATGACTTTTTATGATTAAGAGTTCATGTCTCAGATCTATAAGTAAGAACATGCCAAATACATTTATTAAAAATGTTTTTTTAAGCACAAAGGCATATTTCCTTTTTATGTTATTTGTACCAAAAGCACTTTACAAATTTAATCTGTAAATGCCTGATAGTTTTTAACTGAGATATCTGCTGTCTTTTCTTGAAAATAAAATAAAGTAAATAATGGAGTATTCGTTACTTTTATATATTTATGTGTTTAATTTATTTATTAATTATGGAATTTGCATATTAAGTAATATGAAACAAGCAAGTGTATTAAATATGAGTTTTGTAGTACTGCAATCAAATAATAAGAAAATACCTGATCATCAGCAATAATGATTTTAATTTTCCATTGAAAATTATTAATGTTTGCTTGAGATTTATATGTAATCTACTGTTTATAGAGAGAATACTATTAAATATATAATAGAATTCATAAAAGCTTCATATAAGATGCATACATATGTAATCTAAATACAATTTTAGAATTATTTTCATACATTGCACCAACATACCAAAGTAACCCAATTCTAGAAAAGTATTACAGTCTGCCAGGAATTGTGTGGAGAATGGGTCAGTAGCTTCGTGTTTACAGAATTTTATTAAGTATTCAGTTTAGAACATTTGCATGATATTTCCAATGTCTAAATTTTATTATTCTTTTTTACAAGCATTCTTGGGGCTTTTTGGATTTGTAACCATTTTTTATTTCTGGAATTTTATGAGGGGCAGGAGTGGAATTTTTTCTGTTGTTCAATTAATATAATGGCTCCTTCAACATCTGCCTTGTTAATCTATTACTGTCCTTTCATCTTATATGTCCATATATTGTTTTCTCTTTTATCTATTATTATTATCTTTGCATCTGCATTGTATGATAATTGAGCAAGGAAATGGCAAGAAGAAATGATGAGAAATGATTTGAATGATCTTGTTGTCTGTCACATTGATATGCCTGGAAGATATTGATAAACCTGGAAAAATCATTTGATAAGTCATTCCAGAAGTTGGTGGAGTCGAGGTCGACTCGTAGACACTTAATACAAAACACTTTCCAAAGGCAATATCGTAGATCTTTGTGCATTTTTTTAAATAAGCAAAGGAAGAATTGTGGGGAGGGGGATACAAAATTAAAAGTAGTTAAATATATGTATATACTCTTTAAAGAAAAAAAAAAACAAAAGATCTCGACTGTATTAATATCATTTGATTTCCTCACCTTAATTTCTTGTTTAATGCAGTATGTTGTTTTTTTCTACTTTTACTTACATTATTATTGTTATTCGAAGCTTTCTGTGTTTTTATGATTTAATTTATTTGAAAAACTAATATTTTATTAAATATGAGCACCTTTTTGAATTTATTTTGATGGTTTTAACTATTTGTTTTATCTAGCTTCAGTTATAAAAATCTCATTGTTTTTTAACTTTTTAATTAAACTTAACTTAATTAAAATTTAACTTTTTTAATTAATTTTGCTAGCTAAGTAATTTCTATACAAAGCATCGATTGAGGAATCAATTTTGTAGAAATACTGTTTTCTATTAGTAAAAATTTCTTATAGAACTTTTCTTTTTAAAAAAAGATAATTGTGTTTATTTTTTATTGACATTAAAATAGTTTAATGGCCGTCAAAATATGGCGGATAATTTTACACATTAATACTTTTACATATATATATATATATATATACATTAATACTTTTACATATATATATATATATATTAAGTTTACGTTTTATTAAGTTTTATCTGTAACTTTAAGATAGAGTATTAAAACGAAGTTACTAGTCAAATTTGAAGAATAGGCAAACAAAATTGTGCAAGCTTTAATAGATATAAAATAAGTGTATTGGGTTTTGTTGCTCTGAAAGTCAAGTCATGTGGCCAGGTGAACACAATTGTTGCATTCTGTGAATTAAAAAGTTTTTTTATTACTTTGCTCAGATGAGAATCAATCTTCAAAGTTTTAGCTCTTAAGTTTACCACTCTGCCACTATACTGAACTATATGGGCCACCAACTAAGGAATAAATTGTGTAGGTTGAATTATAAAGGGATGGCATGTTCATAATTATTATGCGAAATAGCACTATGGGAAATAAAACTAATTATTACAAGCTCTAATAACACTGTTAAGAAAATTACGATGGAAGTTTTAAATCGAATTTCAAGAAATTGTAAAAGACCTAGGAAGAGATCACATATGAGATGGATAGATGAAATAAAAAAGCTTGTTTGAGTGATGTGACGAAAAGAAGCTATACATTGGGGAAACTGGATTGAATGTAGAGAGACTATTATCCTGCAGTGGATCATTAATGGTTGAAAATAATGATGATATTATGTGGATTAAGAATGTATATCAGGTTTTGTATTGTAGAATTTTGGTCATTTCTTAGCTCTGATATCTCATTTTCAATCAGAGAAGATTCCAAGTCCAATAAATGTAGCTTTAGTTTGTGGTTCAGAAATTAAAAGTGGTGATGGCATTTAATGCTATCTGTGTGTCTACTTCAGTTATTTATGCAAGAGTTGTTGTTACAATAATATTTTCAATCTAAGCTCAATAGCTTATATAGTCATATGGTCTGAACTCAGTTCAGCACCCATACATGTTGGTGTCTTTGGCTCTTCAACAACCATAGCCACCACTATCCTATGGGGCAGGATTGGTGTTAAACCACTAAACATCACATGATCACTTCTCATGTGCAAGCATAAGAAATGGCGATCATGTGATGTTTAGTGGATTAACACCAATCTGGCCTAATAGAATAGTGGTGGGCATGGTTGTGAAAGAGCCAAAGACATCAAAATGTATGAGTACTGAGTTCAGACCCATATGACTATATAAGTTATTGAGCTTAGATTGAAAATATTGTTTTTAATTTTATTCTCATAGTTTTGTAGTTAAGTAGAGATAAAAGGTGGCTGCTAGAGGATTGCATTAGATCCTAAGATCTAGGTGCAGTGCTCTCTGATCCAAGGATCCTCACTGACAAAGACCACAAGCCAGAAACTAGTCAGGGAATATTGGATGAGTAGGCACTAGATGGGGATTTTATGCACAAGCCTTCTGGCATCCATTGATTACTCTGGCAGGCACTGGGTGGCACTACTATATGGAGAGTTTTGCCTGTTTTAATAATAAAATTAATTGAAAACTCAAATGTAAATTGTGCTTCTTTTTTCCAATATAAATAGTTAATAAATTTTAAAATTAATATATTTTCAAGGCTCTTTATAAAATTTTAAAATACTTTGAAAAAATAGTTTAATTTATTACAAATTAACTCTTTAACATTTTACCCTCTTTTGCATCATACCCTAGCAGTTATTTGAGTTATATTTCCAACATTTATTTTAATAGTAAATCTTTATTCTATAGTATTTATCACTAAAGTGATGTACTAGAAATGTAAGCTTGCAAATGAAAATTTTCTTTAAAAAAATATTTCAACTTTGCAAATATAGAACAAATAATAAACTGAAATATAGCCAGAACAATAGTTTTTTCTCAATTAATAATTAGTACATATTGATTTTAAAAAAAAGAAATTAACAAAATATTTGTTATTTGATGTTTATTTCTAAAATCTGAATGAATTATTGTCAAATCATTATAAAGCAGTGGAATTCTGTGTTAAAATTTTAAATTCCACTTATAATTCTTAAAATGTGAGAAAACTTACTATTACAGTGTTTATGAAGGCAGATGTGATTATGATTTTGCTTTTGACTGTTATAAGAATTTTTATGAGTTTTCTTTTTAAAACAAACATTTTTGAAAATGTAAGTGTAATCAAAACTATTTTCGTTTTTAAATAACTACTATAAAAGTATTTTGCAAAAATAATCATATATATTTTATAAAGTATGGAAAGTCTGTCATATTTTTGTTTTTAAATAACTACTATATATTTTGCAAACATAATCATAAATAATTCATTAAACTGAGTTCACTGAATCTACCAATCAGAAGCCCTAGCAACTCATTTGTACTAGTTTTTCTGTATAATACTGATACCTTCAGATTTTTTTAATGAATATATTGTTATGTAATTTAGTTTTAATTTCTACCATCAAATGAATGTAAAATAAGAAATACTATTACAGATAGCCACAAGAGAGTGGAGAAAAGCCAAAAGCAATTGTGGAATATCCCATGAAAAATCAAGTACTAACATCAGTGAGTTAAAGTCAAACTGTAGACTGAATATGTTAATTAAAATTAACATTCTAAGCTTCAAACTTAATTACATGTAATCTGTGAAAAAATTAAGGATTCATGAATCACAACTTAATCTGGCATTTCTGATGCTTGAACATCACATGACTTTTTAATTATTTTAATGATGAAGGTAATTGCATGTGACAAATTGGGATAAAAATCTATCTAACTCCTCCAATGACTGCTACACTTTCTTCCTGATGTATGTGATGATACTACTCACTATGGCTTTAAAGCACTCTCTTAATGCTATTTTATCAGTTTACTGAAACTAAAATATTACTGATTTATTAATTCAAAAAAAATATATAAAGATTTAGTATGATACACAATTTTTTTTTTTTTTGCAAAGGAGCCAACAAATATTTGTTTGTTTGTTTTTTTACAAAATATTTTTTTTAGAAGAATGATGTGATTAAATCACATTTTATTCAAAAATATTTATTTTTCGATGAAGACAAGTCATAAGAAATAAATAATGTATGACTGCAACTTGTAATTAGTTGAAAAAGAAAACTTTTATATTAACTGCAGCAATTTTTTTTCTCATTTTTTGAAAATTTATAAATAGAAATTTAAGTAGCTTCATGAGCTAAATTAAAACAAGTTTGACTCTTTTTAATTTAACGTTTTTATCAATAATGTGGTAATACATCCAATAAGAAAAAGGACTTTTTCTTTATAAATCTTATCACATATTTCTGTTTATTTTTTATACATATTTGCAAAGTTAAATTAATCTTTTTAAGAATAATTGTCACTTGTCCTTGTATATTTTTGACGAATAATTCAAAATTTCTGAAAATATAATTTGCTCAAATAAAAAGTTGGAAATTTAATTCATCCACTACTAAGGCTTTTTTTTTTTAAAAAGCAGCTGAAAAAAGGAGCATGAAACTTATACTATGCAGCTAAATTCAAACCAATTTGATTTTTATTTCAAAATATAAACATATTTAGGAAGATATAAGGTGAAGACTTGTTCAATTTTAAAATTGTACTGGTTGAAGTTATTGTTGATTAATGTATGTACTATGGAAATTGTAATCTTTATTTATATATTTTTGTGCATTGTCTGACTAAAATGTGACTGGAAATGAGGGTTTGAATTTATGCAATTTAGATTAATGATAGTTTTTCTATAAACACCACTAAAACTAATGCCAAAGCTAATGAAAAAATTTAGACCAACTGATGAGTGCTTGTTCAGCACAAAATACATATATTAGAGATAATTTATCTTTTTCACATGTATGTGATCATGCGTATTAATTGTATAAAATGGAGTGAATGACTGACGGGAGCTTGAGAATCTGGATTCAAACCCCATCTAATGATTAATTTTAACAAATACTTTTTGGCATATGTCGGCATTCTCAATAAAGTGTTAACATTCTTATTGAATTTTTTATTGTGTTACTATTTAAATAGAACAATATATTAATCAGAGATACAGATATTCTTTATACTTTTATGCAAAAGTGAAATAAGAGAGAAATGTCTGGTTATAAAATAAAAAGAAAAAAACATTTTAACAATTAATTACAATTGTGAAAAAACTAATTGAGAATTACTCTTAGTAATTCTTTTATCTATTAATTCAAAAACATTAAAAACCGGTGGAAAATGTCTAATTGAATGAACTACTGTCCTTTACTCCTGGTCAAGTGGTCATAATATGATAAAAAAATTAATCTTGTTGAATCTTAGGAAATTGAGACCTAGAAAAATTATGTGTGTACTATTGGTTGTCTAATAGTAAAAGCAAGGAATGAGATTTCAATCAGTTTATATTTTGTATAATTTATTTAAGAAACATTTGATGCAGTAGTTAATAGATTTATACCTATGTTCATGATATGAGATTAGAATTCTGGTGGTCCTGGAATTTTTTTAGATAGATGAGGATTTTCAAAGCAAGCACAGAATTTTTAAAGGTACTGGTCAATAAACAAACCATCAATCAGAAAATGAGACTTTACTTAGTCATAATGGGTTTTAAAAGTTCCAAAATAGTGAAAGATGATCCATTGACTTTCAACAGCACTCACCGTAAAACAACCCATTGTTATAAATAAGGCAGACTTTACTATTGGTGATACTAGATACCATACTTAAGCTCATGGTATGTTTTTATAATTTATATGTATGGTTTTACTTAATATACAATTACATATATTTAAAATATATTGTAATAATTTTAATACATTTATTATAATGATTTTTTATAGGAAAAACATCTCTAATCAAGGCTCTCACCAAGGAATCTTCATTACAACCTAAAGATTGCTTATTTGCAACATTAGACTCTACTGTACATGCTTGTTTGCTACCTCATCATCTCAAAGTACTTTTTGTAGACACAATTGGATTTATTAGTGACATTCCCATTTATTTGGTGGACTCTTTTGCAGCAACATTAGAAGATACAGTGCAAGCGGTATGTTATTGTATATATAAATACTAAATTATATGGGTGGTATGTATGTATGTATAGTTTTATCACATGAGTCATTTTGAACAAGTATAAACCCAAAGGCTAGTCAGTAATGTCAAAAACTTGGATATAAATATTTCAAGATTAATTTGTCTTTTATCAGTAGTCTTGAAGTTAGGAATAAATCAATTAATAAAATATCAATTAGCATTGAATATAATTATATATACCTAGTTATTTTGGATAAAATCATTCAAAGAAAATAAAGTAGAAAATGTAAAACAACAAAATCAAAGCAAATAGTCCAGTTTGCTGCAGTCATCCAGGCTGTTCGAATCTTGTAATCTTTTCAGGTCACAATCAGATTTAGATCTCTTTTTTTTAGAATGGATAACCCATAATCAATCTAGCATGACATCCAGTAATGGGTATTTAGCTGTTATTAATAGTTAATAAAGAGTGGTGATGGATTGATTGTAAAAATACAGTTGGTTATATGATGCATCTTCACGGTGAGTGGTAAAGGTGCTATACTCTTAACATTGGTTAATTCTGGTTACTTTCATCTTACGTTAGTCAAATACAGACCATGACAAACTTATTAAAGAAAAATTCAGAATGCTATCATGATTTGAATTTATTTAATGAAATAAAAAAGTCATATTAATTGTTTAAAATTGGTTTATGGTGTCATTAACTATTCATGAAATGAATAATCACGTTACTCTGTGTAGATCGTTGTTCTAGTTTTGCCACTTATGATTCATAAAATTTAATGTGGATGCAATGCTATATTTTGAAGTACCTATTGGTATTTGCTACATTAGGATTCCAATTTTGGTATTTGAAAAAATATTTGCATATATATTTTTACAATTTATGGGGAAATTTTCAAATATTGATTATGATGGATAGTCTAAGGAACAGGAGATTTTTTTAGTTTCAGGAAAAGCCAATGCAATTAATCCTAGATTTTGAGACAGAATAAATAGTTTTATGCTGAAAATGAGTTTTTATATGCAAATCATAAAAATCTAAATAGGATCAATACTTTTTCTCATTAATCTATAAATTAGTAATATGATTCTGTATCATATCTTTTATAGAGTGGAAGAACATTGTTTATATTAACTGAAACAAGTACTATTCATCTTTGGTATAAATAAAGATTTTATTATACAATTATGGAGAGCATTTTGTGTCTTCATATGGAAATTAATAATAGACAAAACTATAAATGAATTTGATTTTTTTGTTAGTGGTGAATTACTGAAATATATATTTTATAAGAATAAAAGATGTTTGTCTGGAAATCCACATTGTAGAATAATTTACAAGGATATAATTAAACAGTAGCAATCTCTTCATACAATGCCACTCAGTGCATGCCTTAGTAATCAATTGATGCAAGAAGTTTTGGGCATAAAATCCCTATCTAGTGCCTTCTCATCCAATATTGCCAGACTAGTTTCTAACTTGTGACTTTCATCAGTGAGGATTCTTGAATCTGAGAGGACTGTACTTAAACTTTATTATCCTATGCAATCCTACATTTACCTTTTACCTATTTAGTTAACTATAAAGCAATGATTCCAAGATGAAAGCCACAAGCTAGAAACTAGTTTATTCATATTGGATGAGTAGGCACTAGCTAGAGATTTTATGCACAAACCTTCTTGCATCTATTGATTATTAAGGCTTACACTAGATGACTCTACTCTATGGAGAGTTTGCTACTGTTTTAATAGCTTGTGTAAGCAAAGATAGTGGTGGCCATGTGATGTTTTAGTGATTAGATAATCGAAGCAATGTCTTTGTACTTATTGTATCCAGAAATTATTTGAATGTCTAGATTGGCATTACTGGTATTGTGCTTCTGTGGAATATTTAAGTTGAAGTACTTGTCTTCATTCCCTTCTTCAAAAGATTAAGCATATATATATATATATATATATATATTAGATGTGTTCTTCAAAAGATTAAGCATATATATATATATATATATATATATTAGATGTGTTGTTATGAAAGTTTAAACTATTAGAAGCAATCTAAGAACTTATTTTATACAATAAGTGCCAGTATTAAAAGATGGTAACTTTAAGAATGAAATTAGTGATCCAAATTTTTTTTAAGTGATGCTTGAGGAGATTAAGCTAAAAGAAGTTTTTTCTGATCTTATTATTTATTAATGAACTAAACAAGAAAGGGATTTCTAAGGAAAAGAAATTTTGCTGAAATTCAATGAACATTAGTATAAAAAATTCTAATGTGATTTGTTGTCCATTTTTAAGTCTATTTGGAATTCTGTTGTTTCTGTAAAACTTATATGACCAAAACATCATTCACGTGAAAGAGTAACATCCTTAGTGACAATCAGGATGTCTTGCAGAAGTCTAGATTCTCAAAATGGTGGTGTGAATTCTTTCAGAAGTGGATTTTATAGTGCGGCAGTCAGAACTCAATTATATTTTTTGTTGTTGTTTTAATAGTTAAACAGTTTTTCATTTATTTAATAAGAGAACATATAAATGTTTGGTTAATTAGGTTTGCAAGTATTGTGAGATTAACAGGGTCAGAGGACTCTTTCAAATCAAAGTCAAACATTGTCAAAACTATGAGTCGATTTTCTCTTACAGGTGAAATTAACTACTGGAAACATCATCTCAAGTATTGATCACACAGTGAATAGTGAAATGAAATAAACTTTATGTTAAGAATTTGGTATTCTTTCTGGATTAAGTTTGTTAATTTGATTCTTAAGACATTTAGAGAAAAGATTAGATATAGAGAAGTGTTGCTCAAACCCAGTTTGTGAAGATAATTGGCAGGTCTGCAAAAGATGTTTTTTTTATAGAATTAGTATCAGAAAATGTAACTGAATAAAACTGTGATAATTACTTTATATATGAATATATAATACTTGTATTAATTTTTACATATATTTATTCAAAAACATAAATAAAGATGTAAATTAAAGAAGTATAAAAGTTCATATTCTGTGTGAAAAAATAATTATAATAATAATAATAATGAGTTACAAATTAAAAAATATGAATGTTAACATTTACTGTTTCATTTTACATTAGCCTTAAAAAAAAATTATTAAATGTGATTTTGCTATTAAAATATTCTTTATTTAGTTTTCAAAAGGAACTTTATTGAGCTTAATAATTATACAAACAGAATATAAAAAAACAGTAATACTGGTACAAATATTACCATGACAACTTGATATTTACATGAAGAATCATGAGGAGAAAAAACAAATTTATACAGGAAAAAACTCAAAAAAAAATATATCTTTATCATTAGAAATATTAATAACAAAGAGACCAAAAAAAATGCTATTGTCCAATACTAAATGATTTCAAGTGTCCATTCATTAACTCTGTCTTTTACAGCATGATCATTTTATATAATCAAATTCTTTTATCAGATTTCTTTATTCACTTTTCTTCTCTTCTTTCTTTATAGGCTTGAGCGTAGTCGCATTAGTGATCACATGGATGTGTAAATGTTTGTTTATGAAATTTTTTCATCCCTTATTATTTTTATTTTATTCCAAAAGGTATTTGTTTGCCTCCTTGTGTTTATATTATATGTAAATGTGCCTCTGGTGCACCATAGAGAGAATAATGTAAATGTACTGTCCCTAATGTGTGCAAAGTTACTTTTTGCATAGGATTGAACGAGTATTTGTATAGTATACTTTCTATCTTTGAATAAATTGGGAATTGCAGCCTGAATATTATTTAATATAGGACAAGAAAAAAGTATATGTGACTGAGTTTCTGATTCTCTTCTGCAAAGCCTGCACACATCATCCATGTTAATATGGTTCTCTTTATAATAAAAGAAATTTAGAGTCAGTAATGCTTCTATGTTTAGTTTAAGTAGGAAATCATAATATTTTGGTTCTAGTGACCAGTATTTAAATTTTTTGTTAATTGTTTGTTGTTTATATTTAAAAACAGTTTATTATTATTATTTGAAGATGGAGGATAGATTTTTATGTATATTTCCCAATACCTATAATTAGTTTTTCATGTCCAGGCTATTGAATTTGTGATATTTAGCAATATGGTGCAAAGAGTGTTTAAAAAAATAGTAATTGGTGGTGGTTTGTCTGCTGGTGTCATTTTATGGATTACTTCAAGATATAGAAATAGCCTTATGGATGATGTAATTAAATTGATAGTTTTCTGAATTTGAAATATTTTTATTGTGCGTAATCCTAATCCATTTTGCACTAGGGGATCAACTCCTTTTTTTAAAGCAGTATGTGTTTATGAGAGCTTTTTGCCATGTATATTTATGATTACATTAATCTGAATTAAAACATATTCTTTTATAATTATTTATTTTTAGCATAGTAAAAGCTGTTTTTTTTTTGTTTAATTTATTTTTCAATAACTGGTAATGAATATCAAGCAATAAATAGAGAGCAGCATTTATTTATTTTTAATCACTGTGTGTTGAGTGTTCTTATATTTTTTATAATTATAAATGTATTATTTTTGTTGTTTATTTTTTGACTCAAAGTTGAATGTAATATTAAAATTACAAAACCATTTAGCCATAGATTCACCTCTTTATTTTACTTTTAATAGTTTTGTTAGATATTTATGTATTAGACTTACTGCCTGTGTTTGTTATGGGAGAATGCTGCACCTTCCTCCATTCTGGGGGGTGCGATGGCAGAATGCTATATATGTGACTTTTTAATATGATATTCTGCCATTGAAAACACACACCCCACTGGAGAAAGGTACAGCATTCTGGCATCACAATCATGGGCAGCAAGTCTAATATGTAAACATGGACAGCAAGCCTAATACATAAGTACCTTTTGTTACAAAACACTGATATAATAGTTGAACTGGAGCAACAATAATTATGTCTTTTTAATTATTATGTACTTAATATAAATATTTGATATGGTGTATAACACATAAATAAATGCAATACATATTATATGCTGATAAAATTCAATTTAATTTACAACATGTATTTTTTTGGGTGTAAAAAACATTTAACTTCACCACTCTATGGAAAAAAGGCCAAACATTGGTATAGTGCAGGGGGTCCAACAAGTCGATCATGATCCACCGGTCGATCCCAAAGCCAATTTTGGTCGATGGCTAGGCCAATCTGGCAAGAGCTGTCGGGTAATGAGTGAAACAAATTAAGTCAAGATTTAAAAGTTTTTTTGTTTTTGTTCTAAATTTTTTTTCCAATTTTAGATAGGTGAAGTCCACTAAGTCAGTATCATTATTGAAAATAATATTTTTAATCTTGTCTTAATGTAGTTAATTTGAATTAATAAATATTGTTAATAATTACTCATGTTGCTTTAATTTCCCTGGACATGAGTTTTTTGACCGTTAAATAATTATTATTTACTAGGTAGATATACAAAAATAGTATGTATTTCACACCTCCCTCCACTTAGACTACGCCTAGGATAACAAGTCGATCGCCTATGACAAACACGTCGATCGCAACACTTTTTAAAAATAAAAAGTACATCTTATGAACACAAAAGCTGGCCACTTCTGGTATAGTGAATACTTACATTATTCAAAAAAGTTTTTAAATACTTCATGATGGTCAGTTCTACCCAATGTTAACAATAATCTATTCATATGTAAGTCTTGTGAATGGAGCACAGAATAAAAATCTTTTTAAATTTATTTTTAAATATAAACCAATTATATTAAGTTGGCTTTATAAAAGCAATTTATTTATAGAGTAACATAAGAGCTAATTTATTCTGCATACATTAATAATAAAGTTATATTTAATATCTCATTATTTAATAGTTTTATTATAAATAAAAAAACTAATTAAAGAAAATCCAAGTTTGTCACAACTAATAACAGAATTGTTGCCCTACTTGGTTTGGAGCAGTGATAGTGTGGTAATCTCTACAGCCCAGGATCAGTGGTTCATAGTCAAGTCTATCATTCCTGGTAGTTAAACTTTGTAAAAACTCCTAAACAATAAACTATTCAAATGTTTTGCTTTATATGGAATTATTCATAATTCTATTCATACAAAGATATTTTTAAAATTTTTTTTTCTTTATTTAGGAGATAACTTTATGTAAGAATCGACTTCTACCCTTTTTTCAATCATTATTTATGTTAATTGATAAAATTAAATAAGGCTGTTAGAAATTATCTATTGTGAAAACATTCATTCATTATAGGTATAAAAAAGTGTATCTTGTGATGAAAAATAGATTTAGATATCAAAATACTATAATCAAGACATGGCACTTAGTCATAAGTGTAATAATTGGAGTACCATAATTTTTTATTGCTTACCATCTTATTGCATTTCATTCAAACATTTCATACTTAGAGTGTTTCATCATAAATTTAATGAAATAATTCTATGATATAATAATTTGAGTATTCACCATCAATATTCATAATCTGAGTTTCAAACCCAAACTCAATAAAACTTCATGTTCTAATCAGGCTTATGATTTTTTTTTAAGTAACCATCTTGCAGCGACTGTCAAATAGTTATTCAAATCCTCACTGTCCAGCAATTGGAAAGCATGAGGAATAATGGCTTTTTAGACTTCTTTTACAAAGGAACCATGAAGCAATTTTGGCTCTTTAATAGATTATTTAAAGCCCACTTCAACACAAATTTAGTCTTTCCTGATGTTTAAGGCAGCCAAGTGAAATAATCATTAAAATAAAGTAAAATATTTCCAGGATTTGAATTCAGCCTTTGGTACTTAATCAGATGTGCTCTGTACTTTTTATGATATTTGATGTTTAAGTATCACCGTAGTGTCTGTATTTTTCTACTATTTATTTTCTTTTAAATTTAATGGTAGTCATTTAACTTTTAAAAAAATATATAGACACATTAATAAAGAAACAACTAATTTTCTTATTCTAATTATTGAATGGTCGGAGGGGGGGGGTATAAAATGAAAGCAACTTGTTGCTTTTCTGGATTAATGACTTTTTTTTCCTTTACTCTTGTAACAAAAAACAATGTCATTAGTAAATTGTTCAAATGAAAAAATGTTCTGTGTATTTAAAAACCAAAATTTGCATTTAAAAACAACCCTTTGAAAGGAACTAACCTAAAAAGCTCTCTTTAACTGAATTCAAGATTAAAGAAAAACTACATTTTTCAGATTGTATTTAGCAGAACAGATTCATTAGTAATTTTAAAAAAAGTTGTGTTAAATATTTAGAAATATATATATTTTTATTAAATTCTGAATTCATGAAGAAGAAAAAAGATGTTACTTAATGGAATTTATTTATACACAGGGATATCCAAAAATAACTGGAATTTTATAATAAAAAATTGTTTGTTTATTTTTAAGTGTTATAAATTTAGTTTCTTTCAAATGACTATCCATTTATTGCAGTACACTGGTATAAATGTGTTTTTCATTTTCAAAGTAGTCCAGAAGTACTTTCAAAATAATACCTTTTAACATCTCTGTCACACACCCCTTTCTAAGTCGTCTCCCCCCCCCCCAAAAAAAAAGAAACATCTATTCATTCGAGAGATTTAAAAAAATCACAAGAAGTGAGATCGAACGAATATGGCTTATAGATAAGCTGGAGCATGCTAAATTTAATTTTAAAATGTTTCACACTCAAGGCTTTGAGATACTACTCTTTGTGGGGTAGAAGTTTGCACTCTTTTCTTTGTCACACAACAGGGTGTTTATGATTTATCATAACATGTTTCAAAACTTGCAGATAAACTACCTGACCGTTTACAAACTAAACTTGAGAGAAAAATGCCATCTGCATCAAAAAAATGAGCATTGCTTTGAATTTGGACTTCTGACACTTTTTAGGGATGTGGTAAATTTAACATTTCAATTAAACCACTCATAAACTTGTGTTTTTATGAGATCAGCTTTCTTGTAATCTGTTTCAAGCCTTAAAACTGTTTCCTTGTCATTTTCTGTAAATGAACACAGAATTTCACATTATCAAACTTTTCCATCATTATATAAAAAGTTGACAGGAATGCAAAATGCACTTTATAAAAGAATATATTATGTGGCCCCGCAATTTTATACAGTGATGTCATTTGGAAGATTGATGCAGAACGGTCCTTGCGAGAAGTATGTAACAAATGAAGCATATGCTACAACAGGTGTCCAAGCCAGAAAACAATTCCAGTTATTTTTTTAGGTTCCATCTTGCATATCATCATATTTATTAAGTTTTAATTCATTTTTACACTAAACAATAGTGACATCTATACTGATCATGCAACAGTCAGAAGTACCCAAAATATTGAAGTTTGGGGAAAGATGAGAGAGGATTATATAATATGTATGTTATTGCTACTTAATTCATAAAACATCAAGATGTTTATACAAAAACAAATGAAATAATACAGTGTGAGCAAATATTTATTGTCACATATATTGCCTGATAATGAATCTATGACAGATAAAACTCCGTTCTTTTCAAGTTACAAACAAGTTTAGGATTTTATTTTTTACAAACCAGCCTGAAATGATTTTCACGCCATATAATTATTAGTCATTAATTGGGTAACTAGTTCCTTTTGACTCTAGCATAAAATGCAAATAGAAACTACTAAATACCTTCACGATCCAACAATGAATAAATCTGATGCTATCATTTCTTCTAAGGTTTACCACTCAATGTCTGTTAGAAAAAATCTTTCTTCCGCAGTGAATCATTTTAAATCAGTTTACTAATATATATAAAGAGGATCTTATTTCCAATTCTTCAAGAATTGTGTCCTTGCAGATATGAATTTAAATATTTATAGAATTAAACATAAGAATTCATTATGTCTACATTGTTTTAGAAAAATTTAAGTGAAACTTTTGTAGACACATTTAGATTCAGAATAAACTTTTTTGTTTTGTAAAAATACTACAAATTTTAAACAAACCTGGAAAAAAATCCCTTATCATTCTTTTTTAATATTTGTTTCCTTTAATGTTATTTTTCAATTATTAATCACATAACATAAAATATGTAATTAGCCTATCAATGTACTAAATGTTTTTTGTATAAGTATATAAAAGGATTTGAACGGGATTTTTTACTCTATATTCATCCTCCACTCCATCTCAATTGGCCTACACCCATGGCCACATAATGTGAAAAAATAGATGCTCCTCAATATATATTTCATTAAACATCACATGACCACCACCTCTTATGCCTGTGTATAACTGTTGTTAAAACAGGCAAAACTCACTATACATATTGCCACACAGAGCAAGCTAGAGCAATCAATGGATGCCAGAAAGCTTGTGCATAAAATCCCCATCTAGTACCTACTCATCCAATATCCCCAGACCAGTATCTGGCTTGTGGCCTTCGTCAGTGAGGAGCCTTGTATCTAGCTTGCTGTGTGTGGCAATATGTATAGTGAGTTTTGCCTGTTTAACAACTGTTATACACAAGCATAAGAGGTGGTGGCCAAGTGATGTTTCTTGGCTTAAAACCAATCCTGCCTAATAGGATGGTGGTTGCTATGGTTATTAAAGAACCAAAGACACCAAAATGTATGAGTACTGAACTGAGTTCAGACCCATATGACTATATAAGCTAATGGGCTTGGATTGAAAACATTAAGGTGTTTTCAGTTTAAGACTCATAGTTTTGTAGTTAAGTGGAGATAAAAGGTGGCTGCTGGGGTGTTGCATTAGATCCTAAGATCTAGGTGCAGTGCTCTCAGATCCAAGGCGCCTCACTGACGAAGGCCACAAGCCAGAAACTAGTCTGGGGATATTGGATGAGTAGGCACTAGATGGGGATTTTATGCACAAGCCTTCTGGCATCCATTGATTACTCTAGCTTGCTGTGTGTGGCAATATGTATAGTGAGTTTTGCCTGTTTTAACAACAGTTATACACAAGCATAAGAGGTGGTGGTCATGTGATGTTTATTGGCTTAAAACCAATCCTGCCTAATAGGATGGTGGTCGCTATGGTTATTAAAGAACCAAAGACACCAAAATGTATGGGTACTGAACTAAGTTCAGACCCATATGACTATATAAGCTAATATGCTAGGATTGAAAACATTAAGGTGTTTTCAGTTTAAGACTTGTAGTTTTGTAGTTAAGTGGAGATAAAAGGTGGCTGCTGGTGGGTTGCATTAGATCCTAAGATCTAGGTGCAGTGCTCTCAGATCCAAAGCTCCTCACTGACAAAGGCCACAAGCCAGAAGCTTGTCTGGGGATCTTGCATGAGTAGGCATTAGATGGGAATTTTATGCACAAGCCATCTGGCATCCATTGATTACTCTAGCTTGCTGTGTGTGGCAATACATATAGTGAATTTTGCCTGTTTTTTATATATTTCATACAGAACCAACACAGATTATTTGGACCAGATTATAATCTCCCACACATATATACAATCGGTGCTCAGTTTATATTAAGATAGATATTCCTTAAACTTTAATGGACAGAATTTAATATTCTCACCCTTCCAACTATTCAACCATCCATTTCATTGAAAAAACATTGATGCAACACTCCAAGTCCTTAGTGGATTTGATATTTTAGTCATACCCATGTAGACATTATGACAGTCTAATTCCTCATTTTTGGACCATATTTTTTTGTCATTGCCGATCTTTCACTTTATTAAGAAGGAAAAAGTAAAAAAACAATTTACACAATTTAACTTGTTCAGCATCTTTCTATTTTGAATGGGACCTACAAAGTCTTTCATTAATATTCCTTTATATTTTAACATTTTGTTTTTACAACTAAATCTTATTTTTATATCATATATTGTTAATCTTAACATTATTTACATTATAAGTCTTCAAGTGATAGACATTCCAAAAGTTAATATTTGATGTCTACAAAATATGAAAATAAATTTCTAAATGGAATTCTTATCTATAACAATGGTGCTTAATATCATTAGGTACAATTTATTTATTCAAAAAGTTAATAGAATGAAATAGTTATTTGAATATTATGTTATTAAAAGAAGGATATATTTAAGATTAATTATCAAAGAAAGTAAAAAATTAAAAGGTAACATGTATTGTTATTAAAAAATTTTAAAAATATTTTTTTTTCTGGTAAAAGTGATTTTATTTGGCTCAATAGAAACTGCTTCTGCTTGCCATAATGTACTTCTTAAGAGTTTTTTTTTTTTTAAATAAATTGTTTTTTAAAAAATCCTTCTATTAGTGACAAATGTTTGGGATCTAAAATAATGTGTTTACAAAAATATTATATAATAACCTTTAATTGTAAACTGAAAATTGCAATTTTTTTTAGAAATGTAAATTATTTTGTTATTTGGTTTTGGACATAAAACACTCTACCAATCAAGAACTAATATTTTTATTGATATCAAAGGCCATCCCCTCATGGCAGTGTTATGCAAATTAGGCTATGTCTTTGCCTAAAAGATTCATGTAATGCTAACATCTTCAGGTTTTTTCAATTAATAATTTTAAATTTATAAATGTGTAAAATAAAAATGTGCACTAGTATTGCAATATTATAGAAAGGCTTAAAATAATGTAGAGAAGAAATAGTGATTACAGCACCACCCTAATTACCAAATCTGGATAAGGTATTCACTGACAAGACAAATTTGTATTAATATCTTAAATATTTTTTTTTTTTTAAAATTTGCTCACATTTTTACTGCTAACATTTTCATTAAAATGACAATACTTTTAATTACAGTAAATATAATTAAATTTTTTATCTTATTTACTTATCTAGTCATGGCTGAATTATAAGTTGAGGTTGAAAGATATTTGAGCAGTTTTTACATAGAATTTTGTATTACATCAACAGGTTGACATTCACATTGTTGTCTCTTGAAACACTTTGTGTGATCATTCAAGCTTTGAATTCAGTATTAAACTCTTTATTCTACATTACAAATCAGTAAGTTGATTTGTTAGCAAAATTTAGAAATAAAAAAGGCATTCTAAATAAAAAATCATATTTGAACTCTGAAAATATTGAAAAAAATACTAATGGGAATACATAATTAGAGCAATGAAGTTTTTTCTCATTGGATGTTGTGAAGGAAAGCAACCAAGCCAGCAACTTCAGATAGTTAATGAAATCTTATTGATTGAAATTTATTTTTAAAATGGGAATGAATAAATGTGAAACCATCATAAATCTATCAAACTCTTCTATAAAATTTAAAGTTGCATTTACAAATTTTTAAAATATCCCAAAATCTTCTAACACCATGTTGATAAAGGCATTACTTACAAGGTGTAATTATCATACCTGCTATAATTTTCTTTATTATCATACTACTGAATTTGTTAACTTTTATTTTTAAAAAGATGACCTATGCATATAAAATAAAAGGGTTATAATCATATGTTTTTAATCAAGTAAACAAAAAAAACAACTTTTTGGCTTAAAAATCTTACTCAAAGTGATCTCGCAAATGAACTAGAGAACATTACCCAAGATGTGAAGCATCTGGAGGCCAAACTAAATTACTTTGAAGATATTAATTACTGGAACATACTGACCTCTTCAGATTTTTTTAAAATCAATAATCCATTAGATCATGATTTTGCTATATTAAAAGAACCTTAGTGAAATGTCATTATAGATAGCTGTATAAAAGTGAAAGTTGAATAATGCCCTCTCTAAGTGAAGGCCATTTTGTAAATTTATCAGTTATTTAACTTTATATTAACAAGAAAATATTAACCATTATTAATAATTAAGTTGTACTGGCAGATAGACTGTTTTCATTAATAAAAGTAAACAATCATTCAAGATGTCTTCAAATAGTTTGTTATTCAGGAAATCACAAGATGTTTGGCACCATCATGGATGTTGAACTTTATTTAAGAAATCTTTAGCTCTTGAGCCCATCATTGTGCTAAACACCAGACAAAATAGTCAAATTAACAGCTGTTTGGTAGATTATGTGGTGGTTGAAGACAACAAGTAATTGATTGAATTTTGATCTGAAAACCTTTAGCTATCAAGTCTATGTTATTAATGTGTGCAATTAAAAGACTTGAAAATAAATGTTTTGGGACAATACTCGATCTGACCCTTCTGATACTCAAACTTCCAATGATGTCCTAAAGAACAAATCATTTATTTTTATTATAACCTAAGAACACCTAATCACTTTTTTAAAAAAAAACATTCCAATATTTTTGTTATATTTGATTATGAATTTGTTAGTGTTATAACAAATGATTTACTGCTTTCAAAAAATGATCAATGAAATAAATATGAATAATAAAATGATGTAATTAATATGTTGGGATTTGAATACCTTTTTCATCAAAAATCAAATAGTTTTCGATTGTAAGGGAACTTTTTTTTTTCATGTGTCATAGCATCGGCCATGAAACGAACCCGCTAACCCAGGACAACTGCTTGTAAAGCAGCTATGCTGACCTCTCGACTATCGATGCTTGACAATTGTAAGGGAACTTTTAATTTAATTTATGTGTATTTTTAACCTGTCTTTTTATGAATATATATATATTATTGAAGAACTTACAAAAATACAGAGTAATTAATCCAAAAGTAATGAGTATTATTAAATCAGAAGAAATAATAAAGTAAAATGTAGTCTTCTTACTGTGTTAGATATAGTTTTACTACATTATTTTAATTTGCTCTATAATGTACTGTGAAGTACGCTATATTTTGTTTCAAGTCCCCCTCATGTTCAGTGTATATAGTGCATAGTAGCTCATGTTTTGTTGCTAAGCAGTGATTACAATAGATTATATATAATGTTCTTATATATTCTTCTTTACTTTTTTTGCATTTATCTTCATACATTCATATATATTCAAAAAAATTTATCATCTCTTTTTATACATTATAATAATATTTACTAAGGCTGTAACCTTATGAATAAGCATCTGAAAAATTCGAAGGTAGGGACCTCTACAGGTCTTAGCCACAAGCTTATGCTCAGAAGAAAAGAGGGAAACCTTCTTTACTTCAAACTACTTTTATATATGAATAGGTGAAGCTGAAATGGTTAGATCTAAGAGCGTGAAGCTATTCAATACTTCACTAATTAAGTCCACATTTCTTATTATACATTAATACTCGTGAAATCTTACGATTTACAATGAGTCAATGGAAAGATCTTATAGTAAGAAATCTATTACGATAATTTAAAGTTGTAATTATAAATTTTATTAAATGCATATTATTATATTAAGTAATATTCACTAAGGCTGTAACCTTATGAATAAGCATCTGAAAAATTCGAAGGTAGGGACCTCTACAGGTCTTAACCACAAGCTTATGCTCAGAAGAAAAGAAGGAAACCTTCTTTACTTCAACCTACTTTTATATATGAATAGGTGAAGCTGAAGTGGTTAGATCTAAGAGTGTGAAGCTATTCAATACTTCACTAATTAAGTCCACAATTCTTATTATACATTAATACTTATGAAATCTTACGATTTTCTGAGCATAAGCTTGTGGCTAAGACCTGTAGAGGTCCCTACCTTCGAATTTTTCAGACACTTATTCATAAGGTTACAGCCTTAGTAAATATTACTTAATATAATAATGTGTGTTTAATAAAATTTATAATTACAACTTTAAATTATCATAATAGATTTCTTACTATAAGATCTTTCCATTGACTCGTAAATCGTAAGATTTCGCAAGTATTAATGTATAATAAGAATTGTGGACTTAATTAGTGAAGTATTGAATAGCTTCACATTCTTGGATCTAACCACTTCAGATTCACCTATTCATATATAAAAGTAGGTTGAAGTAAAGAAGGTTTCCCTCTTTTCTTCTGAGCGTAAGCTTGTGGCTAAGATCTGTAGAGGTCCTACCTTCGAATTTTTCAGACGCTTATTCATAAGGTTACAGCCTTAGTAAATATTACTTAATATAATAATGTACGTTTAATAAAATTTATAATTATACACTATAATGTAATCTTTATATATATCCTTTATTTTGCTTACAGTTTTGTCTGTCCTGCAGTCTTCATCAGAACTACAACATTTAAACATATAATCATATTTAACTTTAACTCTATAGCTTTGCTTCTCTTATTTCTTACTTATATTTTTTTATTATTTTTTATTTATTTTTACTTTCATTTTATTCCTATTTGTTATTTTATTTTATCGATCATTCCACATTTATTTTTTAATATATCATTATAGCCTTTCTCTTCATAAAAAGAGAAGTGAAACTTATAGAGAGTTAAATAAAATTAAAAAATGAAAAATGAGAATAGGAAAATAAAAATAGAGATAAGTATAATAATATTATGCTTAAGAATTACAAATATATTGAATTGTTTTAAAGATTTTAATTTATCTTATAGTTGTACTGAAAGTATTGTAACGGTCATATCTGTACATTTGCGCAACAAAATCCAGAGTTTTAGCAAATCATCCCAAGGCTAATTGAAGTGAGGTTGTTGAGACCCCGAATCCAATCTCACCCCAGTTTCTTTACCAATGCTCAAAGATTTACTACCTTATGGATGACATATATGAGGCTACACTCATCGGTGGAACATGAGACTATGATATAAATTGGCATATTTAACAGTATAGCTATATTGACGTGGATCAACTAACAGACATCATTAAATTTAGACTATGATTCATAAATATTTAAATAATAACTAATTGATTAATAACTAACTAATGAATAATGAGCAAAAACTGAGATACTAAGCAGAGTTATACTTCAAATAAATTTAATAATAGCCAAAATTTAAGTAATAAAATAAAATAAAACAATTATTTAACAAGTTACAGATGGTTGAATTTACAGATGATGATTTATAATTTACCAAATTACATTTTGTTTAATTTACAGATTTAAGATTTTATCTCACTCGCAGGTGATGATGATTTATCAAGTTACATTTTGTTTAATTTACAAATTTAGTATTTTATCTCACTCGCAGGTGATGATGATTTATAATTTACCAAGTTACATTTTTATGAGACTTATTATTACAGCACTACAGATTTATTTCAAGTTTAGTTCATGATTATTTATGCTATGTTTTTGGGACTTAGATCTGCGTTAATCTGCAGAAGCGATCATCATTAATCAGAATTAATATTTTATTTAATCAGTACACAATTCTCTATATAGATTATAAGCTTACAAAACCAGATTCTGTTTCAGATCAAAGCCGAAATATAAATTATTGTGGCAGGATGAAGTGATTGTAGGTAGTAAGATTTCAGATACCAATGCATACATAAAATATATAATCTGAGTCTGTGCATCTCGAATGTGTGCTTGCTCATGGGATTCTTACCACATAACCAGTTCCTTTCTACTGTAACCATTGCTGTGAAAGAGACATTTTAGTCCAGGTGATTGAACAGCTTATCAAGATATCTGGATGCTTGTGATCCAGTCCTAAGCAGGAGTAATGGGGTGGCCCTTAAAACCAAAGCCCATTGTGAAAAGAGATCTGTCTGAACTAAGATGATGGGGTGGCCATTAAAAAGCCCATTCAAGAGATAATATACAGCAATAAGTATATGTGTGTATGCACTTCCTAAGGACACATTCACCCCACTGACTATATCATTATATAATAAAATTGAGTTGCAAAACATTAGTTTCCTTCTATACAACCACCGTAAATCAGTTCATAAATTAGCATTTATAATTATGCTATCAAAGAAATATAGTGAATCTAATTTATTAAGTTATCTATATAGGCATTCATATATATATAAGGAGGGCTACAGTATATTTTGGGATAATTATAAGATTAACTTCTAGCTTTATGCTGCATTTAGTCACTTCAGCTAAATATTAACCACCTATTTCATTTAACGCAAACCTATTTTTAAGCATTTATAATCACTTAATTATATCTCTAAACTAAGCTTTATTTTACTCATTTCAGAAGGGAGTTTTGTTTGTGCGCTAATAAATGCAAAATTGTCTATGTGTGTGAACATCTAATCATTTCTCACTAGTTAACTTAAATACAAGTACACTCTGTTCTGCATAAACACAGCATAAATATATAAACAAATAATTGAAAATAATATTGGCATAGACTTAACTAAAAGAAAGCACATAAAATTATAAATAAGATTTCACACAAGTGAAATCTAGGATTTGGCTTTATTTTGCTTAGTGAAAAGAAACAAAATTTAAGATATTTTGAATATTAAATTATCAAATCAGAATAAATTAGTTTAACTCGGCTTGAATCAGATTAGATCAGGCAAGATTTACAGATCACACAGTAAAATAAAATTTATATTTTAGTTTAAGAATTAATGTTTGAAAAGTTAAAGTACATTAGTTTAAATTATATTGGCCATTGATAATAATTTTAGCTAGCCCTGATAAGTCATGCAATTTAGTTTAAAGGTTCATTTTAAATTTGCAGAAGTGTTGCCGTTTTAAGTTCTTTTCTTAGGCATGGATCTTCAACGTTGATCTTGAGCATCTTCTTGCCAGTATTGTGCCATTGGTCATCATGTTCCTGCATCTTGTAGATGATCTTTGGGATTAGAGAACAAGCTTACTGCCTCTCTAGCCCATTAGCTTCATTATTAACAATTTTACACCTTTAGCAATAAGACTGATTATAGGAAGCTTAATCTTAAACTTAACAATACTTGCAAAATGGCTGCAATAAGTCTTTATACTCACATTCTCCCCCTCCACTTTTACATTAACTGCATGTGTTTTTCTACATTAACCACATATAATATCATGAAAGCTAAAACCACATGTTTTTTTAGTTCTTAATTTCAGATCTGTTTTTCTAATTAGTTCGCTATATTCTTGGCAAACCCAGGGATTCCTGCTGTGTTATTGATTTTTCTTACAGGGTTGTCCCTCAGCTTTAGTTAAGTTAATAATTTATCCCACCTTATTTTAAAATGTGTTTTTATTCTTAGCTTTTTAAGTAGGTCAAGATATAGTGAGATGGATCAATTTTATTAAATTATTTCTTTACAAAAAACAAATCTGAAACTTGGAAAACCTTTCTTATATATATGTAACATGTTTAGATATAATTTAACTGTATATACAGGAATATTATAATTTCTAATGTTAAATTTATAAGAATATTTAAATAAAATAAAAAAACTTGTGTTTAAATTTATAACCCTATTCCTTCTCTGCATATATATATAGGTCTTGGTTACACATACATCAAGATTTACATTTATTTAGCAAAGAGTAATATATATATATATATGTGCACATATAAGTTGATTTATTATACATATACATATGCTTTCTATATTGTATGCTATAATACACGCATACATACATAACTATGATTGTCAATTTTAAAATTAGTCCAATATATGAGGATCTCAGGTATATGTGTATGTCAATAAAAGTACTACTATAGCATATAGTAGGTGAAACAGTAGAATAGACAGATCTGACTGTTTCAGTATAAACAGTAATTTCCTTCAGTAGCAAGCTCTCCATACAGTGATGTCACCAAGTGCAAGCCTTATTAATCAAGATGCCAGAAGGTTTTGCATAAAATCCCTGTTTATTGCTATCTCATCCAATATCACCAAACAAAACTTCTTGAATGTACTGATTAGTAAAGCTTCCGCTTGGGGGCACTACTGTATGAAGAGTTTGCCCCGGTTATTAAAGCCTGTGAAAACTTATGAAATGGTGATCATATGATGTTAATTCACTTTCAAATGCATTTAGTATAAGCTTGAGGGTTCAATAAGCACTGAATGAAATAGTGCTATTAAATTTATATGTAATGATATTCTTTCTGCATCCTGAGACTAGTTAGTTTTTAGTTGTGGCAATCAAAAAGGAGCTTAGATCTAATATGCCTGATCTTTTTGAATGCAAAACATCTTTTATCCAACAGACACCATTTATTTTTACTATCAAGTGGCCAGTTTAAAATTCAAAAGCATTTTACTATTTTGAATTCAAATCAACATGTTTGTACTGGAATATGTATATGACACCAGATAATTATATATTTGGTGTTCTCAGTTTAAAATTCTCACCAACCAAAAGCATAGTCCAAAAACTAATCTGCCAATGTGAATAGATAGCCCACAATGTGGATTTGATCATACTATCATGTAGTATCTATTGATTACTCAAACTCCCAATAGATGATTCTGAAAAAACAGTAGTCACGTGATATTTGTGAGGATTTACAATCACTGTAAAAAAAATTGGAAGATTCTAAAGGCCAGATGAATGGATTATAACAATTTAATATCGGTTGTTGTACTGACTTAATCTGGCATAACAGGACATCGATATAGGATTTATTAATCATATAATGTGTATGTATGAAGAAAGATGTGCGCGAATGTTTAAAAGATTGAGGAATTGTCTTTTCACTAATAAGATAACTCATCAATGAGCCAGACCGTAAGAATTTGGATCATTGATGAAAATGTTGGACTCAAGACATAAAGATTGGGAGAAAAACTGACAAATTTCCGTTTGATCAATTAATAATGGAAGTAATGTACATGGCTTGTCGCTTTGGTGCTAAAATGCTACTTGACCTGATCTGCTGTTCATTTGATAAATAAATCACTTAACTATAACAATTATTTATACTTCATAGATTTGTGATGATTTTAAATATTTTTAGAGATATTATTAATGCAACATGCAGAAATATACGTATATACAGAAAATGTCTAATGTAACTGACAGATAATAATCACATTGCCGAATGCTTGATTAAATATATATTGAAAGACTGTAAATGATTTCTGAAGAGAAGTTAAATGACTACAGTCACTGAGCGACTGTGATTTAATATTTTGACAAATTAAACAGTGTTATTGTACTTTTTATATTAACCAAATTGGTTTCTGGTAGGATTTTCTGTCTACAGCAATTAAAGAATTTTATCCCTGTTGAATCTTCTATTTCTCCCCCATAATGTAAAACAGGACTTCATTAATCTTTCATCTCTCTTTCTCTCTCAGACAGAAGTGAATGCTTTTCTGGTACTATCCTTTTTAACTACCAGCTGAGTGGATTAATTGCTCGGTTGTGTAAATGGTGGAGACAACTTTACAAATAAGTTATCTTCATTAAGCAATAAAAAAAAAAGTGTTTTGAAATTAATATAAAGAATTCTCCAGCGTAGCTTTTCAAACATAAAGCTTCATTTAAAAAAAAAGAACTGAGCGTATAATGTGACAAACTTTAAACAAATGATTAATTTACGATCTCCCGTCGTAAAAGCTACTTTTGAAATGAAAGTGTATGTTCGTTCTTTTTTAAAAAATACATACAGCTCCAACAAAAAAGAATTAACTGATTTCTATAGTCACCTACTAATATTTATAGCTAATATCTTGATTGAGATATAATATTTATAAAGGAAGAAGGGAAAGCGACCTTAAATAACTCTACCTAGAGAAACGACGATGTAAAAGACATAATTCACGGGGAAAGTTAACTGCCGATTAATGAGAATTTTTACGATTCCTTTCTTGTTTTACCCTCCAGTTAATCATATTTAAACACTTATTTAGTAAGCAATAATTGGACGGCCGTCTAGGTTAGCTGTGGATCGACTATCTGGAAAAAAAAAAAAATTAAACGGGCTTAGAAATCCTATTAAATACAATAAATAATATGTTAACATCCATTCACATTTGAACTCCGGAATATGGATACGCTAGAACATTGCGATTATGGTTAGATTCTTAGTTTATATTTATATCATAATTTTTTTAGGTTTATATATATATATATTATGAGTTTAAAATCTGCCTCAAAGGAGTTGACATTCGAAACCACACTGAAATAAATCTTCCAATAAGTTCACTTTTCCCCCCATTCCACTGGAGATAGATCCAAGAATCTTCTACTTTTATACCAACAAGTCTGTGTTAATTAAATTGACAAATATATATTCTCAAAGCAGGATCACCTCATATTCATTTTTAATAGCCTGATTGGAAGCGAGTGTTCCAATATTGCATATTGGAAATGATGTAGATCTTTTGTTAAGCTATTAAGATGAGAACTCATTAACTCTCCATTGACAAGATTGAGTTAGTTTAAAGTATGCATTGAAATATCCACATTGAATGAAATGTCCATTTATCATTTTATAAATTTGCTTTCTGTATAAAAACTTAGGGCTGTAGACATGAGTAGTAACATTTTCATTTGTTTAGTATATTATATAATGATTTTAAATCTCACCATACACATTCTTATGATTTGAGAAAGAAGCAGCTCTGAGAAAAGTACTTATTTTGTACAAAAACGTCAGTTATTTAGCAATTATCATTTATTTATGAGAATATTAGAATTAATGTATATATATGCCTTTATGAGAGATATCAATATATTAAGCACATATGAGTGTACATCAGTTTCATATATGCTATTTTCAAATAATTGTGACTAATTGAAGGCTACTTATAGTGACTTTCCTAATTCTTGAAACTAGACTGCATTGAAGTTATTTTCCATTAATCTTTTGTGATCCATTTTTTAATCTTATTTGTATTATTAAAAGATAATTTTTTTGATTGTCAACCCAGGTATGGTGCTGAAAGAACATTACTCGTTGATCTCATAAACTAAACATGAGGTTTTTTTTAACTAGTACACCACTTAGGATTTGTTGTTTATCATTAGCCATTGCACCAATTATATATATATATATCATTGCACATTTAACTGTACTTGCCATGTTTACCTACATTACAGAGATCACTACAAATAAACATGGCGTACATAATTAAAAGTATAATGAGTTGTCATTATTGGCTTGCCTAATGATATATATATAGTGTTTACATATATTATGAATACTTAATTTCTAATAGTCTACATAATTCCAAATTTAACTAACATGAAAACAGTCAAAGCTAAGACAAAATGTATAATTCATAATCTAGTTGCCATAACAACAGATCGTAAATATGTGAGATACCCCATGTAGTTTTGCATATATTAAAGTAGTGATAGCATGACTAACTTTAGAGAAAGTCCTGTCATTACTGCTCACTTTTGCACTTTATAAAAATTTTCAACACTTGTGAGTTTTCAAATAAAGTAAGATGGTATCCTGTATTTTTGATAAATGTAAGGTTTTGATGGTCTATAATTCATCAAAGATGTGTTAGTTGTTAAGCTAAAACAAAATTAATAAATCGACTGTTAAATTTTTAAAAAGGAATAAATTCTGATAAATTTCATTAAGAATCATTACTTCAATTTTTTTTTTTTTTATAATATAATATGGGAAAAGATGAGACCTTCTTAACATTATTGTACTTTGGTTCAATTCAGCGTGTTTCTTTTCATCAGCAGTTTTTTTGGTAAATTGTCATAATGATAAAAATTTGGGATCTTTCTGTCACAGAACATAATACAGTGGACTAATTCCAAAGGTACAGAATCCTTCTCTCATATAAAGTGGGCATTAATAATCACAATATGATTGTATGCCACCTACATAAATGAAGCAAATATATTTTTTTTATTTATTTTCATTTTTCTGTTAATAAGTTAATCAAAAAAAAAAGAAAATAAGCTGTAAATACAGTAATTTTTTTTTTCACAATGATTTCTTTTTTTACTATAATAGTAATAAAAAATAATACTAAATATGTTTCCTAGCAAGTATTTTTTATAACTTTTTTAGGGGGCCCTCGAAACTGCATATTTATCAAAAATACAGGCTGCCATCTTGGTTTAGTTGAAAATTCACAAGTACTGAATTTTCATATGTACTTGATCCTGCATGGTTTACTGCAGTGGTAGAGTCAAATACTTAGAGCTGAAGATCTATGGATCATACTTCTAGTTTTATCACTTTCTGTGCTCAAACTTTTCACTAAACTTTGGTGCAACAAACAATGCAGTTTTTTACTGTGCGGCATATAATTTATGTTAATTTAGACAATGTATTGAAGAAGGATGATTAAATAAATTTTCCATTCAAATGTTTTTTTAGAAAAAAGTAGTTTCTTCTTTACTTATCTGTTGCTAGCTTTCTTTATGTTATCTTTCTCTTTTTTGATTTCACTCTTTTATGGGGAAAATTTTTGAAAGGGTCATGTTTTCTACACTAATGCACTATGGTTGTGACTGTTTAACAGATATCAGTTTATTGCTAGTGAATGGTGCTTACTGAGTGTTTACCTCTACAGTATATTTTTTCATAATACATTTACATACATACATATAATCAAGATCTCATAGGGTAATGGCTTACATACCCATTCATATTTTCCACAGTTTGGAATTTATGGCCAGGATGAATAAGCATTGGAAATTTTTCCCATGCTAGTCATGAGCATGAGGGTTTTTTTTAGGTAACTAATAGTCAACCTGTCTAGTTAGCCATTCAGCATTTGTTGTCAAATGCATTCTTAGCTATTTTTAACTAGAAGATATTGATCGGATCAGTTTTGTTGCATTGTTTCAAAATTAAACACAAAATATGATTGTAATGACTTTTAACATTTCTGGTTGAGGTGTCCTACCACTATGGGAACCATGTTTCTCTTTGATCTAAAAATTAGAAAACCACAAATATGCAGATGATCACTCAATATGCTGCATTGTCTATCTACAGGCTAACTATGTGAATGAATATAATTTTGAGTATTTTTTAATTACCTGAAATTTTAAGGTTTTATTTCTGATTTTAATCCAAGATCATAAATATGGATGGCTAGTATAATAATCATTTTGTTGTTAAGTGTTTTTGTTTTAACTAAAATGTAAATTTTAGCTAGTTGTATCTGTTGATTAGCTGTTCTTCTTAATTTTATCTGTTGATTATCTATTCATCTTTCAGATTAAAGTTTATGTGTCAGTTATTTCCCATATAGCAGGTTTTCAATTCACAATACTTACTTCAAACATTCTTATCTTTTGTTTTTTTTTTCCTTCAGATATTCTTAGAACTATTCTCTTTTTTATGATCCATTTTAAAATCTTTTTTTTTCTACTTTAATGTTTTTCACTCTCTGCAGTCTCAATTCTCTTTTGCAAATACAAGACCAATCTTCCACACATTTTGATTTTTTCAATGAATAATCTTTTTTCTTTTTTAATTAATTTTCCCTCCAATTTTCAATCCTTTCTTCATTATCCAAGTGTTCTGTAAAGCTGTGTTTTGATAAACCACATAGTAATCTTAACATTCTCTATTGTTTCATATTTCTTTTCAACCATAAATATAATATATCCAAAAGAATTAATCTACCAGCAGCTGCATTATATGAAATACTAGATTTAAATTTCAAATAAGTTTTAATATTTAAATTATGCTGTTGAAAAGAAAATTTCTGACTTAAGCTAATAAATAAATAATTGAATGGTCATCACTAAGGAAATCACATGATACTAATGTACCAAAACTTGAGCTGTGATCCTCAAACCTGTAATTCTTGAAATTGCCAATCTATCAATGTATTAAACTACATGAAACATTAAACTAAGGACAAGCAATCTCAATACTATTAGCTTCTACATAAATCTTTTTATCATTACTTATATATATATATATATTCTAACCTCCCCCCGCGCATTCTCACCCCAAAATATACTGTTTATTACGAATATTACGGGTTCTAGCTCAGTTAACAAATAAATAAATGAAATATTCAGCATTAATTAAAATGATTACTAGCTCTAATTTTAAAATACAAATACGGTTCAATTTTAAAATGAATTAAGCAAATATTTACTATTTTCATGAGACATGGAGTGACAATACAGGGAACGAGATAGACTACATTGAGCCATTATCCACACGATACTACCTCAATGGCATAAGAACACTATCCCCCCTTTTTACTATACCAAATAACTAACTCATAGTATTCTTACGACTTTCTGAGCTCTATTCACTACGATCAAAATAATAATCATATCTTAATCTTCTTTATAACAAGAATCTAGCTCAATTAAATAAAATGAAGTAAAATAAAATAAAAATCTCAGGTTCATAAATTGTATTCTAACTGATTTAAAATTACGGTAGTAAAATATGAAAAGGGAATTTTATGTCATAATCTACTACACAGCAACTAATAATAATAAAATAATAATAACAATAATAATATAATATAATCTTATTTCTTCCTAAAATGAAATAAATAAATACGTACATGGTAGTATTTTAATAATCTGACAACAGAATACATGTGGCAACATTAGCATATAATTTAATGTAATATTGTGGCAATCGACTTATGACCAATAAATAATATAAAATTATGATCTTTTAATTTTAACATACCAATAAATTCTCAAAATTCTTATAACACTTTTATGTTTACCTTTTGTGCAAAATCTATATGTCTGTTTCAATTATAAATGTATCGTGATTTCATGCATCCATGTGGAGAAATAACAACTGGGACACAAAAACTTTAAAACAAATTTAAAACAAAGTTTATTAACAACATAAATAAATTAACAATATTTTTACACTATATACATTGGATATCCCTTACTCTCATATCTCAACTTAGTTTATTAGTTTATAAAATGAAATCAAAATATTATTTACTTTTCCTAGTTAAATCTTATTTTTTAACACTTAAGAAAATACAGCATTATTACTTGATTTATTATTATGGTTAGCTTATTACAAAATGCATTTCTTATATGATTATCACAAACACTTTTCATCCCTAATATTATTAAAATTACATTTTTTACAAAATTTACATTCGTAATAAAATTCTACAAAATAATAAAATTTAGTTTCATATTGGTTGTATGGAATCTTACAAAGTCAAAACACTATTCTACATTCGGTATTAGGTTTTTATTATTCATTATCCGATGTTTATTAATCCTAATATTCTCATTCAACCCTTACTTCGGATGATATAATATGTAACTATTAATATACCATGCACAAGTATATGTTTATTATACCTTATTGAATTTTCTCTTGATAAATATGCAATACTCATTCCCTCCAACATTAATATTAAAAAAAAAAATTCATTCAAATTTTATTATCACTTTTAAAATACTTGGTTTAGATTTCTTTTCAAAATCGTATATTCATTTCTGAATTAATTTTACAATGTATTATATGATTCTTTCTCTCTTTATGATATTTTGGACTTTCAATTTTAAAGTTACACCATTCTATACATTCAAGCAAATAAACTATTCTTACATAAACGATAACATATCTTCAGTTCTATTTTATTCATTATTTCTTTGAAAATATCTTTCTGACCGATGCAGATTCACGAAATAAGGATAGCGAAGATAGATGCATAGGATCAAAATACAACTAGAATATTACTCGTCATATACCTTGACAATCATGGGACAGTGAATTAAAAGACACTATAGAGGAGTGACCTTTACCTGTCTACCAACCTCTATCATAGGAACGATGCTAAAGCTATTTCTTCAGCTTTATTCTGACATCAAAAGTTTAAAGATATGCAAAACACTGTCCAAACCATATGTGTTCAGTCATAGGACTCAGTTAACTATACTAAATCACACAAAACTAAATATGATCCAAATCCCTTATATTTTCCTATTTCTTAAAAAAAACATCATCTTGGTTTCCTCTCCACTAGTACTTCCAAGTCACTATCCGATCTTATTTCTCAAGATTTTTTCTATACTGTACATCGACAAATACATATCTGCATTACTAACAATAATAAAATTCATTGATATTTTAAAACTATTCCACTGTTCTATAAGAAAATCTTTTTACTACTTTCCTCCGTATATTTAATCATATACAAACTATTTAAATATCTGAATACTTTATCACATGAAAGTTCAAAAGAATCACACAATTGTTCTGTTAAATTATATTATTAATATACTTTAAATAAATTGTTGCATGCATATTCCGAATTACTCCTATCTCATTATATATTAAAATGTTGCATAAAATGTGTACATATAATTAAGACTTTCACACTTCATTCTTAGGTCAATAGATGATCTAAAAAAAAAAAAATGCATTATGCATTATAAATAACTATTAAATTACCAAATGACCTTTATCTCCTCGATCGCGTTCCGTGGGCTTCACCATCCATTTGATCCTTGTAGATATAAGATTCACATCCATACACTTTATTTTAAACACTATTTCTATAATTTTATCAAGCTATTATATTTAAATTTTAATATTACTAAATTTATGTTTTATGTTTTCCCTAATCTCACATAACATTTTATATTTTTTAAAAAATTAGTAAAAAATATTCAAACTATATTTACTGTACTCCTTCATCAAATTTTCCTGAAAACCGTTCATACTAAAGCCAAAAAAAAATTGTTTCTCATTTCTTTCCCATTCACTTAATGTTCCTCTCCCTGCTTGTTCAATTTTAAGGTAAAACAAATATTACTTCGTTCAATAAATATTCATGGATGATAATCTTTGGTTTTTATAATATTTAATACAATTATTAATTATGATATTAGTTAATCCCGTAAAGAAAACTTCTAAATATTCTCTTCTAATATTTCTTGCTAATATTTTCTCCCGCGCGACTTTTACGATGCATCTTCTCAGTACTTTGATTTAAATATTCAATAAAACTTTTCTGTTTCCATGGATTCATTTCATTAAGTAAATTAGATTTATATTTCCAAATCTTTATCTTTATTAAGCATTTCTCTAATGAACACTTTATAATATTTTTAATTCTTCTTAGAGAAAGTTTTTCTGTTTCTTTTTCATAAAAACACAATAGCTCTTTCATATTATTATTCTGTAACTTTTTTTCCTTCTTTTAATTCTGGTACTATATACTTTGTAATGTTTCCTTTAAAAAGACAAACATTCTTTCTCCATTATAACTTTTACATAATTTTTTCTTTATGATATACGCATCTTAATTTTTCCATAGAGAAGAATAAAAAAACTTCGGAGTAGCCTTTTAAAATTGTGCATCATAATTTTTCCTGACGGCAAATAACTTTTCTTTTAAGTTTTCTGTATAATGTCCAAATTATATTTATCTGAGTTCTAATGATTTTCTGGTTGATCACAAATAAACTGTATTCAAGGCACTTTACAATTATTTTTACTTTATCAATACTTTTAGGTATTTTTTTCCATAGTATTTCCATTTTACTGCAAGGTTTCGGCTAAACTTGAATAAAATTCCTGGTAAGAAATCTTTTAAATTAGCCTTCCATTTAAAGGCAGTTCAAAATATTATATTTTAAAACAAAACTTTTAAAATAAATACAAAAATTTTTTAAATTATAACACTTTTCTAGCTTACGATCTTATACAGCTAAAAAAATATGTTCCTCCTTCCTTTACTTACACATTCCTTCTCCCGCTCCATCTAATTCCTATTTTTCGTCTGCCAAAATACCTCCATTGATTGGTTAATGACTTTTTTAGCGCGAACAAATTTACACATTTTTAGTTTTATAATAGATTAAACTTTTTAAAATAAAGAATTTATGACGTCATGTTTTAAAATATTACTTAGAATAGTATTTTTAAACTCAATTATAGTTTTATCAAAATCATTTAAACTTTAAAACAATTATTAAAATAACATTTAATATTTCAACTTTTACTTTAACGATAGATAGCGAATACATTTAGTTTTATAATTCACAAACATTATTATATTCTAACAAGCGTGTGTGTGAAGGTATATAATATACAGTCACATGATTACTAACTTTATCAGTTGATTTGATTTTTTTTTTTTTTTTAATTTACGTCTCGGTCTAAATTACCAAAACTGATATATTTTATAAAAATTTGGAAAATAATTTAAAAAATGTAGAACCAAATATAATTCTCACCATCCCAAAGTTTATCTTAAAATATATTAGATTAAATTTGAATTATAATTATAATATTACATATATAAACAAGCATCTATTTTTATAGCGCGATGTTTATAATTGTAATTCACTAAATATCAGCCTTTTACAGCTAGCGTTTATTTAATTTATTAGTTTTAAAACATTACAATTGAATTGTTAATATACTTTTAACTATTTATAGCTGTATTATTTTATATGGCCAGCTTTTACAACCATAAGCAAGGATATAATTAAGCTTTATTTAACTGTTCTTTTAAAATAATCCATTACACTTTTATATACCAGGTATTCTTCAGCCTTAAATTGTACTATAAAATCTAATCGATCATACAATTATCAATATATTACACAAACGTATTTTAAAATATAAAATTTTTTTTAGCAATTGACCATTCTACCTTATTATGACCTATAGATAAGGGCACAATATATAATAGTAATTAACTATTATATATAGTATTTTAATCTGCAGAAGTACTTCTGCCTTCTGAGGATTGTATGTAATAAGTAATTACCATTATATTTATTATTTTTAATGTTATTCCAATAGTTTTTAATTAACTGACATTAGTCAACACTTTAGACCAAGGGTAGTCAACCTTTTTATACCCACTTTTGTATCTCTGTTAGTAATAAAAATATCTAACTGCCCACTGGTTCCACAGCAATGGTGATTTTTAAAGTAGGGAAGTAACTTTACTTTATAAAATTTATAAATCAGAGTTACAGCAAGCTAAAGCATATAATAATAATTACTTACCAAATACTTTATGTTGGACTTTTGCTAAATTTGGCAGAATAAATCTTTATAAATCAACTTAGTGTATTTAAATCTATCTTTTTATTTGTACTTTGTATATATAGAATCATGAAGTCTGATGAAATTACATTTAATTAATTAAACTATTAATGAGATCCCTGAGGTTGATGCTGTGAAACTAAATACTGGATATCTGGCTCAATTTTTATAAGGAATAAATGAAAGTATCCTCTTTCAGAAATATTTAAGGGGTTTTTTCTTTAGTCACAATATGATTAACAGCATTAAAGACTGATTCCCCAAGATATAAGGTAGGGAAAGGTATCAATAAACTGAATATCATTTTCCACATATTTGGATATGACAGGTTTTTTTTTTTAGTATAGGTTTTCATATCCATCACTATCAAATTTATGTTTACTTTCTAACAGTTCTTCTTGGCAAGTTGTAGCAGCCTCTTTAATATTTGTGGTAAAAGAATTTTTCATCCAGTCATACACCTTCAATTTCAAAATATCTTTAAATCATTTTTCCATGTCCAATTTGAGTTTGTTGAAGTAGCTACTGAATCTGTCAATATCCTCTGGAGTTACATCATCTTTTATAGATGATAATTCAGGAAACTGATGAAATTCTCTCTTCAATAGATTATAATGAAGTAGTTCAAGTTTGTCAATAAATAATGACACAATATTTTGGCAACCTATAAGAGTTTTGTTAGCTCCCTGAAGCTGCAAATTGACATCATTAAATCTTTTGAAAACATCTCCAAATAAAAGACATCATTCTTTACTGTTTTTAACTGTTAACACAGATTAGTCTCATAATTACTTTCAAAAAATTGTATGAGACTATCATATAATGCTACAAAACGATCCAAGATGTGCCCTTTGACAGCCATCGAACTTCTGTGTGCAAAAGTAATGTATTAGAATCTTCATTATTGTCCTGGAAAAGATGTTGAAACAGTCTATTATTTTTTGCATTGGATTTGATCGAATTGTTATAATTAATGATGAATGGAGTCTTGTACTTAGATGTTTTCCTACAAGTTGTCTGTGCACCACACAATGAATACATAAAACATTTGGCACTTCTTTCAAATAAGCAACAAATCCATGATAGTGGCCTACCATTGATATTGCACCATCAGTAGCACATGCAATAATATTGTTCAAATAAATATTTTTTGTAAAGTATGATTTCACAGTATTAAATATAGATAATCCTTTTATATCTGTAATGAGATATATTGTGAATAATGAATTGTTTTCATCAAAATAATGTACATATACCATCAATAAAGCATTATTATCTTCAATGGTAGATTCATCCAAGTGCATGGAAAATCAAGAATTGTGGAGAATACTTAAGTTTTTTTTTGACATTAACTGCCATTTCTTCAATTTGTCCCTTTACTGTGCTATCACTTAGTGGCAATGTTTTTAAAATTTCAGGTATATCTTGATGCATTACTGTCTAGATAAATTATTTTATAAAGGGTATTATTACAGTTTTTCCAATATTATAGCTTTTACCCCTTTTTGCAATTAATTATGAAATGTGATGAGTCAATTAATCCATCTTCGTTCGCTGCATGTTGTTTTTTAAATGATGCAACGATTGTTGAATGATTTTGAAATTTTTTATATATTTCCTGAAAATATTCAATGGGCTTCTCCTTATCATTTGGATTCTTTGTAGCAAGATGTTCTCACAATGGACTTGCTTTTCATTGGCTTGTTGGATATTGGGTGCTGTTTATTTATAACAGATTCTATGAAATCCATCTTTATATATTCTGGTAAATAGCCATGAGTGTTTTTCTTTTTTTGAGACATGGGCTCACAATATTTCATAATATTTTGTTTGAAGCTGTAGGCACATACTCACTCTCACAAATCTAACTGCGTACTGATCAATGCGATTGCAAACAAAAGAACCTGTACTGTAAATTGTCATCTGAAGATGCTTCTTGTGCATTATGGATTGGGTTTGGGGGGAGGGGGAAGATTCTTGAGTTATTCTGAGACAATGCTCTTTTGTTAGTGGTCACACTGTAGCTCAATTTAGTTTCACTTATGTAATGTGAACTAAACTTATGTGTGGGATACAAATAGTATCTTTTCAGAAATTTAAATTGTCATGGGGAATTTTATGAAAACCTAATGAAAATGTTTTTAAATAATGCTATTTTTTTTTTAAAAAAAAAAGTCAATTAAATTTTAAAAAAAGAAAGTGCTTCAGTATCGGACAAAACTCCTACCACCCACCATGAAGGCTGGAATGCCCACGAGTGGGTGGTAGGGACCAGGTTGACTACCACTGCTTTAGACAATAACAATAACTATCAATAATCTCAATCTATTGTCAAGACAACTTCCTTTTATCAATATACATATAATACAAATAAAATGTCCATTAATTAAACACTATTGTAATAACAATAAAAATAATATATATAATGGTAAGTAGCTATTATATATAGTCTTTCATTCCACAGAAGTACTTTCAGTTAGGAAGGTTAAGAATTTAACTGAAGGTACTTCTGCAAATTGAAAGACTGTATATAATAGTTAATTCCCATTATATTTACTATTTTTATTGTTATTTTATATATATATATATGAAAGCAGTCAACACTTAAACAATACCAATATCATTTAACAATCAAAAATCCTCAACCTCCTTTAACTAAAAAAGGTAGAAATCCACATTTATCTATGGTCTAATAGGTTTACATAAACACTAAAGATTGCAACTTTTCTACAGAGAGCAAAATTATTAATACAAAGAAGTTTAAATAAACCTCATTAAACCAGTAAGTATAACCTGTTTTGAAAGCAGACTAACAGATAGTCAATTATAATTTTCAAATTGCAATTATAACTTTCAAATTCCACTCCAACTATGGATTACTTATATAATAAATCTAATAATGCTCAAGGCTAAATAAATATTCCGTGTAAATACCTGAAAGCGGTCAGCACTTAAATAATACCAATATCAATAATAATCAACATTCTTAATCTGTTGTCAAGGCAACCTCTTTTACATAACACAACATCAATATTTTAAAAGTAATACCAAGAAGTTGTGCACACGATTTTTCATTTATGAAAAATCTTTTTACAGTCATTTTTCATCTGGTTAATGGATTACATTAATATGAGAAGGCATTATTTCTAAATTTATTAAAATGTCTTCAGTAAATATGACTTGTAAACGATTTTTATAGTATTTACCTTTGAAAATTATAACTTCATAATGATCATCTATGCAAATGTTGCAAGATTAGTAATCATTGTTTGTTTACAGGTTTGTTACTGTTGATAGAATGTTTATATTTTTGCACTAACTTTTTATATCCTTAATGCATGAAGATAGTTAGTGTTTGTTTTTGTTTTTTGAGAGAGAGCAATTTCGCATTTTAATGTTATATAACATTTGTAACATTTTCAAATTATTATTTTTTTCACATGTTTTTTTTATTATAATTGTCTGAATTTGGGATTTAGATTTTTTTTTTTTATGCATAGTATTTTTTTTTTCTGTCTTTCAACAGTAAAGTAGATGCCATGTCTGATCAAAAGCAAAATCATTGAACAACAAATGAATCTTGTTTGGTGTTACTTGGCCATTGATTGACAATTTTTCATATAATTTAATATAACATTTCCAATTTAGGATATTTTATATTTATTAAGCTTTGGTGTTTGGAACATTATTATAGAACTTATTACTTTAGTGAGATTATGTATTTTAAAAAAAATATTTAAATAATTTATTGCTCAGGGATTCATTAAAAATTCAGTGGGACATTATGTATCTTTTGAAAATTAATGGAGAGCAATGGGGTCCATCATTAATAATAAGCATAGCCATGCAGAACCATTTTAATGCCTAAAATGTTAAATACTATATATTATCCATTTTCTTCTTAAATAAGATCTGTAAACTATTTTGATTCTTTACTGCAGTTTTTGTGTTTTTTTACTTATATTCACTATCATTTAGGTTGTTAATGCTATTTTTATTAGAATAACAAATTTATTAAATAAATAATAAGTTAGTTTATTTAACATGTATTTAATTTTACTTTCAAATAAATCCAAACCCTTATCTACTTATATTTCAGTTGTGTATCTACCATACAATTAATATTTTTCCTCAGTGACAAAACTGTTATTAAAACAGGAAAAATTCTCCATACAGGAAGGTCTCTCAGTGCTTGTCAATGTAATCAATGGATACCAGAAGGCTTGTGCATAAAATTTCTATCCAATGCCTACTCATCCAATATCCCCAGACTAGTTTTTGGCTTGTGGCCTTCGTCAGTGAGGAGCTTTGGATCTGAGAGCACTGCACCTAGATCTTAGAATATAATGCAACCCTCCAGCAGCCACCTTTTATCTCAACTACAAAACTATGAGAACAAAATTGAAAACACAATAATATTTTCAATCTAAGTTCATTAGCTTATATAGTTATATGGATTTGAACTCAGTTAGGTATTCATACATTTTGGTGTCTTTGGTTCTTTAATAACCATAGCTACCACTATCCTATTAGGCAGGATTGGTATTAAACCACTAAACATCACATGATCACCATTTCTTATGCTTGCTCATGGTGATCATGTGATGTTTAGTGGTTTAATGACAAAACTGTTACAGCAGAAACAAATGAGATTTTAAAAATAACTGTTAATGGGGGTAATAACTACAGGAGTAATCCAGTTTGCATTATCATGGAGAGGTCTCATATTTATAAAATGGCTGACAAAGATTTTCATCTTGCAAATATAAAATGGTGAACAGATTAGAAACTGGGGCAAGATTATTTATTGTTTATTTCATCCCAGCTATTTTTTTTGGAAAATAAACTACAAATGACGCTAGTTTCTATGATTTAATATATTTTTAGAATATAAATAATTTGTGTTGAGAATATGGTGATGACATGTGTAAAAGATTATTACCTGGGCCAAGTGATTGTTACCAGGTTCAGCATGAAATATGCAACTTCAGATTTTTTTTTTTTGAAAGGTCTTTATTCATATGTATTCACAATGCATGATGAAGTGGTTTTTAAATATGTTATATATATATATATTAATGTGTGTATATATATAATTTCCTATAAATATATATTGCACAAATGATTATAGCTTTATGCAGATGGTTTTATGTACCCATTTATATTAATACCAATAACAATAGAGCACTGCATATGTTCTTCCACTTGTTGGGTATGATATTGAGTCTATTATTGTAAAATTACATCATTGGATTTGGTTCATTAAATGAATGAATAGCAGCAAACTTTCTGTAGAAGTATTTATAATTATAAAGATCACCTTTCAAGTTGCACATTGATATGCTAAACAATCATATTATTGTTTTTGCTTTATTCTATTTTATTTTATAGCAATATTTATACCCATCCCCCCTCCCCTCATACACACACACCACACTTTTTCTTTAAAATAATTGAATAGTTACTATTCAAGAAGTTATATGATGGTTCATTAAATGAATGAATAGCAGCAAACTTTCTGTAGAAGTATTTATAATTATAAAGATCACCTTTCAAGTTGCACATTGATATGCTAAACAATCATATTATTGTTTTTGCTTTATTCTGTTTTATTTTATAGCAATTTTTATCCCCATCCCCCCCTCCCCTCATACACACACACCACACTTTTTCTTTAAAATAATTAAATAGTTACTATTCAAGAAGTTATATGATGATCGATCATCAAAAGAGACAAACTGAGCTTTGATACAAAGTGAATTATGTTTTGAATCTTTCACTGTCATTCTGAGTAAAAATAATCAAATCATTAGTTGCTTAAGAGGTCATCTGATGTTTAAGCTTTAGAAGTGACAGGTTACACAATCTGACACACTTTTCCAGCTCAAAATTGTCAAAGGAGTTTTATTATCTTAATATAAATCGAGCGCTGATTATATATGTGTGTGTGGGAGATGATGATCCGGACCAACTGATGAGTGCTGGTTCAGCATGAAATACATATATCGGGGATCATTTATCGTTTACACAGGTATGTGGTCATGTGTTTTGATTATACAAAATGGAGTGGTTGACTGAAAGAAGCTTGAAAGTATGGGAGCAAATCCTCTCTAATTATATCTAGCTTAAGTATTCATGCTATACTTGTATTTAAATATTATAAAAGCTTTTATATATTATAAATTTCATAATTTATAAAATTAATATTTTACACTTTGTTTTGGTCAACATCATCAGGAATCTTTTATAAGTGTGTGTAACCATTTTAACTCCAGAAAGAGAAAAACCTATGAAGCTAGAAAGCCAAAGAATAAAAAAGCTAAAATTAAGTTTTGAAATGATTATTGGAATTAGCCTGCAAACCACAATTACAGACAAATTTATCATATATTGATTTTTTCGTCTTTATTTTTATCCCATGATGTTGTTTCTTAATTTATTTTTCGGTAATTTATTTTTTCTTTGCCAATTGGAGCTCTGTTGCATTTTTTCCTCGACCATATTATATTCTTCAACTGAAAACAAACTATATTGCACTTTTTTAAAGATCTTTATAAACGAAGTCTTATTTCTTCAAGAAAATCATTCTTAAATTCACCATACAATAATATTTTTAATTAATACACTGTACAGGCTTACACCTGCACATACAGATATATATGTAAGGGATTCGAACTCGGACTTTTCACACAACCCTCAACTCTCTAAGCCATCTCATATGGATCAGCAATGTGAGATGGCTTGGAGAGTTGAATAATGTTTTAGTAAATGCCATCTATTCATTTGCTTCAAATGTCTAACCCTGTTTAACCCCGCGAACATTCTTTTGCAACAGTTCTGTAAATCAAAAAATATACCGATTGATCTTATTTAGATAAACATTTTATATTATGAATTCATTGGCTGGCCTATTTAAAGGTATTTGTCTAATTTATGCTTTAATACATATATTAGCGCACATACAAGTCTTATAATAATTCTGATAGTTATTTAACGAACTATATGGTCGCAAGGTGGCATTCCTTTTCAGTGTCATTTCTAATGTATTCTCCGAATAACAGATTATTTCCCCCTCATTTTAATTATTTGAAATGAAATGAAATTATTTTATTTAATTATTCTCGTTTTAAAACATTTATTATTATAAGTTTAATGTTCGATTTTTAAAGAATTGTTTTTCATACTATTTTATTTTTATTCAGATAAATAATTTTACTATATTATTTAAATGTATTTTGTTTCTTGTGAATAAGGTAAATTCAAAATTCTCCGTAAGTTTTTCTCAGACAACATTTATATTTTTTCAGGATCTTATAGTGCATGTGCGGGATGTGAGTCATCCAGACACTGTGGCTCAAAAAGAGAACGTTCTAAGTACTTTAAAAGATCTAACAATAATTCCATCTGTTAAAGAAAACATCATTGAAGTTTGCAATAAATGTGACCTTGTACCAGAGTGAGTTGATAAAAATGTATTATTTAATTACTTATTTTTGTTTTTCTGATTTTACGTGAACGTTTTCAGAAATGCATATAATATATATGCATGGTAAAACAAGGTTTTAAAGAGTGGATTCTGTTCTTGTTGTTATAGCAGCGACAATTTGGCTGGATCTTTATGAATGGCTTAATAGCTGTTTTAGGTTTCTAGAAATTCTGGCAGTTTCTCACATGATTTAGTTGTTAATTATTGCATCCGATTCAAAATTTAAATGAGAAGAGAGTGATGGTAGTAAACAATATATGTTTGATTACCATGCTGCTTTATTATTTTTTTCCTTATATGAATGAAATGTATGTTTGTATGTATGTGTTTTCAATTTTATTTTTGGCTTTTAATCTGTGGATTTCTTATTTCAACTCTATTATAGAAGCATCCACCAGAGCAGAAACTCAAACCACTCTCTATTTTATTCACTATGCATATGTGTCACGAATAGCATCTCCATGCATCTCCATGAACACGGTAGTAGCTTAATTCAGTGCACAATTTTCATGCATAGTAGCTACTGGTTTCTAGCCACTTTAACAACTTGTGAAGAGAATTATGTATGTTATTCTGAAGGTAACTTTAAGATGCCTAGGTAATAGGATGACTATCTCTATAACTTTCAGCCATAATCTCCAAATTTTCACATCTTACTTTCAGATTTCTGGTACAATCATTTTTCTGACTTGGTCTACTTTTATGTGTTGTCAAAGTCAATAATAAAAGTAGCCAAAATAACAAACACTGTAATTATTGGGTACCATGCTTGTATGGTTCAATACAGTGATAGATTGGCATGGCCTGAAGCTCAAGAGCCATAGATCATGACCTAACCCCCATATTCAAACTTTTTATGATCTCTGAGCAATAAATTACTCACTTATTTTTATTAAATGCAATCAAGTTGATTCCTGGTTATCACACAATTAGCATTTTGCCTTTTTGTAAAGTTTTCAACATAGTGTTTAGAAGGAGTTGTTTAAGATTATTTTTTCTCACATCACATATTGAAACTCTAATAATTGTCGTACTTGGAAAAAAATATTTTTTATGCAATATTCTTCAAAATATTAAGACAATAACAATGGTACTCTAAAGAATATGTTTTAAGGATCAAAAAGTATATATTTTACATGAGGCACTTTCCCATCTAGAAAATTAAAGCATCTCCAAGGCTCTGCACAATTAAAAGAATATCAATTGTCATTTGTATGTTCACACTTTTATAGGAGTTTATTTTTTTTAGTATGCACAAATAGGGCATTAACAAAAAGAATTAGTAAGAAATAGAATTAAGAAAAAACAATATAATAATATATTTAGAGCTGAAGAAAATGCATAAAGTGTGGAAATGGCTACAGGATGGATGATCCGTAATAATTCTTCTTTAGATGAAACCATTTATAATATTTCTGAATTTAATTTTATAAATTTCTCATTTTTTCCCACCCAAAATGAGAGTTATTTTGTCTGTGGAAGATGCATTCTATGGATGCAGGAATAATATTGTAATCTATAAGCCTTTGTGTTAAGACATTTGAAACATTTTTGTAAAAGCATATATTAACTGAAATATCATACTTATGCATAAAAGTTTAAGTTCTCTGCTTGAAAGCAGTTAGACTGACTAGGAAATAGAGTGCTGTGAACTAAGAGGTAACTCTTAATCTTCATCATTAGGAGTTGATTAATTCTTGTAGCCACAATTTATCTCAATTTTAAATCTAGATCATATTCTGTATCAATGAGTTCTTATATTCTCAATATAAAATCTAATGTAATGATTTATCTGAAATTATTAATTTTGAAAAGGTTTGCTTCCAAGGAATTAAAAGTACAAATGTTTTCCCTTTTTTTATCCCATTGAATTGTTATTTAATCTGTATGATGAAGAGAATTGATATGAAATGGTCATTCTAAGTGTAATTGAAAATCCACTTTTCAGGTCCTGTCCCAATCATCGGAATGAGTATCTAATGCACAATCCCCAACAATGGCTAAATTTCAAAGCTAGAAACAGTTTTGTGTTTTTCTTCATTTATTATTGAATTTTTTATTGGTTATAAAGAGTGAGTATACAGTAACAAATATAACTAACATTTTTAATAACAATATTTAATAACAATATTTAATGTATTTTTGTGTCAAGTTTGATAATGATCAAGGGTGGATGCTCAGCTCCATTGACCTCAGTGTGCAAGATGGTATGGACAAATGATTTATTCTCATGGTGGGCAAGTAAATCTGGCTTCATTTCAAGACTACATGAATTAAATGTTGTACTGGTGGGCATGAGTTTGCACTCCTTTTCCTCAAGCATGGTGATAGTAGTCATAAGGGGCTTGGTTCATTTGAGGGGATGATCGACGATCATTGTCTAGCCTGGGAATACCTGCCAGGAGAGTAAGAGTCACTACCTTCACATGGACTTTGCTGTGAAGGGCTACTGCACCCCTTGATAGGTCAGTATTGATTTGAACTCACTATCATTAGGTTTCATTTGTTAGCTTTAAATTTAGTGCATTTGTAAAGTGGTTGGTCTGCTTTGAGCCACCGCGATTTTTTTTTGTAACATTGGTGGAGTTCTGTTTTGTGGGCATGGGTCTGCACTCCCCTTTTTTTCTTCAGGGGTGGCTGGTTGTTGATGTTAGGTGTCTGGTTTATGGTGCAGGCTGTTGACAATTTTGCCACTGCCCAGAATACCTGCTGGGGGGCTACATGGTCAAAGTCTCAGTGCTATTCCTGCTCTGGTTGGCTACTGTGTCTCCTGATGGGCTGGTTTTGGGCAGTGTCGATCTGGCTCATTACTTATTACTTCTTAGTTTTTACCCAAGTTGGCTTTCCAATTTTGGGCAGGTATACCAATTGTGGTCCCTGCTCATTTGGACTGCTAATTGGGAGGCAGACGTATTCAGAATGGTCTTGACATGCCTCGGCTGCAGTTCGAGAGTTTATTGCTTGGTCAACTTGACCTTGGACCTCACTGACTGTTGTGGTGGTTGGAGGAATGCTGGACTTCACCTATTCGCTGAAGCATTTGAGTCTTTGCTTCGGGGCCCCAGGGGTGGAACCATTGGGTGATGGTTAACTTCTCAACAGCTGGGCCGTGTGGATCCATGTACAGATACACATTAATCACATTACAGCAATTTTTATGGATGTAATTGTTTTTGAACATATGCACCTTTTACCTTGTTACATTGAATCACTGTGTAATTCTAAATGGGTAAGTGTACCTAAAAATTTTTGTAATCTTTTATTAATAAAGGTTACTTTGAGAAAAAAAAATATTTAATGTGTCTTTCAATTCTTTAAATATAAAAAGTTGGATTTCTGGATAAGATGCCTCTTACTGTATTTATTTCAAGATGCACTTTTTTCCCTTCATATTTGTCTGATAAAATAGTTTATAAAAATAACGAACAAATGATGTCAAAATGTTTATTTAGCATTAATCTGGCAGCCTTCCTCAATATTGTTGGATTAGTGATTTCACCAAATTAAGAAAAATCCAAGAATACCTTTCTTATTCCCCTTCTCCCAATATAAACCTCCCGAATATTTAAATCATTCAGGTGGTACAGAAAACTTAACTAGATATTAATTGTAACTATATATATATCTTGTAACGGTCAGAAAACGTGTGACTCGTAAACATAGTGCAGAATTCGACCACCATACAGAACAGCAGCACCATCGAGTAGCGAAGCCACCCGTGGTACTGAGTTCGAACATAGTTATCGGTTCCACAATACAATCCACGAAACAACGCAGCTGATGCGACATTAGTAAATATTTCCTTAGGCACGGTGGTCAGGGATATGCATGAGATTCATGATTTATTCTCGAGTTAGCCAATAATCAAACTAATATTAATTAAACATTCATATTTACATAATCGAGGAAATATTATATAGAATGGGTATCGAATAAATGAAACGTAATTGCAGACGTATAGTTTAAAATTATTTATTAATACATTTTAATAAAACAATCATTAATAATATTTTATGGACTAACAGCTTCAGTAGCGGGATTTGTAACATGATTATATTTTAAAGAATACGTTTATTTATTTAGACATTATTTTATATTGATGATTTCAGTAGCGGTATTTCCGATACTGTAATTGTTTACAAAAGGAATACATTTATTTGTTTAGACATTATTTTATCTTGAGGACTCAGTAGCGGTATTTCCGATACTGAAATGTTTACAAAAGGAATTCACTTATTTGAAGGCGTAATCTAGCTACCTAAAATTCTCGAGTAAGTATTTCTAATGCATGCCTGGAGGGATTTATACCTTTGCAATGCAAGAGTCTAAAGTATGGGTTAAAGAGTAATGGCGGACATATACTTATTTAATTAAAATATTTATTTATAACTAAGGGCAAACATTTATTTGAGAGTGAATTATGAAGATAATGCAGAGGCGGAGTGATATATAGAATAATAAAACTAAGTAAAGGAACACGGGGTACGCTTTAGAAAGGCGATATGGAATGGCAGTATACAGAAACTGCAATGCCACGAATGAATTTATAAAACTGTCAGGCTGGTCTCTGCCGCGGCCCGCCAAAGTAAGGTGTCACATAAGCATAACCAGGGACAAGCGGTACGTGTCGCAATTTGCCGCTGGCTGCATGACAGGTCAAATCCTACGGGAGCATTTATTATGTCCGCTTGTGTAGGACGACGGGGGTTAATTTCAACCCTGAAGAATCCGGAATATTTACGGCGGAATAGATCATCGCGTCTCTAAAACGTAACACATGTATACTTATAAACGATTATGATAAGATTTAAATGGATTTCTAATTCGGCCCGACATTATCAACATTTACTAAAGAACGTTGGTGACTCTCAAAGAAATGTAATTCTATGGAATTATTCATGATGATTTAATAAATACCAAACATATATAAATTGGGAATTATTATAACTAATACGTCAGCCATTTGCGAAGTAGTAGACCCTGCATTACAATAAACGAAGCATTGAATGCGTGTCGATTTATATGAAAGTTAAGTTATTAAAGAAAAATACTTAATTGTAAATTATTAGAGAAAAAAATATAGTTAGTAATAAATTTGGCTGAACGTTTTCGAGGAACCGTGCCTCATACTCATAGCCTTCGTGAAAATGTACTTGATATATGTAAATGAGAATATTCAAATGAGTTACTGTTAAGTAGCCCATTTTTCGAAATGTCGAAGCACGTGTCTCTTCTGTTGATTGCATGGATGTCTCTGTTAATGTAGAATGCCTCTTTTATCTTTCTCCTGTAGTCGTTTGGTTCTGAGCATAAAATAACGGGGTTAGCGGGTATGAAATTGTGCCCTGATTGTTTAGTATGTTCAAAAAATGCAGAAGATGTACTGCTGTTCGTTTGGGCTCTATTGAAGGTGTACCGATGTTGAGCCAACCTGGTGTTAATTGTGGCTTTCGTTTCCCCATAATATGTGGCGTGGCATCCGGCCTGGGGGCAGGAAATGGAGTACACCACATGTGGGGTGAGCGCTGGATCAATGTAATCTTTGGAGTTATTGATCAACCTATTAGTGTTGGGTGGAGTTCTGAATATTATGCTGAATTTGTTGCTTAGGTTTTCGTTAGTTTATTGGATATTTTAGGGATGTAGGGGACCGTTATTCTGGGTAGATTGGTGCGAGGCAATTTATCATCTATTGTGCTGTTAAATTTCATGACTTTCCTCCTAATAGTTTTGTATTTGAATCCTGCTGCTAGTAGGTCTTTAATGTAATTGTTTACGTTTTCCTTCCTATGTGCTTCATATTTACACAAATGATGGTTTCTAAATAGAAATGCTTTAAGACCTGCGAATTTGTGCGATGCAGGTGATTTAGAATTAGGATGGATGCAGCTTCGGATTTCAAATGGTTTAACAAGCATTTTGTAATCTATTGCATGGCGGTCTCTTGACAAGGAAAGATCAAGATATTTGAGTTCGTTATTGTTTTCATATATGATAGAGAAAAATAGTTTAGTTGTGCTTTGTAATTCGCGTTGTATATTTAAAATATTATTTTTAGATACTAAACAATCAGGGCACAATTTCATACCCGCTAACCCCGTTATTTTATGCTCAGAACCAAACGACTACAGGAGAAAGATAAAAGAGGCATTCTACATTAACAGAGACATCCATGCAATCAACAGAAGAGACACGTGCTTCGACATTTCGAAAAAATGGGCTACTTAACAGTAACTCATTTGAATATTCTCATTTACATATATCAAGTACATTTTCACGAAGGCTATGAGTATGAGGCACGGTTCCTCGAAAACATTCAGCCAAATTTATTACTAACTATATTTTTTCTCTAATAATTTACAATTAAGTATTTTTCATTTTTACAAATAAGGAGAAATTAAAACCACAGTTATTAAAGAAAGTAAATATTAATGAAAATTTGACACGCATTCATTGTTTTAAGCGATCATAGATTTAAACTTTGAAAATTGAAATAATTATGAGCATGCAATAATTAAATAATAACTATAGATAGAAATGTAGATTATAGAAATACGCACCCAAGAAAGATAGAGTGAGGTAAGCTAGATTATTAGATAAATTTACACATTACATTAATTATTCGATTTAGTTATACAAATGGTAGTTTTTACATTTTACAATTTAGATAAGTAATATGAAGAAGAGCTATAGCATATTATTAGAGTACTCTAGAGTTTGAACACAGACAGGTACCTGTTTTATAAGAAGTTTTCTGATTCCATTAGTTTAGCAGCAAAAAGTTCACGAATGGCAATTCTTTCTTGTATTTAGATATTCATTTAATTTCATGGCAGCAGCAGCTTTCTCATTTGTTTCAGGCAGCAGATCTTCATGGTGAATTTATGATGGGCAATGGAACGTTCAGCATCCGATAGGCCATCTCCCGATGGAGAATAATCTAGGTGCTTTACTCGGTCATACCTTGGCAGGAACAAATTATTTTATTATTTTTGGAGACTCTCAGTGATCGAGAGCAAAGCTCAAGTTTAAGTGAATGTCTCCAGCAAGTCTAAGATGGCCTCTTTTTTTATCTTGATCTTTCACATTTTTGTTAAGATATTTTTAGGTTCTACTTAATCTGCCCTGAGGATAATCAATGCATTTTGTTGGTTTTTAATTAAAGAAAGCTGCCGTTCTATTATTTACATTTTACATTTACTAATTAATTTTGAGGAATTTTTCTTTAATTAATCTATTATCTATCACTGACCGATGCTTTTAAATTTCAAAAACAAAAAGGGAACATAAGATTATTTTAACTTTTAATTAAATATTACATCAGATATTTTTAGAATTATTATTAAATGAAATTTAAACAAAGCAATAAATATGAACTTTATAATCCAAAATAAATGATTAAAATTATACAAAATTATATAACTCAAAGAAATCTAAATTATATTATTTTATCCCTATTTATTGCCTTTAATTTGAGATCGAAATGTGTGCGTGTTTATGCTGAATTCTACATATATTTATACATTTTTAATATTGCTACACACACAACTCGATACCAAAAAGTTTAAATTTGGGCGGGATAGACCGGTCAGTGAGAGATGACAGAAAAAGGTGAAACTTAAGATTCGAATACGAATCTTACTGTTTCAATATATATATATATATATGTGTGTGTGTAATTGAATGATTTATTGCTAAAGAGTTCAGAAGTGAGAACACCCAAAATGACACAGCTGGGCTGTGATTCATGTACTTTGAACTCTACCATCTTGCAATCTATTACTGAAACAAACTATCCAATAATTATTAATTATTATAATTAATAATTGCTAATTCTAATATATGTATTGTGCATACATATTCTCTTGTATATTTATTTTTTATATTTATATTATATACTATAGCACACAATTGTTAATGAAAACATTCACAGAAAAAATAGTTTTTTAAAAAAATATATACAGCTTTATTACTTTCTCACATGCTTTCAATATAGCATGTATATCATATTCATGGCTTATGTTCTATTGAAAGCATGAGAGTCTGTAATAAAGCTGTTTTTTTTTTAAAAAAAAAAACTATCTTTTCTGTGGATGTTTTCATTAACATTCATGCATTACATTAAATTTATAATTGAATTTTATTTATATTACCATATAAATGTGAATGTTTGTTTATGATTGTATAATTTGATAAATATTGCACCAATTATGAAAAAATCTTGTGTGATTTCTTTTTTTATATAGAATTTTACTAGCATATAAATTTTTGATTTAATTGTTTTTAAAAAATTTATAATTTGCAATAAAAAAGTATGTGGAAAAATCTATATAGTAGTTGTTTTTGAATAACATCATTAAAAAACCCAAAAGAGGGCAGCACTGATTAAAAGATTACAGAGTTGGAAAAATTTTAAATGAAAAGTATAATTTTTGGTAAAACCAGGTAAAATTTGATTTTTGTAAATACATTTTAATTGCAAAACAGAAATAACTACCTCCCAATGAGTTATTTACAATTACAGATATTTTGAAGTTATGATTATTTATTAATTATTACAAATATATTTTAAATTAATTATTAATTGTGTTTGTAACCACATATTTAATTACTCAATTGAATAATGACAATTAAAAGCAGTGATTGTTACTTTGATAAAAGTTTTAGTATTCAAGTTTAAATGTATATTTGATTTAACATATATTAAAGTAAACTTTAAAATGGTGTTGGTACGGCAAGAGAAATACTATGAAATTTGTTAAACTTTTAGAATATCAGCTTAAATATATTTAACATGTGAAAAAGTACATTTTAAAATGCAGTGGATGCAGCAAAAGAAATCCATTTCCCTTTAAGTATAATCTCACATGATTAAGTAAAATGTGGCCTTTGTTATGAAATATATACTAGAAAAATGAATTATTAGTTTTTGGTAATCTAGGTAAATTTTTATGAATAAATATATTTTAAATTTTTTTTTTTTTTTTAGACCATGTACTTAATTTCTTACTTGCATATATTATGACAACTTTAAAATTTGATAGCTATTTTAAAAATTGTCACAAGCAATGGCCTGCATATTAGAATACATATTAGAGAAATAAAGAAATGCTAGTATTTGGTAATCCAGGTAAAATTTTATTGAATAAATATATTTTCAATTATTTAAATTTCATTTGGATCATATATTTAATTTCTCACTTGCATATATTATGACCATGTTAAAAAATTTTAGCCATTTTAAAAATTAACTCATGAGAAATATAAAATAATTTATTTTAAAATTATTGTTTATTGTATTTAATAAAAGTTATTTTTTTGCAATACTACTGTTGCTAATTATTTAATGTAAATATTACATAAATATATTTTTAATAATCAAACTTTAATGCAAGGGGACAATTAGAGAAATGGAAAGATTTATAAGTAAAAATATTATTTGGTATTCAATACATTAAAAACCAAAATGGAATATATGAATATATATTAATTATCAAAATTTCTACTAACATAAGGATACAGCTAGAGTTTGAAAGTGGAATATTTAAATATAAACAATGAGGATTGCCAATTCCTCAACAAGCTTTGTGATAAATGCTTAGCTAGAGAAAGCATTTAAAATATCTTTGTCAGGAATCCCCCCCCCCCAAAGCCCTGACTATGGTTTCATGCTTTGGCACCTCTCTGAGGAGTGCCAAAGCACAAAACCATGGTCAGGGGTTTGGGGGGGGGGTTCTGACAGAGATATTTTAAATGCCTTCTCTGGCTAAGCATTTATCACAAAGCTTGTTGAGGAATTGGCAATCCTCATTGTTTATAACTTACAAGCTTAAGAGAATAGGGTCATGTGATCTGTGACTCTTATTTTGAATATTTAAATATATTTTAACTATTGAACTTTCTAATAACAGTGATAGAACAGCTAGAGAAATGGAGAGAGCAAGAGAATTTTTTATTTGATATTTAATACATCAAAAGTAGAATTTCAATAATAAAACATTTTAAAAAATCATCCTTATATATATAAATTAGAAATATATTTTATAATCAACTGCATTATGCATCTTTTATTTTTATTATTTTATTAATGCATGCAAAGCTATGAGTCAGCTTGGTTCATTTTAGTAAAATAATCAATTAATATATATATATGTGTGTGTGTGCTCTGCGCACAGATAATGAAGCTATTAAACGTAAGTAAAATTATCAAAAGTTACCACCAAGTGCTTTCGGGACAGTTTATAGTCCCATATTCATGGCTACTTGTGTTTAGTTAAGAACAGTAATATTAATGCAAATTTATGCAAATTCGAGACAGAGAAAAGTGGCCTCTCTTCTATTGATAGCTGCTGGATCGCTTACTATGTAGTAAGCTTCCTGACTTTGCATTTAATATCATTTATTTCAGAGCAGATGACACTGGCTGTGGTGGGTAGTTGAAAATTACATTATATTTAAATAATATTTACATGAAATCATAATACATGAGTTATCAACAGTAGTTAAAAATAATGTGCAACATTGTTTATAAAAAATGTCTTATAATAGTTATTTTTAACTAATGCTGATAATTCAAGTATTATTATTACATTTAAATATATGTTATTTATCAATTACATTACATTCTTTTAATCTAATATATGGTCAAATCTATGGGTACAGCTAGTAATTAAATAAATAAAGAAATAAATGTTTATGTTTAAATTCCCTATCTTTTTTTCTTCTATTAAAATCTGTTTTTAAGAAAGCTGATCAACTTCCACGGGCTGAAGCATAATTTATCCAGCCACATTTCATTGTCTGACCAATTGTGAATAAAATAATACACTGCTTTATTCTAAGCCTAGGATTCTTTTTCTGTTAAGTATAAGAACAAGGGCAAATTTCAAACTCAAATCAGATTTAAAGGCAGATATAAAAGTTTGAATTTATATTTAAATAGTCAATGATAAGAGATAGCATGTCATTTTATAAACCACTGTAAATAATAAATAGAATTCAAATAATTATAAATATTTTAAGAAATAATTGGTCCCTTGTTTTCTGTAATGACACTTTTTGTAAACTTTTAATTTTTTGATTTTAATATTAAACCATTATTCTATATCAGAATTCAATAAATTGGATTGGATTTGGTAAAAATATACATCTACAAATGAAAAAATTAAAAAAATATATATTTGAATTTTGAAAATACTGAAAAAATGATTTTATAATGATAGCAAATGACGCTGTCTTCATTGAATGTTCAGCGGGAGTCAAATAACTTCAGAAAAGAAATGAAATCTTTTTTGATTGAAATTTGTTTTTAAAACATAAATGAATAAATATTAATCTCATAAATCTATAAAATTCTGCTTTGAAATATTAACAAGTTGCTTTTTAATTTTTACAATATCTCAAAAGATCCTAACACAGAATCAGTAATAATGTATTAGTGATCAATTTCAAAAAATTTTTTTATTTGTTACCATTATACTTGAAATTATTATCTTCTGCCTTTAAAAATAAAATATATACATATAAAATAATAATGTAATCATATATTCATCAGCATTGGTGGCCGAGTGGTTAGCTCAGCTGCCTTATAAGCAGTTGTCTCGGGGTTCACTTCCTGGCCAACGCTTTGACACAAAAAAAATCATACACTCCTTTGAATTTTAATAATTATTCCACATTTATTATATAAATATTATTGTGAATCTTAATAATCTTTGCAAAAAAATCAATTTTTTACTTATTCCAAAACTGTTTTCAAAATAATCTTGCAAATGGTCTTTAAACAATTACAGAGAACTAAATCCATTAAAGACATGGAAACAGGATTAAAATATTTTGATATTACCATTTATTCAATTTCTCTTTAGGTTTTTTTTTTAATTAAAAAAAATCAATAATCTAAAGTATGTGATTTTTCCATTTTCAATAAAAAAAATTAGTGAAATATTGTAATAGATGGTTGTATACGCGTAATTTAAAAGACTATAGTGATTTCTTTCACTAAAATCCTTTGTGTTCCTTTGTTAAAGAGTTAAAATATTTGAAATCTGTTTTTATAAACTTAAAAGTGTTACGAACTTCAAATCAACTGAATGAAATAAGAATTTTCTATCATCCCTACAAAGTTTTTAAATATATATTTTTTTGCTATAAAATATAATGGGAAAAGTGATATTTTAAAGAAAAAATAAACTGATCGAAAAACTAAATGGAAACATCATGTTAAATTCTATTATTAATTTTGCAGGTAATCATGTAAACTTTTAAAACCATTATTTTGGAACAAACTTGTGAACTTTTTCTGTTCATTTTTTTTTCTTTGGTTGTATTTTTTAATGAAAAAAAAAACATACATCAATAATTCATTAAAAGCATAAATTCAAATAATAAAAGCAATCTTAAAAATAAAATATCAACTTTACAAGCAAAAAAAAATATTAATAAAGTAATTGGAACAAACAATTTTATTTTAGCCTTCAGGCTTAAACAATATATTTAATGGAAAAAAACTTCATTTTAATAAAATCTTTAAATTTTAGTTAAAGTTTATTAACAATGTGTATTCAGATAAAATTAATCTTAAAATTGTAATAATTTTAATCAATTTCTTAATTAAGCAAATAATAAAAAATCTATTAAAGTTATTGGTAAAGTACATTTTCTTTCTGACATTACATATATTTTCAATGGGCTAATTTTATCCTAAAACAAGTATATCAAACAAAAGCTAAATTTAAATATTACATGCTTATTAAGGAATAAATATTTAATAGTTATTAAAAAAAGAACATTAGTTTTCTAAAATGTTTCAAATGTTAGCTAACTAAAAGGTTATTCCATATGTTAATTTTGTTAATTGTAGGTGAGAAGAGTGTTCACCAGCTAAAACTACTCTCAGCTACAGTTAACAAAATTAACATATGGAATAAACTTTTACTTAGCTAACATTTGAAATATTTAAACAAACTAATTACAAATGTGATAGAGGAAAGAAGAAAAACCTGAATATTAAAAAAGAACATGTAAATAAAAAATAAATATTCCATCAACATCAAAGGAAAAGTTAAGAAGTAATTATCTTCTTCCATGATATAGTGATTGTCATTGGTATTTACATCTGTTATAACTAAAATCTTATCTGATAAATGTTTTTAAACTGCACATCATAAAAATTCAAATTTTAATTGAAATTTTTTACCTAAATAGATTTTAGCCATTGAAATGCTATTTTGCAGATTATAGCACTAACAAAAATCCTCTATGGATTCTTCAGTTTAGATTAAATATGTTTTATTTTTAATATCATAAGTGGGTTGATGTTATTTTCTGGAATTATGAGCATAGGTTAGGAAATGCAATAAGATTTCCTCTTGCAATTAGACTAGGGAAGAATATGATAAAAATATATTGGAAAGGTAAGGCTTAAAATCTACATTTTAGAAAATATTTTTGAGGAAAATTAATAAGAAGAAAAGTTATTGAATTGTGCAGGTACTTAAAGGCAGCAGAGTTGGGAAAGATATGCTTAAAAAAGATTAAGACAAAAAGAAGTAAAAAGTTGGCCAACATACATAAGATAGAAAATAATTGAGAACTAAAGCAAGAGTTGGAAAGACATCAAGAAGATGATCTGTTTTGGTATGAAGGATTTGTCTTTCAGCAGATAACATGGTGATGATCATCTTTAATATAAAATAAAGCTTTGAACTTTGATATTTTTCCTGAATTTTCATTATTCCAAGGGATCCTAAGAAATGTTTATTGGTAGTACCTTTAAAAAAAAAAAAAACGATTATTTAAAAGCTTATAGTTGTAATTTAAAATCTAAGAAAAGAAATCAAAACCTGGTTTAAAAACTGCAATATGGAAAAAAAATAATAATCAAATGTATTTCTAACAAATTGCAAATTAAAAAATATTTTTATTGAATTATAATACTTTTTAAATCGTTTTTTTTTTAAAGGAATACATCTGCTCACTCAACTCCTGAAAACTTAAAATGGGTTAAATAAAGAATTTGTCATTATATTATCACTGTAAGGACTTCAAGCCCTAGACATTACAATGCATGTTGACATGTGTTTAGATCAGGCCTAGGATATTATTTTTAAGTAAAGTGTCTTTTGTCAATTTTAATGAAGTTGTTAAGAATGGTCAGTATGTAAAGTTGGTAATCTAGAGTAAAAAGGGGATAGAAAGTCGCTCAAGTCTTTTCTACTAAGCAATTCATGATACTGATGAGAGGCTGTTCAATCAACCTTTAATCCCTGCTAGGTATCTAACAGTCATTTATAAGTCATCAACTGCTGTGAGTTATAAGAATGTCATTATTGTGATGATTGTGATCATTTATCTTATTGTCAGTAATCTTTTTAACTAGTGAATTTCATCTTCACTCTCTCAATGTAAATCCTAAGGTTAATGCTGCTTAGCACATTAATAAAGTTCTGAAACATGTCCTTTCAAGAGATTATCTCTACCTTTATTTTTGCTCTGTGCTGTTTAACACATTAATAGGTCTACTTATGATCCATAGGTTTCTAGATAGAGGCTCTCTGTGGTGTTCCAATGTCACATGATTTTACAAGCATGTATTCTATTAAGCATCGTGTTTAGGTTTTGATATTTTGTTCATTTTTTAATTCAACTCTGTTGGAAGCTAGCAAGTAAACCAAGTCCAACTTGGTCTAATTTTATAAACCTTCAGTTTCGTTTTTGATCTTTGACAAAGGTGTCTTTAAATATTTAATATCTACAGTGAAACTTCATTGTGTCATTTTCCCCCATATTTTTCATCTGATGTTTTTGGTCCCATAATCAAGGTAGAGAAATAATGCTATTTTTTCCCAACTTTATTATTCCTTAAATTACCATTTTATCACATTTATTATTGTTGGATCACAGTCCTGATGGAGTAATCTTCACGAATGGTAAGATGTACAGCATCCTCCCACCCCTATATTTTTTTTTGGACTTAGTGAATACTGTTACATTGTTAAGGACAGTTTTAATTTGTTATGAACACTTTCATATGTACTCATTTGTGGCTCTTACTCCACCAACTTGCTTTCACATACGTTGGACTGAGGTTTCACTATAGTGCATATCACATTTTAGAATCCAAGTTTTTGGATTAGAATGTTTTTATCAAGTTAATGTATATATATACAATATATTCATTTTGTTTGTTGATGCATGTATCTATTTGCTTAGATGTTGTTTTTTTTTAACTATTTAAAAAAAACTCAACCTACTCATTAAACTTTTCATTAATTTATGTTACATTTTTTTTTAATGTTATATAATTTTTTTTTCCTGTTTTTTTTAAATTAATTTGTTTATACTTAATTTGGCATGCATGTACAATTTGTAAGAGGTGGGTTGCTTTTCTTTTTTGCTTTTTTATATATAAATAAAATAATGAGAAGAAAAAAAACAAAGTAAGTCGAACTATTAAAAAAAAAAAACTCGCACATTGTTTTAAAATATGATTTATAAATATTGATTTTTGTTGCATAAATTTATACTCATGCAAATAAAACTTTTATGTTAATTGTATGATTTTAGGTGCGCTAGAGGGCGTGTGATATTTGAGACTCCAACAGACAGAACTAAGTTGTTTTTTTTTAGTTTATTGAACTTTATCTCTTAGATCGGCGATCTTATAACTGCATAAAATCATTCGAGTCAATTGAAATATTCTAAATTATATATATTATTCATAATTAGCTTAGCATAGTATTAATAAAATGACTAATTGCTTCTATATGAGTTGAAAAGAGACTCGTAATGTAAGTAGCGACAAAAGCAATCTAAAATATTTTTTATGAAATCGTAATTACTCTTACAGATTCCGGAAAAAAATAAACATTTTATATTTCACTTTGTAACCGTCTAATAATTTTATACTATATAATATATACTTATAAAAGTAGACAGTCTTTATTACAAATGTGCACCAAGGCAAATATCTCTCCAATAGCCACTCGTAGAAAAACCGTAAAGGAGACGGCAGTATTAACTAGGAAAGTTATTTGCATAATGATGTAATATTTACTAAGACAATAAACCTAAAGCATGTGCAGTTGAAAATGCGAAGGTAGGGACCTCTACAGGTCTTAACTCGCATTTTCAACCGCACATGCTTTAGGTTTATTGCCTTAGTAAATATTACTTACGTAATCAATGTGCGTTAAATAAATTTATAATTGCATAATGATGAGAAATTGAGCAGTTTTTAATTTTTGTTGATCTCTCATGAAAAATATTAAATATCCATTGACCAACCAATATTAGATGATTAGCTGGAATGAATATGAATCATTTGCCCAAAAAATTTTTTTAACCTTTTGAAAGGGATATCACTCGGTCGATTCAAATCACAAGTCATAAGCATAGCAAGCAGAATGTACCACCTCTGTACCATGAAATCTTCATATACTTAGTATAATAATCAATTTGTGGTCTCATAACTAATGAAAGCAAGTTTGGAAAACTGACATCTATTGAGTATACTTCTTATATTTTATTGAAACCTATACCCATTTTCATTCTTGTTCCTTTAATAATTTTTATAATGAGTCTCAGTCTTTTTTTTTATTCAGACTTAATTCTGCAGTATATTGATTGATTTTGTAATTTAATGATCTCTGTTTGTGTTTGCAAAATGGTCCTATCTCTTTCCCCCTTGGTAGATATATATTTAATACTATACGCTCTACCATTTGTGTCTGGACTATATTTCCTTTGTCGACCATCCCTTTCTGGTGATTGTCTGCATGCACGTGCCAGGTGGCCCTTAGTTCGGCAATTGAAACACGTTTCTTGTTTCCATTTGCAGTATTTAGCTATGTGGCCTGTTTTCCCGCAGCAGTAGCATTTAATTCCGTAATTTCTCTGGGGTTCTTGTTGAAACGAATGTATTTCTGCTTTATCAGTTTTGAAAACTTGCTTGTAACTTTTCTCTTTTGATCTGAAGGCCTGTGCCTGTTCTAGAATTAGCTCAAACATTATTCCTTTCTTTATAGCCCTTTCATAGGTTAGGTCTGCCTCTGTTAACAGCTGTTGTCTGAGCCTGTCATCAGACATTCCCCATAACAGTTGATCTAATAATATTTCTTCTACGAAATCACCGTACACACAATCTTTCGCTAGCTCCTTGAGAGCTAAATTATACTGTTTGATTGTTTCACTATTTAGTTGTTTTCTATTTCTTAATTGTAGGCGTGCTATATGCCGGGATGGGCGAGGGCTAAAAAATTTGATTAGCCGTTGGGATAATTCCTTGAATGGTATATTCTCATCTACGGGATTTTGGTATAATTTATTGGCGATTTTAATCTTTTTTTTTCCCCAAGAAACATAAGAGGGCGGCTACTTTCTGCTTGTTGTCTTCAGTGCCATTTAATATGAAGAAATTTTTGATTTGTGACAGGTATAGTCGCCAATCGGCCACGTTTTCCACGTCGAACTCTCCAATAGAGTTTTGTCCGAAAACTGACATTTTCTTATTAATAGCTGGTTATTCACTGTGGTTTTTAGGTTTGACTGTGCCAGATTGCAGTATATTGACTCTTCAATTACTGCACACAAAAGTTAATTTGCGAACTAGTTGGTTTAATTCTCAAAACAGATCGATACTAACTGATTTACAGTTTATACAAAGTTCTGATTCCCGCCAAGCTGTGTTAGAAAAATACACTATGAACACACGATAACGAATACTCGCATGATAATTCTGAATGTATAGTTTCTACGTCTAACTTCTCTTCTTTCCCCATGAGGATAATACACAATTCTCACGCTGTTCTTTGCAACTAATGCTCTACTCTAATTCACTTAAAACGCTCTGTACTCACTCTGTTAATTCCTTTCAAAAATGGCCTCCCTTTTATATGTTTTCTTTGTTTTCTGGAGTAACTTATAAATTAAGGTGGGATTTAATTAGATTGGGTTTTGCTAATTAAATTCCTTCGTTATCTGTTTAATTAGTTTGTTACAATTGATTGCATTTCAAGCTAACGTCTATGATTAAAATATTAGTAGCAAAATTTAAAGATTTAACAATAAAATAATATTTTAGAATAAAGATACTTTCGTATGTACGTTTAATTTAAACTGCATATATTACAAATTCACTTTTGTTTATTTTACTTTTCTTTTATTTGTTTTGTTTACTTTCTTAATGTTTTGTTTCTAATATTCATATTGCATTGTAGAAGTATAGAATCATAGTAGGTTGGTTATTGTCATTGTTTTAGTAGTAGAACATCAATTTAAAATATTGGAGAGGGAACAAACATGCAATTTTTTTTATGTACTGTGTTAAAAAATTTATAAATAGAGTGAAAAAATAAAATTGCATTATAATTCTGGAAGATTAGTCTCTCAAGCTATTAGGCATTCAATCTGTTATTAAGAAATCATTAAAATGTCTTTCTTTACTACTAATTAAACAACATGGTTATGTTAAAGTTTTATAGGCATCTAGCTGTTAATTAATGGCATTGTGCAGGAAATAACATCCAAAGCTGCTAAGAGAAGCTCACCTAGACTGAATGCAGAACAAATTGTGGCAACTTCGATGTAAAAAAGGATAGAAATTGATTGCTTACATATAGAATTTTTAGAAAGTATTCAGAAAAAGATGGATTGCATTGGGAGATTTAATTTTAAAAAGTGGAATATAGTCAATTGATATTTTTTTGATTTTATGGATATATTTAATACTGTTATTAATTTATATCCCAACAGCTCAAGGCAATGAAAAATATTCTGAACAAAGGTAATCAGACTTTTACAAAACTCATAGGGAGATATACTTCTAATGATTTCTAACATCAAAGTTGAAGGCAAAAATTAAAAGGAAATACATATTACAAGTCAGTGTGAATTTGAAAGAAGAAATAAAATAGAGATGTACTAACTGTGTGTGTGTACCCATTGACCTTTTTTTTGCCAATATATATATTTTTAAGAACATTTCTACCCACATTGGAAATCTCTATTGTTGTGTTGTTCACTGTGGCTATATCACAGAGTGTAAGTTTTAGTAATTAATAGCTGTCAGCTGATGGTGCTTAATAAATTCACATCCAGTTCTGTTCTATCTAATATCAACAGATTTGTTTTTAGTTTATGGTTTTAATCAGTGAAGAGTTTTGGATTTTGGAACAGTGCACCTGGGCCTTAATAAATCTCTGGATAGGGATATATTAAGGATTTTCAACTGGCATCTATTAGTTACATTAAGTCACAAGCTGTGATGAAAGAAAAGAATATATGTTGCTGAAATAATAATATGTAAGCTAGAATTATGTGGTAGTCATTTGAATTCTCTGTTTTAGTAGTAAAATAGCATCAGAAGCAAAATGTAGAATAAATGTTTAAATTATTCATAAGCTAATCTCGTATAGCACAATAAACAGAATTACAGACTTTATCTAATGTTTGAAATAGTAAATTTTTTTTACCATAGTTATGCCATCCAATGTAAGTTTTAGTAATCAATAGATGCTAGATATAGATGGTATAACTATGATAAAAGAAAAAAGACTTCTTATTAAATAGCATTGTAAAAGCAGGTGTCATGTGGGATGTCTTATTGGATTTGATGTTTGAGATGATATCCTATAAAACATTACTTTTAAGTAATAATAGAAATTAATTTAAAATTGTGAATAACAATTACAATAAAGATGATTTGTGAATGAAAGTAAAAAGAAATAATTAAAAATGAATCTGGAAAAAGTTTCACTAAGATAAGGCAACTAGAAAAATTAAAATGGATAATCATAAATACATTTATAATTACAAAAAAAAAAAGAAGTTTAAAATAAATTTAAGATTTTTTTTTTTTTAATTAAGTAGGAAATTTTAAATAATATTCAAGAAAAACAAGAAATAATTTTTGCAGATTTTACAAATTAAAAGCATCAACAAAATTTATTTAAACTCTTTTATGTTTAACTTTTTCCCCCATTCACTCTCATGAGATTTTTTTTCCATATGTCAGAGCATCGGCCGGGAAGCGAACCCGCAAACCCGGGACAACTGCTTGTAAGGCAGTTGTGCTGACCACTCGGCCACCAACACTTGATACTCTCTCATGAGATTTTAGTTAGTAATTCAACATTTTAATTTCAATATTTAAAACCTTTATTTAATATTAAGAATTAATAAATTGGGCTTTACATGTTACAAATTTAAGCTTACAAATGAAAAAAAATTCTAAAAAATTATATTTGAACATTCCAAATATAAAAAAAATATATAACAATAGTTAATACATAATTGGAATCATGGCTTTACTTTTGTTTTTGTTTTTTGGTCATAACACTCTTGTAAAAAGTAAATTAATGAAATATTTGTTAAATTAGTACCATGTTTTAAATCTGAATGAATTATTATAAAGTCATAACAAATATATGAAATACTTGAAATTGACAATGTACTTATATTTATTAAATTATCACAAGAATTCAGAATCACCATTTTTTGAAATCTGAGAGAATGTTAAGACCATAATTTTCCACTTCTGATATAAAATTAATTCAAATTTCTTAACTTGTATTTTTAAAAGTGAAACATATAGAAAATAAAAAATTAAGTGGAAATATAAATATACTATGAAATTTTGCAATTTTTTTGATCATTCCAAAGACTAGATTAGAATATGCATATTCAAAAAATCAATCAATCAACAATGTTTAGTTTTGTTGGGAGTCTTTTTTATTTTATATTCAGTGAATGTGCTTATTGATTTATTAGTTACAGAAAAAATCTGAATATGTCAGTAGTTAACAGCAGTTTAGTTTGAGGTTGTAGCATGAAATGACTGTAAATAATGATTATAAATAAAAGCTGAAGAAAATCAATTAAAGGCATAGCACAGCAGTGCCAACACAGTTCACTGTTAGAAATCATTTTAATTAATCATAGAATTAAGGATAATTATATACAAAAATATTATCAATTATTCTTCTTTAAACATTAAATATTGGATCATTGCAAAAAACGTGAGCTCTAAGATAATTATTTTGGACAGTTGCAAACATCTCATTAGTCTCCACTGTATTTTATCAAAAGAACTATATACCTCTCAAGATTGAATAAATTGGAAGTTTCAACAGAATTTATATGATGAGTTATTATACAAGAAAATATTATTAATTATATACTATTAAATACTGAATATTGGATTATCACAAAAGCTTTTATCCCTAAACTGCATTTATAAGGAAGCAACAAATAAAAAAACAAGAAAATTAGATAAAGAACAACCTATAAATTTGAACAACAAAAAAAATACATATAATGAATAAAGTTCTAGTAATTATTTTTAAATAATTTATTTCATGTATGATACAAATTTTTTGTTGTTGATGATGGAAATCTTTATTATTATGATAAATATTATGTATGATCATTGTTACAATTACTGGTTCATTTAATTTTGAACTAATAATAAAAGTCCTCTCTATTAAGAACATTATTTTGAATCTTTTGTTTATTATTGTAGTATTGTTCAATAATAATTTCATTTCTTCATTAAAAAGCATCCATCTGTGTATAATTATAATATTTTTAACAGATATCATTATTAATATTTTTACATGCATGGAAATTTATGTTGAATTAAATATTTCCATGCATTGTTATAATAATAAAAAGAAATGAGATTTTATCCATGTAAACAGAAATAACTTTTTTTAGCTTTTGATATTGCTAAGAAAACTCAATTACTATTAATTGATAATCCTTGAAGATAAACAAGTTTTCTTATTAACCTATAATAGCTCTTATATAGAATATTTAAATACATGTATATTGCCTACTAAATATAATTAGAAGGGATTTGAACTCAGACTTTCAACCTCCTTACAGGTATCCATGTCATCTTATACACCTGACACACATGATCACATAAATGTGAAAAAGATAAATGATCTCCAATATACATATGTCATGCTGACCCAGCACTCATCAGTTGGTCCGGATCACCATCTCCCATATATATATATACTCAGTGCTCAGTTTATATTAAGATTGCAAATTCTCAAACTTTAATGGTCAAACTTCAATCTTTTCCACACTCTATTTATTCAGCCATCCATATAATTGAAAAAAATCTGATAATGGAACATTCAAAACCTTTTCTGGTGCCAATATTATTGTCATAACCCATGTTGACTTTGTCACTCTGACCCCTTATATTTTGGATTTTAATATGTCCATTTAAATGTACAGAGGAGCAATGGGCAGAATACAGTATGTAATATTTAAGTACATGTATTTTGCCTCTACTAAAAGTAATTTGAAGAGACTTGAACTCAGACTTTCAAGTTCCTTACAGCTATCCACTTAATCTTATATAACTGATACATATGGCCACATACATGTGAAAAAGTTAAATGATCTTTCATTCTGAACCAGCACTCATCATTTGGCCCAGATCACCATTTCCCATACATATATACAATCAATGCTCCGTTTATATTAGGATACCAAATCTTCAAACTTTACTGGATAAGTTTCAATCTTCTCCACTTTTCAACTCTCCATCCATTTATATCATTGAAAATCCAATGACAGAACACTTAAAACCCTTATTAGTGCTAATATTATTGTCTTACCCATGTTGAGTTTAAGTGACCCCTAACATATAGGACCTTAACATGTCCATTGAAATATAAAGAAGAGGAATGGGCAGAATATATAATTTTTAAATACATGTATATTGTCTATACCAAATGTAATTAGAATGAATTTGAACTCAGATTTCAAACTCCCTACAGCTATCCATTCTATCTTATACAATCAATGCACATGACCACATAAAAAGATAATGATCTCCAATATACATATTTCATGCTGAACCAATACACATGACCATATACACATGAAAAAGATAAATGATCTCCAACATATTATTTCATGCTGAACCAGCATTCCTCAATTGGTCTGAATAATCATCTCCCACACATATATAATCAATGCTCCATTTATATTAACATAGCATATTTTTAAACTTTAATGGACAAGTTTCAGTCTTCTCCAACCTCTAACTTCTTAGCTATCCATGTCATTGAAAATCCAATGATTGAACAGTCAGAATCCTTGTTGATGCTAATATTATTGTCAAACCTATGTTGTATTTAAGTTGGCCCATCACATACAGGACGTTAATTTGCTAATTTAAATATATAGAAGGGGGATGGACATAATGCAGGCTGAATATGTGATATTTAAATACAAATATATTGTCTATATGAAATGTAATTAGAAGGGACTTGAACTCAGACTTTCAAGCTCTTTATAGCTATCCACTCCATCTTAGACGATCGATACATTTAACCACATATATGTGAAAAAGATAAATGATCACCAATATAAATATTTTAGTCTGAACCAGCACTGATCTGTTGGTCTAGATCACCATCTCCCATATACATATATAATCAGTACTCAGTTTATATTAAGATAGCAAATCTTCAACCTTTAATGGACAAGCTTCAATCTTCTCTACTCTTCAATTCTTTAGCCATACATAGAAAATCCAATGATGATGATAAATAATAAATATAATGATAATATTTATTATTTATATTATTATTACAATATTTTTTCATTAACAGGCGTTTTATTTGTATTTAAATTGAAAATAGCTAACTTATATACTATTAGTTAATTAAATATTATTTTAACTCATAGTATTTTTTCCTGTACTCTAAAATTTTGATTCCATCAATAATCTTTGTGATCTTACATCTCTGTGATAAATTTAAATTGATTTATTGCAAGATTTATATATGTGAGTTTATTTGAGTAATTGCTTTCCCTATGTTACCTATTGGCATTATATGATTGTAATACTATATAAGACAAATTATTTTTGCATTCTAAAATAAATTATAAAGAATAATTAAGTTATCAGTTGTACCATATTTGAACTTGTAAACCAACTACATTTTATTAAATGAAACTAGAAGTTCAATGTAAGACAATAGTTATTGGGTTATTTCTCACATTTGACACGTGCTATAATGATCATTCTATATTTTAATAAAAGGTTCATGCATTATTATTAATGCTGGTTGGAGAGTTGATCATTCCATTGATTATATATAGTTTGAAATACTGTGTCTAATAGTTGTTTATATATAATATTAAGTTTTTTTTACAAAAGTGTTTAAAAATAAGTAGAAATTAAGTCCACTTTGTAAAATTTAATATTTAGTTATACTAAAAGTATCTGTACTTTTATCTGGAGTTTAAGTTCACTCGCATAATATCACTTATTTGATATACCATCTCTATAAGTTTTGAGAAAGAGATGGAAGTCATTTCACATTTTCTGCTTCATCACACACATAGGTTTTGCATTTTAATATTAACTGATTGGAAAGTCTATTATTTTGCTGATTGTATACACATTGAAACACTATGTGTATTAGTTATTACAGACTCAATATTAGGTTATTAATTCACAAAAGTATTTAAAAATAAATAAAAATTAACATGTGAAGTCTAATATTAGGCTGTATTAATAATAGAAGGTTGTCCTTATATTTGAGTTTAACTTCAGCTTTGAATAATATCATTTGTCACAATTGTCATTTCTATAAGTTCTGAGAAAGATATGAATGGCCATTTTAGATTGGCTGAAAATTTGATAAATAGATTGGTGCATTCATATTAATTGTGGAAAGTTTATTGTTTCATTAGTTGCATAAAGTTTGAAATTGTATATTTAATATTAGTTTATTAATTCACAAGGGTTTTTTGCAGGGGGGGGGGGGTTAATGTTTAGCCATCTTGAACATTTGGATATAATTTAAAGTTCACACTAAATAATATTATTTGTCAGATTTGATTTGCCCATGTGATAGATAAATGATCATTTTACTTTTGTGGTTGATCTAATATTAGCAGTATCTACAAAGTTTATTATCCCATATATATATATATATATATATACAAAGTTTATTATCCCATATATATATAAACAAAGGGAGTGAATCAATCACCCCCTCCCCATGAATATGAATTAAAAGCATTCTAAATGGTGGACATAGTATCAAGAGTAGAATTGAAGCAAAATTAATTTGTCAGCCAGATGGAATATGGCACTTAGAGTTATTAAACTCCTAATCAGTTATATTAAATTGGAGGCAGAATCTTACTTTTAACACCATGATTGTAATAAATAAGATTTAATAAGTAAGCTTTAAATTGAACATTCATAGCCTGGAGGAAGAGTTATTTACTTGCTTGTTTACATATACACTGAGCCATGTTTAATTTAAAATTTATATATATATATATATTTTAAGTAATAAACTTTATTAAAACACAACATATTTACATAATTACAAGATAAATTTTTAGTTCAGACAAAAAAAAAGGAACAGTATTATCCTTTACTTGTCCATTATACACATTGCATCATGTTCACTTAACTTTTCTGTCACCTGTTAATTGTCATTGTTTACGATTTAGACTCTTTTTCTTTAACAACAACATTACAATTCTTTATTATATGTTTTACTCCCAGATTTCACATTTGGAGAGAGCAATTCCTCCCCATACATGTTGGAAGGTTTTTGGGGGCCAATATTTTAGGCATAAGTTAAAGTAGTTCTCCCAATATTTATCCATTTTTGTTTAACTAATTGAATTTCTTATTATCAAATAAAAGTGAACAACTTATTGCCCACAATGATTTCAACATATGGATCTCTCTCTCTCTATATATATATATATATGTTAAAATGAAGATTTGCACGGGTTAAATATATAAAATACATATTTTGCAGGTTCATCCATGTTAAAAACTTTTAATATTAATATACTGACGTTTCGACTTGGTCACACAAGCCATCCACAGAGTTATAAAAGGTAGAAAGACGGTTGTAGAGGCGCTACAATCACTGATTTGAATAAAATGTTAAAATTCCACCAATAGCAAAAAATGTTAAATTTAGGAATGTTTTTTAAAAAAATCTTTCCAAATAGGAGGAAGTTTGCATGTATCATCTCGCTTATTGATACAATCTGGCCTTTTAAGTATCTCAATGGCTTCTCTAATTTTGCATTGGTAGAGATTATCACATCTGGATATGATCCTGGTACTAGAAAAATCAATTTTATGACCTGAATCTATAGTATGGAGTGAGAGTGCTGATGATGATGAGTGTTGTTTAACTGCATTAGCATGCTCATCTCTCCTAACACTGATGCGATGATTACTCATACCTATGTAAGAAGCTTTACAATTTTTACATGAGATTTGATAGACACCATGAGATTCAAGAGGGATTGAATCCTTAGGCTTGGTTATTATATTGCTGATCTTTTGATGAGCAGAAAATGCTGTATCTATATTATAGCATTTTAATATACGTCCGATACTGTCTGTAGTTCCTTTTACATATGGAACACAAATCCTAATAGCTGATTTATCATCTTTTTGTTTCCTATTTTGTCTATTTTGGGCTTGAAATAAGGCTTTTTTTATAAATTTGTAATTATAACTATTTGCTAATAAAACACTATTAATATGATTTATTTCTTCTTTCAGATGTGTCTCATCTGAAAGGTTAATTGCTCTATTTAAAAGAGTTTTGGCTACAGAAACTATCTGAGTTGGGTGATGATGAGAATGGAAATGCAAATATCTGTCTGTGTGTGTATCCTTTCTGTAAATAGAAAAAGATAAACTATTTGGTGTTCTGGTGACTAGAACATCAAGAAAAGGGAGTTTTCCATCAGACTCTGTCTCCATTGTAAATTTAATATGAGGATGCATATTATTTAAATGTAAGAAAAAATCATCTAATTTATTTTTTCCATGTTGCCATATGACATAGATGACACTTTTGTCATATGGCAACATGGAAAAAATAAATTAGATGATTTTTTTCTTACATTTAAATAATATGCATCCTCATATTAAATTTACAATGGAGACAGAGTCTGATGGAAAACTCCCTTTTCTTGATGTTCTAGTCACCAGAACACCAAATAGTTTATCTTTTTCTATTTACAGAAAGGATACACACACAGACAGATATTTGCATTTCCATTCTCATCATCACCCAACTCAGATAGTTTCTGTAGCCAAAACTCTTTTAAATAGAGCAATTAACCTTTCAGATGAGACACATCTGAAAGAAGAAATAAATCATATTAATAGTGTTTTATTAGCAAATAGTTATAATTACAAATTTATAAAAAAAAAGCCTTATTTCAAGCCCAAAATAGACAAAATAGGAAACAAAAAGATGATAAATCAGCTATTAGGATTTGTGTTCCATATGTAAAAGGAACTACAGACAGTATCGGACGTATATTAAAATGCTATAATATAGATACAGCATTTTCTGCTCATCAAAAGATCAGCAATATAATAACCAAGCCTAAGGATTCAATCCCTCTTGAATCTCATGGTGTCTATCAAATCTCATGTAAAAATTGTAAAGCTTCTTACATAGGTATGAGTAATCATCGCATCAGTGTTAGGAGAGATGAGCATGCTAATGCAGTTAAACAACACTCATCATCATCAGCACTCTCACTCCATACTATAGATTCAGGTCATAAAATTGATTTTTCTAGTACCAGGATCATATCCAGATGTGATAATCTCTACCAATGCAAAATTAGAGAAGCCATTGAGATACTTAAAAGGCCAGATTGTATCAATAAGCGAGATGATACATGCAAACTTCCTCCTATTTGGAAAGATTTTTTTAAAAAACATTCCTAAATTTAACATTTTTTGCTATTGGTGGAATTTTAACATTTTATTCAAATCAGTGATTGTAGCGCCTCTACAACCGTCTTTCTACCTTTTATAACTCTGTGGATGGCTTGTGTGACCAAGTCGAAACGTCAGTATATTAATATTAAAAGTTTTTAACACGGATGAACCCGCAAAATATGTGTTTTATATATATGAATATTTTATGGAAACTAAAATATATTTTTTAAATCTATTTTCAATAGACTTATCACGTGTCTGAAAGAAATGTTTCTCGATGCACTTCATTGGATATTTTTAAATCATGGAGTTTCCTCTCAAAGAGTCATATGCATATATGTAGTAATGTCTATAAAACAGCATTAAAAAGCCCATTGCATGGCTAAATTTTTCTGGAATCTCACCATATTAGTAAAAACAGTGAATACCACATTGCTAGCCAATTATCAGTTGGTAGCGTTTTATAGTTTTGTTTATTTGTTTGTTTGCCATTGCCTGTCCAAAAAAAATTTGATACTCGTTTACGAAGCAATAACTAGATGGCTACATCAATAAAATTCCTCATCTATCTGATTGGAATCTCGTGTTAGATATGATTGACAGATATGCCAATCTTTCCTTGTGTGTGTATATATATATATGCACAATTAATTGTCCTTAAATATTCAGAAAATAAATTCACTTGAGATTATGATCTCATACTCTATTAACCTTTCTTTTTATTAATTTATGTCTTTAAAATTTCTTTTAATCTTGCATTATTTCTTTATTCTTATTTTCTATTTTCAGCTAAATAGTTAAATTATATAAGTTCAAAACAGTATAATCTTTCTTGATTAATTTGGATAATTGCTACTTTAAAGAATGGTTCTTACTGTCTCTCTAAAGAAAATGATACTATTTAGGAAACAAAGTCTTTGTTACATAATAAAATTTTGAAAATTCAAAAAGTTAATAATAATACTCTTTAAAAAAAAAAAAACATTTTCCATAAATAAAACTTTTGGATCATCTTTCAGAAGATAATCTATGATGAGGATGAAGATTGTGAATTTATTGGAATAATATAATTAATATTATTAAGGATGCGTGTGTATACGTACATATTTAAATATTATATCAATAACAAATTAGCGATAGTAACTTTAATTAAATGCTTATTTTTTGTTATTTTAAGATATTTTGATTGCTTCTGACAGTCATTTTCAAATTAGGCAAGAAAAATACTTTAGATATAAACTCATCATATGTAGATTATATATATATAGTAATGGGTCACCATGATAATGATAGATGAAGAAACATGCAGTCATCTATTCAGGCCTCACAGTTAGATTGTCAAATATAAAGTGGTATATGTTCAAGATATCCTGCTCTGGCCTAGTGGTGTATTTATCATTATTATTTAATCATCATCAACCATAATACTGATATATCAAATGATTGCACCAATATATCACTCATTTTTAACCATCTTTCTAAGTAAATAGATTTTATTTTAAAAGATAATACTTATTATCACTTTAAGGTGCTATAAACAATTTCAGATTAGCTGGTTCCATAATGAGATAAATCCCTTTTTGCTCGTCACATGTATAATTATTAGTCTGTCTCTAAACAAGCTTTGAAAACTGCATGAAATTGGGATGTTAATATCACACAACTGTGAAGAAGAAAATTCAAAGAATCTGTTCACATTGCAATGGTAAATAACCCCATAAGTTCACTTAGTGTGGTTATACATAATGTATGGAAACCACTAATCAACTTTGCTCTTGGGAAAAAGTGGAGAAATCAGGAGAAACATCATAGATATGTATATGAAATTTTTATTGACTGTTGCCTTTGGCAGGATGGCTCAATTTATTCAATATTCAAGAATCTAAGGGTCCAGGTTTGATTCCCATGCTAGTACTATCAATGGTCAGGCCAGCAATACCTGATACAGATGATAATAATATTTCTTGAAACATTGTGCCTCTACTAACCTGTTAGTTACTACTAACTGTTGAATGTACTTTGAAAATTTAAATAAAGTTAATTTTTTTTAAAAGACATTCAATACTTTATATGAGATTATGGAAATAGTCCAATATATAAATACAACAAAAATATAAATATTTCCATGCCAAGAATAAAAATCTGATATATATATATATCATCATCATCATCATCAACCATTATCAATCCACTGCAGGATGAAGGTCTCTCCAAGTTTAATCCATCTTCTCTGATCTTTAGCTTCTTTTTTCCACAACACCCCTGCACATTTTCTTATTTCATCCATCCATCTCACATGTGGTCTCTTTCTGGGTCTTTTACAATCTCTTGGAATCCAGTTTAAAATTTCAATTGTCCATCTATTATCATTTCTTCTAGCAATATGTCCAGCCCAACTCCATTTCAATCTTTTAATTTTTTCAATAAGGTCAGTAACACCTGTTTGTTGTCTTACCCATACATTGCGTTTTCGATCTCTTCTTGTTACTCCCAACATACATCTCTCCATACTCCTTTGAGTGGTCTGAAGTCTCTGTATTGCTCTTCTATTAAGTGTCCAAGTCTCAGATCCATAAGTAAGAACTGGTAAAACACATTTGTTAAAAACCATTCTTTTCAAACACATAGGCATATTTCCTTTTAGTATCAAGTTATTTCTACCAAAAGCACTCCAACCAAGTTTAATTCTATGATTAATTTCCTCCATTATGTTTCCATCTGTATTAATAATCTGACCTAGGTATTTGTAACTGTTAACTTCTTCTAATTCTTTATAATCAATCTTTATTTTCATATTTTGAGCAAATCGATTAAACATTACTTTAGTCTTTTTAACATTTATCTTTAGTCCTACTTTTCTACTTTCATCTGCTAACTCCTGCAACATTTCCTGCAGCTCTGAAGCATTATTTGCAAAAACAACTACATCATCTGCAAAATCTAAATGACTTAAATACTCTCCATTTACTTTCATTCCTTTAGTTTCCCATTTTAATCCACAAAATACTTCTTGCAGCACTGCTGTAAAAAGTTTTGGAGATATGGAGTCACCTTGCCTTACACCTTTCTCAATGTTGATTTTTCCAGTATCATTATGTAATCTAATTGTTGCTGTTGCATTTTTATAAATATTCTTTAAAATATGACAATATCCTGGATCTATACCTTGATGATCCAATGCTTTAATCACTGAAGAAATGTGTATCCAAATCGAATGCCTTTTCATAATCTACAAATCCAAAACATAATGACAACTCATATTCATTTGTCCTTTCTATGACTTCTCTCAATACCTGGATATGATCTATTGTACTAAAACCACTTTTAAATCCAGCTTGTTCTCTTGGTTGGTGGAAATCCAAAGTTCTCTGTAGACGAGTTGTAATTATCTTGGTAAAAATTTTATATAAAACTGATAAAAGGCTGATAGGTCTGTAATTTCTAATATCTTCTTTATCACCTTTTTTAAATATTAATATTATTACTGCATTCTTCCAATCTTCCGGTACATCTTTATCATTTAGACATTTGGTATATAACTTTGCTAAAATTGTTTCTATTTCTTCACCTCCTTCTTTTAATATATCAATTATAATTCCATCATTTCCTGGAGCCTTTCCTTTCTTCATACATTTAATTGCATGTCTCACTTCTTCATTTAAAATTCTGGGCAATTCGGAAGATGTAATAGATATAGGAGGTACTTGTTCTTTATTACTATATAATTCTTGATAAAAATCTTCTACAAATTTCATGATGTCATCTCTCTTTTTAGTAATAATTCCATCTTTTTTTCTTATTGCAGATATAAATTTCCTACCAATACCAAAATGTTGTTTAACATTCTTGAGACTTTTATTTTCTTCTACAGCTTTCCTTGCTATTTCACAGTTATACTTTCTTATATCATTTTCAACTCTTTTCCGTACCATTTTACAAAATTCGAGATATTCAATTCTTTTTAATACATCATTTTTGTATATCTTCATATTCCTTCTTTTCTTCATAAATTCTCTAGTCTCAGTAGAAATTTTATTAGTCAATTGCTGCTTTTTTCTACCAGCTATCTTTGTTGCAGTTTTTAAAAGTGTATCAGTTATTTTCATATTAATTTCATTCAAATCTGAATCCTGTTCAAAATCTCCTAACACTTGAAACCTATTTGTAAGTTCTAATTTAAATTCATTAGAATGTTTCTGAAGATTAGGAATATCAACTGTAAATATTGTTTTTCTCAATAATTTTTGTCTCTCTAGTTTTACATTAACACGTAACTTACACCTTACTAATCGATGATCACTTCCTGTGTTAAATTTATTAAGAACATTACAATCTTGAAATATGTATTTCCTGTTAGTCAAAATATAATCCAATTCTGCTGTACCTTCATTTGGATGCTTCCATGTCCATTTCCTTTTAACATTTTTCTCAAATAATGAATTCATAATATAAAGTTTTTCTTTTTCTGCAAACTCCACAAGTCTATGTCCTCTCTCATTTCTATTACCATAACCAAAATTACCTACAGCAATTTCATCTTTCATTTGTCTACCAATTCTAGCATTAAAGTCTCCCATAACAATTTTAAAATGTTGTTTACTCTGATCAAAAGCCTTTTGTACATCCATATAAAAATCTTCTACTACTTCATCACTATGAGAACTTGTTGGGGCATAAACCTGAATTATCTGCATTTGGTATCTGCTATTAAGTTGTATAACTAATCTTGCAACTCTGTCCGATACACCATCAATCTCCACAATATTGTTCTTCCACTTTTTATTTATAATGAATCCTACTCCACTTGTATTTCCAATATGTGTGCCTTTATAATAGAGTATATGTCCACTTTTTAAATCAATTGTTTCTTCACCTTTTCTTCTAACTTCACAAAGTCCAATAATGTCCCATTTAATATAAGACAATTCTTCTTCTAATTCTTGCAATCTTCCTTCACTTGAAAGTGATCTGCAGTTGTAAGTACCTAAATAAAAAGTCATCATCAAATGGCAGCCTGGGTCCACAATCAGGGGATTCTTAGCACCCTCTGCCTTCGGCCACCAACCGCTGCCTTGGTTGGTGACTTTACAGCCTCCTGGGAATAAGGGCCATGCTTTATTTTTGTCTGTCATAATTGTATATATGTATTGGAAAAATATTTATCATTTACACAAACATTCATTCTGCCTTATCAGGCACTGAGAAGAAAGACCATGGTGTTTCTTGATCTTAAACTCAGAGGTAAAAAGCCAATAAACTCACCACGCTGGCTAATGCGTGTTGGTGAGCAGCCCATCCATGTTCGTATACTATATGAATAATCACATAGTAATAACAGCTGCAACGACAAGAACGTATGGAGTAGACATTAGGAATTTGCCCTGCTCGGTTCCTTTAAGGCCTCCAAGAGGAATCAAAGGGTCTCCTTTCAGTTAATAAAGAAAATTATGTAACATAATAAACTTAAGAATAATAACCAATTAACATAAATTGATAAATATATATATATGTTTGTGTATATATATCCAGTTAATTATGTCTACTTCCTGATTTTATCATGTCAACCTTTAATAATTCAATATACTACAATTTATTATTTCTTTTTCCAAAACTTAATAATTTACATATTAAAACATAGTGCATTAAAGGTCTGCCCATCCCTTGGATAGGTATGTTAATGGATTATTCTCAAGTATATGAGGGGTCAGAATGACTAAATGGTCTACATGGATAGAATGACAACCTTGGCACTAATGTGGGCTTTGAACGTTGCTGAAGAGTTATGGGTTGGAGTAGTTTGGAGCCCACCCATTAAAGTATGAAGATTGGCTATCTTAATATAAAGCTGAGCAGTGATTGTATATATGTGTGGTAGATGATAATCTGAACCAACTGATGATAGCTGGTTTAGCATGAGATACATATATAGCTGATTATTTATCTTTTCAACATGTGTATGATCAGGTGGATCAGCAATATGAGATGGCATGGAGAGTTGAGGGTCGTGTGAAAGTCTGAATTTGAATCCCTTATATATTACATTACATATATGCAGGTGTGTGTAAGCCTGTACAGCATATTAATTTACAAAACTTAATATATATTTTTTTAATTTAACTTTATTGTTTATTAATTTTACATTGAAAATTTTGATATGCAATATCTTGAGGAAATGTAATATGGATAATAACTATATGCAAAAACATATATGAGATATACTTAAAAATCTGAATAAATTTCACATTTTTTTTCTGGTGCTGGCTAAGTTTGTATTAGTCGTAGTCATGCCATGATTGTGACTAATATAACTTAGTCAAAAATGCAGCAAGCAAAGATTGTGAACTTTATTCAGATTTTAAGCATATCTCATATACTGTTTTGTTATTTTCCATATTATTTCATTTCAATTTACATTTATTTTATTTTGCATCTGTTTACTTACAACTTCTATCAACAAAAAAATTATGATCACTTAGACATGTTTTTAATCCTTATCAAAAACTAATTCTTTATAATACCTTCATTTGTATTTAGTTTGGGGTTTGAATAATGCTGCTATATGTTGTTCACTAATTACTTATATATCAGATAGGATTAGAATAGATTGATAGAAGATATGTGTATAATGCAGATTATTTACATGGAAACCATTGCAAAAATTTATGTGCAAAAAAATTATAATACAGTAGACCTGTAGTCTACAAACTTTTTTAATCACATACCCTTAAGACTGAAAAAATAAATACCATGTACCCCAGAAATGAAAGAGCAAATATCTATTTTGATACATATTGTAAAGAGACAATAAGCCTTATGTCCTCATATAATAACAAAACAAAGTATTATTACACTTTTTTTATATAAATAGCTTGCATAAATATTTTTTTCTCATTACAATTTAATGTAAACAATGGGACTGCATTTGTTTAATAATATCTGAAAATTCTGGTTTGATGGTTTCTAATATGTGATACAAAGATCTGGCTCCAAGTTTAATTTATTTTGATATTTGCTTATAATATTCATCATTGCTTAAAATGATACCTCACATAGGTAGGTAGAATCAAACAGTAAGAGTGTATCGGTTCCTGTGCTTACTAAATTGGGATACTCAGATTTTACTTCTATTCACCAATCATGGACAGATATTTGCTGAAATTCATTTCATAATTTTGTATTACATCTAATGTCAATTAGTTGTTCTTGAGAAAATATTGGAAGGTGTTTTTTTTTAATTTTTACATTTTAAGCAAATTGGTATCAAATTCTATTTGAAATTCTTTGCTAGGGATGTTTATTTTACAATGTTACAAAAATGTGTTTCTAAACTTTTCAATTGTGCACATGTAAGACTTTTTGTTTGTTTCACATTTACATTATTTTCTGCAATGAAATCAGACAATAATGGAAACATTCTAAACATTCCTTTTCAAAATTGCCATCGAACTATTATTTTTGAAAAGCCGTTATTCTTCAAGATCTAGAAAAAAAATTTACAGAAATAAAGTTCCAATATTTCAATAAAATATTATTCTCCCTTGTCTTATATAATATTAAGATTATGTTTTTTTCAGTAATTATTTTAGCAGTGTGTTGAGTAATTACAATCAGAGAAAATTTGTATATTTTTTATGGTCATGATTTTACAAAACTATCAGGAGAAGGCGTAAGAGAGACAAATAATGGATCTCCATAAGGCTGGAAGGTATTGAGTTCCCCAAATTTGTTTAAATTCTTTCTTTCTTCATTATTTTTTTTTTCAAAATTCCAACAGATTTTCTCATACTATTACAAATCTTACTTTTAGCAATAATTCCATAAAGTCAGTTGACCAAGAAACAAAAAATAAACCACGGAAATTTGTTTTAAAGTTTCTATGATTATTATTAGATATCTCTCTATTAAAATAATTTTAACTTATGAATAGATTGTAATTTGCACGCTATCTCTATACTTGAGTTAAAGAGAATGAGAACTTTATTAAAATATTGGCCATCTATGTTTGTAAAAAAAAATTCTGTGTCTATACCTAGGGATCTTTTCATAGATTTTAAACATTTTTTTTTAGCACTGAGTATAGGAATTTTTCAATGTGAAGAGATGATACATGGAATTTCTTAAAAAATAATAATAATTTACATTCAAATATATATTTATTAATGTTTTTAGAAAATTTTTACATACTTTTGAAGTAAATATTAATCATTTTAATGGATTTTTTTCATATATTATAGATAATTTTGGGTATGAGGTAACCAAGCAGAGTACCAATTAGAAATAGGTATTGCAAACTGAAATCTAATAATAGTATTTCTTGAACCACATTGAACATTGGTTTAATTTTTTTATATATTTACACAGAGAAATTCCATTAAAATTATTTATATTTACATCTAAAAGACCATGAAAATCTAATATTGTCTATAACTTTTTATAGGCAAATCTTATTTAATTGTGATAATATTTAATAAATTATTATATTTTTATGTTTTACACATGAAATATTATTGTTGTTGTTATTGTTATTAATATTATACAAATGGCATTATTGCTTGAGTGTTCATACATTTGAGCATTGGAATCGACCCTATGACCCCACATTCCAGAGTCCAACACTTACTGTAGTAAACCACACATGGCATAAAATATTAATGTCTAACTTGTCTGCCTTATATTATCTAATGTATATGCTAAAAATGTCTTCACTTTTGTTTTAATAGTGAGTTACACAATATTATTACTGGGTGGCATATTTTCATTTTACAATGCTCATTTCTAATTGGTACTTTGCTTAGTTATATTAGAACTGAAACTTAATCTATAAAATATATGGCAAAGTCAGATTAAAATAATTTATATATCTGTATTAGGATTATTTAAATACTTAATAATTCCAACAACAAAAAATGGTTTATTATTTGAGAATTCCTAAGAAGTTTGGACGACAAACATGATGAGTTAAATGCCATTGACCACGAGTCCTAGAACCCACCACATTCTTCCAAACATAATAGATAACATAACAGACTAAATATTTTTAATTAAATCTCAGTCTGTAGTTTATGTAAGAATTCTTTGACTTATTTGATTAAAAAAAAGTGTAGAGGGGGGGGGGGGTACATATTTAAATCTTTATTGAGTTTACATTTACAGCATTGCTCTTTATTATTTAAAATCAGTGGGAAACTATAATTTTGAATTATTTGTCCATCCCTATTGTTTAAATGGGTTGCAAATAATATTCCCGTAATTTAAAATAAAACTTTTAGATGTGTTTAAAGTAGTTTAATCTCAACATGAAATAATATTCTTAAAATTAACAGTTGACAGTTAGAATGAAGTTATTATTTGTTTTGCTTTTTTAATTTTGAATTATTAATTAAATTGTCTTGTTTACTTTAATACACGGTATTAACGTTATAGGCTCAAAATATAAAAATTTATGGATTTAAACTCAGTCTGTCACTTTGGGTTTAATTATTGTATGACTGCTTATGTTAGTCACCATGTTTCAGAACCGTAACCCAAAGCGTTAATAGCAATTTTATGTAAATTCTTTCTAATAATCGATTGGCATCTTAATATTGGACCCACCAAAGATGTATGTTTATTTATAATATATTATTTAACGAATAAAAGAGCATATGAGAAATAATAGCGTGAATGACATTATGTAATTATATACCGTTTGGTAGACCGCTTGCTCATTCACGCACATACAAATGTAGGCCATTAATTTATATATGTAAATTAATAATTTTCATTATATTAAACTATTTTATGTTGCTTAACTTCTTTGAGTAGTTCGAATTCCTTTTTCTCCACTTCCACACATACAGCTAACTCTTGCAATCTTCCTTCACTTGAAAGTGATCTGCAGTTGTAAGTACCTAAATAAAAAGTCATCATCAAATGGCAGCCTGAGTCTGCAATCAGAAGATTCTTAGCACCTTCCACCTTCGGCCACCAACCACCGCCTTGGTTGGTGACTTTACAGCCTCCTGGGAATAAGGGACATGATTTATTTTTGTCTGTCATGAATTGTATATATTGAAAAAATATTCTTAAACTCGGAGGTAAAAAGCCAATAAACTCGAAATATAAAGATTTATGGATTTAAGCTCACTTTGGGTTTAATTGTTGTATGACTGCTTATGTGACACTTTGGACTATAATCATTAAATTATTATTATTTATCTGAAGTTTTGCGATTATGACATTTTATTTGTAATTATGTGTTGGACTATTTCTATTATCTATATGAAATATTAAATGTCTTTAGAAAAATATATTGCATTTATATTTTCCAAATATATTCAACTGTTATTAAAACAGGCAAAACTCTTCATATATATTGCCACTCAGTGCAAGCCAGAGTAATCAATAGATACCAGAAGGCTTGTGCATAAAATCCCCATCTAGTGCCTACTCATCCACCATTCCCAGACTAGTTTCTGGCTTGTGGCCTTCATCAGTGAGGAGCCTTGGATCTGAGAGCACTGAATCTATATCTTAGGATCTAATGCAACCCTCCATCAGCCACCTTTTATCTCTACTTAACTACAAAACTATGAGTCTTAAATCGAAAATACTATAATATTTTCAATCCACACTCATTAGCTTATATAGTCATATAAGTCTGAACTCAATCCAGTACCTATACATTTTGGTGTCTTTGGTTCTTTAATAACCATAGCTACCACTATCCTATTAGGCAGGATTGGTTTTAAACCAATAAACATCACATGATCACTATTTCTTATGCTTGCTTATAACTGTTATTAAAACAGGCAAAACTCTTTATATGTATTGCCACTCAACTGTCAGTACCCTCTTCTTCTTCAGATGTTTCTGTCCTGATTTATGACATTACTAGCACCGGAATTGAACCCTTCAGATTTGTGACTACTGAAGTAAGATTATATCTTAACATATTAGGCTATTCTGTGAAAATCAACACTCAGCAGAAATTTTGTATATTTATCTATGAATTTACTCCTGGTTTCTCTAAATTTTTTTTTTTATAAAATAAATAAATAATCAAGTTTCTTTAATGCTTGAGATTTCATAAGAAGTTTGAGTGCTGAAAGAGCAGATTGGGAATTGATCTAAGAAACTTAAACTCTCAAGTATGACTATCATGCACTAAACCACAAAGGACTTTTTTTCTTTTAAAGACAAGGTTTATGAATTATTTTTACACATGGGCTTATTTGTCATTGTTATGCGAGCAGTTTCTTTAAATTTTCTTCTTTTTAGATTTTCATCCAATGTTTTGAATTTTCTCAACTAAACTGTTTTGTAAGTCAAGTTAGTGTGGTAATCCATAATTTTTTTCCCCCATATGTCATAGCATCAGCCGGAAGGTGAACCCGCAACAACCGTCTGCAACCAACTGCTTGCTTGCAAGACAGCTGTGCTGACTTCTCGGCTAACAATGTTTGATAGTAATCCATAATTTTGGAAGCCAATTATTAACTTTCTTCTTAAAAAGAAAAATAATGGAGAATTCAGCAAAATTTTCATAGACAAGTATATAAAATTTCTATTGTTTTCCTTGATAGAATAACCTAGTTGGTTAGTTTTATTAAGTTCACAATTCACAAATTTAAAAATCACGGATTCAATTCTGTAGCAATCAGGCCAATAATATCTGAAGAAGCGAACAGAATAATAGCACGTGAAATTATATGTTCTATACTAACGTGTGTGCTATTATTGACAATTGAATGTATTAGGAAAAGTGTAAATAAAGTGTTATTAACCGAGAGGTCAGCGCAGGTACCTTGCAAGCAAGCAGTTGGTTGCAGACGGTTGTTGCGGGTTCGCCTCCCGGCCGATGCTATGACATATGGAAAAAAAAGTTTTCCTTTTTCTACAAACAATTAACAATTTAAACTAGATACTGGAAATAATATAACGTATAACTCTAAATCATTCTTACTGTTTAATTTTTTTTTTTAGATGTGTAAAAAAAAGCCCGATCTAAAAATAGAAGAATTCACTGAAAAATGACGTTTTTCATTGTAATTCTATCACTGTGTCAAAAAAATATTACTGCATTCATAATTAAACAAATAAAAGGATTTGTTTTGTTTTGTTTAAAGCATCATTTGCAGATGGGTAGATAGTTGTGTGTGTATATATATAAGCATACATTATTTAAAGCCAGTTTGTCAATAGTATTTTTGAGAGTGCTACTTTTTTTATTATTTATTGAACTAGCACCTGAGTTTTTAACATCGCCATTTAAAGATAGTTGTAAATAATACATATTTATCTGTTAGCTTTCTTCACTTTCTCACTTATTCATTGATTCTCAATCACTAATGAACCTTATTTAAAATGACTTCATTTTTTATGTATCTTTTACATTATGACAATCGTATAATTTATTAATATGACTAAGAAACATAATAGGTTTGAGCTCTTAAATAAGTTTATCCGCCAATACATCAAGGACTTATAGAAAGTTTTCTAATGTTCACTGAAATTTCACTTGGCTCTGACAAATAATCAATCTGCATTTTTTTGTTTGCCTATATTTAAATACTTGTATATATTTTATGCACACATCCAGTTTGCTAAAGAGCCCAAATATATAATAGTTAATGTGTCTGCCTATTATTCCATACCTGGGTTCAAATCTGAACCAAGTTAAACTTAGAAAATTATTTCAGGCAGCTGGTTCATATACAACTCAATTGGCAATCTGTTTCTTTGTTGGTAAATGGATATCTAACTATTCTTAGATAGATAGTAAAAAAGTAAAAACATAAATGCTCTCCACTCCACCACGTGTCTAGGCCTCAAACATAATTTTAATTGATCATGAGGATAGGTCGACAGAATATTATTTTAACTTTCCATCCTCTCATTAATTAATTAGTTTTTTATTTTTAAATCTCCTTTTTTTTATATAAATATTAGGCCTGGTAATTATTAAGGCTTGCTTCTAAATTTAACCCTACGTTTTATTTTTTTGGAGGTGATAATTTATTGTTATTGAAACCATTAGCTTAAAATAAAATATGATTGGTTGTTAGAAAGTCATGTGATGTTTAAACATAGCTCATTGAATACAATGACTGAACTGAGGGTTTTTTTTTATGCATTACTAAGTTGAGAACCTTAGAAGTATTATAGTGCAGTAAGTAATATGTCATTTTTTATACTTGTGATCTGTAATTCAAACACATACTGTCATATCTTGAAATGTAGTCAGATCACTTATTTGCATAGAATTTTTCTTTCAGATAGATATTCAAGTGAATTATCTTATTTAACATTCATGGATAAATGTACATCTAGCTATTACTAGCTAGAGAATGAATGTGAGTGCACTGATTATAAAACATGATGTAACAGTCTTTACAATTTTATGACATATACTTCTATTATCCCATGATTACTTTTATCTTAAATGAGAATTGATGCTATAACTTTAGTTTTGACTCAATCATTATGTAACTGCATTAAACTGTACAGATTTCAATGAGATAATTTATATTTAATGGTGTCATTATGCTAAAAAATAAGGAAAAGTCTTAACAATATAGAAAAGGTGTTGATTATATTTAATCCTGAATTTTTATACAATCTTAGAAGTAATAATATTTCAGCATGCAGTACAGTTTTTGGTATTCTGAATAATTAGTCTTTCTATTTTGTCATAATCATTGTATTTGTCTGTAAATTATAGACTTTTTAAAATAAATTTAATCAAGTTGTATACTGTTTGTGTCCAACTCATGATTATATTTATCTTTAACATTATTATGTTAAAATGAAGCTTTAACTGCTTGAAACATAGTAAAGTTGAAGATGGTTCTCTGAGTATAAATGATTAGTTTACATTAACAAGGTTATAAATTATAGCCAGTTATCTTTAACTTTGATCATTTGTATTTATCCATGCACAATCATAATAATTCCCATAAGTGAATATGAAGCATTTAAATATGTTGATGTTGTTATATTCTTATTTTTAGATATCATATAAATATGTTAAATATAACCAATGTAGATAATATTTGAAGAATCTCAAATAATAGTGGATTTTTGACTTTATTTAAAAAGAAGAAAGATAAGCATATTGATTTTAAGGTCTAAAAATTACAGTCAGCCATTAGTCTTATAAATATGATCATAAGTAAGTTGATTTTGAGGATAAAAAAGTCATTTCAGTCATTTTGGCTCAGAGGCAGTATGTACTATGTAGGGTAGCTTTGGTAACAGTCTAAGGAATATGTAAGACCATCAAAACATCACATGATAATTTCATAAGCTTACCCAGGCTGTTAATAACAATAGCAAATTCTCTGTATAGTAATGCCACCCAGGTTCAAGCCTTTATAATCATTGGATGCAGGAAAGTTTGTGCATACAATCCTTATCAAGTGCCTACTCATCCAATATCCCCTTACTAGTTTCTAATGTGACTTTCATCAGTGAGAAACTAGTCTGGGGATATTGGATGAGTAGACATTAGATTGTATGCACAAACCTTCCTGCATCCATTGATTTTGAAAGCTTGCACTTGGGAGCATTCCTGTATGAAGAGTTTGCTATTGTAAGGAATATGGCAACTAATATAGATTTTTTATTACATATATATGTATCCATATGTCAATTTTTCTTCCTGAAGGCAAATGTAAATCACTACAATAAAGTTGTATCTCAATATAATAACACCTAAATATCACATACCTTGATTTATCTTTATAGGCCACTTTTCTAAAAAAATTTTACCACCAGTTCTTTTTTGACAGTTGATTTTGATTATATTTTCCCCATTGGTTTTTACAATTAAACCTTTATTCTATATCATATTTTGACAACATTTGTCTTATTTATTACTAATATAAGTTTACAAGTGAAATACATTCTAAAAGATAGTATTTCAACTTTACAAATATAGAAAAGAAACTATATAAGAACAACTTTGTTGATGATTGTCATCTTGATGATTTATTTAAATTATATTTTTAAAATCCAAATGAATTTTTATTAAGACATCATAAAGCAAGAAAATTTTGTTTTATAATTTAAAATTGTACTTGTAATTATTAAAATATCTACACTTGCATTTATGAAAGTTTTTCCCCCCAGAAAATCATAACTTCGGCTTTGCTATATTTACAGCTTCACATGACAATCTTTTTTAAATTACATATTCCACAAATAAAAATAATCATGAATATGTGGACTACAGACAATATACATTTTTCTTTTTAAAGTAACAAAAGAAAAATATTTTTATAGATTTAATAAACATCTCCATACTTCCCCATTCTTTTTTAAATACATATAAATAAAAGATATAATAAAAGACAAATGACCCCAAGATGCATTTCATGCTGAACCAGCATTTGTTAGTTGGCCCAGGTCACAATCTCTCATATACATCTTTATTATATGCAAAGTATTTATCTAGAGTAAATTGTTACATTTTCATTTACCATTGTCAAACTTTCTCCACTCACAACTTTGACACCATCCATTTCAGATAAATACACTAATGATTATTACTAATCATTTTCAAAACTAGAGTTTATCTCTAGCAGATATAAACTTTAAACCTCAGTTAAAGATTAATATATCTGATTTTTTTAGTTTTTTTTTTTTTTTTTTTTCCATGTGTCATAGCATCGGCCGGGACGCGAACCCACAACCGTCTGCAACCAACTACTTGCTTGCATGGCGGTTGCGATACCTCTCGGCTAACAACGCACACTAGCAAACACAATTCTTGAAGGCTGACAACAAAGAATCTGCCAATCAGTGATATTGTTGGCTCTTTTGTATTAGATTCCGTTTATGATACTGACACTTTCATTTTTTTTAATTGATATAAATTTTAGTTCTAGAATCTGCCATTAAATGAATGCAATAATTTAGTGTATAGATAGTGGCTGAGAATAAAGAAAAGTTGGAAGTGGAACAGCATTATCAAATTGTGTGGTAATTGGTAATGAGCTCTTTAATAAAAAAATGTTGTTTCCAACTTTCAAATCAGTTAAGGTGCATTGTTTTATATTTAAATTTTAAATCAATTTCATTAAAAATTGACAATATAATCACATTTTATATATTTTAATTTAACTTATTCTATTTTTTTTTTAGTTTGTCTGACTAGTAAAATCTTATAACTCAATTTTTACTCACTTTCCTCCAATTTAGTTAATATTTTATATACATATGTATAACTGCTAGCAGTGTATGTTTTTAGAGTCCAGCACTATTATATCAAAAAAAAAAATAGTGAAAATTTTGTATTTTATATGGGGCTCAGTGCTAAAAAGTAAAAATGAATTTTATCTAGCTTCTGTAATATTATTCTTCTATCTTTTCTTTTACTTGTTTTGCATTTCTCTTCATATATTCATATATATTTAAAATGTTTATCATCTTCTCTTACACTTTAGAGCATTTTTTTTTATATATAATGCCTTCTCTTTTTTTGCTTACAGTTTATATGAAAGGAGTATATGAAAAAGAGGCTAATAAAGTTTTTAAAAATATTCAGTTACAGTTGTAAAGAGAGCAGTGAAAGTTATAGAGAGGTATGTAAAATGAAAAAAATAAAAATAAACTATGAGAATAGGAAAATAAAAATAGAGATAAGAGTAAGAATAAAGTAGGAATTATTAATAAAGGCATAAATATATAAAATAATAGAAGATAATAAAAGATATTAGGAAATAAATACATAAATAAAATGTAAAGGTTGTAGTGATATATTAAAGAATAAATGTTGAATGATAAAATGATAATAAAATGAAAGTAAAAATAAATTAAAAAATAATAAGAAAATATACTAAGAAATAAGAGAAGCAAAGCTATAGAGTTAAGGTTAATTATGATTATGATCGGTAATATAAAATATGCATATTATTATGTATATAAAAATAATGGTTATTTGATATGTTTAAATGTTGTACCTCTGATGAAGGCTGCAGGACAGTTGAAGCAAAATAAAGAAGGAATTATATAAAAAAGGCTTCCATAATATTCTTGGTATTGTGCAACCTGAAATAAAAGTGTGGGTCATTCATGATTAAAAATAGTTCCAGTTATAGTGAATATTTCTAAATATGTGCATCAAAACTTATTTTTGTTGACAATCTCCCAAATGCTACAAAAGTTATAGATTTTTTTTTCACTTTTTAGTGCATGTATGTGAGTAAATGTGTAGGAAACTTTTCAAGATATCTTCCACCTGATAATTTCATCAGTTAATTTAACTGTAACATCATTCTCCTGTGCTTATTTTTTTAATTTGAATTTAATAAACCAATTTACTTATAGTCTTTATTATTACAATTACTCCCCTCTTTCAAACTTGTTTTATTATTACAATACTCCCCCACTTTAAGCTTGGTTTGTTTCCTTACATTATATTAATCATTATATAGTAATAATTGTAATCAGATGTAAAGGACTTATTGCTGATCATTTGCATATCTGAATATATTACTAGAACAAATTACAAACAGATTCTAAAGAATCATTTTTAAATAAACTTGAAAATACAAACCCTTTCATATATCAGTGCTAATTTATTTTGTCTCGTAAAAGATCTGTTTATGAGACAAAGTGAATTGGCATTGATAAGAAAAGGTTTGTATTTATAAGTTTATTTTAAATGGTTTTTTAGAATCCACCTTCAATTTGTCCTAGTTATGTATTTAGACATATTTCTTCTATGAGGTATTTATTATCATTATATATACATAATTCTATAAAAATAACATAGCATAATTTCATAATATATATATTTGGAAAAAATAACAATCAATAAATTGCAACCATGGAACCAAGAAATTTTACTATTATTTGGCTATACTTGTGAATATATATGTTATACCGGACCATACTCCCTTGTGGATTTCTAATCCTAATCTTGCACCGAGCATGAAGTGACCAAGATTTAACAGGGAAAGAAATGGATATCAATTTAGCCGATTGTCTGTACTCATGTATATTGGTACTTCCAGCTAAACTGATAGAAAGAGCGAATTGACAGGACTCTGCCAGTTAAAAACCCCTTAGTTGATATCTTATTCGAATGCCCGAATGTTTTGAAACCCATGGTAAGTACACACTTTTGAAAAGTCTATTTACAGATAGCTTTTGCATGCCACTTCTAGAAAAGAATAAAAATGAATTCCCCCCCCTCCTAGAAGGGTGTGCAATACCATAAGTTCAGCGGAGCATGAGAATAAGATTTAACACCCTGGTAGAGCGATATCCCATGTGGCTAGCTCAGTCACTCTACATCTAGGGTCTTCAATGGGTAAGTTAAATGATTATTACAGGTACGTGGTTGATAAGGAAAGAATACATTTTATCAAATAAATAATAATACGAAAATGAAACAAGTTTAATATTATGATTAAATATTTATTTAATCCCAAATACCCACCACCGTCATACTTAAAATAATATAAAAATAAATAAATGAATTATTATCACAACCCGTATATATATTTGATGCTTTTAAATAGATAAATATATAAATACAATTTAAATGAATACGAAAATAGATAAACCCCATGGAGCTATTTACAATACAATATTTCATAAAGAATGGAAGTGGTCTGAGCCTTTTTTACCCTGTAGAAATAAGTTATACTTTGTGTGATTTGATATACACATGTTTTAAGATAAGAGATTCTCGGTTATACAGGCATGCACTTTTACTCAGGACTTTAAAACCTTTTTTATTGATAGTAAATATAATAAAAAAAAAAAACCAACTCTGCATAAGTATATTTGCACTATGAAATATTTCACTAATTTCATATTTTTCAACATGTCAATAAGGTTGCGTAGTTCAGATACCATATAGTACTCAACATGAGGTACTGTATCTATTTGCCTTTTACAATAAATTCTTATACATGTATATACATGCAGCACAATTATACACTTACTACTATTCTAAATATAAAGTTATTAGAGGACTTGCTTACAGGGAATCTATAATAAATAAATCCCTTCTTGCACGCATCATGAGGTGCAGCAGTGACAAAAAAATAACTTAAAAGAATATACAGATAAATATATTTTTAAATACTCAAACATGAGGTATCATATTTACCGAATATTTAAAACGTATGTGCGCATATATACACATGTATATTTATGTATGACAAATTTCAGGAGTAATGACAAGAGGGAAAACGAATAGCAACAAAAAGAATCCAATTGCAACCTCTGTTGAAAATACTAGAATTTGAAATAGAAAAATTGACTCAAAAGATTTAAGTAAAAGCTTTATCATTTATGCCCGTAACCGTAAATTCAATATACATATGCGAGAGACAACTCTCTTTTTTTTTAAATGATTAATAATAATAAAAAATAATAATATATTTAATCGGAAATATCAGAGTTAATTATTTCAATATTAATAAAATATTTGTAAAATAAAAGAAACTTATGTAGGCATCTTCATTTTCTCCAGACTGGGCTCGGCTCTGAGTGGCTTCAAGTCAACTGGCTGTGCGGTGAGGATTACATCTCATTCAGGCATAGGCAAGGTGGCGTTTGTCATCATCGTGGGTGGCTGGAACTGGCGTGATCACATCTTGGCGGCTTGGGACAGAGAAAGGGCGGTGCACTGGCTGGTTGTCTACCCCACTGTCATTTTACTGGACTCTCTGGTAGATTGCTTCATATTTTCCTCTGTTTGTATATGATAATAATTTTTATTAAATGTTCATTTGCTATCTTGACTGGTTCATTAAATCCTTAAGAAATCATTAGTTCTTAAAAGAACTGTATAATGGATTTCTTAAAAAATGTCAGCAGTAGTCTTGTCCATAAATTAATCTCTAAGTAGCTGGATGATTGGAGAATTCTGGAGCCAAAGTATTGAATGACTTGCCTAGAATGACTGCCAAAGAAAGAATGAATCCTGCAGCACTGACTAAAACTTATCAAAACCACTCATAAGAACCAATTCAGATAGCCCTCTGAGAAGTATGAATCAGCCAATCCTTTTAATTTACCTTATCACTTAGATTATAACATTTCTTTCTATTTTTCTGATTAAATTCTACATTTTAGGGTTTAATATAATGACTTCCATCTTGAATAACCCAGACCACTTGCTTACAAAATCAATTCAAAAGAATTTTTAAAAAGATAACAGTTTAATTATAGCATTATCAAACATTTTGCTTTTGATCAGATTTTTGCAAAAGCAATTAACATTCTTTGCTTACAGAATAAAATTACAATCTTTAGAAAAGTAATTTAAAAAAATGAAAAATATATACAAGTATGTTGGAACAATTATTTTAATTATTTAATTTATGAATATGTTCCAACAATGTGATCTTTTTTGGTCAATAAAGTTTTCCTCTCTCTATTTTAGTTTTTCAAAGAAAAGCAAAATACATAAAATGACATATCATAAAAAATATACAAAAAGGAAAAATAAAAAAAATAAATCAGTTTATTATACGTGTACAATATTTGTGTGTCCATTAAATGTTTGCTTTAGATTGGTGTGTGTGGGTATTCTAATTCTCAGACCCAACTTCCATTATTAATATAGCACATTTATATATTTGTTGTGCCTAATATGTACAAATCTATATATGTATCTGCTGTAATATTCTTTACAGCAGATTTTGTGCAAGGCCATTTGATAATACCTGGCACAATGTGTATATATTATATTTATTATTGTTAAAAAGTGTATTAGGAAAATGTATGTTAAATTTGATTGTGAAAAATTTGACTAAATGTTTTTGATTGAACACATGATTAACTGCTAATAGAGTACTTCCATTGGATCATAACCCTTGATCATCATCAATGGTTGTTTGCCATTTTTGACACTCTTTGATCCAGTTTATTCTACTTTTCATTTGTAAAGCTTTTTGCATAATAATATTAATTACTTTTCTTATTTAAAATAATCAAATTATTTACTAAATTATGTATGAGTTATTAAAGAAGCATGGATAATCTTTTTGTCAAAACTTCTTCAGAGATTACTAAAAATAAAACTTAATACAGCATTGTTTATTATTATTAATACATGAAAGTACATCAAAATTTGTTTTTGGGGTCAAAACTAAGAAATAATCATGATGTAATCAAACAAATAATAATAACAACAACAACTTTGTACATGCTGTGAATTCATTATTATATTCAATTTATGTGCTCTATCTGCATCTATTATCCAGATTTTAATCTACATGAAATGATGAAGCAAACTTGGATTTTTTTTTTTTTTTGTAGTTAGCTATGTCTTAGCTAGCCTATTTACCCAATAATTATTTGGTAAATGGATATTTAGATATTTTTAGCTGGAGAATGGATAAAGAAAAGAAAAATATAAATCTGCACCATATATTATTTGAGTACTAGTGAATATCCCTGTCACTTTATTTATCTATGGAGAGACTCTATAGATGTCTTTATCCAGTAATTATTTGATAGTTCATATAGTAAGGCCTGCAATAGTTGATTCCAGAAGGTTACTTGCTTTGTCATTTGTTTCTAATAACTTACAATGAATATTTAGAGTATTTGTTTCAAGCTTATAACCTAAAGCAATATACAGTAAAATTAATTACTAAATCAAAATTTTAAAATCATAAAATGAAAACTTACACCTTATTAAAATAAAATTCAGTGATTGTTCATTATAGTTATATCATATTCAGAGTATCTTTTTCGCTTGAAAAAAAAATGTTTTTTCTCGAAGCTATAATCTTGAGTATATATTTCACTCATACTTAAAAATAAAGTTAAGTTCTGAAAAGTATAATAAAAATTAGTTTACTTTTGGTTTTTTATTTTGAAATGATTTTTATGGCATTAATCAGATTTAACTTTCAGAAACATTTTGTATTTGTATGTAATATGTCAGCCAATGATATTTGTTATAATACTTATGTTCATTGACTTTACAGTTCTATTATTTAATTTTCAATATTAGTTATTTTTCTTTTATCTCTGAATTTTATGCTTATGTCTAGAATTATTACATGTATTCAGCAGAATCATTAAGAGAATAAATACAATATATTTTCAATGATAAAGATACAAATAAAGAGTACTTGCTATGATGTTGATGATGATTATGTAAATAGAAAGGAAGTGAAGAATCATTCAAATTTCAAAAGCACTTTATATAAGTATTTTTTTAAAAAAAGTTATTATACTATTCTATTAAAATATATTCAAACAGGCAAAACTCTCTATACGTATTGCCACTCAGTGCAAGCCAGAGTAATCAATCGATGCCAGAAAGTTTGTGCATAAAATCTCCATCTAGTGCCTCCTCATCCAATATCCCCAGACTAGTTTCTGGCTTGTGGTCTGGCTGGCACTAGATGGCACTACTGTATAGAGAGTTTTGCCTGCTTTAATAACAGTTAAGAGCAAGCATAAGAAATGGTGATCATGTGATGTAAAATATATTCATTTAAATTTCATTATTGCAAACTTTTTGCTTTCCTGTTTTATTACATCATCATTTTTGCACTCATTTTTAAGAGCAAGTCATTGAAAAATGTGAATGCTTTGAAGTAAGAAATAGCCCAAAATGTATTGATTTGGAAAGAGCAGTATACTTTAGTCCTAAAATAAAGAACTCAGGATAGCCTTCCCAATACAAATTGTAATAATAATAATAGTAATAATTATAATGTTACTTACTGGAAAGTCATATGACAGCTTGGGTTAAGATTGAATTTAGACTGTCAAGCATTTCACTTCATGCTAAGTGCATAAAAAAATGAATTTATAGTGAGTTACTCAGATTGCTGTGTGATGTTTATCGTTCAAATGGCAGCTTGAGCAAAACAGCTCCAAGTTAAGATGTTTTTGTCTTTACTCAACTGATGACCAATCCAGAAACTTTTAACTTTAATATCTACCACTTTCCACTAAACTGCATATACAACTGTACATTATTATGTCTTCATTATAATGATATTTAATTATGGAAATATACATTTTTATCCTTAAAAAAATTATATTAAAATGGTTGTCATATCTAAGAACTTCAATTATTTTTCTTATAAATTATGTACAAACAAACTTAATTTTACATAGTTTTATCTCTATAATATAACAGTTATTTTAAAGATTATAGTTAAACATGTATTATTAAAATGGAAGTAATTTCTACTTTAAAAATATCATTTACTTTAATGTTACTTATTATTTTATTAAATATGTGTATTGATTTACTATAGCTAATTCTTGTAATATTGATATATCAATACAGCACTTGATTATATTTAATAAGAGCATCTCTTCTCTGCCTACTCTAACATTATTAATTGTAAGCTTGGATTATCAGTGTCTGTCAGATGTTAGTACAGTTTAATTTACATTCCCAGATCATTTTCTGGCTTTTATCTTTAATGACCTGGGATTCAAATCTGGATTTGGGAGCTATCTCTAACTCCCATTTTACTATCAAACTTTTTGCTTGAAAATTGAACAAATTTTAAGATTTTAAACCAAGTCAATCACCTTATGTAGTTGTATAAATTTGGTCCCAAGTCAGTGTTTTAGTAGAATCAGTTTTATTCTAACTATAGGTTTCTTTGTCTCTTGGCTAGAAAAGCAGTACTATCATAGCATTACTTGACTTTCCTTACTATATGAAGAAGACCATTTTTTCTCATCCATATTATACAGTGAAGCCATGATATGCACTATATTTTGTCCCAAGCTGACATATACATTATCATCATCATCATTATCAACCATTATCAATCCACTGCAGGATGAAGGTCTCTCCAAGTTTAATCCATCTTCTCCGATCATTAGCTTCTCTTCTCCACATCACCCCTACACATTTTCTTATTTCATCCATCCATCTTACATGTGGTCTCCTTCTGGGTCTTTTACAATCTCTTGGAATCCAGTTTAAAATTTCAATTGTCCATCTATTATCATCTCTTCTAGCAATATGTCCAGCCCAACTCCACTTCAATCTTTTAATTTTTTCAATGAGGTCAGTAACACCTGTTTGTTCTCTTACCCATACATTGCGTTTTCGATCTCTTCTTGTTACTCCCAACATACATCTCTCCATACTTCTTTGAGTGGTCTGAAGTCTCTGTATTGATCTTCTATTAAGTGTCCAAGTCTCAGATCCATAAGTAAGAACTGGTAAAACACATTTGTTAAAAACCTTTCTTTTCAAACACATAGGCATATTTCCTTTTAATATCAAGTTATTTCTACCAAAAGCACTCCAACCAAGTTTAATTCTATGATTAATTTCCTCTATTATGTTTCCATCTGTATTAATAATCTGACCAAGGTATTTGTAACTCTTAACTTCTTCTAATTCATCATAATCAATCTTTATTTTCATATTTTGAGCAAATCGATTAAACATTACTTTAGTCTTTTTAACATTTATCTTTAGTCCTACTTTCCTACTTTCATCTGATAACTCCTGCAACATTTCCTGCAGCTCGGAAGCATTATTTGCAAAAACAACTACATCATCTGCGAAATCTAAATGACTTAAATAATCTCCATTTACTTTCACTCCTTTAGTTTCCCATTTTAATCCACAAAATACTTCTTGCAGCACTGCTGTAAAAAGTTTTGGAGATATGGAGTCACCTTGTCTTACACCTTTCTCAATGTTGACTTTCCCAGTATCATTATGTAATCTAATTGTTGCTGTTGCATTTTTATAAATATTCTTTAAAATATGACAATATCCTGGATCTATACCTTGATGATCCAATGCTTTAATCACTGAAGAAATGTTTATAGAATCAAATGCCTTTTCATAATCTACAAATCCAAAACATAATGACAACTCATATTCATTTGTCCTTTCTATAACTTCTCTCAATACTTGAATATGATCTACTGTACTAAAACCACTTTTAAATCCAGCTTGTTCTCTTGGTTGGTGAAAATCCAATGTTCTCTGTAGACGAGTTGTAATTATCTTGGTAAAAATTTTATATAAAACTGATAAAAGGCTGATAGGTCTGTAATTTCTAATATCTTCTTTATCACCTTTTTTAAATATTAATATTATTACTGCATTCTTTCAATCATCCGGTACATCTTTATCATTTAGACATTTGGTATATAACTTTGCTAATATTTTTTCTGTTTCTTCACCTGCTTCTTTTAATATATCAATTATAATTCCATCATTACCTGGAGCCTTTCCTTTTTTCATACATTTAATTGCATTTCTCACTTCTTCATTTAAAATTCTGGGCAATTCGGAAGATGTAATAGATATAGGAGGTACTTGTTCTTTATTACTATATAATTCTTGATAAAAATCTTCTACCAATTTCATAATGTCATCCCTCTTTTTAGTAATAATTCCATCTTTTTCCTTATTGCAGATATAAATTTTCTACCAATACCAAAATGTTGTTTTACATTCTTAAGACTTTTATTTTCTTCTACAGCTTTTCTTGCTAGTTCACAGTTATACTTTCTTATATCATTTTCAACTCTTTTCCACACCATTTTACAAAATTCGAGATATTCAATTCTTTTTAATGCATCATTCTTGTATATCTTCATATTCCTTCTTTTCTTCATAAGTTCTCTAGTCTCAGTAGAAATTTTATTAGTCAATTGCTGCTTTTTTCTACCAGCTATCTTTGTTGCAGTTTTTAAAAGTGTATCAGTTATTTTCATATTAATTTCATTCAAATCTGAATCATGTTCAAAATCTACTAATACTTGAAACCGATTTGTAAGTTCTAATTTAAATTCATTAGAATGTTTCTGAAGATTAGGAATATCAACTGTAAATATAGTTTTTCTTAATAATTTTTGTCTCTCTAGTTTTACATTAACATGTATCTTACCCCTTACTAATCGATGATCACTTCCTGTGTTAAATTTATTAAGAACATTACAATCTTGAAATATGTATTTCCTGTTAGTCAAAATATAATCCAATTCTGCCAAACCTTCATTTGGATGCTTCCATGTCCATTTCCTTCTAACATTTTTCTCAAAAAAAGAATTCATAATATAAAGTTTTTCCTTCTCTGCAAACTCCACAAGTCTATGTCCTCTCTCATTTCTATTACCATAACCAAAATTACCTACAACACTTTCATCTTTCATTTGTTTACCAATTCTAGCATTAAAATCTCCCATAACAATTTTAAAATGTTGTTTACTCTGATCAAAAGCCTTTTGTACATCCATATAAAAATCTTCTACTACTTCATCACTGTGAGAACTTGTTGGGGCATAAACCTGAATTATCTGCATTTGATATCTGCTATTAAGTTGTATAACTAATCTTGCCACTCTGTCTGATACACCATCAATCTCCACAATATTGTTCTTCCACTTTTTATTTATAATGAATCCTACTCCACTTGTATTTCCAATATTTGTGCCTTTATAATAGAGCATATGTCCACTTTTTAAATCAATTGTCTCTTCACCTTTTCTTCTAACTTCACAAAGTCCAATAATATCCCATTTAATATAAGAGAGTTCTTCTTCTAATTCTTGCAATCTTCCTTCACTTGAAAGTGATCTGCAGTTGTAAGTACCTAAATAAAAAGTCGTCATCAAATGGCAGCCTGGGTCTGCCTCCAGGATATTCTTAGCACCCTCCGCCTTCAGCCACCAACCGCTGCCTTGGTTGGTGACTTTACAGCCTCCTGGGATTAAGGGCCATGCTTTATTTTTGTCTGTCATAATTATATAATTGGGAAAAATCTTTATCATTTACACAAACATTCATTCTGCCTTATCAGGCACTGAGAAGAAAGACCATGGTGTTTCTTGATCTTAAACTCAGAGGTAAAAAGCCAATAAACTCACCATGCTGGCTAATGCGTGTTGGTGAGCAGCCCATCCATGTTCGTATACTATATGAATAAACATATAGTAATAACAGCTGCAACGACAAGAACGTATGGAGTGGACATTAGGAATTTGCCCTGCTCGGTTCCTTTAAGGCCTCCAAGAGGAATCAAAGGGTCTCCTTTCAGTTAATAGCAAACTCACTCCTTTCTGCAGCCATATACATTATACTTAGCATATAATAACTTACATTTTGTTGATTATCTTTAATTAGAATAAAATATGTACTGTTTATTGAACTGTAACTATACAATACTTTTCAACATGTAACTATATATAAATACACTTTAGATATATTTATAATAAGTGTAATAATGTTCGTGGCTAAATGGTTTTGTCAGGAATCATTAAAAGTCCCTCATCACTTAGATAATCCCAATATCAGTAACAATCAACAATTTCAAACTATTGTCATGAAGATTACCTTGACAACAATTTGAAATTGTTGATTGATATTGAAATTGTTTAAGTGTTGACTGGCTTTTAATCATATGTATATATAGTATGCATGTATATATAAATTAAAATTATAGTATAAATAAAATTTATAGTAAATAATAATAATAATATAGCTATTAATAAATTGTACATATATTTTTTTAATCACTGAAAAAAATAAGATTAAGAAAAAAATTACTGTCCTGTATTTTTATTTTTTAAGTAAATAGTCAAGTGTCTGACTTTCATAGCTTTTAAATATACTCCGGACAATATTTTTAAAAACACTAAAAGACTATGCTAATTATAAATAAACTATAATCTCTGTAATTGTTTTAATGCTCTTAAGTCATTATTGACTTTAAGAATGGTTGTAAAATTTTTAGCTTTGGGCTTAGAGAATATTTTATTATGTGAAATACTGTGCTTCAAATTCAGAAAGGATAATAAATGAAAAATAAAATGCATGTGCTTTCAACATAAACCCAAAAATTTTTATTAACAAATATAAATGTTCATGGCAGTCTGAAATGGAAAAATGGCTGCTGACATAATTTATAATTTATTTACAAATTTTATTTTATTTTTTAAAGCATGATCATTTATGGTGCTCAGAAATGGAAAATGGCTGCTCGAGTACTGTGGAATGTATTAAATTTGTGAATTTTAATGTGCTTTTGTTGTTTTAATTTATATATTTTTGTTTGTTTATTTCCTATTTTTTTAATAGTGTATAATTGAAGGACAAGATGTTAACACTGGACTGTCCCAATGTTCTTTGCTGTGGACTGCAGCCGAAAAGACTGTCCATATGTATGTTATGGTGAAACCAGGGCAAATCTTAGAACTAGAATGACTTGACATTCATTAATGTACAAAAAATCTAAGATTAAGCCTGAAACATTTAATTCATTAATCTCTCAGTATTATGAAAGAGAATACAGCCATAGCTGTGATCCAAGTACTGCTAAAGTCATGCGTAAAGAAACGATCACAAATGTAAAATAAAAGATGGGTGGTTCATTACAAAATGAATATATAATGAAACAAAAAACTAATAGCAGTCAAATCAGCAAAAAATTAATTTTCTTAGCAGACTGATTACGAATATGATGTGAAAATATTGAAAGTATACTCTGTACAATAAATATTATTATATTTTATATTTAAACTCTGTATGAGTATTTTTTCACATTAATATTTAGAATGGCAAAATATGGAAATGTAATTGAAGTTATGCACTTCAATACAACATAGTTCACAGCTTTACTGTAATCTCATGATGAAACACATATTTATGAGTTTTTAATTAAACAAGGACTAAATTTTATACCTAGTTACAATTGCATTCTTATCTATCTCTTTGATAAATAGACAATTTTTTATAGTTAAAAATAATTTGATTGATAAATCAGAGACAATTATTTTATGTAAATTCAGTTTCAGAGAATGTGAACTGGTATAATTAATAAATCAGAATATTATGGATTATCATACTAGGTTGACATATAGGGTTATTTTCATCATTGTTATATGAGTAGTTTTTTTTTCTTGTTTTTTTTTACTTTTTTCTCTATCCAGTATTTTTTTGTCTTTTCTTAGACAAACATAACTTCAGTTGCATATGCATGATCTGCTACTTTGGATATATCTAAGATTTTTTTATTTCTGTTTTAATTATTACAAGTGTGATAATTGATGATGTTTGGGAAGCACTCATTAATCTCACCCTTAAGAAAGAATGAGAAATTGGGACACTCATAGATAAATATTTAAAACTTCTATTGAGTGTTGCATTTGCCAGAATGGCCTGGTTATTTAAAGTATCATCTTAAATTTAGTATTCATGAATCTAAAGTTCCCTGGATCAATTCCATTGCTATTAGTGGCACTGCCAAAAATACCTGAAGAGGAGAGAATAATACCACTTGAAATTTCGGTTGTGTTATGTACTAATTTATGTACTATTATTTACAGTAAAATGTATTTGAAAAGTTTAAAACAAGTAGGAATGTTTTTAAAAATGTTTGAAATCAAAACTAGATGGTGAAAATAGTTCACCATATAATTACAAGTAAAATGCCACCTTTATTAAGTTTCAGTCAAAAATAAAAATACTGTCTTCAATTTTAAAAAAATTCAATCTCAAACTGCATGTCTTCTTATTACAGTGAATTAATTTGTGCTGAAGTTATTTTAATAATAATACCACCTTTATTATTTATCAACAAAAGAATAATGATGAATTCCAAACACCAGCATATTTCCAGGTCTTTTTGCAAAGATCTATCCTTCAGAGATCCATAATATTTTTTTTTTCAAATTGCCAACCATTTTTTTCTCTCATTCTCAGTCCTCTCTTTCAACATATTCTCTATAATAATGTAAGAATTGTGAAAAGTAACTTCGAATCAAGATTCATCAATACAAAGATTGTCATTTTTAATTTAGCATCATGATAGGTCATCTATCTCATGAACTAAATGCGACTGCATTGATTCTTTTGAGTGTTAAACTATGTTTGCAATACATATCTCTACTTTAATAATTATTTTTATTTCTTTGGCCTTACTTTTTTTTTACACAAACTCTTTCAACAGAGCTTTCATAATCTAAGATTATAAAAACAAACACTGAATCTAGATTCACTAAAATTGAGATTGCCTTTTGGAGTTTGTCTCTGTGATAGAGTAACAAATTCATGAGCTAAATGTTCCTGAACTAATTGTTTTCAATAGAATTTGTCTACTTTAGTAATAATTTTTATTCTTTTACTCTTCGTAGAACTTCTAATATAACCTTCATAATGTAAGACTGTAAGATCATACTTTGAATCTAGACATTCCTGTTATGTGTTTCTATATCATTATTTATGTGAATAAAATAAAAGCAAAATTTATTTTAACCAATCGAATGAAATTGTTCTGTTCAACCTATCACTGAAGTACTTTAACATCACATGACAAACCTGAGTAAATTGTCTATCATCATCATTTTCAACTATTTTGATCAACTGCATGAAGGTCTCACTATTTTTAATCCAGTTTCTCTTATTTTTAGCATCTATTCTTCACTGCAAACCAGCTAACATCCTTATTTATCCATCCATCTCACATATTCTCTTTTTCTACATCTTTTACAATTTCTTGGGATCCAGTTTACGATTTTGACTGTACATCTATTATCATCTCTTTTAGTAACATATCTAATCCAACTCCATTTAAATTTCATAATTTTTTCTATGATATCAATAATGTTTGTTTGTTCACCCATGTATTTTATTTTCATTCTCTTGTTACTCCTAACAGACATCTCTTTATACTTTACTGAATGCTCTGAAGTTTCTGTATTGCTCTTCTATTGTCTGAGTCTCGGATCCATATATAAGAACTGGTAAAACATATATATTAAAAATCTTTTTAAACATAGGTGCCATCTGCTTTTTGAATATTATTTCTACCAAAATCTCTCCACCTAAAGTTTAATTCTATGATTAATTTCATTCTTTGTTTCCATCTATAATCTGACCAAGGTCTTCCTGAAATTCTGAAACATTATTTTCAAAGCAACTGCATCATCTGAAAAATATAGAACCATACAAATACTTAATTCCGAGATTTGAATTTGGAATCTCCTATCATTCTATTAAAAAAACTTGAAACATTTTGTAGGCGTGATAAAGATTTTTTTTTTCTCTTTTGTTTTTTTCTTGTAGTGAAGTTTTTAACATTTTGCTAAGATCTTTAAAAACATTCTCTTTCATTAACTATTTGAAGTTTGTTGTAGATTTTTTCAACTTTTAATAACTTCTCGATTCTATTAAGCAAGAAAAAATATGCAAGGAGGTTTTATTTTTTTTACTAGGTCAATTAAGAAGTTGGGATGTAAATCATTTTTAAACATATTTTTTGTTCTTAATTGCATAAGAATACTATCTTAAATGAACTAATTTACTTTTTAGATGAGCTGACCTCTTCAGTGTGACCTAAAATATCTTCTTTCGTTTATTTTCATTTTCTTTTATCTGTCATTTCTAAAAAAAAAAAAAAAAAAGAATTAAAAAAAAAAAATATATATTTATCAATTTTACATAAATTTTGCTAGTTTTATCTAGGTTGGTTTGAAAAAGTGTTTTTTTTTTTTTACATGAAATTTATTTTTAATGATTTATTTCAAGGATAAAAATAAATATATTTAGCTGTTTTAAATGACTTTGTTTAAAACGTTCAGTTTTAATTCCTGATAGAATTTATAAATTAAGAAACGAATCCGTTTTGGAAGAAAATTAAAATACTGTAATTTGAAATTAATTTCAGAAACATTTCGAAACCTTTTTAATTTTTTTTAGCAGTTCTCTGTGTGTGAACGTGCAATCTTTTGCACATATGATGCATGTCTAAATATATGTTGTTGTTTTTTGCCTATGTTATTCTGTTGCATATGAGTAAAATGTCAATGTAATACATGTACACATTTATATACATGTTGCATGTATGAAAGAATGGATATATGACTTTCTTCTATATATATTATAAAATAATCGCAATTTTTTTCTCACAAGGTCACATGAAATTCAAGTGCCAATTGACATATTTTTCTTTATGGTTTGGTGCAGAGGTTAAGAGGTGGATTTATGTCTAACTGCCAACATGTTGTTCAAATGTCACATGATCTCCAGACCATTTATTATTACTATTATTTAATGGCAAATTGATCCCAAAAAGTTCAATTAAATTAATCTGAGAGCTGTGTTGTTGTTTTTTAATTTTATTTACTTGTTTAGGATTTGAACCTGAAATCTTGACTGCTATACTAAATTACACATGCATGCCTGTCATGCAAGATAGAAATAGATGCATGTGGTAATGCTTATTTAAGATGTTTGCTTTAAAGACTTCTATTTTATTAATGTATCTATTCTGAAGTTCTGCATTAAAGTTTTTAATCTTTTCTGAGCACCGAATGAGAGTTTGCATCACTACTGTTGTTCCTGCTAGTTATTTTGGCTTTGGCTCACTCACTTATGGCTATCATTACTACTATTTAGCTGTTTTTGCATTCATTTTATGGCTAAAACTGGAATTAAAATAATATTTGTTTATTAATTTTAAAAAAAATCTCAAGATATCAGTATTGTAGAGACATATCTACTACAAAAGAACTAATAACCAGGACATGGTTGCTAATTGGTAGTTTCTTGTTCTCTTCTGAATATATTTCATTCTTCTGTCAGATTTTGAAAATGAAACTTATATTTTCTGTAATTTGGCTACATATTTGTGATTATTTTTGGAAAAATATTTCTATAATATTTATTTTAAAAAAAAAAGTGATTAGATGTGATTTATTTGAAAATATGTAATTTTAAAAGAAAATAAGAGAAATTAATAACATATAGCTGCAATTTGTAATTAGCTGAAAAGAATACATTCATATTGACTGTAGCATATTATGACTACAATTTTAAATAAAATTTCATTAGCTTTAAGTAATCTGAAAAATATTTTTTTCAGATTGTGGGAACCGAGTTAAAATAAATAGTTTTTTTTTAATTTAATATTTTTATAGCTATGAGACTAAAAAGTTTCAAATTATTTGTTATAAGTATGTGTTTTCATATGAAAATTATTTTAAAAAATATTATTTCAACTTTGCATATGTAGAAAAAATATATACAGAAATATGTAAAAAAAAAAACAATAACTTCTTAGTCTCATACAATTACCTCATAACTATTATATAAAAATATAACAGATACAAGAACTAAACATTTGAATTCTAATATTTTTTGATAACTTAGATATTGCATATCTTTGAAAATTTACAATAGAAAATGTCTTCTTTTTTTTTCCAAAATCTACAATATAAAAAGAAACTTTTTTTTATTGAATTTATTTTTTAAATGTATATATAAATAACTAACTGTATATCTTACTTGTCATAGTGGATAACTGTTTCCCCATGTTTTCTCTCAATGTATAAATAGAAAGGCAGAGGATGACCAGGAAAAATTTATGTGATGTGATGCACTGTGATTTCTCCTTAAATTTAGTCAGGAATCTCTCAGCGCCTATGACCAGAGAAACCTGTTAGCCACTTCACCTTTCCTTTCCATTCGTCTCCCTAAGATTTCCCATAATCTGCTCCATCTCATTTCCACAACATAATGTTTGTCAACTCCATGACCTTTATATCTAAATCCCCCTTATTTTTCCCAAACCCAGCATAAAAACCAATAACCAACTTTCTGTATAATCACTTTGTTCATATTTATTCTTTCATAACTTCATTATTTGTACCCTTTCTGCGTTCAAGCATTTATATCGAATTAACAGATGCCTAATATTTTTAATGCCTTCCTTACACAACTTGCAGACTAAATCACCCATATTTTTTCATTTACATATATATTCCCTTGTTGTTAAAGATCCCATTCGAGCCTTAAACAATAAACTACTTTCCTTGCTATTATCATAAATTAACTTGCACCCAATGTTCCGTTTACTTCTATATATATTTAAACTCTTTTTACTCACCATACTAGTTCTCCATCTCTCAAACTCCCTATTCTTTATTAATGCATCTATTCTTTTATCTCATTCCTTACCACTATAACACTCAACAATCCTCCTAACACAATCATCCCACCTTTTGTATAAGTATACTGATATAAATGCTTTATCCAAAGCTTCTGCATACCACATTACCTTTCCCATCTTGTTGCCTGCCCTTTACTCATAACCCAATTAAATACTATTTTGGCTATTCTTTTATTATCCATAAACTGCAATCTATGGAACATTTTCATTTTGCTTTTTGCATCTCTCATATAAAAACTTGATCATCCTATTTCTCCTTGAATTGCCTCCTTTGCTGTCCACACATCTGCAACTAATGCATGTCTTCCTACTTTCCTTTGTACTTTTTCTAAGTAATCTAATACCCCTTAACTAACACACCATTGCCATATGTTAACCCTGCTACTGCAACTCTCTTCCATACAATTCTAACTTCATCATATTTATTATATGAAAACACTATTAATTTCTTTATCAATCCCTTTCTTTTCTTTGCTTCATTTATCAATTTTTTCTCCCATTCATCCAAGCAATTGTTCCCAAATAACTATATCTATTTCCCACACCTAAATTTATATCCCCCAATAAAAATTCTTTGTCTTCTCTTTCCCAGTATTAACCATCATTATATTTGATTCTTCTTCACTAAATGTAATCCCCATCTCTTTACCCATCCTTGCGCATGTCCTCAGTGTAACTTCCATATCTTTTCTCTTGTTAATTAAAACTGCTATCTATATCAAATTTCACATACTAATATCTGAATAAAATCAAAAGCTGCACATTTATGTTGAATACTGCTGAAAATTATTAATCAAACATCAAAATGTAAGAACATGTTGCATACCAAATGGGCTGGGTGTCACAACTGATGAGAATGAGTGATAAGAACTCAATAAAGGTTAATCCAATCAACAACTATGGGCAATTACAAAAACTAAGAACACCTCAAGGGTTAAGATAGAAATTAAAGTTTAATGTATTACCAATTTAAATTTTACAGGCAATAATGCTTCAAAACAGTGTTGTTTCTCTGCTTCTTAATAATTTTGTTTAAGATTGTATTGTTAAAAATATTTTTTGAAAAATCAGATATCTTTTATTAAAAGAAAAAGCATATTTTAAAATTTTTTTTCACTTTTTGGCTTCATTTTAAAAAACTTTCAATTATTATTCTGCTTTCTTAAAAAAGAAGTTTAATTATATTTTTTTTCTTCCGTTTTTTATTATTAGATTTTTTTTTTTTTTCTACATATATGTTGAATTCATTTTATCATCTTATAATGTTATAAATATGTTTATTTAAAGGTTACCTCAAATCTAGATATAAGACATATATTAATTGTGAATATATCAAACAAGACTCATATAATCAGTTTCAGGTAAACTTCTTTCATTTATTGAGCCAAACTGTAATGTTCCTATGAACTTTGTATTACCATATTTTCCAATTCAGAATTTGGCTATTGTACAATATTTGTATCATAGTTAAATATGAGCCAGTAGAGGATTCTTAAATGCATTCATTCGCAATAATTACAGCACATAGTTCTGTAGTTTATTAATCATATATTTGGTTTCTTTATCATCTATATGTTCTTTTCACTTTATTTTTAAATATTGCAATAGTTTTACATCATACCTACAGCTTTTTAACCATGTTTTTTTCATATCTCGATCTCAAATCATTTGAAAAGTTGTTGTTTTTTTTAATTTATTTTAATTATTCATTTCTCTGTTGTGTAAATAATTAAGCTTAACAATTTCTTTGTCCTTTGCTGTATTAATTTCATCATTCCATAAAATAGAATTCTGTCTCTTTACTTGTTATTATTAAAAGTAAACTGAATCAATAATCCAATGGCTTTATTGCTCAAGGATTCATAAGAAGTTTGAGCATTAGAAATATCGGAATTAGAATCAATCTGAGGAATTTCTACTCCAGACGCAACCTTCTACCACTGCACTAAACAACGCAGGGCAGAAATAATAATCAAATGGTTTTATTGCTTGGGAGTTGATAAGAATTTTGAGTGCCCAAAGTGCCAGAATGATCTTGTATTTCAGAACCCAACAGTCATCACTGCACTAACCCACACAAAAGTGTGTTTCTTCTCACAATGGCATATTTTGACTTTTTATAAAGTTTAGCATTCAGATTTAAATCTTGGAGATCAGCATTTTTGGGCTTTGTTATAACATTTTATAGAATATTATTTCACTTTTTAATATCATCATGCTATTTTGGTTTTGGTCTTTAGTTGGATTGTATTTCTCAATTTAATCTTTGGCTATAGTCTTTTTTTTATTATCTTTACAATAATGTAATCATTTGTTTTTTTATGTTATATAATATTAAAACAACAAATAGTATACATTTTTAAAAAATGGCAGAGGATGATATGATAAATATCACTGAATAGACATTTTATAATTTTCCATACATTACAATTTAATTAGTACTATTTATTTAATTTTGTACTGCATCGCCAGTATTTTTAAGATCTATCATTTATGACTGAATGTATTGATTATCTTATATTCTCTCTCTCTCTCTCTCTCTCTCTCTCTCTCTATATATATATATATATATATATATATAATAAAAGTAATAAATATAATGGCAATTAACTATTATATACAGTCTTTCAATTTGTAGATGTACTTTCGGTTAATTCCTTAACCTTTCTCAACTGCCATTAAATTTTTAATTGAACCACAGTTGAGGAGGGTTAAGGAATTAACCAAAAGTACTTCTGCAGATTGAAAGACAATATATAATAATTAATTACCATTATATTTATTATTTTTATTGTTATTACATAGTTTTTAATTAATGGACGTTTTATTTGTGATATAATTATTTAATTTATGCATTATGCAATTGGTTTCTACACCTTGTATTACTTTAATTCTTTTTGCTCTTTGCACTACCAAATTATGAATATATTGATAATTTAACTGGATGTTTTTGTATTTTTTTAAGTAAATTTCAGCTATAATGTAACCAAGCAAAGTACCACTTAAAAACTGGTCTTGCAAACTGAAATCCCATTTAGTTATAGTAATTGTCTGATGCACCCTTAAACCAAAAATGGAATTGCTTTAGTTTATTATTTCCAGACTTTATAAATATCGGTGCTTGTCTTATAGATAAAGACGCTGTTCGATGGCACTGTTTTCACACTAAAACTATAAAATATGAACATTCACGGCCATTGATTTTAATCATTTTGATGTGTTTTTTTGTAATGCGAACATAAAAACAAAACAAAATCATCTTTTTTAAATATTATTTTTTATTAATGTATACAAATTAAATAATAATAAATATAAAATAAAATAAACAAATTACAATTTGATTCGTGTTTTTTATTTTGCTTTATTAGAAAAATCAATGTTCTATCGGATATTTTTTTACTGGGGTTACGGCTTTACCGCTATTTTTACTTCAAATAGAATGACAACAAAAAGTAAACGTTGTTAAGATTGAAACAGTAAGGTCTGCTTTGCAGATCTTTGTTTCACCTTTTTTTCACCTATTTCCTACCCTCATACCTTAGTTTGAACCCCAATCTATCGTAGTGTGTCTGCAATGCACTTATATATCGAAAATCCCGCCCAATTTAAAACCACGAGTACAACGCTCATGTTATATATACATAAGTATAACCCATTCCCAAATAAATAAAATATTATGGATTGTGTATATGTTCATGTAATTTAGATTTATTTAAAAAGTAGGTTATATAATTTGTAATTGCACACACACACTGTGATATGTATTTTAAAACTTATGATAAAATTACAAATTGTTAAAATTATTTTGTTTGAACCTATTTATAAAAATATATTACAGTCTGAATATGTTTTTGATTTAAAATAAAATTCATATTTGTTTAATATAGACTTTCAGATAAAGACCCATCACTCTCCACTCTATCTAATAATACCCTATATTACATATATAGACACAGGTATATAATAAGCCTGTGTTTCAGATATTCGTTTAGTAGATAGATTCAAATATTGCAATTTAAAAAGTAAAATAATTTTCTTTTGAATTTAATTATTTAATGTTTTAATTATTATCTAAGAAAACAGCAGATGTCCACTTAAGGTTTTCTTTCAATCAGTAAAAGTAATTTTAATTAAAGTTTGTAATTCGAATGTCGACAAGGAAATTAACAATAGAAATTAATTAAAATTTTGTTGAATTCCTTTAGACATTCAGATAGGTTTAATTACAGCTGATAAGTCAGCAAAGTCCGATATATTTTTGTAATGCTCCAGGGCAGTTCTATTGTTCAATTCCACTATAAAAAGAAGGGTTTTCTTTTGTTCTCCATTCTGGTGATTTGCTAATGAAAATGATTCTAGTGATTTGCTAATGAAAGGTTTCTAACCAAAATTATCCTAGTGATATTTCCGCAAATGTGTCTAGTGAAAATATTCTAGTAAAATATTCTTCAAAATATATTTTCCTGAGATTTTAGCTATGTGCCTGCGAACTTAAATTTGAAGCCGAGTTTTCATCTCCAAATTAGTTGACCATGTTTACCACACCTATTGCTAACCGTGACATGACTGAGTAGAGCCGGCAAGAAGGCTATTCTCCTCTCAGGAATGGCCAGCTGCTGCTCTAGACCATCGGAAGCTATCACATAAGGAACCCCGGAACTGCTGCTGCTGCCAAAATATGAACAATTCCAGATTTTGCTGCTGAATTGTATAAAACCTGCCGACCATCACTCCACCTGCAAATGCTTCTCCAGAGGTAAACCCAAATTAACCCAAGAGCTCTTGTGATTCCTAACTAACATGCTATAGCTATTTTAAATTTTCTTTTATTTCATTTGACTTTATTATGTATGCCTCTAATGTGTCTAATATAATCAACAGTTTTGCTCTCTATCCTTGGGTTAATATTTTCTATTTATTAATCTTTCTTTTATTTTATTATGATATTGTGTCAGAATACTCTTTGAACGAGTAAATTATTCCCTTTGTTGAAAGTAAGACGCCGATATTAAGGCATATTTTAAATTTATAAATAATTCCCAATTTTATTATCTTGCAAATCACTCATTCGAGGGCTATTCTAATCTTCTTTAATATATATATATAAAATCAAATAGTTTAAAATCTACATTTTATTGATTGTAACCTAATATGAGAGTCTGTGCAAGGTCAATGATTAAAATTTGCCACAAATGCATGATTGTGTAAATAAATCTATACTTTCTTTTCAAACCCGCAAGCATGCATTTTCCTATTTTTAAATACTGTATTGTACTTTAATTTCAAAGTTCATCATTGATGTCGAGAATGTGCGGAGCCTTTTCAATGAATTTCTGGGAATTTGATTGGGCATTTTCCCCAATCTAAGTGAATCCATTTTATATGTTTTATATACATTAGTTTAGTATTGCTGGTAAATGAATTGGTTGTTGAGACCACTTTGTTTTGCTTTCCAAAGATTTTAAACGGCCAAGTCTGTTCCCTTTTTGCTTCCTGCAGTTCCCAGGCAGAGTGTATACTCAAATGTCACACCTGGGAATTAAACACAGTCATCACCCAGTCGCTAAGTTCCAGCTGTCCATGATAACACATTCCTATGGGTCAGTGGCGAGATGCCCTCCGTAGTCATTTCAAATATTCACAATTGTTTTATTTATATATTTATTTTTACAAAGCATCCATGATTTAAATGTATCACAACCTCCATCCTTTAATAAATTCATTATTAGCAATACTGATCTCCCATGTAACTTTAATTATAATTTTAAAATAAATGCCTTGATCACATTCCCACTTTATTGCTTGGTAAGCTTTTGTCCGTACTATTCTCGAAATCAATGAATATTCTACAACACTTAATTTTCAAATATTTTATTAAACTTTTATAATTACTCAAAGCACCTCGCACATGTTCCCATCTCTTTAAGCACATTATCGTAATAATATTAGCCCGAGGGATAGAATATATTTTCTTTAAAACCTTTTGTAATTTAATGGAATGGAATGCCAACAATTATTTAATAAGCGTCCCTGTCTCATATAAGCAGATAGTGGCATTATATATATATATATATTTCTATATAAATAAATCTTTGAAATCATTTAAAACTAAATTTGATATTTTATTTTATTGATTCCTATCACTGTCTCGGTCTATATATCTATTTACTACATTTTTTTTGTACATCCATAGACATTAATTAGCAACCCAAACTTATCTTAGTATAGAGTCTCTTTGTTTCTCCCTGACCACCAGGCACCGGTAAAAGGTTATATTAGTAGTAGCATCAGATGCGTTATCATGTAGGTGGCACTGTGAAATTTGGACTTTAGATTCTAACTTAGTATATCTAGAAGGCAACCCCTCCTAGAATGTTCAGTTTCATGTTTGGGATTTGAATTCTGCAGTGTGTTAGCGAGATAGACAATTCTGACCGTCACAAGGTTAGGTTTAGGGTTAGGTTTAGGGTTAGTGTTCTGTTGTTTGTAATGCTAAAATAAAAAATATCAAAATTGTATTTTTGTAAATATTTTTTTTAGTAACATCTATAAAATAAATGATAACAATAAATGTAAACTATATTCAATAAAGTATAACCATAGTCGGAGAAAAGAAAGTAAAACTTTTTTAAACAACAACAAACATAAACATATATATATATATATATAAAATGTCTTCTTTACTTATTAACCATGTTTATAATATATGCTTTTTATGAAATTTATAAAAAACCATGCATAATTGTACTTTTCTTACTGGATATTTTTGTGTTACCGCTCTTTTTTACTTAAAAAATATACACACGGTAGAATCTTGTCTGTCTCGTGGAATGTTATGAACAGTACGTTACTTGACACGTTACCTAATTCCAACTCACTTTACACATATATCTTGTCAACATTTTCCCAATTAAAACTTCAATACAGTATGGTGTAAAAAGTCTGATAAATATTACTTTACAAAATCTGAATATTTCAATACTTTAAAATAATAAAAAAATCCAATGAAAACAACATTTCCATCCAATTCAAATACACACACTCTCTCACCAAGCCGTAACCATTTTATAAACTGTGCAAATTTGGAAAATGTATTTGCTGCAATGCGACATACATGCTGTACTGCGACGTGACATAGCAGCCTGCAATCTGTAGCACAACAAAAAAGTTGTATTATAGAAAATGCTGGTTCGAACATGTTGGCTGCGGAAACGACATTTTTATGTGTTTTAGCGCAAAAATGGCGCCATCAAGTGGCGTCTTTAGCTATAAGACGAGAACCTAAATATCTTAGGTCAAATGTTAATACTTTTATATGAGTGAAAAACTGGAAATATTGCATCTTCCTAAATATTTTCAAAAACAATCAAACTTCAATTTAATTATGTTAATTGACCAGGTAATGGTTAAATATCTTTCATTTTAAATTACTGGAACTGATAAGAAATATTTATTTTCATGTAAAATTATACAGCTTTTATTAATCATATTTTTTTTCATTGCACAAATAAAGCATCACAAAATATTCTTAACAAAAAATTCACACAATTTATAATTCTATAAGTAGCATTAAAAGATTAAATTTTATTTCACAATTTAAATAATAACTCGCTGAGCAATGCTTTCAACCTGAGAGATTATAATCATAGTACTCAAACATATTGGCTAAACTGGTATTATTAGGAAAAAACATGATATTAATACTGACTGGTTAATATGTAAATTTGTGATTAAATATTCCACTTTCATGACAATGCTATACAAGAGTCTTTTTTGTTTATTATGAAGGTGTTATTAGCAACAAACCATGCCTCTAAATTTTCTTTTCTGATCGTTGCACTCTGCGCACACTATTTTAATATTCTGTGGATCAAAAGCATGGCCACATTTCATGTGTGCCATGTGCAATGATCTGAAAAGAAAGTTTAAAGAGGCATGATTTATCACTAATTAGACTCACAAGATAAACAAAAAAAACTTTTCTATAGCATTGTCACAAAAGTGAAATATGTAAATTACAAATTTACATATTAACCATTGAGTATTAATGTCATGTTTTCTCCTAATAATCCAGTTTAGTCGATAAGTTTGAAGACTATGATTATGAATTCCTAGTTGAAAGCATTGCTCAGGGAGTTGTTAGTTAAATTATGAAATAAAATTTAATAAGCAAAATTTGACAATCATACAATGTGTATATATATATATATATATAAGTGTGTGTGTGTACGCGTATTATTATAATTTGTTAAATGTCATGATTCCTGGTCTCATACTTTTAACCCCATTCACTTTTAAAAAAATTCTTTAATAATCATTACTATTGATTTATTACGATAGATATTAATAATCATCTCATCCCTAGCCCAGATGTAAACTTTAATCATAGTGGAGATTAATAGATTTGATTTTAATAATCATAACCGCAGTATCATTAAGACAACTCAATACGTCTTTGTTCAATGTGTATTATTTTTTAAATAGCTTTCAAATTTCTATTCAATTACATATGAATAAAAACATTTGAAAAAGACAAATAAACTTTATGATTCATTTCTAGATGAAGCAGCATTATTCAGTTGATCCCAGACTAACTTCTCACGTGTCTTTATCATTTGACATGAGAGTAGTTGTAATCTGGGCCGACTAAAGAGATTTGGTTTAGCCAGAACTGCATCTCGGGGCTCATTGTCCCTTTTTAATATTTATAATATGCTTTAAAAATGTGTGGAGGAATAGAAGATTTAAGTATATGTGTGTGTGTCTGTTTTTTATAATAAAGTCGGACAGTAAAGTTTAATATTAAAATAATAAATGAAATATTTTTTCACTTTTTTTCTAAACTTGTAATTTAAAAAGGCCTAGTGGAAAATTTAAACGAAGACACAGATATGTATTTCCATGAGAAAAGAAGTAATATTAAAAGTAGTGAATTCAAAATCTTGTAATTTGAATTAGAAAAATGCGTGGTAAATACCAATCAGAGTGTAGTAAGAATTGTTTATTTTCCATTTACAATGGTACAGCGTCCAGAGTAAGATTGTGTATATTTTCACTCCTATTTTACTTTTAGGTATGAGTACATAGTTTACCTTTTATATATATAAAGTCTCCAAGTTTTGTATATAATGACAATACGACATCGTTTGTCTTATTGCATAAATAGCTAGCTCTATGAAGAAAGAAGGGGTAAGGGAAGAAAAAATATTTAAATTCCTATCAGCTGTAGATGTTTTTATAATAAACACTTATTGTTATTACAGTTTTAAAATGAAATAAGAACATTGTGGTCTTTATTTGTTAAATTTCCATAATCTTCTCTCTGACATTTGCATACAATTTGCTTGTAATGGAGTTTTTGAAAAGATTTTTTTTTATTATTGTGTACTCTTTCTTTCTTTTTTCTTCTCATCGGGTTTACACTCAATTGTTTTCTTCTTGGTTATCTTTTAATTCTCTAGTCCCAAAGCTGCTGCTACTAACAATGCTACTGATGCTTTCTTCATCTCTGCCACTCTAGGCACGGGTTTGGCAGAACTTAAACAGGAAATTGAAGAGCGCGTTATCATGGCAACAGGGAGAATGATAAAGAGCTTCAAAATCCCCATGGGATCTCCAGAATATAAGTAAGAATAATTAAGAAAACCTAATTGTAATGATCTGAATCATTAATTAATTTATTTGTCAATTTCTTGTCTTTTATTAATGACATAATTATCTTGGTTTCACGTTATAATTAGTTTGTCTAATTTTTTTTTTTCCAGTGTGACAATAAGCTTTGAGACAGCGCCTGAATAAGAAGATTAACCTATGTCAAATTAGTCGATATATTAATAACACAGAATTTTTTTTTCCCCGCTTTAATGTTAGAATTATTACGATTGTTTTGACTAAATAGCTCCTAGTAGAAAATATCATATTAATTATCAAGTTAATTACTTATTACCAAATAAACTAATTATAAGTTCCTATTCATTTGAATAAAATTAAAATTGATCATTTTTTTTCGTGTTCTTTAATTTTAATTTCTACAAAGTATAGTGTATAGAAAAAGTATCCATCTGCCGATTGTAAATTTATTCTTAATTAACAAACAAATTATTATGCCTCAACTTACCTTCAAATAATGGACTTGTCCAGATTCAATCTTGATTGGATTCAGCATTTATTACTGCAGACCAATGTGTGTGTATATATATAAAATATAGCCAATGGCAGAAACAAGCCATTATGTAAAGACGCTCAATGAATCCAATTGCTCCCATTAAAGAAGGGGACCTGGCTATAAATTGGTAATCCATTGGAGATAAAGTCAGACAGCAACCAAATAACTGCCAGAGCTGAGGGCAGTATGCACATTATTCTCAATTTTGTAAAGCAGTTCATGTCAAACTGAAAGCTGATAGATATTAAACCTGACATGAGGCAAGCTATCATGGTACAGTAGAAGTGTCATCATACCTGGACATGAAATTATCTGCCATGATACAGCTAGACAGACCTGGAACAGCACCTAAAGTCGATTACATCAATAGTTGCATGGCAACCAGATGACTTAACTAGCCATTCTATTAAGTGAACATATATCTGTTGTTATTGTAAATATATGTAAATACATTTTGTATATAATTTGGTTTAATAAAATATTTAACCATACATGTGTAAGTCAATGTGTATTTTGGTTTTAAATAAAGACAACAGATTTTGTACAACTGGAAATGTCATAATACCTGGACATGCACCAAGCTGTCATGGTACAGTTGGAAGTATTAGGCATTCTAGAAGGGTAGCTGAAGTTCTTTGTTTCGGTAGCTGCATGGTAACTAGGTGCTATATCCACTCAGTGGTATTAGACAAATAATATATCAGCTGTTATTATAAATATGTTTAAATATATATTGTGTATAAGGTGGTTTAATAAAATATTTAATTATGCTTGTGTAAGTCCATATAAGTTTATATAACCATAATACAAATCATAATGACTGTATTAAAAGAATCGTCAAAAATTTTGGCTCGAGAAATTTGAGATCATCATCAGTGAAATTTATGCCCTGTACTTTTCAGGGCAGTGGTAATCTCAACGGCTAAACTTCTTGAATTTATTCTTAAGTTTGATCAGCTGAATATATCTGCTTTGCTCAACATGTCATTTTCCGTCTTGGAGCATGATTTCTCAATAACTACCCAACATATCATTTGGGTCTTGGAATGTGATTGTTTAATAACTAACCATATGATTTTTTTTCTAATTTAGTGACATTTATCATTGATTTCTAATTGTATTCAAAAATAATAATTTTTATGTCAATAAGTTTTCTTGATTATTTCTTGTTGGTGTTTAATCTTTAAAGGTTTTTAGTCATATATATATATATATACAAAATTTCTTTCAGGTTGCAGATCAAGCTGAAACATCATTATATTCATAAACAAAATCATACATGGATGAACAAACAAAATATATCATATATGTATATAAGGTCTTTTAGTTGCTACTTTTAGCTCCAGATTTTTCCAGATCAAATGAATATGTAATAATTCAGTAATCCATCTCTCATCCTTTCATTATAAATTTTTCATACTTTTAAATTCCCATACATTGCTACATATATCTACAGTTTTGAAGTCTGATTTGTACATTAAATTTATTCTTAATAACAATATAAAACTGTTTAAATCCATAATATATATATATATATATGTGTGTGTGTGCTGTGTGCTTTTCACACAGATAATGAAGCTGATAACAGTGAATAAAGTAAATAATATTCTACAATTTACTTAGCTGAGTGCTTTTGGGAAGATTCATACTTCCATACTCATAACTATTAGAATGCTGAGAACTATACAACTATCAATGCAAATGTATGCAAATTAATGTAAAGTGGCTACAGAGACCATTTTTGAGAAAGAGAAAAGAAGGCCTCTCTTCTATTGATTGGTGTGGGATCACTTGCTATGTAGCATGCTTCCCTGACCTTGCGCCTGATATCATTTTCTCAGAGCAGACAATACTGGCAGTGGTTGGTGGGAAACTATGACCAGTGACTCTTTTATGTTCAGCAAAAATTGAATTACCTTCAAACTTAATTTTAGTCTTACTATCTCTGTAGCCACTTTACATTAATTTGCACACATTTGCATTGACAATTGTGTAATTCTCAACATTCTAGTAGTTATGAGGATGGGAGTATAAATTCTCCTGAAAGCGCTCTGCTTAGGAAATTGTAGAATATTATTTACTTTATTCACTGTTATCAGCTTCATTATCTGTGCGCAAAGCATATATATATATATATTATGGATTTTACGTGCTAATGAAGTAAATCTAACTATTTCAAAACTGTTTAAATATATATGCTATTTTATATTGGTCCAGAAATTTTATGTCAGTCATAATCAAAAATAAGTAATTACCAATTAGTTATGTCTATGCTTTAATAAATGTAAATATTAATCACTAATAATATTGAAAATATTAATTTTAACTCTTATTAAACACCTTTTTATAATATAGGACTCAAAACAATAAATTTTTAACTTTATTATTTAGTGATTTATTTTTTCTCTCTCTTTCTCTTAACTTATTTCTGTGTAGTTATATAAGTTCAGTTAGGTTTTTCGTCACATGTTCCCATATATAAGACTATAAATTCTTATGTAGAGAGAACATAAGATAATGTTAATATATTACATATCTATGTGAACTTTAAATTATATATATATATAACGTTAAAATGTATATTTTATCTGTTACGTGGTTATTTAATTAAATGTTTTTATGATAAGCTTTAAAATTACAGTTTAGAAACAATCTCTATATTAACAGAAGCATAACTGGTATCGTATTTATTTATTTTTAAATTAAAACCAAATATTATATGTAATATGAAACTATTACTACGAGTTTTAAAATCATATGTAAATTTTAATAATTACTAATTTATTTTAGATATCTTTTCATTAATGATAGTCTAGTTGTTTGTCATATTGTATTTTTATGCAGATCTTCTAACTGCTTTGTCTTCTTTCCACGTAATATTTATGTATCTTAAGCGGAACTAGTAAACAGCTTTATGCAAATTATTCCTCTTAATTGACTTTATCTAAATCAGTATTACTTTTACCTAGATATCAACATCAATTTTTAAGTATTTTGAACATTACGATAATGACTAGCCTTACGTGTACACATGTGATTAAAATAGAAGTTTTTGTGAACAAACAATATAAATTCATTTTTTGGATTCTTCCACGTGTGTATTACTACAATAACTGACCGTACGTACACATGTTTTAAAATAAAAATGTCAGTAGACATTCAACATAAAGTTTATCAGATTCTGCCATGTGTGTAGTTGTTTTTTTATTATTAGATTTCAAAGGGCTTTATTCACTGAATATTTTCAGAAGTCATCTGGCTATACATGCAAAGGATAGAATAAAAGGAAAGACAATTAGTATTACAAAGCTAGACATGCTCACATACCAAATGAAAAATTTTATATCAATTATATATATATCAATACTTAAAGCTGGAATAAGTTGATACTAAACACTGATTTATATTATTTACCTTTGAATTCAGATTTTCAAGCGCCCTTCAACTATCCACACTATTTCATACAACTGATACACATGACCACCCACACATAGAAAAGATAAATAATCACCAATATGCATATTTCGTACTAAACCAGCACTCATCAGTTGAAAAGTTGGAGGTTGGAGTGGATTGAAGCCTGTCCATTAAAGTATGAAGATTCGCTATCTTAGAATAAACTGAACACTGATTATATATGTGTGTAGGAGATGATAATCTGGACCAACTGATGAGTGCTGGTTTAGCACAATATATATATATTGGTGATTATTTATCTTTTCTATATGTGAGTGGTTATGTGTATCAGTTGTATGAGATAGTGTGGATAGTTGAAGTGTGCTTGAAAATCTGAGTTCAAATCCCCTATTTCAAATATTATTTACCTTTTTAAAAAAAAAGCCTAAATCCAATCTAATAATTCTACCATAGTTAGAATTTTCCCTAGGGACTGTTTTTTTGTTTTGCTTTTCCCAATATTAGAAATTTTAGACACCCAGACATAATTAGGCTTTGCCACATAAATAGTCAAATCGTCATATGAATTTATAAACAAAATTAAAGTGTTGTAAATAAACAATAATTACCAAATAGCTTCATTAGATGTTAAAGAGCTCTACAGCTCTGTGCCTCGTTTACAATCAATAGAATCTATTCACAAAATATTACAAAATTTCTACTATAATAATCATAAAAAGGAGTTCATTATAGAAACATTGCAATGGATTAATGAGGCTATCACTGCATTGATTGGTGGGAAACATCAAATGCACCATTGATGGCCAATGGGTCTTCTGTTTTTTAGCATTACATGTAGCCTATTCTTATCAACCATTGAAAATAAAATTATTTTAAAGTATACATTCCTGCCCTCTGATATACTTTACTTTAGCTATATAGATGGCATGACTTGTGAAGGTGGCACACAAATGATAAACATTCATCACGAATTAAAACAGGCATCTTCATTAATCTGGACTATTGATAAAGAAAATAGGATCCAAGATTACATGTTCCTATATCTTGATATTCAAAGATAACCACATTTACTAAACTATAAAATGGTAATGAAACCCATTAAATATATGAGGTATGGTTCACAACAAATCAAAAACACCTCTCACCCACAAATTTGCTAGTTTTAAAGGCTTCCTACATAGGAATGCAAAATTGTGCAAATTCAAAATAGATCAAAAAACAATGCAGATGCATATATCAAAGATCTGTAAAACGTGGGATGCAATATCAATAACATTTATAATATGATCGATAGATTTTACAACAAAATGGAAAAAGACAGTGCAACCTAAACCTGAAGAGACCAAGAGATAGATAATTTTACCATATGTTTTAAAAATTTCTAGCAAATTAAAAAGAATTTGTTCAGAGAAATTTGATATAAGGTCTCGTTCTTCCCAGCTTCAAATAACCTATTGAACAATTTAGCAAATAAATTGTCAATCGAATCAGCTCATCAAATAGTTTTAAAAATCACTTGGAATCAAGCCAACAGCCAATATGCCTATTATAGTGAGTCAAAAGGCAATCTGTCAACAAGATTGGTCCAGCACAACTATCTATACAATAGAGCTAAAAGAAATAACAAATACTCTTCCATTTTCACCAGATACAAATAATACTCAGGCTATAAATTTGATTTATCTAAAGCCAAAATTGTTTGCTCTGACAGATAGAAAGAGAAAATTAAAGAAATTTGGACCATGGCCAAAGATCAATTCCCAATAAATAAAAAAGACATCAGCATTCCTATCTCAAAAAAATGGGCTCTCTAAAGAGACTTTCAATAAAATTTTCATACCAACTCAATAAATTTAAATGAATTTTAATATAAACATGTATACATAAATACTACCAGCAATAGAAATGTTATAGAACTATGACTATGATACTCAATGTATCAAAAACATGCTTAGCATGAATAAAGTCAATTTTTAAAATAATATATGTCTACCTTTTCTTTATAAATGTCTGAACATTTATGTGTCTAAGATTACAATTGAAAAGAAAGAGATTATATATCTAATAAATTACATAGTATTAGAAAACTAAAGGTTTGATCTTTGTTTTATAATGACTATGTAGTCACAGAATTATCTATGAGGACCTTATTTTTTACTTGTGGATTTTATTTGAAAAAGTATTTGGATGTCTTTATTTATTATTGTCATCCATATCTGTTCATCTTATACACTATAAAGAATCAAGTTAAAGGTATCAGCATGAATACTAGAGGAAAAAAGCTCTGGAAAATATTTTTTTAAGTGAATGAGCATTCAGTTTTTTTTTGTTACCCATTGTATCTCAGAAGTTTTTGCCAGCATCATACCTCAAAAGAATCAATACTTTTCTATTTTTTTCTTTAATATTAAATTTTTGCATCTATAGATAATCAAATAAAATATATTAGCTTCAACAATCCTCACCTATCTACATCTGAAAACTTTTTTGCACTTTCATTATAATTCTTGCCAGTGTTTTTGTTGATGAATGGGCCATTGTAATGCCAATGATCTCTGTGTCTTTATCATCAATTTTAAGAATCATTTGCTGGGTCTGTCATTATAATCTTTGCTTTGCTTATATTTAGCTAAGATCCCAACATTTTATTGTCTTTCCATGTAAGAATTTTGAGGTTTTCTTTATTTTAAACTATAGTCTTATAGGGTCATTGTGATATCTAAGATATTCTGCTTCTTACATTAATCACGAATCCACTTATGGTTATCTTCTGAATACATTCAGGGTATGTTGAGTAGTTCTAATTTGGTTTGCCATTTTAAATATAGCATGCTGAAATTTGTCAGATTAAGAATTAACTTTTAATGCACTAACTTTTTTTTCCATTTTGTATATATATTGTACTCTTTATAATTCATACAGATAATTAGGTAGGCTTGGAAAAATAGCTATATTAAAAAAATTTAAATTTAGGTTATTTTTTAGCATATAATTTTGATATTATAGGTAGTAGGGGTTCAAACTCAATAGATAGGAGCTTATAAAAATATATTAGATAGTTTGAACTCATTTGGAGGTGAATTAAATAATAAAATGGTACAATAAAATGTTTAAAAGATAATATTAATTTTTATTTATTATATTCAAAAAATACTACAAAGATAGAAGATCTTAATTATAACAGTAAATATTTTATATTATAGGTTTAATGTAATTATTTTTAAAATATTATTTAAAAGATAGTTAATTTAATATTAGTTTAAAATGTACTGAAAGTATCACATAGTTAGAGATGATTGTGTGAATATGTAGATGTAGGCTTACAAAAAGTTAGAAAAAGAAAACTCGATATTAGCTTGTTAACAAAAATGTGATGCATAATAAAGTATAACAAATATTAAATCTAGAGATAATATTAGAAAAGTAATGAATGAAATTATTATTATTTTATTTAAGTTTAATATTTAATTTTTTCAGTATAAAATATTTAATATTTAAAGTGTTAAATAATTTGTTAATATTTAATATTGATGAGTCATAATTTTAAAACTTAATTTTAAAAAGATATTGATGTAGTTATGTAAATTAGCATCTTGTACAAGCAGTATTGACCAATGAAATTATTGGATTAAGACTAGTATAAAAACAGGTTGAAGCCAGTCTAGACAGATTTTTCAAAGATTTTCATAAATTCTAAGTGATTTGCATATTTGGATTAAGACAGATTTAATTTGAAATTTATAATTATATTTTTTTTTATTGTCACAGTAGTAGTTTCCTTTAAATTATTATTTTACTTAACAGTGTTTTTGAAAAATATAATTTGATAACTAGTTAAATAATGATTCACTAAATACCAAAGTTCCCTGTCAGTTTGTTCTTTTTGAAACTTGGCTAGGATCTCAACAATTCTATGGAACATGATAGTAACTACTTAAAGATTGGGGCAATAAATATCAAATATCAAGTAATATACAGCAACAAGACTGGAGAAGGTCTATGTAAGAATTTAAATTTTTTTATATATGGTATGTTTGGAGGGAGGGAACATTTATTGAAAATAACTTTATCATATTACAATGAAACTAATTTATTAAAGTTAATTAAGAGAAACTGGGCATTTATTAAAAATATGTATTGTGGTGTTAAATTTAAAAAAAGGAAAGAAAATTAAGACTCTGTATCTAAGTTTAATAACTGAGTTTAAAATGTCTTTATGGTATGATTAATCTTTTTTAGTGCTACATGGACTTAAAAATTTAAGCATTTTCTTGCACTTTTCTTTGTCTCACATATTAATGTAAAATATATGATAAAATTATTATCATTTATTACAAAATTATAAATTTGACTGCATTTGATAGATATTTTTGTTTGCTACTGAAATAAATTTTAAATGTTCACATTTTGTTTTTGTAAATATTTAAAAAATGAGATCGCAATCAAAACAAAGATTTTATACATCATTGTTTCTAGAAAGATTATTTTCAATTTATAAAATCAACAAAATATTTCTTAATTCTTATTATTTTTAAGCATAAAAATGAATAATTATTATTTCTTTTATATCTAACGAATTATGCTTTAAAAGTTTAAGTTTTTTTTTTTTAATATTTTTTGCAAAATTGCAATATTTTCTTACTCGTAAATATAAATTAGATTGCTTTCATAAAGCTAATCTTGTAATTTGCTTCAGGCCATACTTCATGTTAGCAGCTAATATAACATTATATTTTTGAAAATAAAGTATTTCAAGTCAAAATAAGTTTTTAATAATTTATATTTCTTGATATCTAATAAATATAGTGTAAATTATTTTTTAAAAAATATCTAAAACTGTAATAAATTTGCAAATAAACACATTTTGGGTCATTGGAACTACATTGTTATAAAACGCCAAATGATTTACAGCCTTGTCAACAGACAATGGCTGAACATGTCAGAGCTGGGCTTATGTCTATTGTTAGAGTGAGAATTTTGAATTTCCCATCTTCTACACAATTTTTTTTATGCAAATTTTTTTTTATAATAAAATATACCATTTTACGCACATTTTAATGTATAACACTTACGGAAAAATTTACCAGGGGGTGAATTGGCCAAAACATGCAAAACTGCAGAATAGAAGAACTATGAAAGGTTAATGCCTGTTTTTATTATATAATTGATAGTAATAATTCATATTTAATTTGTCTTTAAAGTAACCAAAATGAACTTATGTTTAAGAATAATGTATTTAAAGACAGATTTAAGAACATAACTTTTGAATGTCTTTTATGCTTTTAAAATCAATGAATAAATTATATACTTCAAAAATAATTGTATCTAGAAATAATGAGCTCTGATTATCTTTTTAAAAGATTGAAATTATATTAGCTAATAAGTCTTTTGAATAACATAGCTGTCGTGATACCTGGAAAAGAAAAAATATTTAGTGAAAAGATACATGTTTTAAAAGGATGAAAATTGTAAATCTTTTAAAGAAAGAAATATTGATTTTAATTCATAAATTACATGTCTGCTGATAAATATATTAAATAAATAATTTGTATTATATAGCAGATGGAAAATACAAATATTACTTATATTTACTGCAATATATCTGCTATACACAATGGCTGAAACACATGTAAGAAAATATTTTATATAAAATGGATTTTGAATTATTATTCTATGAAGATGTTAAATGCCGGGATAAAGATTTTTCTGAAAGGACTGAAATAACCATTTTATCCTTTGGGATCATTAATATTCTTCTTGGATTTTTACTGGATTTTATTATTATTTGTACATTTCTTTATATGTCACTGATATAAAAGTATGATTTGTGCACAAAGCTTTTCCTATAACTAGGCAACAGTGTAAGATTCCAGACAAGCATTCAACTTATCAGCAGGAGGAGAAAAAATATTTCATAATTTTTAAACTTTATTTTTTTATGTTAAATTTGACATTAATATTTAGAATATTATTATTTTTTAATTTTAAAACTAATCTTTCATTATGTTAAATAAAAAAAATGGCTATTCAGAAAAGTAATTTTCTGAACAAGGTAAATTTGCAATCGTAATTGATTTTTCTGAGGGTATGGTCCAAGAAGCAGATCATCATGATTAAGATTGTTGGTAATTTCTTTTATTGTTTAGATTATATTTTGCTTAATAATTTTGTATTTTTTTTAAAAAAATGATATATCTTAGTTAGTATTGTAAAATTATTATTTAATATTGCTTGAATTTAATGTTAAACAGTGGAATTAATTGTGGATAGAAATTATCATCGCATGTATTTTTTTATAAAAGAATTAATGAATGCATATGAATGTTTTGAAAACATCCAAGGACATTTAAAATATTTATTTAATGTGAATGCTTGAATATGCATACATTAGATAATATCTTTAATTTATTTATGTTTTATCTTTGTGAATGGTATTTGTTGAAATGCAGAGAAAGACCTAATATTGATCTCAAAATTATATAATAACAAATTAATAAATATATGGTGCTGATGTATGTTTTTTATCAAGACCATTTGTGCATGAAAACTTTTGAAAATATCTGAAATGAATTTAGATCTTTGTTGTTTTTTTAATATTGTTGTTTTTGAAATTATTTTATAATGCTGTTTGTATATTTTATGATATTAAATGAATTATTCAGTGTGGAAGATATAGGATGGTGGTTTGGGAGAGTAATATTCATATGAAATCCTAACTGTTAGGAATATGTTGAAATCTGTTGTATGTGAATTATATTTTCATATTTTAAAGTTATTAAAATATATATAGATAACATTGGGCTGTATATGTTTTTCTATGGACAGTTGCATTTTCTTATTGTCAGTAAGTGCTATAATAGAGCCATGATATGAACCTTAGATGCCTGATGAATACAGACCTATTATTATGATTTGCACTGTATCCATGATGATATTATCTTACTCTTTTAAATCATTCTTGTTATTATTCCATACCCTACTGTTTAATTGCTATCTATCACCACAGGAATCATCATAGAAAATAGTTTTATAAGTTGGTAAAGTAATGACTAAACCATTTGAAGTTGATAATTTGTGAGAGGGCAAAATGTAATGTTTAGAAATTTCTTTCACAAATGATGTTGAGATGTTTAATGATTGTCATAGTATATAATATAAGAGAGGAATAATTGATACTCATACAAATATTAGAGATCACTTAGTCAAATAGATGCATATTCAAATCGGAATGAAAGTGAGAATAGTGAAAATGATTTTGAATGATATGATGAGTGTAAGAATATAAAAATGAAAGAAATGCAAATACCAAGCAATATAATTTATAGATAGTCTTTTAAATTTTATTATAAATAATTTAAATCCTTTTAAGTTTAAAAAAAATGAAATTATCTTTTAAGCATTTTGCATAAATAGTTAATTTTTTATAGAGGGAAATATTCATATTTAAGATTTTCTGATATTCAAATATCAGGATGATAATTTGCTAAACTGCAAAGAAAGTTTTTAATAATTTTTCTTTTAATATTTTATTTGTTATATTTTAAGAAGTGTATTTTAAAATATAGACTTATATTGATTTGTTTACATCGTAAGAAATATATTTTATAGTAGTATAAGTATAATATTAAGTTTTCTTAGAAATTGGGAAATTAATTGTAACTGTTCCTAATACAAATAATACAATAATATTTTATTGAATGAAGATTACATATTATCATTGCTGTTGTAAGTTGTTTTTTTTATTATTAATTGAAATGGCTGGAGTGAAGGCTATCTTATGTTATTTCTTGTATTTATTGGTAAGATTTACTGTAAATATTTTTTTTTGTTAAATAATGTTAATTCTTATTTTACTTTAGTAAATATTTTTTTTATTATGTTGTTATTATATTGTAATAGTATGATGTTGTTAATTTATAAATAAATTTGTTAACTGTTTGTGAAACTTATCTTAGTCAAGTTGTGTGTGTTACTTATTTGATTTTTCGTTTTACATACATGATCCACAAAAATTAATAATTTGAAATATTACTTATTTGGCACATGATTCTTAAAGATTACTTAGATATTATAACGAAGTATATTATTATTATCGTAGAAGATAAGATCATTGGTAATTATTTTTAAACTGATACAACACCAATGAAAAATATACTTGATATTGCCACAATATTTAAATACGTAATATTTTTAAGAATGCCACATTAAACAACGAGAGATTGTACAATATTTTAACTAAAAAAATTTTATATTACTTATGTTTTATTACTAAATTTTAATTATTAAGTAGATTTAATGTTGAGAATCATTAAGTTATCTCAGTTGCTTATTGTTGTTATTATTTCGTAAGATAAGTTAAATGTCATGTAACACCCCTCATCATATTTAACTACAGGGTCCTAATTAATTCATTCATTTTGTTATTAGTTTGTTAGAAATGAACTTGAGATTATTATTATTATCTTTACAGTATTGTAAATTTCTTATTGAATGATAATGAATAAAATTATTAGTTAATATTTTATTAAAGGAATATTGAGTAATTTATTATTTCTGTAATAAGTTTATAAATTATATTTTAGGATTATTAGATGTGTGTGTTTAGAAACATGAGAGTATTACATATTAGTTTAGTGAATTTGCTGGGGTAATATTCTTATGCCATTGGGAATGTATTTTTAGGGATGTATTCTCAATGTTTAAGCCAGAGTACCTTACTAAACGTCTTATGTTGAGAGTTTCAAAATTATATTTGTTATTTTTATAGAACCCTATTTTATTTATAATCTTGAGTTAGTTAGAGGTTAAATTTATTATTGAAATGAATGAAATGGGTATTATAGTTGGACCCCTGATTATTTATGTTGAATTTAATTGTTATAGTATTTTATTTAATAAGTTTTCTTATATTTAGTTATTGCAAAATATTGTTTTATTAGATTTTGTATCTTAGTAGTGTATCTTGAGCTAGTCTTAATATTAATTGTCTTGATAGATATTGTTGATGTAACTTAACCATAGTTCAATATTGTTATATCCTTGTCAAGCATTGGTGGTCGAGAGATCAGTGACAGCTGGTTTACAAGCAGTTGTCCCGGGTTAGCGGGTTCGCTTCCCGGCTGATGCTATGACACGAGAGAAAAAAATATTGTTATATTCTAATTAGCTGGATTCTTTTGTTCAGTAGTTTTCCTTTAGGGAAGGGCACAATATATATATATTGTACCATTTATTTATATATAAAGTACAAATTACTTTTTAATATTAGGTATTATAAAAAAAAGAAAGGAGAGCGAACACGATCTTTATTTTTTTTTGTAACATAATGTTTTAAAGAAAAAAAAAAAACGTACAGTGAAAGTTTAATTTTTCTTTTTTTTTTAGAAATAAGTTAACTAAAATAAATTCAATGTTGGAAAGTGCATATTGAATCATTGATTCAAATAGTGAAAGGAAATTTCAAAAGGTGAAAGATTGCTATCAGAAACAACTTTCTGATAGTAATTAAAAATGGCAGAAATTCTTAACGGAAAAACAGACTTTGTAATAAGAAAAGGAGAATAATGTAGAAGTTTATAAAGTAGAACAAAGAAAAAAAAAGAACGTGCGCAGAGCTTCTAAAAAGAATCTAGGAGTATAAAAGGAGCCGACAGATTTGAAAAGGGGTCTTTTTTCTCTTATTGTTCCAATAGTGCTGAGCAATTTGAAGTGCCTCGTATTTTTTTAATAAAATGTGTCCACTTAGATACGAACTGAAATCGCTCGCCATGAGTGAGTAGAACTCTATCGTTTGCCGACACTTTCTCTCGAAAAAAGTCACCTAGATCGTCATCTGGCTACCTAAATTAGATCGGAGATTCGGAAATAAAACTAAAAGAAAAACAACTACTGCGGACTACCCACTAACTGAATTGTACGTCGGGAAGATCGATGACCTACTTAATGTCAACTTACCGGTAAGTAAATGGCCATAATTTTTTTACATAAAGCTTTATGAATAGTGAGTTGAATGGAAATGTTATCCCATAAATTTTTCTTGGATCAGAAGATTTGCGAACTGAGAAATGAACCAAACTGTTACTACGGAAAATAAGACTAAATAATTATTACTCCAATATTTGAATCAAATTATTGAATTCATATGCACAATCTTTTCCAACATTATAATTTTGTCTTAATCATAAATATTGAATGCTTGACGAGTTAGAATAAATCTTTATTATTAACTTCACTTTCATTGTACGTGTATAAAATTAATGCTATTCTATTTAAGTTTTACCTTTAGTTATTTAACTTAGATCGGTATACAAATTATTTTTTTTGATAGATTTAATTTCCGTAATTAAGAAAAAATGGGGATATCTTCTTCTTAACGAGAATGTTAACTCAGATCGTATAATTATTACCTTACGGGCTACAATATGTTTGACGCAGTCTCAGTGGGTCTAACGACTCTGGCGCCCTCAAGTAGAAATTAAAAACTGGTTCTGCTCACGATTGTACTCGGTAATAGTTCTAGGCCGAAGTTGATCAGGAAAAATAGCTGTGTTGAGAATAGAAATACAACTTTCTTTTTTCTTTTGATACAGCTTGATCAACTCACGCTCAAATATAAATTTGAGGCGTATAGTGGCCTAGTAATATGAAAAACGTTACAATGGCTTGCCCAACTCGAGGCTTACGAAAAGAAAAAAAAACCACGACCTGAGAAAATTTAAAAAACGGCATAAAATTGAGAATTTAATGTCCGTAGCCGGAAAATAAATATGACCACAAATAGTGCGCAAATCTAAAAAGTTATTGCGTACGATTACAAAAGTTTTTTTTTAGAGTAGGATTTTAAAGAAGGCTATATTGAAAGAAAATAATAGCGTATAAATTATTAAATAATAAATAAAACCGATCAAAGGTAAGAAGTGACGATAAAGGTAGAAGGGGACGGGAGATTATAGGGTGATAAAAGAGAGGGGTGTCGGTGAACGAATTTATTAGCAAAACAAAATAAAATATTGTATTTATATCGTAACAATTGATAGCATTAAGATTTTGTTTACGGTAGCAAAAATAAGCAACACGGCCATATATGAAATTGAGAAGTAATAAAAATATACAAAATATGGCAGAAAGTGCGGAAGAATTAAAAGAGGGCATGGAACCCTTAATAAAAAAAACTATTATACGAATGCATGACAGAATTCAAAGAAGAAATAAAAAAAGAAATGGCAGAGATGGTCAGAGAATTAAAAGAAGAAATAAAAGAACCAGTAAAAAAAAAGGAAAAAGAAAAGAAATAAAGTGATCAGTAGAACAACAGAAGAAAAGAGGATAGATAATCTTATTTGTGAGTGGGATGGCGAATCGATTAAGTACACATCTCAAGAATGCCCAAAGGTTGTTTTGCAAATAAACGATGTCAAAGTAGAGACATTGTGGGATTCTGGCAGCCAGATATCGGTAATGTCAGAAACAACGTATGAGCGCATGCGGAGCCAACCCATAGAGATACCAACTCTACCAGTGAAAAGCACGCTAATAACATTAGCAAATAACAAAAAGGCACAATTGGGCTCAAAACAGGTTTGGGTGCAAATTAAGATAGGGGATAAAATTATGCCCCACACGCTATTAATTCTAAAAGGGTTGGTACATGAAGCCATATTGGGGTCAGATTTTATGCACAAAACTGGGTGTGTGATCAATTATAAAGATGAAAAGATTATCTGTGATGGGGAAGAAGTGGAGTTTGGGTCGCGGATGAGAATGAACCAGCAAAACGTATGTAATATGGAGGTTGAGATAGAACAGCCTTCAATAGAGGCACGGATTGATGAAGTAATAAAGGGAGTGAAGGAAGGATGGAAAGAGGACCTAAAAGAAGTCTTAAATGAATATAAATCGAATTTTTCAGATAAACCCGGGGTTATTAAAGGGTATGAGCACAGGATCAAGATCGCTGACAGTACACCATACCAGGCAAGATCATACCCAGTGCCACACCACTATAGAGCTGAGGTAGAGAGAGAATTAGCTAAAATGGAGGAGTGGGATATTATCACTAAGGGTTCGTCAGCATATAATAACCCATTGGTGGTTGTAAAAAAAAAAGATGGAACCATACGACTGTGTTTGGATGCCAGGCAATTGAACAAGATTACATGGCCAGATCAAAATGTTCCACCTCCAATTAATGAGTTGGTAAATAAATTCCGGGGAAAAAAGATATTTTCCACGTTAGATCTGACTGCCAGCTATTGGCAGATCAGGTTACACCCTGCTGACCGGAAGTACACAGCATTTCGATATAATGGTATATCGTACCAATTTAACAGAATGCCTTTTGGTCTCAAGAATAGTGGAGCAGGCCTGCTAAAATGTCTCGATCGTGTGCTGTGCCCGGAAATCAAAAAGTTAATCACTGTTTACATGGATGATGTGATTATTGCATCCAATAATGCCCAGGAACATTTACAACACCTCAAGTTGTTTCTACAAGAGTGCAATAGGAAGGATATTCACATTAATTTGCAAAAAAGCTGTTTAGCAGCGGAAGAAGTGAATTTCTTAGGGCATTTAAGTAATGCCAATGGAATTAGACCCCACCTGGACAAAATCCAGGCAATACGAGATTTCCCAGCCCCTCGAACACCAAAACAGGTGAGATCGTTTTTGGGGATGTGTAATTTCTACAATAAATTTTACAAAAAACTTTGCTTCAGACATGGAGCCTCTGCTGCAATTATTATGTAAGGGAACATCATGAAAATGGACGGAAGAGCATGAGACCAATTTTAGGGTTATTAAAGAGAAATTCCTTAGTCAAGTGATGTTGGTTTACCCTCTCTTAAGGAAACCGTTTATTGTTCAGGTAGATAGTAGTGGGTATGGGTTAGGTGCTGCTCTTAAGCAAGCTCAAGAGGATGGTACCTGGGGTGTAATTTATTTTGTCAGCAGACCACTGAGAGGTGCAGAGATTAATTACTGTGTAACAGAGAAAGAGGCCTTGGCTGTGGTGTGGGCATTTCAGAAGTTCCGCCAATTCTTGATAGGATCGGAAACGATTGTTAGGACAGTTATTTAACAAATAGTAGGCTAATCCGATGGAGCCTTTTTCTCCAGGAGTTCAATTATTCCATCCAGTATTGTAAGGGCACCGAAAATGTGGTAGCCAACACATTGAGCCGGAATATTGTTCCTGATACCCAGGACCATTTGCAGATGGAAGATATCTGTTTGGCAAGTGTAGAATTAGAAACAGATGCTGTAGTAGAAGAAGGATTGAGACACTTAGGAAAGGTACGAACGGCAAAGCCCGACCTACAAGAAAATTATTGATCAACTAGAAGACAAAGATGAAGCGGGAGAGACAGCAGATGCTAACACTGATGAGAGATACCGCCTGAAAGAAGGGATACTATGGTATATCACCGACCCTCGAAGGGATCAATGGAAAATGATCATACCAGAAAGTTTACAGGAAGGACTTATTGACTACATACATCATTTGTATGGGCACTATGGTGTAAATAAAGTGGAAGCCTTATTGAGGACATGGTTCCACTGGCCGAATATGAGAGCACAGGTCACCAGGATAGTAAGCTCATGTGAAATGTGTCAGAAGACAAAACCAGCAAACAAGTTGTATCAAGGTCCATTGAATTCTATCAACCCTAAAGAACCCAATGACCTGGTGGCTATTGATTTCTATGGACCATTGCCAGCTTTCGGGAAAATGAAATATCTACTAGTAGTATATGACCTTTTTTCAAAATGGGTGTCAGCATATCCGGTGACCCAAGCCAATACCAAGAATGCCATACGAGCCCTTGAGGTACGATATTTTAAAAGGGTAGGCAAACCAAAAGCTATTTTTGAGGCGTATAGTGGCATAGTAATACGAAAAATGTTACAATATATATATATGACAATAGATGGCGTTCTACCAAAAACACTGTCAAGCATCTTTCTTGCAATGATATATATTACAGAGGCTTCTACTATGTGGTGATGCTGAACTGAGATCAGACCTATGTAGCTATCTGGCTTGCTATGCTGAGTTTGAAGACATTATGTGTCTAAAAGATTCACGCTTGCAAGCTGAATAGAAACTGTTTCATAAACGCTCAGAGTTTGTGTTTAGATCTATTTTCTTATTCCTGTCCTTCACTGACGATAGCAAATAGCTTGAAATCATGATCTGAAGGTGGAAATTAAGTTAGAGATAGTGAATATTTGCTCTGACGTTTATGTAAACAAACTATGCTTGATGGTGTTTTTGGTGGAATGCTATCTATTGTCATAAATAGTTTTAACTTGTGTTTTTTTTGTTTTTCATATATATATTAAATGATAATTAAATAGTATATTGGAATTAGGGATAATCTCTAGTTTAATTGAGGTTTCAATAATAATCATTAATATATAGTTCAATAAAGTGGTGTGTGGCAAAGTTATGAGTTCAGAAAGTTTGATAATTGTAATCAAACTATAGTAAATTGTTGTCTATAAAATCCTAAGCAAATGAAGAAAATATATTTAAGAGATTGTGATCTGGGCCAATTGATGAATGCTGATTTATCATGAAATCCATTTCTTGAGGATCATTTATCTTTTTTCACTTTGTTGTATATTTCAGAATGTGAAATAAAAGTTTGAAATATATATTAAAATATACATATAAAAATGAAAGTATATCCAAAAACAAAAATTGTATATAAAATTAAAATTACACTATGAGCTGTATATGTTTTATTTGAAAAAAGAAGTGAACTGATTCAAAAAATGCATCCACAGTGAGAGGGGTTGGTCTGACTTATGGGCTGATGTCTGGTGTGATATGGTTGAGTGAAAGTGAAAGATGCACTGGAATAAAGATAAAATTTGAATATATATATATATATTAAAATAACTACAACCTACAAATGTTAATGTTTTCTTATTATTTGAGCTGTTTGGAGTTAAGAAATCTGCTTTCCAAAATATTACATAACATCAATGAATACTAGTGGGATAGTTATGGTCAAACAAATTAAGACAGTGCAAATGGAGTCTGAATTAAGCTAGAGATCCTTTTATTTTTATGTATCCAAAAAAAATAAGAGCCTCTTTCGAAAGTTTGCACCATCATCAGTTTCAACCATTCTCAATCCCACTGCAGGATGAATGTCTCTCCAATTTTAATCTAATTTCTCTGATCTCTAGTCTCTCTTCACATTGACCCACTATATTTTCTTATTTTATCCATTTCTAAATTGTTTACAATCTCTTGGAATCCAATTAAGATTTCACCTGTTTGCCTGATACCCCTATATATTACATCTTTTTTCTCTTACCTGACCTTTAGCCATTTTATAAACTAGATGTCTTCACTGCTTTGAATTTACTATTTAAAGTATTATTTCCTTTTTATATACATAATATCCATTTTATATGGCTATTTGAAGATTTGTGATAGTATTATTTTACTTTTAGTTACATGTTGGACTATTTCCGTCATTTAATTAACTTATTAAATGTTTTTTTAGAAAAATTCAATGTTTATTTATACCTTTGTAGCTACATTCAACTATTAGTAATAGCATATTGTGAATTTTAAACTTGAAATTCTGTATTAAAAAAAAAATACTTTTATGAAATACCATTTGAGTGTGGAGAAATATAAATCAGAAAAAATAGCTATCCCATTAAAAATATATAAATCAATAACAGACCATGCTTGTATCCATGAACTTATGTTCTATTGAGAAGATGCAAGAGTATTGTGCCAATAAGAAAAAGTAAAAAAAGAAAATCTAAAGAAGCTGCTCCCATAACAAATGAAAATATTCTCAAAAAACAATGTAAGGAGATAATTCACAGTGTTTGGAAATTCTCATTAACTTTTCCCTTAAGTGAAAATAATAAAGAAATCCGTTATACACTCTTAGATACGTGTATTATTTTTTTCACTGATTGTTGCTTTTAGTTGGTTAAAGAATTGATTTAAATCGAGTATCATAAATCTAAAGAAATCCAATTCACATCCTAATCTATTATTGATCAGGCTAGGAACACCTGAAGAAAAGTTGATATTACTGTGTGTTATCTCCAGTAATGGAATGTATTTTGACAAGTATAAAGTTTGATCTTTTTAAAAAAAAAAACATATAACAATACCATGGTTCAACATAGAATTATAAATCCATTCTGTGTATTTATGATCTTCTCATTTTCTGATTCCTCTATTCATTCTGAGGAAATTTTTTATATATATAATTGAATTTTAACGTGTAAACCAAAATTTGATTAGTTTTCAGTTTCTAATCTTAGATTCCAATAATATTCCTAAAATTTTCGGATCATTATTTCCATTGCTTTTGGTTATTCTATATTGTATACATATGCATATAGTTTTTTGTTTTCTGTTTTTACATATGCCTCCAATAAAAATACATACCATATCTTATATGTTTTTCAATCATTTTTTTTTATGTTGAAATAATTGCTGAGCTGAAAGATACTGCCACCGAGAATATTTAATATAGTATTTGTGATTTTTTACTATACTGTTAACTTTTGAGGAGTTTGTTCAAATGTATAAATGTGAAGTGTTTAAATCTTTTTTTTTAATCTAGTAGCTGATCATTCGTGGGAGGTAAAGTGATTTTTGACATTATTAAGACAACGATCTGAGCTTTACAATTCTTTTATTAAATGTCTGCTTTCTCTTTCAGTCGTATTCTTCCATTACACTGGGGAGAGAAGCTTAATTGGATCATGCATTAAATAAATTTTGACTTCCTGGAAATTAAATAACTTTTCTCACTGACTCTTGTATTTTCTAATTTGCCACTGTGAATTAAAATTATTGAAATTTCTCTCCAGACAAGCAGCATCGTCTCAAAGCAGCCATCAGCCATTAAAATTTTCATTTGTTTAAATTCTATAAATACCAATATTTGATCTTTTAACATTTCTCTTAACTCTTATACCTATTTAATGTACTATTAAGATAATATTGTTAAACTTGGTAATTAGAGATGTATGTGCTTGGCATACTCAAAATCATGGGTTTAAACTCAAGTGGAACTCGGAATTTTTTTAGATCATTTGAGGTTGCTTATAAACCTTCAAATCATCTAAAAATATCTGATTTATGACCATCATGTCCAGCCTAAAAATAGCAACCTACTTATTAATTAATAAATAATATCTAGTTGTTTCTGGCTTGTGCATATAAATCCTCAGAGGTATCAACTCTTTTACTATATCCCTTTGGGGGGATGCAAGAGAATTTTTTTTATTTAACCAGACATATATCAAATAGAATCATTCACTCTGTCACTAAAAGTTTTTACAAATTTTCTTATCTTATTGAAAATAAGTTTTTTATGCACACATATAAATGGTGTTTGTGGCTTTCTATTAATAAAATTAAGTTTAAATTTCTTATTGCTTTAATTTATAGTTATAATACATACCTCATCTTAACCTTAAAATTAATTTACTCTAATATTAATATGACAATATAGTATGTTTTACAAATTGTATCTAAGTTTTTTTTCTCTGCATCACGATAATATATATTAGTTTTTTTTTCTTGTCGTCATAGCAACTATAGATTGTATTTTAATTCAATTTTCTTTTTTTTTCTCCAAAATGCAGGATCTTTAATTTATGTAAATGATACTGTTTCTGCATAATTAGATTGTTATTCTCGTAATTTTTTTCTCTTATGATGAAAGGTTTTCTAATATTTAGGTTAAAAATTATAGTTTTTTTTCTTCTTTTATATTTGTCTTAAGCTGTATTTTTGTGTCAAAAATTATTTATGCAAATCATTTTTGTAAGGAATATGTGTTTTATTTGTTAATTTATTTTAAAATATATATGTGGACGTATGTGTACAATATAATCTCTATATTAGGACTTTTATGCGTTGTGAAAATAAAAACTGAAATATCATTTTTGGGATTTGCTTTAAAATATCATTGCTCAAGTATCTGTTAAAATAATTCAATTTTCTGCGTCATCATAATTTGAAATCTCTTTCCTTATACAATAATCCTGGCATATTTGTTACTGTTTTCTTCCAATCATTCCCACAGATGCTTAAAATGATGGAAAATACACATACCTAATATATAATTCAATTTTTAAAAAGTGCGTATTTAAATACTAAAACTTTGAAAACAAGGCACTCTTCACAAACCTGGAGCTTAATTGTAAATATAGAGGATTTTGAACTCAGACTTTCAAACACATGTGCGTGGTCATGAATATCAGTTGTATTAGATAGTGTGGATAGTTGGTGTATTTAAATACTAACAAAAATAATTTTAAATATAAAATGCAATTATGAAAAAAGTCAGTCACAGTCAAAATCTAAAATGAAGGAGAAAGTGAAACAATATGTGTGAACAAGATGAGAAAATGGATGACTGAAAAATAATTTATGATATTATTTATATAGGTTAACATACAACTGAAGCCATGTATATATTGAATCAGTGAATATAGGGAGACTAATTTATAGGTCTCTCATATGTGGGCACATAACTGAAACCATGGCTACTAAGGCAGTAGATATAAGAAGACTAATGTATATATCTGTTAACTTTGCATTTTATTCAATAAGAAATTAATCTTTGTTTTCATAATTGTTTTTTTTTTTTTTTGCAGTGTTTAAATTTTATTAAATCACGTTGACATTTTAATTGCTTAACATTCTTCTTTAGAATTCTTTCCTTCCCCTGTTTTTTCTGGTGTTCAATAACACATGATCCCATGCAAGTGAACAATTTACCTGATTAATATTATATATGCTGACTGCCATTTTCTAAAGCATGTTGAACTCTCTGTGAACGTGAGAGTATGTCTAATATGCTATACAAGAAAGAGTAAATCTTCCCGATGTATATATTAAAATTAAAATAGCAGTAAATTTTTCTTTATGCAATTGACAGATTCGTTTTAAAAATTATTTTCACTTTGAATAATAATTTAAAATACTTATTCCATTACAATAATTTAAAGTATATTTAATAAGTTTCTGATTTCTGACTAGTTTTTTTTCACTTTATAAAAAATAAAAAAAGATTAAAACTTTCAAATATTCAAATTCAGTAGAAATAGTTTCAAATATGAATTTTTTCTACAATACAAGCTTTTTTATACCTGCACTTTTATAAGAGTTGTGTTGTGGGGTGGAGTGGTTTGAAGCCTGTCCATTAAAGTATGAAGATTGGCTATCTTAATATAAGCTGAGTTTGATTATATATATGTGTGGAAATGATAATCTGGACCAACTGACGAGTGCTGGTTTAGCACAAAATACGTCTATTGGTGATTATTTTTTTGACGTGTGTGTGATCAAGTGTGTCAGCAGTATGATATAGTATGGTTAGTTGAGGGTCGTGTGAAAGTCTGAGTTCAAACCCCCAAGAAGTAGTTTAGTAAAAACTAATTTAAAAATATATTACTCTTTTTTGAAATTATGAATTGAATTTTAAATTTCTTTAAATAAATTTTTGTTTCAAAAAAGTAAAAATAATATGTATAATAAGCTCAAATTTTTTCAAAAAATAATTAGAAAATTTTATTTTGAAAACATTTTGCATCAAAACAAAAGTTTATTTTGTTTTTTTTGTTTTTTTTTTTTCCATGGGAAAAAAAATCTAAGTCATTTTTTTTTTCTTGTGTATAAGATGCTTTATATATAATCAGTATTTTTCTCTTTGATGCTGGTCACAAATGCACTGCTAGCTAGTGGTAAATTGTGTTTATTCATAATAATTCAAACTCGGCAACAAAATTAAGTACCATGCATAGCATTTTTTTAGATACTTGCATATTATAGATAGATAGGTAGGTATGTGGATGGTGTTTAGGTAGGTAGGTAGAGAAGGAGGGAGGGATTGGGAGAGAAATAGTTGTGTGGATAGATGGGTAGGCAGGTAGGAGTATAAACAGTTAGGAGTATAAACAGTTACTAAGATCAGTAAATAGTTGAGTAGAAAGATAAGTAGATCTGTGGATGAATGGGAGGATATATTGTTGGATGAATGGGCAGGTAAAAATAGATTGATCAATTATATAACCAAAATTAAATAACACTTAAATAGGTTATTCAACAGCAAATAATATATTATTTAATATTAAAAAAAAATTGTTTTGGTAATGTTTATTATCTTCTTCAATGAGAATATAAATATAAATACTAATATATTGCTGTATATAACTAAACATTATATCATCATCATTATTTTTATCTACTGCAGAATAAAGGTATCTCCAAGTTCAATACATATTCTCTGATCTCTAGCCTCTCTTCTCCATATCATACCTGTACATTTCCATATTTTATCTATCAGTCTCACATGTGATTTTTTTTTTTTTTTGGAATCCTTGTTAAGATTTCAAATGTCCATGTATTATCATCTCTTTTAGCAATATGTTCAGCCCAGCTTTACTTCAGTTTTTTAATTCTTTCAATAATGTCTGTAACACATTTGTTCTCTCACTCATGTAGTTCATTTTTAATATCATCTCTTATTATTCCTAGCATGCATCTCTTCATACTTTATTGAGTGGTCTGAAGTCTCTGTAGTGCTCTTCGATTAAGTGGCCAAATCTTGGATCCATAAATGAAAACTGGTAACACACATTGATTAAAATCTTTTTTTTTTCAAAATACATGGGCATATTTCCTTTTAATATTAAGTTATTTATACCAAAAGCACTCTGACTAATTTTAATTCTATAATTAATTTCATCCATTATGTTTCCATCTGTAGTAATAGTCTGACCAATGTGTTTGTAGTTATTAACTTCTTCTAACTCATCATTATCAATCTTTATTTTCTTCTTCTGAGAAAATTTATTGAATATTACTTGAGTCTTTTTAACATTTACCTTCAATTCTACTTTTTTACTTTCATTTCTTATCTTTTGCAACATTTCCTCAAGCTCTAAAACATTATTTTCAAAAACAATTACATCATCTGCAAAATCTAGATGATTTAAAGAATCTCTATTTACTTTTACCCTCTTAGCTTTCCATTTTAATCCACAAAATATTTTTTGCAAAACTGCTGTAAAAAGTTTTGGAGATATTGAGTCACCCTGTCATATACTTCTCTCAATGTTAATATTTTTTGTATCATTATGAAATCTAATTGTTGCTGTTGCATTTTTATAAATATTCTTCAGAATGTGACAATACCCTGGGTTTATACCTTTGATGATTTAATGCTTTCATTACTGAAGAAATGCTTATAAAACCAAATGCCTTAGCAACTCATATTTACTGGTACTTTCTATAACTTCTCTCGCTACTTGGATATAATTCACTGTACTAAAGCCACTGTTAAATCAATCTTGTTCTTTTGGTTGGTTAAAATTCAAAGTTCACTGTAGACAAGTTGTAATTATTTTAGTTAAAATTTGGTATAGAACTAATAAAAGTCTCATGGGTCTTTAATTTCTAATATCTTCCTTATCATCTTTTTTTTTAAATATTAATGTTAATACTGCATTTTTCCAATCATCTGATACATCTTTATCATTTAGACATTTGGTATATGGCTTTGCCAAAATAATTTCTATTTCTTCACCTGCTTCCTTTAAAATATCAATTATAATTCCATTATTACCTGGAGTTTTTCCCTTTTTCATAAATTTAATTGCATATCTCACTTTTTCATTTAAAATCTTGGGCAATTCAAATATATAATAGTTGTAGAAGGTATTTTTCCTTGTTCTTTATTGCTATATAATTCTTGATAGAACTCTTCTACACATTTCATGATGTCATTTCTTTTTATTTAATAGTTTTACCTTTTTTTCTCTTATTACAGAAATAAGTTTCCTACCAATACCAACATGTTGTTTTAGCCTCTTACTAGTTTTCAATTATATTTTTTTATATTGTTATCAATTCTTTTCTGCACCATCTTATCAATATTCAAGATATTCATTCCTTTTTAATGCATCATTTTTATATTTTTTCATATTTCTTTTTTTCTTTATAAATTATCTTGTCTCAGAAATTTTACTGGTCAATTGCTGCTTTTTTTTGACAGCTATTTTTGTTGCAGTTTTTAAAAGTGTACCAGGTATTTTCCTATTGATTTTATTCAAATCTGAATTATGTTCAAAATCTGTTAATATTTGATCGCAGTTTGTAAGTTCTAATTTAAATTTATTGGAATGTTTCTGAAGTTTAGGAATATCAACTATGCATATTGTTTTTTCGTAATAAATTTTTGACTCTCTAGTTTTACATTAACACATATCTTACTAATCGATGATTACTTCCTGTGTTAAATTTATTAAGAACATTACAATCTTGAAATATGTATTTTCTGTTAGTCAAAATATAATCCAATTCTGCTGTACCTTCATTTGGATGCTTTCATGTCCATTTCCTTTTAACATTTTTCTCAAAAAAATAATTCATAATATAAAGTTTTTCTTTTTCTGTAAACTCCTTAAGTTTATGTTCTCTCTCATTTTTATCACCCTAACCACATTTATATACAGAATCTTTCAACTGTTTGTGAATTCTAGTATTAAAGTCTCCCATGACAATTTTAAAATATTGTTTGGTCTTATCAAAATCATTTTGTTCATTCATTTAAAACTCCTCTATTTCTTCATCACAATGAGATATTATTGGGTATAAACCTGAATTATCTGCATCTGATATATGCTATTAAGTTTAAAAACTAATCTCACTACTCTATCTAATACACTATCAATCTCCACAATGTTGTTCTCTCATTTTTTATTTATAATGAACCCTACTCATACTTTCAATGTTTGTGCCTTTGTCATACAGTAAATATTCATTTTTTAAATCAATTATTTCATTGCCCTTTTCTTTCAATTTTACAAAGTCCAATAATGTACAATTTAATATTAGACAGTTTATTCAGTTCTTTCAATCTTTCTTTACTTTAAAGTAATCTGCAGTTGTAAGTATCTAAAGAAAAGATCATCATCAAAAGTCGGCCAGGGTCTGTAATCAGGAGATTCTTAGCCCTCTCCACCTTTGGCCACTAACTGGTTCCTTGACTCACAACTTTACTGCCTTCTGGGAAGAAGGGCCACAATTTATTTTTGTCTGTCATGCTTTTAAATATCTATTATTGGAAAAAAAATTCACTCACGCTTTCATTCTGTCTTTAAGTAAACTCAATTGATTTCTAATTAAGAGATACTTGGCAACTGAGAAGAAAGACCATAGTGTTTATTGTTCTTAAACTCATAGATAAAGAGTCAATAAAATCATCATGCTTGCTAATGTGAGTTGGTGAACAGGCCATCTATGTTCATATACTATATGAATAATCATATAGTAATAACAGCTGTAACAATAAGAACGTATGGAATGGACATTAGGAATTTGTTCTCCTTGGTTCTTTTAAGTCCTCCAAGAGGAATCAAAGGGTATCTTTTATTTAACAGCAAATTTCTTTCTATAGCCAAACATATTGCATATAGTGATATATAGATTTGGTTTTTGAATTATCATTTTATATATGTATATATTATACTGTAATTGAAAACATGACAATATTATTTATCTATTTATCTAATTACATCAATAATCTGAAAGTGATGTACTCTTCTTCTACTTTCTTATCTATAGTATATGATATATAGAAATATAATCATGCTTATTTTGAAATATATTAATTATAATGCATAACTATATATAAATAAATTTTCATTCATGTTTAAATGAAGAATTATTAATTAATTACATAAATGTTTTGTATATATTCATACTTTTTTAATTATATTTAATGTAACTAACTAGTCACATAGATTTTTCTTAAATAGTCTAATATTTTTTTGATAATCATAATATATGTTACATATTTATAATTTCTTCTGGTAATTATGCTGTTTTTTTTCTTCCTTTCTTCTAGTTGTTTTCTATGGACCATAATAAAACAATCAGACATTCCACACTAGTTCTTTTATTTTTTAATTTTAAATTGTAATATTTATATGCTTATATAGTATATATAACATTTTCTCTATAACAAGTCCATTATTCATTGATACCAAAGGGTATAATGTATATTCGTGTTTAGTTACCATTGACAACATATTTATGTCATTCCTCCATGCAGTTCAATACTGCTTTTTTTTTTTACAATCCTTATATTAAATAAGTCTCAAAAATGCACTTCTTCTTTGCACTTTTATAATACTATTATCCAGTTCAGTTATCTGATAGTTTTGACTGTCTAGCAGTCATCTTCAGAGCTGATGTTCATTCCTTATTTACATACTAACTGTCATATAATTGAATTGAATAAAAAGCATTGGGAAAAATAGAAATAAGTTAACTTTTTAGAGATTTATTTAACACAATGCAAAAAAATGGAATAATGAACATCATAGAAAGATTCTTATAAAGAGGAAAGAAAATAAAAGTTCTGAAGAAGACTACAGGATAGTCAAAACCGTCAGTTAATTGAATTGAATAAAAAGCATCATGAAAAGTATAAAGAAGTGATTTTTGTAGAAGTTTCTTTTTATGCCATTTATATTGAAGAACATGTCAAGATGCAAATGTTGTGACATCTAATTTGAAGTGGGTCAAATTAAGACATGGAGGGGGGCTGCTTAAAATGTAATTACTAATGTAACCACACTGGCATATTTTAAATAAAAATAATATCTTCAGAAAAACATATGTGAAAGCAAAGAAACTAATTATACTTATTAATAAAATTTACCATGTTTGACAAATTGATCTTTCTAATCGTAACATTTTCTAATTTCATTTTTTTTTAAAAAAAAAAAATACTTCCTTACATTGTTTAGCAGTCATAGCATGTTTTACTCTGAACGTAACATTCTTTGATGATTTCCTGTTCTGCACTTAAGGCACTTGAATTTCTTATGAACTCTTGAGCAATCAACTATTAGGTTGTCAAAATAAGAGTCCTAGATCACATGACCCTATTCTCTTAAGCTTGTAAGTTATAAACAGTGAGGATTGCCAATTCCTCAACAAGCTTCGTGTTAAATGCTTAGCCAGAGAAAGCACTTGTATTATGGTCCTAAATCCCTTTGCTAAAGTCTTGAGATGGTGCCAGTAGGAAAAACTATTACTCAGACAGGCCTCTAATTTTCTGAAAAAATAAAACTACCCTAATCCCTTATTACATCTGACAATTAATCTCCATCCAATTTTTCATCTTGTTTAAATATGATATTCTAGTCTGATGTTTTCCTGAAGGTTTGTGACAATGGTATTTTAGTTGTATTTGTATATTAGATTATTTCCATCATTTAATATTACGTATTGAATGTCTTTAGAAAAATGTAACACTATTTAAATATTTCAATTACATTCAACTATTAGTAATAGCACCAGGGTTGTATATTCACAATGTTTTGAGAGGTATTATTCTCATTTCTTCAGGTATTGCTAGTCTGACCAGTAACAGTACTATCATATGAATCGAATCTGAACCCTTAAATTCTTGGATATTGAATTTTAAGGTAACGCTCTAACCAACTGAACCATCATTTGATTAATACATCACCTTAAAATTCAATATTTAAGAATCTAAGGCTCCAGGTGTGTCACTGGTCAGACCAGCAACACCCGATGAAGAGATAACAATAATACACCTGGGTCTCGTTTTACGCGATAGATAGGTTCCTCAGAAAACACATGCAAACGAAATCGCGCAAAAATAGACGTAACTCACATTGAAAAAGGGGGGGATGCGGTCTGTGATTTTTCAAAATTCGCATAAAAGCAAAGCACCAACGTAAAATTACTTTAAAATTCGCGCAAAAAAAAAATGAAATAAACTATGACTAATAAAAAATTTCAAATTTGAAAAAAATTGATACAAGACAAACTTTTTTTAGCTATAATATTTAATTTTATTCAAAATAATATATTTTTATGCATAATTTACAGTACAGTAATTTACATTTTTTTATATACGTTTTAATTATTATCACTATTTGCCGAAAAACACGTTCGTTGCAAACTGATAAAAAATCATTTCTCACAAGAGGAAATACAACTAGCGCCAAGTTCACTCTCATGTTGTGTTAATGGTTTTCTGTTGACAACGTAATTAGTAATTAATCTTTGAGACGATGATTTTATTAATTGTTTATGAACTTAGACTTATGATAATAAAAAGACATTTATTCACCACTGCTGGGAAAAATTTAATTAAAACTAACAACTAAAAATTAAATTCTTATTTTTGTCTTTAATTTTTTAATTTTCAATTCCATTTAAAAATCAAATTTCATTTTACATCACATTAATTTCAAGTCACCGTAAGTAATTTTTAAATTGTTAATTACAATTAAAAATCAGATTTTAATTTTTAATTGTCAAATTTAATTGTGCCCACTGCTATTACTCACCTTTTAAAAATAAACTTGTGGACACTAAATGATTAATAATTGATTACATTCTTTTTTAAAAAGCAAAAACAGAATGTGATTTAAAATGCAAAATTAACACGCACAATGTTTGAACAAATTTACATTATAATCTTGTAAAATTTAATGTGTGTATACATAAAATGTGGAAATCATGATTTTAATTTCATTATTGCATAAAATCTTACTATTATAAAGTACTGAAAATATTGAAATTACTAAGATGAAAGTCGAATTCCAATAATGTGCTATTACCTTCAATATAACGTAAGTGCACAAAATTTATTATTTAAAGTAATAGCACATTATTGGAGTTCGACTTCTGGTGAAAAATGAATCGCGTAACTTCAAAATCGTGTTAAATAAGTCCGCATAAAAAGAGACCCAGGTGTACTTCTCAAAACATTGTTCATATACTAACCTGCATGCTATTGCCAATAGTTGAATGTCATTGGAATATTTAAACAAAGTTAATTTTTTCTAAAGATATTCAAACTTAATATTGATGGTGGAAATAGTCGAATATATAAAAATTCTAGCCTGATCTCTTATTTTAATACTAGCTTGATTTTGATAACTTATTCTATGATAATTAATATTCTTTTATTCTTCTTATATTAAATAAATTACTAAATATTTCACTTTTTCGTTATTTCTGACTATTTTGAATATCTAACAGTCTTCTTCAGAGTAGACAGTCAAAATTGTCAGATAATTGAATTGAAGAAAAACTAGAATTGTGGAAATTGCAGAGATGTGAATTATTATAAATTTATTTCATCTCTCTTTGTTAACATTATGTAGATTTTGTGATGGGCACCCTTTCTTAATATCTGAATTGACCTCATCCAATTTCACTTCTAGCTTATACTTTTTCAAAATCATAATTTTTGTTTAACAATACAATTTTAACAAGGATCTTTATTAATCAAATCCTCCACAAAGTTTTTTATTAATCTCATCTCAAAGACTGTTATTGTTAAGATACTTTTATTTAATTATGCCATTACTCATTTTATTTTTAATGATTACTAATATACATTGATATTTCACAACTTTAAATCATAACAATCAATAATATTGTCAGTTTCTTAGAAGTTGTGATGTTCAAGCACTAAATTGATGAGATGAGAATAAAAATTTCATTTAATTGATAATTTCAGACTATTTTGAACTCTTTTTAAATGGGAATCAATTCAGGACCTTTAGATCTTGTCTTTACTGCTCTGTCACTGAACTAAACCATACTGGATGTTTAAACAAGTTACAACAATTTCAAAAACATTTTATTTCTAATTACAAATTATACAATCCAAATTCTGCTTTTTTTAAAAAAAAATATTATTTTAGAAAACTAAAAATATTGGCTATTGTTTTGTACAATTCAAGCGTCTGGTATTTCTTACAATATAAAAAATTTGTTTAATATTGATATGATTTCTCTATCTATCTAAATTAATACATAGTCTCTCTTTCTTATTACAAATTTTATCTACAGGAATTAAAATATTTTTTTTTTTGCTTACTGATCATGCATATGAGCCTACATTCCACTCATTCTCACCGTTTTATTTTGTTTTTTTTTTCTTGTTTTACAATTTTATAAAGTTGCTTTGAGTTCTTTGTCATCTCTGATAAATTATTTCACAACTATCAGTTAATGCAATTATTTTTATTTGAATAAACTGTATAGATCTTACCCATAATGTACTGATGTGCAGTGCTAAAATGGTGGACAGTGGAGCTGAAGATGCATAAATTGCAGTTCCATCTCTGTATTTTGATCTTTTTATTAATTTCCAAGCAATAAACCATTATGATATTATTATATTCCTGATAAATTTTAGCATGGGACCATGACAATTATTTCCCCTATGCTTTTTTTTTACATCCAATTCCTCCTGCAATAGCAAACTCTTTCTTGTTTTGTATTCATGTTTATATACATCTTTATGAAGTACTATATGCTTCATCTCATCTTATACCTTCTTCTGTATTGATAAAATTATACAATGAATGAATCCATCTTTCTTTTATCACTATTAACAATGCTTATTTTATTTTTTACTCAATTAGACTAACAGATTTAACTAATATTGATTAGTAGTTTTTTCCAGAACTTATTTTTCCAATCCAACTCCTAACTGTAAATTTTAGTAGTTAAGAATGCGGATAGGCAAGTTAAGAAGATGATTAGGCAAAAGAGCTTCTGAAGAAGACAGCTAGTTGGTTGAAACTGTTAGACTGATCGAGTAAAAAATAAAATAAGCATTGATATAATGATAAAAGAAAGGTGGATTTATTCAATGAACATCTTTATTTAAGATGGCAGCTCACCTAGATATATATTGGACTTTGTATGTTTAAAAAAAAAGTCAACATATTACTTATTATTGCTTCACATAAAATAGAGATCTATTTTCTGATTGGTTTTTAAAAGGTCACTTTTTATAGGTTTAAAAAAAATCATTTAAGTAAAACCGAAATTTGATTTTCTGAACGAAGTAAAACTTTTACATATGTGTGTGCGCACACGTTGGAAAAATGATCTTTTAAAAGGAAAAAATAATTAAACATGTCTGATCTGTATATATACATAATAAGAGACAAGTAGACGGTTAGCTTAATGCATTGATTATTAGATAGATAAATGACTACTTTAATGAATAAATTACGAACGTTAGTTTTATTTCTATGAAAGATAATTTTATATACACGCACATACATGCACAAACTTTTACATATAAAAGTGCACTAAATATGTACTTTTTTTTTTAAATCTAGTTGGCTTTGCGAGGAAGCGGCAGTTTATAATGTTGAGGTTAGCCCTGAAGATAACTTTTATAATATGCACACAATTATCAGCGAGGCTTCTTATGGTAAGTTCAGGCATCGGTTTAGAAAAATTGTAGAAATTCAATCCAAACCTGCAAGCAAGATTTAAAATGTTGTTTTTCATTTTAAAAAAGATGTTATATTAAAAGTTTTATATTAAAAAAAAAAAATGTAATAAAATCTTTATAATGCTAAAATCCAACAGTAGAATGTTTTTTTTTTTTTAATTATTATAGACATTACTTTTTTTATTTGGAATTCACTTATATTTTTTAATTTTTTTTTTTTGCTATTATTATTCGTATTAGATAGATATATCTACTGACTTTCTCGCGAGAGGTCACTAGGAATATACGATTTTTCAAGTACGTGTATATAGCATTTTATATTACTTTATAAAATGGAAAGCGGGGCTAACTTAAGAATACGCATGACTTAAGCAAATATATTTTTAATGCTTTATGGGGTGGTAGGGAGGGGGATATTTAATATCGCAATTTTTAACAGTGATTTTTTACGGATCCTAAGGAATTAATTGCCCTGCTTACGTAATGTCAAATTTGGCAATTTTAAATAATATATTTGTCAGTTATAAATTCTAAAAATATACTTTATTAAAATCTTCGATTAACAGGTATAAAAGTTCAAAAAAAAATTATTTTTAATCAGCATCAGATTTTTATGTATCTTTTTTTTTTAATAAAGGCGTAGTGATTCCCTGTCACTTCCGGTGCTCAAAGGTCAAATCATTCAATAATTTTTGTTTCTGATGTAATGCCAAAATTAGTGCACATATTGCCTTGCATGATTTGGAGCAGGGGTTGAGTGGCAGACTCTGGAGCCAAGGGTACCTGCGTTGCAGTCCAACTCCGCCAGGTGCTTGCACCTCTTGGGAACTCCTGAGCAATAAGCCATTTGAATATTATTTTTATTACTAATGTATATAGTTTACAATCCTTATTGCCATAGTGGAATGATGGACTCAGATGGGGGATAAAGGTTCCTGAATGAAGCCAATCTATCATTTCTATTGTTAGAACATCATACGAGCTTCCACAAGCCAGTCTTTTAACAGATAGGGCCAAATAGCAATAGCTTCTGTTTCATAATCTTTTATATATATATAAATGCGATTCATTAAAACTTTCACATTCACTTCACAATATGTACTTTTAGATGACGGGAAGGTTTATTTTTTTACTGAATTGTTTTGTTTTGTTTTGGGTTTTTTTTTTTTTTGCATTTTTTACAAGTTACGTTTATGGCAAAATAAAAATTGTGATTATAATTCTACGTCGTCATTTTTCAAACTGCTGCAAAATATTTTTTTATATAATTTTTTTTTTTTTTAAATGTCATAGCATCGGCCGGGACGCGAACCCGCAACCCGGGCAACTGCGTGCAAGTGCAAGACAGTCGCGCTAAATGGGATTAAAGTATAGAGACAGTGTTTACTAGGTGGAATGTAAAATAAAATGGGAAATATAAAGCCAATTTCAGAATTGTAAAGTATGACAAATATATCTGTATTCTACACATTGTTGGACTATAATCTTTATTTTTTAATATTTCTCTTCTATCCACTTTTGCACTATGAACCTGTATTTCTAGGAATTAGAAATAATATTTATTCTTGTATTTTATACACTTAATGGTAAACCCATAAACATCACATGATCACCATCTCTTATACTCTGGTTGGCACAGGGTGGCACTACCGTATGGAGAGTTTTGCCTTGTTTGATATCACTTAATGGTAGGTATTGGGAAAAGACTAATAGTTTTTCACATTAGGTTCGAATGAATTAAAGACTGATAGTTTTTCACATTAGGTTTGAATGAATTAAAATTTTAAACGAGTGGATTTTTGAGAGCATTTGAAAATGCATGTTCAGATCTAATTTTGAATGCAGTGGTAAAGCAGCATGAGTGCGTAACTCGGATCCATGAATTGGTAGTCAAACTTTATTTGAACTGTGCAACAATCTGTTCAGTTATTAGCTTTTTTCTTACTTTAAACTTTTTAATGTAATAAATTATGTAATTGATTATAGTTTTGTTGATTACAGAATGTTATAGCTCTATGTGGATTAATGTAGTGATCCAGTAATTGACTTGACAGTCAAAGGCTCACAAGTCTTAATCCGACTCTATCAATTTAGATATGTGAATGTCACATGACCTCCCATGTGACCCACTATTTGATTACTTTGCCAAAGAATTGTTTGTATAATTCATAAATTAAAAACATAATATAAAAAATAATATATCCAAGTGTAATAAGTTAGTCATTTTAAAAATTGTCATACATTGGTATGTGATTTATTGGGAATTCTGTTACAATTTAATCATTTTATTTCTTTTTATTTTTTGTTTAACTTTCATAATTGGATTCTGCTTGGTTTAATTTATTGAAATCTATAATAATGGGTGGTTTCAATTTTTAGTTAGCTCTAAATTTATACTTCTTGTAAGATTGCATGGGGATAAATAATGTTCTCATTTAACTCCATTTCTGCATATACATATATAAAATCCAAGCAAGAAACTTTGGACTTATGTACTACATAAGATCAAGAAGAAAAGTGAAATTCAGCAGTTTTAATTTATATATTTTATATATAACCATTATATAAATGAGTATGATGTGCAAAATGTACAGACACTGAATTTATACATATTATTGCATTACTTTTGTTTGTCTTGTTTAAGAATTTACCACTTATATATTGTGACAGTCAGATGATGTATGTTGATTTAATCCAGTTCGAATACTAGGCAAAAGTACCTCGAGGCCATCCATACGCGAGTTATTAAATCAAGAATACTATGACCTCTGCCCTATTTGCCTATTCTCGAGGCTAATTACGAACAAACAACATTATCTGAGACACACATAAATTATTTTCTCACTGGCCACAAAGCTTAGCAACAGAGGTAGAGACATGGACGGGAACACCTATGGGGCTAAATAGTTAAATGTGCAAAAGTACTAAGAAATGTGTGTTTTGCATGCCTGGATCATTGGAAAAGTAACAATAAAACATTAAAATAAAATTAGAAAACTGAAGCTTTTTTTAGTTAAATAATAGATATTTAATTAATGACTTTAATATATGAATAATGATTTAATGGCCTCCGCTATTCCCCTAAATTAATGGAAAACTAATTAGACAATGAAAACAGATTAAACGATATAATATTTTTGCGGTCTAAGTCTTTTCTTCCCAATTTTAATAAAATTGTCAACTCGAGTCTCCTCGATAAAGTACAATAATAAAAATCTTTCACAAAGCATTTTCTAATTGCTTTGCACTAGAAACAGTTTAAAAATTATTTAAAATGTATATAGTTAAATCTGATATACGTAATAAGCTAGTGGCGGACAAAAGAGGCGTTATCAAGGAGATCAAGTTGGCAAACAAAGGAAACTTACTCGTATGGAATTTAGAAACATAAATAAAATTGGAAAGAGATTTTAAATGAAAAAAAAAAGTTAACTTTTAAACTTAACCGCAATGGAATTCAAAATATTTATACATGTTAGTAATGAAGAATAGCGAAGGAAAAAGGGTTAAATATAGATAGATGATCACACATATATATCTAAGGCTAGTCGAAAGAAATAATTACGTTATAAATATCATTAAATCAAACAATTCAAAAATATAATGCAATTTAAAAGGTATTATCAAAAGGGTAGAAAGTAAATAGTTCAATGGAGAGATACGGTTACCATCCTGGTACCTTGGTCATGTTTCCTACGGCATTCGTGGCTTGATCCGACTGTCGATAGGTATTTGTCCGGACAAGGAAAATGGATATAAGTAGCATGCTTTTATGAAAAGTTCTACAGACACGGCACAGAGTTCAGATGACTATTGAGTGGATACTAAGGCATTTTGATGGTATTTAGGAACCTCGGCGATAGGCAAAGCTATTTATTTGCCTAGCCAAGCATAGTAGAATCCATCAAATTCATATGACTTTTAGCTTGAGCATGTTCAAACTTCTCCATGATTTTGAAGACGACAGTTGTATAACTTTTTGGAATAAAATCTGAATAAGCAAAATCTGAAAGAGTTCTCCAAAGAGAAATCTGAATGCCAGCAAGAAAACTGAATAATCCAAGTCTTTTGTTCTCACTTCTATTTATACCCTCTTTGTCAGCTACCTTCTATTGTTTGTATGATCTTAGATCTTGATAAGCCCCCATGCTCCTTTGTTTCAAGGTAACATTTTCTAAAAATAACCTTTACTTTTTTACTCTAAATTTCTTTCTTTAAACTTTGAATTTTATTAATTAAAAAAGAAAGAGAAGGCCATCTTTAATTTGCCTTGAATGGGCTAATTAATTAAAAATATACATTCTTTTAGAAAATGTTGGCGGGCTTATCTCAAAATCAAATCATACTAAATATTTTAACAAGATTTAAAAAGAAAAATACATTCTTATTTCTTTTAATAAAATAAGCATTTTATTTCAGCAGAATTTTGCATTAACTCATATATATATATATATGCTTGACGTATATATATGTTTGACTAATAGATTTTACTAGTAATTTTTATTAACAGAAATCTAATCTTAGAATGGAGTATTTAAAACAAAATATTTAAATGCAAAACCCTGCTGAAACAAAATATTTAAATGCAAAACCCTGCTGATATTGGATTATAAACTTAATTCAGGCCTACAATACTAATTAAGTTTATAGGAGGCTGTGAAGCATGGATTGGACTTCAGATCCATTGCTTCAATATAAATATGTCAACAATATTAAATAAATATCTATCCCACTAATTTTATTTCATTCAATTATTAGTCATAAGGTGGATAATCTTTGCTTACTCTATGGGCAGATTGGCCACATTTTTATAATTTCTTGACAGCAATAGATGTTTCTAATTCTCAGTTCTGTAAAACTTTGTGATATATGATAAGTGCATTCATATGCCTTGCAAGACTTGGTCTTAAATTCTGATGGAGAATTGGAAACTATTTTTAGTGAAAGTTTCTCATCGATTTTTTCCCCAGCTAGCCACTAGTATTTATTCATAATTCTAGATGTGAGGTAAAGACAATTGAAATTGAACTAACCATAAAGCAAAAACACGATTGTAATTGGACATAGTTTTCATTACTTGTGAGATCTAATACACCTGCATATTCTCAGCTTATGATTGACCTCTATATTTAATTGTTCTTCCTAGTACTTAGTCCTTCACCTTTTATAATATATCCACTGTAATCTTTACTATTAGTTTATAACTGTGTGGCATTATTCACAATAATATTAACATTCTGTCTTTCCCAAGGTATATGATAAAACCAGTGCCATCTATAGTAAGCTTGAGTAATCCATGATTAATAAGTAGTGATGCATATAAATTCCTAGACTGTTGCCTTTTTTTTTTTTTATCAATGATGCTTTTATTTCTTCCAATTTTGAATGATAATGCCAAAGTCCAAAAACCAGCCTCCATAAGGAGAATTTAAATGCACCAGTTACTCAATGTAGAACAGAGACATTGTTTTAGTTATAATATATACTGTGTAAGCTAAAGAATTAAGTGATTTGTTATCATTAACATCCCTAGTTTTGAAAAACTGAATATATTAAAACATGTAGTTAGTGAGCTATAGTCAGATCTATCTAACTGTTTAGGTCGATTGACTTGTGTTCAAAACCTTAGAGTGTTTTGAATTTCAGACTTTTAACTTGAATAGTTCGTCATAGTTAATTATGATTTGCAATATGCGTAACTATCTTTGATTCCCATACACTATTGATAAAGTCAAATGCCATAAATTGGTCATGGAATACGAATTTAAGTGTCTAAATGCACTGCTTGTTGATAATCACTGATTACCAAAGCTTACTGTAGATGGCACTAGAATAGACAGCTGCTCTTGTTTTATATATTGTGTAAGCTTTAAAATTAAGTGGGTTATTATTATTCCAAGATAAGTGTAAAATCAATCATAAAACTATTAAATCTCACAGCTTACTTTACCCAGAGTTATTTGTAAAATCAGCAGATAATCATAAGTTAATCCGGCATTATTTATGCCTCATCAATCAAAATATTCACATCAGTAAGTTATATATATATAAATTGAAAGTAATGGTTTCTTTCATCAATTAGAGAACTTAAAAAGTAGTAACCTACTTTTGATTATTTGCTTCTAATGGAAAACATTTTTCTTGTTTACCGATAATGGGAAATATGTGTTAGAAAGAAATTTGCTAGTTTTTATTTTTAAAAAGTTTAACTACTTTTAGCAATTTTTATTTTGAAAATGAATATTAATTAAGAAATGTACTATTGTTAGCAAAAATTAAAATTTTTCAATTATAACAATATTTGAGTTTTGTTGCCCAGCTGGGATTAAAGACAATGGATGATTGACAGTTGTTAAGAAATTAATCATTGTCTAGTTTTTGGAAGGGAACAAAGCTGTGAATAGAAAAAAAAGGCTGACAAATTAATATAAGGAAATGCTTAAACTTGTTTTTAATTCTTTACGTTATTTAAATAACACACACTTATTTAGAAATTATCAACCATTAATGTTCATTGTTCACTTCTGACATTTTTACAACAATGTGAAGCTACCAGTGCATAAGGCCTAACCTTGGCAAACGTTACTACGTCATCTATCTGTGTGATATTTTGTCGACCTTTTTTTTAGTTTCATGCATCATTCCAAATAATCATATGATTAGATGCATGGTTTGATAAAATAACACCTAGTTGATGAATTACGCCATATGCAGAATCTTATTCTTATTTGGCAATAAAGATGATTATCTATTTACCTTGGTAGATGGTGGTGTTTAAACTACTGTGTCAGTTTGAGTACTTCTTCATTCACTTGGCTGAAGTAATTTTTTTTTTAACAAATTTTACATTTTGGGATTTTTTTACATTTGAGTTCATTACAATATCACTATACTAAGTGGCAGAGGGCTTGTGCATCACCATCAAAAAAGTATTTGCATAGTCGGCTGCTGCAGGCCATTATATAAATCTTTTTTGCAAGTTTGCTGTACTTTGTCATAACACATAACCTTTAATATTTTTTCCAGTATCATCACCAATTTTCAGCTATTATATGTATCCATGGGCCAGTACTTTAACATTAATGAAGCCAGAATATTTCTGGAAGATTAATTTTAAAACTTTTCCTCTATAATTAGATAGCACTACTATTCTCTCTACCTATAGTTTATATTTTTTTGAGAAAATGTGTTCTCAGTTATTCCATAGTGATGCTGGTAGAATTTTTTGGTCTTTGAACTGGTCATCCTTCAAAAATCAATTTGGTATCCTTTGTCTCTCTGTGCCCATTCTGACATGACTTTGCTCTTTAATGGTGTTCTTTGCCTTATGAGTTCACTCTGCCACAGTTTTACAGTTTAATGTCTATGAATATAACATCTATATAATTAATTTCATTCATGCGTTTCTGCTCTATTTCATGAGAATTTGGTATTCGTCTTATGTGCCCATTCTGCTATGGTTTTGCTCTTTAATGGTGTCCTTTCTTATGAGTTCACTCTGCTACAGCTTTATAGTTTAATGTCTATGAATTTAACATATCTATATAATTAATTCATGAGTTTCTGTTCTATTTCATGACAATTTAGTAACCTTTGTTTGTATGTGCCATTCGGCCACAGATTTGCTCTTAAATGGTATCCTTTGTCTTATGAGCTTCCTTTGCCACAGCTTATAATTTAATGTCTATGAATGTAACATATCTATATAATTAATTTGTTTCAGTCATGGTATCTGTTCTACTTCATGAGAATTTATCATTTGTCTGTATGTGCCTATTCAACTACAGCTTTGCTCTTTAATGGTGTCTTTTGTCTTATGAGTTCAGTCTACCACAGCTTTACAGTTTAATATCTGTGAATGTAACATATCTATATTATTAATTTGTTTTATTCATGAGTTTCTGTTCTATTTCATGAGAATTAAATAACCTTTGTATGTACCCACTCTGCCACAGCTCTGCTCTTTAATGCTATCCCTGCTTTATAGTTTAATGTCTAAGAATGTAACATATCTGTATAATTAATTTGTTTTCATTCATGAATTTATGTCCTGTCCAGTAACCTTAACCAGAGCATCTACATGCTAAATAGAACTTTTTTTCGATAAGTTCAAAATCATATCCTGATAATACATTGGGCCAATGCAGTATGCATGACCTTAGATGGTCAGGCAAAAGTTTATTTTTTGACATGATACCTAAGAGAGGTTGTGGTCAGCAATGATTCTAAAAGATTGGCTATGTAAATATTGATAAAAAAATTTTACTACAAAACTGCTAAAACATTTTTGTCAAACTGTAATTTTTTCAGTTCTTATATTACATGAGACACAAAGGCAACCTCAATTGTTCGGCAGCTGTTCACTTTTTCTCTTCCATATTCATATGCATCACTAGCCAACAATACTTCCAAATTGCTATCACATTGTATTAAATGTATCCTTTTGATGTTTTCTCTACTTCTATCTTTGTTTCTTCTGAAAATTATTCAGTGGCTGTATTACATAAGACTTTCCTTTTAAAACAATTCTCATAAAACAGTATGAGCCCTAATAAAGCTTGAAGATTTCTAAACATTTGTAGGAATAGGGTCTTCTTTAATTGATTTGAAAATTTTATTTTTTGGCTTTCCAGATGCAATTTTCAGGATCAAGTCTTATTCCAGTGTAATTTAATCAATTACACACATTACCCTCATTTTGAGGGCTGACTTTGAACTCACATCACTCAATACATTATCATGATAGTGTATAATTCCCTGCCTTATGCATTCACTTTAGTCCCAAAAACATTTGGAGATGAAGTAATCCCAAAAAGTAGATGATTATTTTCAAAAAGTCCCATATAAGTTATAATTGTATAGAGTTTTATTGATTCTTTGTCTACCGTGATCTGATGAAATGTTGCTTTCATTTCCAGTTTTGGAAAATGTGAGCATTTTTGCATTGATGCTAACACTTTGTTAACATTCAATACAAGATATGCATTTTTACATAATTTTTATTCATAGTTATGTAGTTAACTATATATATGTGTATAGTTAATTTTTATTCATAGTTATATATATATATATATACTGAAATTCTATTTACATTATTTGCTGTAATTTTTTTTTTCAATCTACAGCAGACTTTTACATCTGGATGACAAGAATTCCCAATCTCTCTTTTTAATATGAGCAATATATCCAGTCCACTATCTATATCATGATCTTGATCTCACGTAAATCAGTCTATATTGATGTGACTTCCACAAAAGTTCTTCACTTGCATTATTTTAATTTCATTGTCTAATTTATTTTGACTTTTAGGTGTATTTGATTTTTTTGCCATTAAGATCTGTCTTTCAGGGAACTTTGCCAAATGTCTTGTATTAGCACAGATGTTGCATCATGTTTTTTTTTACTTCCAATTGTGGACTAAATGTTCTTTTGTGCATCAACAATATTTCTGCCTATTAATATCAAAATCTTTTTTCTCATATTTTTCTTGGCTTTTTTTTTAATGTTTTATTGATGAAAACTTGCAGTTTTTCTGCCAAAATATTATTTGGGAATTCCTTGCACTATTTTATCACTAACTTAAATGCTAAATCTTTTTTTTATATTGTGTCTGAATATGTAAGATGTATATCATCTAGAAGTTGGCTCGATTTCTCATCTGTCATTCTCCATAAACACTGTCTGAGAGTTTGATCCCTTATTGCTATATTATATTTTTTTTATGTCCTCACCTTTGAATTGCTTTTTTATTTCCAAAATGTGGTCTAACTATTTGCTTAGATAATAATGAACTAATGAAATTAATTTTTGCATTTCACTCATGAGGTTGACAGGACTTTGGATTTACATAATTTTTTAGTAATCTTAAGCATTTCCTCCCCCCCCCCCTTCAACAAAAAGCATTATAATGTGACTGTCTTTGATTTATTATCTTCAATTTTATTATATAGGAAAAAATATTTTACTCTAGCCTCATGCAAAGGTCATTCTGAAGCATTATTTATACCAAAATTGCCAATAAATGTTTGCCCCATTAACATTTTTTTCTGTGTGAAAGGAATTCACTCTAAATTTATCAATCTTATTGTGATCAATGCTATTTTTACCAAAATTTTCTGAACAACAAATTGTTCCATGCTACTTCACTTGCTCCAGTACTAGGTCACTTGTTCCAGTGCTACATAACTTTCTTTAGTGCTATGTTGACTGCAACAGTATTAGGTACAGATTACTTCATTATGCGGTTGAAATTTCTGGGTTAGTCAGACATTTACAGTAATGTAAGAGCATGAAAAGGGCCTGATGATGAAATAAAATGCCCCAACAAGTTACTGAGCTTACATTTTAATAGCAACCATAACAATCATATTTTAACACTCATATAATACTCTCATATACATAATAAATAATTATAATAAACTTCAGAAGTACTTTCAATTAATTTCTTAACCTTCTTCAACTGAAAATTATTTAAATTTAATGGAAGTAAATGTTATTTTGTTTAATCTCAAAATTCATGAATTTTAATGTTTGCACATTGTTTATTAATAAAAGATATTTATCAAAACTGCTTTAATTTTTCTTATATTATGGAATCTCTTTTTATGAAGAATTTTAGTATTTTCCAGATCAAAATTGAAAGGAAACACATTTTTTCATGATCAAAGAAAACAAATACTATTTTTAAATTCTTTTTTATGCTTATATAACAGTTAATATTCTTTTAATTTTTTCAAGACTACATCATGATTCACCTATGTACAAAGTCTTGCATTTACAAAAAAATTGATATACAATATTAGTTTTTTTATTCATAGATACAATAATTTTTGAATTATTTACCAATCTATTAATATTAGGTGTAATACAAAATGAAATGTAAATTTAAATGTATATATTTTTAAAAATTTAACTTGAGCATTTGAAACATTGAATCAATATTCTTTTTTTTTATCATTAAAGTTTCAACTCAGGTAAAGTATTATATTTTTTAAATTTACATAAAGTATAATAAATTTGCTTGTTATTATACATAACTTCAGTCGGTTCTATTGTAAATATTTTAATATGTTATGTATCCCGTGCATAATGACAATTTCTCATTATGAAGTCAAAATGGTCTGAGACTTACCATCTTATACACAATAAGTATTTTTGATGTACAATAAAAATGTAACCTTATTGTTGCAAAAGTTTGATTATCAATTTATAACTTTATGAACTATCATCTCTTGCAATATTTATTTATAATTAAATAGCTTTATACATCACTTATAAAGAAATGAAATGTTGATTGTTCTCAGTGGAAAAATATGGTAACAAACAGAATATATTAGAGATCAAATTAGATTTGGAAGTATTTCAGAAAGAAACATTTTGTAAAAGTTAGAAGGCAGCATCATAAAGTAACAAATACAGAATAATGGGCCAACATGTTTTATTATATGAATGTATTGGATTCATGGATTGCTTTATAACATCTTTGCAAAAATTGTCCAAATATTGTTTGTTTTTTTTATTTGTTTTATATTGGAATGGCTATGCTGCAGATGCAATTGGGTGTTATTAATTTAAATCATCTCAACTCCCCAAGAATATATTAAGTGGTAATCAAAATGAGTGAGATGTCTTCAATAACCTATCCTGTCAAACTAGGAGTTGAGTATATCCATAAACTAATTTTTAAAGTCGTGAGCTTTATTACATCAGAGAATAGTTTGAGTAAAAGGTTTCAATCCATTTTCTTTTAAATAGTTAATTGTAGTACTGTATGCTGTAAAATAATCATTTAAATATTTTAAATGTATATATCCCCAAATTAATTACTTAATTTATTATAAAACATAGTAAAAAATAACAAACAGTCATTTATAAATGATTATGGTTATGCCACTACAAAAAAATGGAGAGAAAAAAAACCACTCCAGAAATTAGTTTTGCAATGGCTACACAAACCAATCTGTGAACCACAAATATGACCACATATAGAGTTTGATAGTCCATTTTTCTGTTGATTTGGTAGTTTATGATGTCTTAATTTTTTCAGCAGAAAATTTCTCTTCCTCAAATAGTCCAATATCATGTCCAATCAGATCTCCAATGTAATCTGTGGAACAATTGATGTTGCTCTTCTTTAGAATATCAAGATAATCTTTTTAACATATTTAGGATCCAGTTCTCCCATAAAAACCTGCTCATGTTCACCATGAAACACTTTTAGAAAGTCATATTTTTCCTTTAATTTATATGCCTATTTCAATGTAGATGTGATTTTACAACAATAGATTCTAATTACATCCAGCAAGTTGAGGAACACAGTAATTGATTTTATGAACTTTAAACTTTTCTAATAACTTTATATTGTGCCAATAGCATGTCCACGTTTTGGTTCCATACAATAAATATACTTATAAAAACTAACAATTCATTTTATATTGTTATATTTGAAAATGTAATTCAAAAAGATTAAAATACATTTAAAATAACACTTTCCAAGTTCCTCAAAACACATTTGACTGTGATATGTATTATGAAACTGATCAGTTATTATATTTTAGTATTAAGATTAAAAGGGGCTGTGTATTTTTAGGATAGGTCTAAACTCAGTTTAAATAACACAAATGTTATTAATCACTTATATAATCGATTTTAAATAGTTTTGCATTGTGCAAGACACAGTTTTGTATTGTATAAGATACATACACACACAATCAAATATTAAAATCTCTGTTGTACTCTTTTACTATAATTTTTAAATTCATATTTACATATGCAAAATACAAATTAAAATAATACATTTTTTAATGATCAGTTCTTTCACACAGATCTGTAATAAAACTATACTGTACATCCTCAAATATTGTAAAATATATGTACATTGTGTTTTATTCACATAGACTTACAAGTAAGTACACAATATATGAATGAGAAGTTAATGTTTGTATTATTGATAGTATAAGATATTTTTTTTTATTTAAAAAATTTTTTTTTTTTTAAAAAAATATTTTGTAATATTATTAAATTTTTTTTTATAAAAAATTCATTGTTGAAAATAATTTTAAAATTTTAATGTTTTGTTTGCAGTATTTTGTATAGAAGAGAGATTCGAAGACATTAAAGATTTTTTTTTAATAAAAAAATAAATGTTAACATTAAGAATATAGAAATACTGTTATATATATATATATTGCTTAATGGAATTTTTAGTTCAGAAGTAACGGTGTTATGAAGATATTTTTAAAATAATAGAGGTGCATAAAAAAAAAAAAGGGTTGATAAATAATCTTATGGAAGATGGTAGTTAGAGGCGCAATGCTTAGAGAGGCTTAAAAAGATGCTCTGGGATAGAATATGTGATATATATTGTATAATAACAGCCAAAACTAAACCAAAGAATCTACAATCTGTTGCCAATGGAACCTCTACAGGTAAAAGAGGAATTCCAAGTGGATTCCATCTTTTACCCTGCACTAAGATCTTAATATAGACAAAGAATACTGTACGATTGTAACAGATCGAGATTTTTCAAGAAGTTTATATTTTATCTGTAGAGGTTGCCATGGCAACAGTTTGTAAATATTGTTTGTTAAGTTTTGATAATTATTATGTGTTTTAATTTAGAAATCATTTATCTATTGCCAATTTGTTATTTAATATATATATAAATTCATGAACATAAGTAAGTAAAGAGATTATTTATGAAAAATATTGTGTGAAATTAATTTTCCTTCTTAATATATGATGATAATGTGGATTCATTTATAAAATTATGTCTTAGTTAATTGCAAGGTAGTGCATAAAATCTGCTTTGTTTTCTTGGGGTGTTCGTGTAGGGCGTCCAAGATCTTTGCGCCCTCCTTTGTCTACTTTAATTTCCATCATCACTGGTCCTTCTTGCTTTTTCATTCTGATTATACCCTCTTTTATTTCTTCTTCAGTCACTGCTACCCAAGCCTAGAAAAAATTATTTATTTTTAAAAAATTATAAACTAGTCTAAAACAAAATTGAAATAGATAACTAAATGTAAATAAATTTATTAATACATATAATGAGACTTGCATTCCTTATTGAAACCTTATCAAGATATTTCCTTTTTTATAATCACATGACTAATTATTCTACAGCAACATTACCCAATAGATATTATTTATGTTCCCCTCTTTTCTTCACAGCATAAGCTTGTGGTTAGGACCTGTAGAGGTCCCTATCTTCGCATTTTTCAGATGCATATTATTGAGGTTAAAGCCTTAGTAAATATTACTTATACTACAATAAATATAATTGTTTAATATTTTATTTTATTTACTAGCACAGAGTTAGTATGTAATTAAACATTAAGGATTTTTCATCCTAATACTTGCACTGTACTGTTTTTTTTTTATAATATCTCAACAATGTCTTCTTGTTGAATATTGAGGAAACTCTCAAACTAAGTACTCCACAGGACATTGATGAGATATTATAAAAAACAGTATAGTGCATGTGTTAGGATAAAAAATTCTTATTGCTTAATTACATATTATCTCTGCTAATATTTCCAAGTATTAAAATGTAGTAAATCTAAAGATTTCATGAGAGTTAATATGCAGAAAGAAAATAATGGAAGTAAAGTAAACATAGAAACAACTTTACATGCTTAAACTAAAATGCTTTAGATTGGCCTATATAATTAGAAAGTAAGTTTAAAGATAAGATGGTCATTTTTATTTTTTCAAAAGTCTCTATCTTATGTGTTAGTTTGAGAATTTCATCAATACTCAACAAGACATCATGATATTATGAAAAAGCAGTATAGCACATGTGTTAGGATGAAAAAGCCTTTCTGCTTAATAAATATAATTAGTAAAATACATATATATTTATACATAAAAATGAATAAACTTATTACAATTCTTTTGATATTGGTAATGTTTAAGGGTTGTCTGCTTCCATGTATTTACATTTGTAAACCCATCTAATCTAGTTGCAATCTTTAGTATCTATAAAGGCATATTGGATTATAGATAAAGGTGGATGTCCACCATTGCAAAAAGGACATTGCCTTGACTACAGATTGAGATTATTATTGATATTGGTATTACGTGTTAACTGTTTTCGTGTATTTATTTACAAAACAATCTATAAAAATAATTATAGTTCTAAAGTTTTCAATGATCCAACAATGCCCAGTTCCCCCTCCCCTAATTGTACTAGATCTTTAAGCATGTTTACACATTTTTTTCTTAAAATATACTAAATTTCATAACATTTTCTTTTTTGTGATTTTTTAACATACTTTATTACCTGAATATTTTTTTCCACAATTCATTCTATGAAAATATCGAAAAAAATATATGTGTGATTCTGATTTTATATTCTTTCTATTAATTGCCCTATTATGCTCTTTAACTCTTTCAATGTGTCTTTTCTGTCTGACATATATATATATATCACAATGGTCACAATTTTATAAACTAACCATACTCTACTTTTAATATCCATCTTTTTTGCATTACAAATCCATTTCCCTAAAGATTTTCTATTTTACTATCCCACTTTAATATCATTGGGCAACTTTTTCTAGTCACTGTTACAAAGAAAGAAAATATTATGAATCTTTGTATATTCAAGAAATTGTATAAACATGTGTTAAGGTTTAGCACAATTAGGGGGGAAATGAATATTATTGGAAATTTTAAAAATATAACAAATGTTATTTTTATAGATTGTTTTGTATATATATATAGTAAATCTATTAGTTAATTATATTAATTCTAACATCTTTGAATATTAACATGCAATAAATATTAAAATTGTCTGATTATTAATATGTGATATGTGTAATAAAAATAAGTGGAAGTAAAGTGAAGAATATAAAATTTTCATGCTCTCATTCCAAAATACTTAAGATTGACCTATGTAATTGAATTTAGGTACAAAGATAAGATGGCAGCTCATCTTTTCAAAGTCTCTATCTTATGCCTTGGATTGAGTTTTCTCACATTCAACAAAAACAATGTCAGTTTAATATAACAGTACAGTGCATGTGTAAAGGGTTGAATACCTTATATTTAAAATTACATTTTGAAACTGCAATAGTAAATCTATTAGTCAATTACAAAAATAAGGACTGTAATAAGTTTATTCATTATATATATATGTACATATTTTACTAATTATATTTATTATAGTATATGTAAATAATATCCATTAGGTGGAGTTGCTGTAGCACAGTTGGTCATGTGATTATAAAAGAGGAAACCTCTTGATAACATTCCAATAAAGAATGAAAGTGTAATTAGATGTATCACATAATTTTTTTATTTATATTTAGTTGTCTATTTCAGTTTTGTTTTAAATTAATTATTTTAAAAAGAAAGACAAAATTATGGACATTTTTTTAAGGTTGAAATTTGAACATTTATAGTACTTATTTTTAGAAATATATATACAATAATTTCAAAAACATATAATATTCTTATAATTTTTAGCATTTAATATTTTAAAATAAATGCGTTTTCATTTATGCAATTGTGTTAACTCATTTGGTGTTCTTATACATTGTGATTGGAGATGACAATTGTTTTGTGAAAAATCAGAAACTCGATTCTTTTCTATGAAGGTATCTTACATCATATGAGAATTATTATACTTCCAAAGCCAGTCCTCTTTTTTATCAAGTTTTGACCTCTGTTTTTACTTTTTAAATTAGCCTCTCTTCAAACAGTAAAATTTTGCATCATTTCTATTTCTACTGCTGTCCTGCAATTTTCATTTAAGTGTTTTGGTTCTACAATCAGTAACACAGATATAATAGTTTTTTTTCTGACTCCATTCTTTCATAAATTATAATCTTTTTGCATCTATTATTGACAATTTATCATCCTGAAACAATATTTCCCAGCGTAAATGAAGAGCAGTAATTTTTGCTGTTCTTTCTTCTTTTTGGATTAAATGAAGACTTGAAAAGACAATCATTGAGAATGAGATTTCATCAAGAATTGTTACAGTGGCTTATCTTTTATACCAACGCCCATGTTTACTTGATTCTCAAAGCATATTATATTAATAAGAATTTTTTTTCTGTTTGCTCTAACAGCATCGATTTAAAAGTTATTAAACTGCTCTGCTTTCTGAAAATCATTGATAATTCAAGCTTACAATTGTTAGTGGTAAAGTTAGTGCTCATTTTTGAAGTTTAATTCATTTTAAGCACTTCAACATATACACATGTATGTCATTTACATCCATTACTTTCGTTTATCCTATTTTTATTTTCCCCTGATATTGTCTGTAGTATGCATTTGATTAAATCAAAAGAGATGATAGTTGGATAAAGTTTAAGTGAACTCATCCTAAACTTCTGAAGCACTGATGATATAAAAACTTTCAAGGAATAGTTATATATGCACACAATATTTAAGTGAGGATTATACATGTGTGTGTATCCCTTTAGATGTAATTAAAGTGGATTTGAACACAGAACATTCAAGCTCCTTTCAGCTATTCACTCCATCATATAACTAATGCACATGACCACATACATGTGAAGAAGATAAATGATCTTCAGTATATGTATTTCATGCTCAACCAGTACTCATCAGTAGGTCCAGATTATCATATCCCATATATATATAATCAGTGGTTAGTTTATATTAATATAGCAAATTAAACTTTAATGGGAAGGCTTCAATATTCTCCACTCTCCAACGCTTCAGCCATCGATATTACTTAAAATCTGATGATGGAATGCTCAAAACCCTTGTTAATGTTAATATTGTTGTCATACCCATGTTGATTTTAAGTCACCTTGCCTGTATACATATATAATGTTATATAAAAATTCCAAATTTTATTCAGACTTTATATTTATTCACAGAGGGTTTTGCTGAATATCTTAACATTTAGAAAGGTGATTTGGCATTTTTGTATTTCAATTTTTAGCATGCAGTATGCACTTGGATTTCTTTTATATCGTTATATGTATATACATTACATGAGAATATTTATTTTGAATAGTTATTTTTTTTTTTTCCGTTTTATTTTAAACAATTGAAATGTACATTATATTATTACCATTTTTAAGATAATCCAAAATTATGGCAAAAATCACATGACAGTATTTAACCAATGAATTGTACATTATATTAGTACTACTTTTGATAATACAAAATAGTTATTAACCAATGAATTTTAGATTATATTAGTACTATTTTTAAGATAATACAAAATTATGGCAAAAGTCATATGACAGTGTTTAACCAATTATTAATTTAGACTGAAGTGAGAAGAATAGTGTAAATTGGAAGAAAGTTGATAGGAAAATTCATCTCTTTAGAAAAATTGGACTTCATCATCTTGTAGTTTATTTAAAGGATAATGTTCCAAGTAAATTCAATAAAGTTTGATACTAAATCAAATGTTTTAAAATTTTATCTGAAGGACATCTTTATTTTCTAATCATGCTGAAGTTGAATTATTTCAAAAATCATCTTAAAATGCCGGTTAGAAAAATTTATTCAATTTACTTTTTCACAATTTTGCATTTTTATGATTGCCCCTAGGGACAATTTAAATTAAATTTTTTAACTTTTTATTTTAACAAATTAATCTTTATTCTTTATTAGATTTCCACAAATTTTAAATTATTTGTTTACAAATATAATTTTGCAAATGAAAATCCTTCTTAAAAATAATATTACAACTTTGCTAATATTTACTAAGGCAATATAAACCTTTAAGTATGTTCGCTTGAAAATACGAAGATAGGGACCTCTACAGGTCTTAACCACAAGCTTACTCTTTGCTAATATGGAAAAATGAAATGAACTATGTAATCAAAACAATATATTTTTATTGTTGAAGTTATTGTCACAATTTCCAATAAAAATGTGTAAAGAATGAAATAAAATCTGTTTTTAACTTTATTTCTAAAAATGTGCATGAATTATTGTTAAGATTACAAAAAGTAATGAAATTATGTTAAAAAATTTCATTTATAATTGGTTTTTAAAATGACAAATAATAACTGCTACAATTATTGCGAAATCATTCCCTTTTCAGCAAATCATAATTTTCTTATTGTATTAGTAGTTTTTATTAATCATTCATTAGACTAGAAATTATTCAGTAATGAATAATATTTCTGTAGTGTAATTTTCAATTCACTGTCATGCAAAGCAGGGACTGGTTTCTATTTGCTTTTAACACCTTCTGGAGGGATGTATTCATAAACATTTAACCAAACACATCTATGATCTTCCAGATGCACATTTCATACTGAAACAGAATTTATCAGTTAGGCCAGATCACAATCTCTCGCACATATCTTCATCATTCTTCAGTATACATAGATAGGTAGTATGTTTTTACTGTCTGTCTTAATCTTTTTTTTAAATGCAAAATACTTTCAAATAAAAAGTTTAATTATAAATCTTGTCAAAAAGCAAATATTTTGCTTAAGTAATCATAAATATATAAACAAACTTCAGAAAATATACATTATCATTTTTAAAATCTAAAAAAAAAGAACTCTTTCAAAAACTCTTGCAAGCTCTCTGGGCCAGAGAATAAACTACTAATCAGTGCTACCACCACCATCTTTGTGTTAGATTTTTCTATATGGCAATTCCATCTTGAGATTTTTTAAAAATTAATAAATCTATTTTACTTCTAGATTTTGTCATTAAATGAGCATAAAACTGGCAAATGAATGCTAAAGATAGCACCAGAGCTGAAATAAATGACATATCAGAGTAACTGCAATCGCACAGAACTCTGAAATGACTAAACTATAGTCATTCTACAGAAAAGCTATTAAATACAATTTAGATAAATATTAAGATCTTAACACTTTATTACAAAAGAAACTAAAATTTCTTCACTTTAAAAAATAATTTATCTTTTCATTCATAAGAATAAAGTTTGAAAGACTTTTACTTATCTGCCAGAATAAAAAGTATTATAAAAGATATAGACAAATAAAGATTATTTTCAAAACTTTTACTCCTCATTCTTGAAGCATTTATTTAAAATATAAAAATATTTCATTGTAAAAGTTTGATAAAAATGATGTTCATGTTTGAAATTTCCAACTTGATCAAAGGAAGGGAAAAGAAATCTGCTCATATGATGTTTAAATGTAAAATGTTTCAAAAATAAAAGAAGAGCACTTCACCGCATTTCAAATACTAAAAAGTAATTTTCATTTGATTTACTCTATTTAGATGGTAATAAATATCCCTCACTATTGCCATACATAATATTAAATCAGTAATATTAAATGTGCAGACACTCTCAATCCAGCCACAAGATAAAAACTTTGAGATTTAATGGCCATTTTATTTTCAACCCTAAAGGCAATTATATAGATCAATCTTAAGAGTGTGGATATATTAAATTATTCACTTTACATCGATTTATTTGATAATCTTATTAACACATACAAAATATAACTTACTTCATGCTAATATTAGATGTTAAACTATATAATAATCAATGAATTTTACCACCACAGTATCAGTTTGTAACTTTATTTAGAAGGTAATAAACGTTCCTCACTTGGGCCATATATAATATTAAATCAACAATTGTCAAATTAATAGTAGATTCAAGCCCTAATTTAGGCCTGGTCAATAAAAGTTGGTTTATTTAAAGAATAAACTCTAGGCATAGATGGATTACCTATACTTTTAATGCAATTGTTGATGAGTGAGTGTGTGTTTATTTTATAATGCATATGTGAAGAATAAGTTTCCTTCCAGAATATTTCAGATATATATATATAATCGCAATATTATTAATTATTATATATTTTTTATTATAATTTCATATATGTTTTGATTGTTTTAGACAAACATTTTCAATCTAATATTAGTTCTAACTGTCAAAATGTCATTTAAATATTAAACAAATTGAATTTTGGCAGGTGGAAATTAAGTAATATATATCTTGACTTTCACAACATTTTCTAATTATAAATAAAATGCATAAAATTAAAAGGTGTTTTTTTATTAATCTAGTAATTTTAAAATAATACAGTTATTTAAATAGTTTGATTAGAGGGGGTTTGAACACAGACTTTCATGTTTCTTTCAGTTATCCACTCCATCTTATATAACAGATACACATGCCCACACACACATAAAAAAGATAAATGCTCTCCCATATATGTATTTCATTCTGAACCAGCACTTATCAGTTGATCCACTTCCTCATCTTCCACACACATATACAGTCAGTGCTCAATTTATATTAAGATAGCAAATCTTCAAACTTTAATGGACAGGCTTCAATATTCTCCCCTCTCCAACTCTTCAGCCATCCATATTATTGAAAATCTTATGGGATGCTGAAAGCCTTCTTAATGCCAATATTGTTATCATACCCATGTTAACTTTAAGTCACTCTGACTTATTTGAATACAAGTATAATGTAAATACTGAACTTTAGATGTAATTAGGTGGAGTAAATAGTTAAAGGGAGCTTGAAGGTCTGTGTTCAAATCCCCGATAATTAATCTAAATTTCAGTATATATATTATACTTGTGTTCAAATATTAAATAGTTTGATTATGAATTACTAATATGATATTCTGCTAACTTCTTACTTAATCAAAACATATGAGTATACATATAGACAAACAGGTGGATAAATGGTTAAATATATAATCAGACTATTACTTCAATAATATTCTTACATCTTTGTAGCCACAACCTCTCGCAATAACTGGGAATAAGAAGTTCTCATGGTTGGCAGCATCTGTAGGTTGGCCACCCACAGAATCGTGAACTCCATTATTGATGATAATATGTTTAAAATTTGAAGGACCATTTTGTCCAATAGTAGCTAAGCTTCCCATATGCATAATAACAGAACCATCACCGTCTAAGCAAAACACCTAAAATAAAAATTATAAAATTTATAACGATTTTAATAAAAGCAAAAATTAATGATTTTTTTTTTTTTTTAAAAAAAAAAAAGAAAGAAATGTAGTGTTCATTAAACAAACATAGCTATAACAGATATTTGCTTAATATAATCATCTACATGGACTTTTATTTTGGTATATTTTATAATAAAAAAATTAGATATTTGTGTTTAAACGTGTAAACATGTTTATAACAAATGAATAGTTATTCACTCCAATCTGTAATGTACTCAATAAAAACGAATTTTTAATTGTAATTTACATCATACAAATCATTGCATCTGGAAGGATAACCAATCATAAACTCAGCACCGTAGTTATTTTGCCATGAAATAGAGCCTTGTAAATATACTCCAGTTTCCTACTAAGACATATTTCACTCTGAATCAGAAGTTTCTACGATTTAAGTCAAAATATATATCACATACATCTGATAGGCAAAGTTTTCAGATGCATCGATTTGCATAAGCTAACCCATATTTAAAAATTAAAATCTAATTTCACATATGTCGAATGGAGTAAAATTAATAATTTCCCTTTGCAGATAATTCAATAATAAAATGAGGGAACTTAAGATCTAAAGTTCCTAGATCAAAGAGCAACCCTTCTCGTTCAGTGTTTGAATGTCACATGATCATTTTTCAATTAGCTCTGAATAGTTTAGTACTGTGGTAGCAAAATGAACTTGAAAGCTAGATATTTCCAAAATGAAGCTGAATCTGTGTTCTGGTACTCTAACATCACATGACTAATTCAATTATTATTGGGTATTATTTAATAGATATTTAAATCTATACATTATTACATACTTTAATCAGTTAAAACATATGATAAAGTTTTCTTATATGACATAAGTTTACCCTGCTACAATATTGAATTTCTGATGATAGGTTCTGAAAAGATCCAAAACAATTTTGGTGTAGAACAGAAAATATGTCAAGCTGACACATGAGGGATTATATCAGACATCTCAATGAGTCTTTTGGAAAAAGTTACAGTCATTATTGGCATGGTTATAATGGATAAACAAATTCAATGAGGAACATCAAATATAAGATGAAAGTGAAGGTAATTGCTGACAGGAGAAAATTATAATTGTAAATTTATAACAACAAAGAAATAAAATTTAATATTGTAAATACAGGAATAAAATAGAGACTAAAAAATGGAAAATAAGCAAAATACATCCTGCCACTGGAATTTCAGAAATGAAGGTAAGTCTTAGCGACTAATAAAAAGATAGGTATTATTGCATCGCAAAAGTGATGAATTTGAATAGAATAGATTAGAACTTTTGACTTACAGTAGTGTAAAAATGACTCAAGAATTCTCTGAAATTTGTATTGATTTAACCATTACAAAAATTATTCTGATCATAGATTTTATTTTGATATATGAATATCCATATGATAAATTGTATAGTAAGCTACATTCCATCTTAATAGCTCGATTCTTTGTAATGAAATTATTAACATTGAGATACAGCATAAAGAGAACAATCTATACTCAGTGTTATAAATTATGAATAGACAGATAATCAACTGACTTATCTCTCAAAAGAAATAAGTAACATTCAAGCATGGAATGAAATGGGGTTAAAACTTTGTTTCAAGGACATTCAACTCACATTGAGTCCATTACTCTCCTACTATACTAATCCACACAGAGTACTATGAATATATTAGTCTGATGATTAGCTGAAATTTACTTTAAACTAACGAATACTTTTTATATGAAAAGACTAAGTAGAAAGTTAACGTGAATATCACCAATGGTGAAACAAAGGAAATCATATTTGCAGCTAGAGATGAAAAAAAGGGCTATATATGGATACAAGATTTCTTACAAAATAAGAATTTTTAAAAAAAGGATGATGTGTATTAAAAATATTAGGAGCAGCTACTTTCACCAACAGATTTGGATACACATTAACCATGTGATATAATGAAATAACATGAATAATTTATCGCTCAGGAGCTCATAATTTATTTGAGCAACGAGACTGACACATCTGGGTTGTAATCCATGGACTTTGTGCTCTAGAGCCAACATACTAATTCATAAATAGCTTAAGCTAAGGAAATGACTGAGCTGAGCTATAACTCGTAGACCTTGTACTAATGCTCTAAATCTTGCAGATAATTATTGATTTGGGCAGAATATTTTAAAGAACAAGCATCACAGTGCCTCAGAAAATAGCAGAAGTGATCCAGAAAAAAAAGGATTTGAAAAATAATAAAAAATAGAAAAGATAAATCAAAAGTAGATCACACAGAAATATACAAGCTGACATATATATATATACACTAATTATTTTAATAAGTATATTAATAATTTTATGGTTTATTAAATACGTAACACTAAGAATATAAATCTATTTCATGAAACAAACAAGTTCAAATACACTACTATGACAGTTTACAAGCAATATCTCCATAGAATCATTTAAATAAACTATTAATAATGCCTACCATTTTCATATCAATGTCAATCTATTCAGTTAGACATCATCATAACTTAAGTTTGCAAACAAAAAAAAAAAACCAACACAACTAAAATAGATATTTGAGCATGTTTTGAAAAAGGTACTTTGCATTGAAGCACAGACTAATAATGGGTCCAATTGCTTTAAAATTAAGGGTATTAACACAATCACAATTTTATCAGAAATTCTGTAGTAGCTCTTCTGTAAACATAAGAGAAACATTGTTTTTAATGACTAAATTCCATCTGTAATCATAGATATAAAATGCAGTGAAAGGTCCCAAAAGCATCAGAAACGAATTTCCAAATAATATAAGATCAAAAATGTTTAGAATAGGTTACACAAAATTGAATATATATATATATATATATCTGTGAATAAGTTGCAATATTTAGTGTCTATATAAATATATGGGACCATAAATAAAGATGGGATTTCACCTTTATTGTTAAAAGGAGGTTGCCTTGACAACAGTTTGAAATTGTTGATTGGTATCTATATTGGGATTATCTAAGAGTTGACTGTTTTTTAATAATTACTTATAAACCCATTTAGCCTTGAGTATTATTACACTTATTTTTTAATACATTCAAAGATCAGCCTTTCAAGCTAATTGTGCATGTGTCTCCTGCGAGTGTTAAATAATGAATGAATACTTCACTCTACAATACAAGATATAGTATTTATGCAGGAATAAAAAGAATCCTCTTATTCCTACGACTCAAATTCTTTTATATGAGCAAATCTGAAGTACTGTTGAGTAAAGTGTGAGAGAAGAATTCTCACTTTAAATTACTATCTACGATGTTGGAATGAATGACGTCATTCATTCCAACATCGTAGATAGTAATTTAAAGTGAGAATTCTACTCTCACACTTTACTCAACAGTACTTCAGATTTGCTCATATAAAAGAATTTGAGTCGTAGGAATAAGAGGATTCCTTTTATTCCTGCATAAATACTATATCTTGTATTGTAGAGTGAAGTATTCATTTATTATTTAACACTCGCAGAAGACGCATGCACAATTAGCTTGAAAGGCTGATCTTTGAATGTATACAATTGTATGCATAGCGTCATATAAAAATAAATGCTTATTTACTTATTTTTTAAGTAATACTTTGGTGCAATTTGTAATGATATAATTGACTACTTATTAGTGTGCATTTAGAACAGGTTATATTTACCTGTTTAAGGAGGTTTATTTAAACTTCTTTGTATCAATAATTTCAATCTCTGTGGTCAAGTTGCAATCTTTAGTGTCTGTATAAATATACGGGACCGTAAATAAAGGTGAAATTCCACCTTTATTGTTAAAAGGAGGTTGCCATGACAACAATTTGAAATTGTTGATTGTTACTTATATTGAGATTATCAAGTGTTGACTGTTTTCTAATGGCTACATATATATATGTCAGTGAACTCTGTCACATGTTAGTCTCCACAAAAAGAGGAAAGTAATTAGTTATTAATAATTACTTATAATTTTATTGTTGCAAAAGTCTATGAAATAATTCTAAACAGACCTTAGTTTTAAAAAAATATCAATAAGTAAACCGGTTTTAGATTTTGTTAGTAATTAATTATTTATATACTTTCAATCAAATAGAAAAAAAATATCAAGAGTATAAAAAAAATCCTTAATTAAATTTTACAGCTTATTTCAAAACTTTTGATTCTTATTACTTCTGTATATTCTTTGAAGTCTAAGTTAAGCTACAATACCATTGGTCAAAGTATGCCAGTTTAACAAATTTAAAAAAAATAAATTTATTAAGTAAAGCAAGAATTTAGTCTTACTTAAATTATTTACAATGCAATTTATAATCAGAAAATTAAATTCAAGAAAGTGAAATATTAGAATATTGTGAAAGAAATTTATCTTGATAATTGCCGATGAAATTTTACAATTCTCAAAAACTATGGAAGAAATGAGAAAGATTTGAATTGACTCTCATATAAATCTTGGAAAATGATAGGAAAGAGCCACATAAATTAATTGGCATTCCACTTGAGTCTTATATGTAAGTTCATAGATATAAGACCAATTCTGTATGCTGGGAACAGAGAAATGAGATAATTTAAATGAAAAAAAAATTTAAAGTATGTGAATGAATACCATAACTATTTAAGATGCAACAAATAATGAATATTCATATAAAATCAGAAAAAATATTAAGTCAAACAACAGTGACATCTTTCAATAAAGATGGCAGATTAAGAAATCAAATAGGTATTGGAAAAAAGTAAAATGAAATTCTGTGATATATATCATTAGAAGATTAGACAGAATAAATAGTGAATTCATTTAAGAATAAGCCATTTTATATTACATTAATGGATAGATAAAGCAGAAGGAGATGAAAGTAAAAATTGTAGATGAGTTGAGAGCATACAAACATTTTTAGGCAGCATGGTAAGAGTCATTCAGACATCAATGAAAACATTTGGGAGAAGTCTCAATTTAATAGTAAAACATGAATGATAACAATAAAGGCATTATAAATATGCATCTGATGTTCCATTAGTATGGACTTATGGGTAAAATTAGAATTACTTTTAATTTTTATTGTATATAAAACAATATTTACTGTTAATTTTTATGGTTTGTAAAAATATAGAATATGTATGTGATGCAAAATAATGTATTGCCTAGAAAAACTGTAAAGATCATTTGCTCTAATTCTGACTTAGCCAGTATTAAGACAACCAAAAATTTTCACTGTTATTCTTAATAAACAACAAAATGAATTAGTGTTCTGTGGATTGGAAATTACAAAAGTTTTTAAAAGTCTGTAAATTTTTTGTATTCTTTCAGATCCAAGACTTCACTTATTTTATAATAATTGCAAGAAAATTATCAAGTTTACAAAGAAGTGCAATAAACAAATATCATATGACCATCTTGCTCATATATGCTGAATAGTGTGAAGAATACTATTGACTACGATCACTCATTTGAGACTTGAATTTAAATTCAAGATTAGTGGTAAACAAAAAAAAATCATGTTTCAATCTGGTTTAGGATTTTTTCAGATAGTTTTCCAAATCCAATGCAAATAAACTATTCATTACTAGTCAGTAACTAGATAATATTAGCTGGAAGGTAAAATAAAGATGGAAAATTCTCACCACCCAGAAAATGTACTTTTGCCCTGTAGTGAGCTATTTACACACTGTTTTGCATGTTTTAATTTATATTTGAACATAAACTGTTATATCTAATTCATTAAAATTTTGCACAAAGAATTCTATTTTAAGATATAGTGTTTAATAATGAATACGTTTTTCACTAAAATGGGTTTTTTATTCAGAATAAAACAGTGTATTTTATACTGAAATCAAATATAAAACATGTGTTATTAATTAGTCTGCCTGTGAACAGCTATGCAGTACATGATGTATGTTGATATTCTTTTGGAATTAATGTTCTTGGCAGAAGAATTTAATGATAAACAAGTACCCTTTATGAATGGAATCACAAATATTTATATCCAATGTTAGTAATAAATCGATTTTACATTCAGATAGATGGAAAACCAGTTTATGTCACTTGAGAGATATAAAACAGAGTGGATTAAACAATTCTTTTTCAATGGATTATAAGCAGGAAATCAACTAACTGGAAACCTAATCCATTAACTCTCATATTCTTAGATTTTTTTTTTCAGGGATTACTGAAAATGATTTGTGGACAATACACCTTTGAAAATCTTGTACACTTTTAGAATTATTGTTATTCATCGAGACATCACAAAAGGGATCATATTCTGGAAATTCAGCAAACAATATGGGATCACTTGTTTACATATCTGGGGAAAATCCTGGCAGACAAATTGGAAATGCAATATTTATATATTCGTATGTAATGAATAACAAATTATCATATTTATATATATGTGTATGGTCATATAGTATCATACCCACTATAAAGGCTTCAAAAAACTATACTCATTGCTATACAAAATTATATTTAAAAGTGAAAAGTTTGGGCCCAAAATCTGTAATAATTTCTAGTTGTTACAGATTTTGAAACAATATAAGAATTTATAGTTATTATTTCAGTTTTCAAACAAATTTGGTAAATGATTAAATTTCTCCCAAATAAATCTTCTTCAAAATATTTGAATAAGGTAATTAAAGATTTTAAGTTATTGCTTACCTATAATGAAATAATATGCCTAAAACAAGGTACAAAAAAAACTGTTACGTTTTATTTTGTTTCATTTATCAAAATGAATATAAAAACCAAAGACACCAACAACTTATGAAATTAAATTTTAATAGGAATCTAAAAGTAATTAAAGATAAGTATACTATTTACAATGTTAAGGAAATGTATTGGTAAATTTTCTACAATAAAATAATATGTATCTATCTAATATGTGCCTCTCCCCTTGCATAATTTACCTCTGAGTTTAAAATCAAGAAACACCATAGTCTTTCTTTTCAGCTATCTGATAGCTCTTAACTGAAATATCAGTTGAGTTTTCTTGAAGGCAGAATGAATGTGTGTGTGAATGAATAGTTTTTTTCTTCTAATAGATATTTACGATCTTGTCAGACAAAAATAAATCATGGCCCTTATTCCCAGGATGCTATAAAGTCATCAACCAAGCCAAGAATTGGTGGTCTAAGGCAGATGATGACTTTTATTTAGGGATTTATAACTGCGGATCCCTTTCAAGTGAAGGAAGATTGCAAGAATTGGAAGAACTGTGAATAACCAATTGAATTAAAAAGTATTAAATGGGACATTATTGGACATTGTGAAATTAGAAGAGAAGATGAGTAACCAATTGAATTAAAAAGTAGACATATACTGTACTATAAAGGAACAAACAGTGGAAGTACAAGTGTAGTAAGATTCATCATAAATAAAAAGTAGAAGAACATCATTGTGGAGATTGATGGTATATTGGATAGAGTAGCAAGATTAATAGCAGATAATTCATGCTTTAGGCCACAATAAGTTTTCATTATGATGAAGAAATAAAGGATCTCTCTCTCTCTCTCTCTATATATATATATATATATATATGTGTGTGTGTGTGTGTGTGTACAAAAAAAATTTAAAATTGTTATGAGAGATTTTAATGCCAGAATTGGTAAACACTTAAAAGATGAAATTATAAGTAAATTAGGTTATGGTAATAGAAATGAGAAAGGACATAGACTTGTGGTGTTCTCAGCAGAAAAAGAAAAACATTATATTAAGAATTCTTTTTTAAAAAAAATTGTTATATGCAAATGGACCTGGAAATATCCAAATGAAGGTACAGCAGAATTTGATTATAATTTGCCTAACAGAAAATATGTATTTCAAGATTGTAATGTTCTTAATAAATTCAACAAAGGAAATGATCATCAATTGGTAACATGTAAAATACTTGTGAATGTAAAACTAGAGAGAAAGACATTATTAAGAAAAATAATATCCACAGTCGATATTCCTAATCTTCAGAAATATAGCAGTGGATTTAAATTAGAACTTGCAAATCATTTTCAAATATTAACAGATTTTGAATATGATTTAAATTTGAATAAATTCAATAGGAAGATAACTGATACACTTTTAAAAACTATAACAAAGATAAGTTGGTACAAAAAAACAGCAATGGACCAATAAAATTTCTTCTGAGCCAAGACACTTTATGAAGAAAAGAAGGAATATGAAAATATATAAAAATGATGCATTAAGAAGGACTGAATATCTCAAATTTTGTAAAGTGATGCAAAAAAAGAGTTGATAATGATATAAGAAAGTATAACTGTGAATTAGCTATGAAAGCTATAAAAGAAAATAAGAGTTTCAAGAGTGTGAAACAACATCTTGGTATTGGTATGAAACTTATTTATGCAATAAGAAAAACAGATGGAACTATTACTAAAAAGAGAGATGACATCATAAAATGTGTAGAAGAGTTCTATTAAGAATTATATGGCAATAAAGAATAAGGAAAAATACTTCCTACAACTACTATATCTTCTGAATTTTCCAAGATTTTAAATGAAGAAGTGAGACATGCAATTAAATTTATAAAGAAAGGAATGCTCCAGGTAATGATGGAATTATAATTGATATCTTAAAAGAAGCAGATGAAATAGAATAAAATTTGGCAAAGTTATATATCAAATGCTAAATGATAAAGATGTACCAGATTATTGGAAGAATAAAGTTGGATAAAGAAGATATTAGAAATTACAGACCTATCAATCTTTCATCAGGTCTATACAAAATTTTTACCAAAATAATTACACCTCATCTACAGCAAATTTTAGCCAACAAAAAGAACAGGATTGGTTTTAAAATGGTTTACATCCAAGTAGGCAATGAATATGAGTTGGTATTATGCTTTGGATTGTAGATTATGAAAAGACATTTGATTCTATAAGCATTTTTTCAGTGATTAAAGCATTGAATCATCAAGGTATAGATCAGGATATTGTCATATTCTGAAGAATATTTATAAAAATGCAACAGCAAAAATTAGATTACGTAATTATAGGAGTAAGATTAACATTGAGAAGGATATAAGACAGGGTGATTCCTTATCTCCAAAACATTTTGCAGCAGTTTTGCAATAAGTATTTTGTGGATTAAAATGAAAAGCTAAAGAGTGAAAATAAATAGAGATTATTTAAATCATCTAGATTTTGCAGATGCTGTAGTTGTTTTTGTAAATAATGCTTTAAATCTTCAAAAAATGTTGCAATAGTTATCAGATAAAAGGAAGAAAATAGGATTAAAAATAAATGTTAAAAAGACTCAATTTAATTTTCAGTGCATTTTCTCAAAAGATGGAAATAAAGATTGATAATGATGAGTTAGAAAAAGGTAACAGTTACAAATACGTTGGTCAGATTATTACTACAGATGGAAACATAATGGATGAAATTAATCATAGAATTAAACTTTGTTGGAGTGCTTTTGGTAGAAATAACTTAATATTAAAAGGAAATATGCCTATATGTTTGAAAAGGAAGGTTTTTAATAAATGTGTTTTACCAGTTCTTACTTATGAATCTGAGATGTGGACACTTAACAAAATAGCAATACAGAGACTTCAGACCACACAATGAAGTATCGAGAGATGCATGTTAGGACTAATGAAGTGATCAAAAATGAAATACATGGATGAGAAAACAAACAAATATTATTGACAACATTAAAAGAATTAAGAGACTGAAATGGTGTTGGGCTAGACATATTGCTAGAAAAGATTATGATAGATGGACAGTTGAAATCTTAAACTAGATTCCAAGAAATTATAAAAGCCCTAGAAAAAAACCACATGTGAGATAGATGGATGAAATAACAACATGTGCTGGCATGATGTGGAGAAGATAGCCTCAATATCAGAAAAAATGGATTGAACTTGGAGAGACCTTCATCCTGCAGTGGATTAAATATTTGAAAATGATGATGACAACATATCTGCAAGTCGACTTGATAATTCATCCTTTTTAAAAATATAATATTTATATTACAATCAACAATTATTGATATACCTGAAACCAAAATTCTCTGCCTGATTATAAACTGAAAAAAAAAATCTGTCCTGGATTCAAAGCTAACTCATCGGCATAGCAGCCTAATGTGCCAGCATTGCATCATGTAAATACCTATTAACATATTTTCCTAACATCTATCTACATCAGTTAATAATATTTATTTACAAATTATAAAACATACAGAAATACTTTTATATAATCTACATCAAGTTTTTCATACCTGCCTTCGAGGCTTATAAAGAGAAATACCCATTGCTATAGTTGACGCATGCCCCATGGAGCCAACAGTTAAAAAGTCACGCTCATGTCCTTGATTTTTAATTGCTCTAAAAAAAGACATGTAATTGCATAATTTACCATCTCTTGACATATACATCTATCTACCAAATAGATAAAAATGAATTCATTCTCAACTAAATCTGCTCCAAGTGGCTACAATTGAAAATGGATTTATTTTCGTCTTCTTTGTAGAGGCCAATATTAGAATTATTTAATTAAATGTAGTATACATAACATTTGAAGACTTCACTACTCCAAAACTACTTATATTATATACATACATACACACACAAAGATAAAACCATATTTAAATAAATTATTTCAGAGGGAAAACTTAATTAATAACTCTTTAAAGCACTATTCATCATGCTTGCTAAACTGATGTGTGCTCAGAGTTTTGGTTCATTTTCATCTTTATTTTACTTTCTATCTAAATATGGTTTCATATCCATTTAATAACAATAGTTAACCAAAGTGAATGGATGGCTTCCTAAAATAAAAATCCTATAGTAAAAACTTAAATCTGGGCCAGATAAAGCTGAGAAACCTTTTCAAGTTTTATGTGGCTCAAATTCAAAGTTATTGGTATGAAGATATATAGGCTCAGATTCAAATTCAAAGTGAAGATATATAGGCTGCTACACCATTGTATACATTATGAGGCCATGATTTATATTATTTTTGCTTCAAACTCCTTTGCATGTATCATATATTATGGTCAATAGTTTATGTTTTGTATTGCTTACTGCATTGTAGATGTATAGTACATTACAACACACACATGTATTCATAACATGAATGAATACTTGTGAGTTCCAGTAAACTAAGTTGGAGCCCATGTTTTTTATAAATTTACAGTTTCAGGACCAACAGAAAATTGTTCACAAAAAATAGCTATTTTCTAGGAAACATCATATTTAAACCACTAATCATCACATGATTGCCATTTCTTATGCTTGCACACAACTGTTATTAAAACAGGCAAAACTCTCCTTACAGTAATGCCACTCAGTGCCAACCAAAGTAATCAATGGATGCCAGAAGGCTTGTGCACAAAATCCCCATCTAGTGCCTACTCATCCAAGATCCCCAGACTAGTTTCCATCTTGTGGCCTTCATCAGTGAGGAGCCTTGGATCTGAGAGCACTGCACCTATAAGTCTCCTCACTGATGAAGGCCACAAGCCAGAAACTAATCTGGGTATCTTGGATGAGTAGGCAATAGATGGGGATTTTATGGACAAGTCTTCTGGCATCCATTGATTTGGCTGGTACTAAGTGGCACTACTGTATGGAGAGTTTTTTTAAATATCATATTTAATATTAACATTTTATTTCTTATTATTTCTGTTATATTAAAAAAAAATCATTGTGGAAAAAATTAATTACAAGAATTATGCTTTGTTTTTTATTAATTTTTTAACAGTAAAATGAATAATATATATACAATATTTACATTTTATTCATGTTGGCAGTGTGGTTGCACAAATCCAGCTGACCTTCTCCCCATCTAATTGACATTATATCTCTACCCCAGAAGCAAATAAATCTGAATGCAGTCAAAATGTAATGTTAGAACCCTCAAACCACATTCCTTTACAAAGAGACATTCTGTTTAAACAAGATTTCACATTGAGATCACCATTGTGGGAGTGTTTCAATGCAAAGTTTTATATTGTGATATCATGACTATTAAAGCATACTTTTCCAGAGGACAGGACCTTGCATCTTTGGACATGCTCTGCTATATCCTATTCAATGACAAGAAAATCCAAAATATTGATCATGATGATAATTTACCAAAAAAAAAAACTCTTGGTGAAAAGAAACGCACTGAATTGAAAACCAAAAAGTATGTCAATATTAGGAGCATGTCATCACTTCCATGTAATAATATAAGTAAAAAAAAAAAAAATTCTTCATGAAATTTATTGGAATTTATTCCTTTTTTTAATTTAACAATTGATTTATTAGTTGTTTTTTAAATTTAACAACTAATACATCTTTGGGAGAATGTATGCCCCCAAAAAGTTATATTTATCAAAAATACGAGTTACCAACTTGTTTTACTGGAAAACTCACAAAAACCCACAAATGTTTTTATGTATATAGTATGCACATACAAATTAATATTATAGCATAAATAAAATTTAAAAAAAATTAATAATAAATTGAGTTATTCACATAAATATTTGCTTTGGGTGTATTCACTCTATTCATATTCACTCAAAAAATAAAATAGTATTCACTTATTTACACACAAAAAAAAACTTACTGAACAATATTTTTTTTTAATAATAAAAAAAGCTGCAAAGTGTTAGAAGTTGGCATTCCTGAGATGTTGATATATGAGAATAATTCAGTTTGATTACAATTAAATATATACTCGGGAAGATATCTTTTTTTTTTCAAAAACTTTTTCCCTATGGAAACACAATAGCAGTCTCTTTCTCAGCATATGTGGTCTCTCAAACTGCATTGATGTTTTTAAATCCATATTAATTTCAGAATCTATATAGTTATTCCTATTTGCAGTTACCCATTTCAGATTTTTAAATAAATTATTTACACAAACTTTAAGCTTTCTAATGCAATACAAAAGAATGTATCTGGTTCTTTTTTTTTCTGTAATTTTTATTTTTTCATTAAGAAAATACTTTATAAATTTTTGTAAATGTCATAAAGCTTCTATATTTTGTTTTTCACCTTTTTTTTTTTTTTACAAATGTTGATATAATACAATGTAAGATAGAGTGGATGACTGTAGGGGGATTGAAAGTTTGTGTTCAAATCCCACTTAATTAATCTAACTTATATATATATTACACGTGTATTTCAATATTACATATCAACTTTTGTAAATGAAAATAAAATATATATCCTCTCAACATAATCCAAATAAACGTTATTAATAAATGTGTCCATGGATATCTAAATTGTAATGTTTAAAGTTTTGAATTTAGTGAATGCACTTCACGACAAAAAAAAAAAAAGACTTTTGCTATATAATAAATTTTACTAAAATTATAAATTTTAGTGTTTTTAATTTTTGTTTATTTATATTTTTTTCTTTTATTTATTTACTTTTTTTTTTTTTGGTTAGCATATAAATGAAGTAATGTATATTGATACAGTTCATATCATAACTGCATTATGCACACACACACTCATAGATATAGTATTCAAAATTAGAAGTCATTCACAAATAATTATAGCTATTCTAACTGTAGAAAGAAAAATAACAAAACTTTAAAAGTGAGCTTTGCAATGACTATACAAGCTAACCCATGAACCCCATCTATTATTACTTGCTACTCCTTTATTCTAATTATATCATATCATTACAATTCTATCTTTTAATTTATTCTGAATTATATTTTTACTTTTGCAATACTTCAACATGTTATCTAATTACAGCTCTCTATTGTATTTTATTTATAGCTGTGTCCCCCAATAAAAGCACTCAATTATACACTCCTTTAATGTCTACAAAATAATCTTCCTACTGCAAAAATGATTGTTTTGTTTTTTTTCACAAAATCATGCTCAAATTCATCCTACAATATTTTTAAGAAATATTGTGCTTTTCATCCATTTCCAAACTCCAATGTAATGAAGATATATCCTACAAATATATATTCAGTATTGTCATTACCCAGCAATATGAAAGACATATCAAATGGTCTAGTAATTTTGTAATTGGATTTTCAGAATACTGTGACAAATTACCCTTGATATTAATCAAATGCAATTGTTTGGTTGCAACAGCCTTCCAATCTGCTAACAGTAAAAATTTTAACAAATTTTATATATAAATACAACATAAGCATAATATAATTTACTTGTGTTTAACATGATAAACAGAATAGCTTAGTAATCAATAACTCACTAATATATATATATATGAACACTAGATGGAGCTTTACCAATAGCCCACTATCAAGCTTTGTTTACATAAACGCTGAGAGAGATAGAATTCAATATCGCTTTCAATTATTTCCAACCTTTAAACAATGGTTTCAAGCTAGTTGGCTCACATCAGTAAAGGGTAGGAAGACTAGAAACTATACACACACACACACACACACACATATATATATATATATATACACCTTGATTAATGAAACAAATGCTGTTAATAAATATTTTAGCTCATTTTACATAGGCTGAGAAATCTAGTAAGTAAACTAAAACAATGCTGAAATATTTATTAATAATGTTTGGTTGATTAGTAAAGACTGGAAATTACATATAATGTTGGATAAAAATGCAGTATTAATTATATATCCCAATCAATATACTTCTTTTGCTCTTATATATAATTCAAAAACTACAAAACAATTTAGAATAATATTCAGCATAACATAATTAATTCACACCACTTTATAATTAAACTAAATATGCTTCCAGTATCAAGTGTTATATCTATAGCTATCAACTTTAAAGAATCCATACTTATATGTCAGCATTTCTTTAAGTAAATGCCTAATGGAATGTTCACATAAAAACATGATTTTCTTTGGAGTGACACCAATAATTGATAAGTAATAATCTGTAAACTAAGAATATGGTTTCTAGTATTAAAAGTATATTTAGATAAAACTAAACTGTGAAGCTGTATATTATTAATTAAGTTCTAAAAGATGATATTTTAAGTTGTATTACATTGTTTTTATTGTATTAACAAACATTAATATTATTTTGATGTAAATTAATCTCTGTGCCACAATCGGTTAGCGCGTTCGGCTGTTAACCGAAAGGTTGGTGGTTCAAGCCCACCCAGGGATGAGTTAGATTTTTACTCTCTTATTAATTTACATCAATATATATATATATTGATATTATTTTATCTTACATCATCTGAAGAATTTCTTTACAGTCCTTCAAACAGCAATGTTAATTTTATCAAACATCTGTTTTATCAAATATTGCTGTTTTAAAAGTCATAAGTTTCCATTGATGGCATAAGTCAAAATAAATGTTATTTAATATATATAGAATATTCTTCATTTCTAAACTCTATTATATTGCAACTATCCTCTATTATAAAATCTTTTAAACCATCTCTTCATTTTCTTCAGATGCACACTGGAAATGATTGATATATTTTTGCATTTATATATTGTATTTGCAATTCATTTAATTTAAAAGCTTAAATATATTTGTAATTAATTATTTGTATACATTTATAGTGTTTAACCTATTAATATGATGTCATACACATTTGGCCCATGGTAAGGACAATTTCTATTGACATTAACCATCCAGTGTGACAGCCATAATATATATTTAATAACTGATAATAGTCCTGGAGAAACATTTGTAATCAATCAGATCTTATTAGTATATTTTTCATTTTTGAAATTTATTACAAGTGCTCACCAGTATTAAAAAAACCTGTCAGATCATCCTCTGTCACAGATGAACTGCAGACATGAAACACCTAAATTCCCACATATCTGAAACATTAGTCAATCTTTACATTTATACATGGAAAGTATGAATTGTTTGATTTTAAATTTTGAATATTGTTGCATGTCAAAGATTTAAAAAGTTTTTAAAATGTCTTTGCACTGGATATTTTAGTTTATAATATATTACATAATTATTTGGCTATTAATTAAATTTTTAATTACATACCTGTGTTCAAACAATTCTCTTGATAACATTCCAGTAGTGCTGACTATTACGTCTCTGTCTCCCAATGAATCGGCAATAACTTTTAAAGCGCCCTCTCGATTTAAAGGAAACCTTATAATAAAATTACATAAAAGGATCGATTTTTATCAATAAGAAATTGTATTTTTAGACTATTTATGAAAAATATTCCAATACTTAAATAATATTTTATGAGATAATATATATTCATATTTCTTTTTTTTTTAAAAAAATGTGTTTTAATTTCTTAACAAGGGGGTAGGGTGAAAAAATACTGTTATATTAAGATGATTGTGTTGTATCTCTCTTATTTTTAAAAATTCTATTGAATTGTATGATTAATTATTAACTTCTTTTAATAAATTTTGTTGTTATTTATAAATAATTCTCTTTAAAGTATCATGTCGATTGATTTTTGCCATTAACAGGTAATGCAAAGGTGTGGTTTAATCTTAGCAATGGGATTCTCTTTTAGATCAAAAGATATGCAGTTCACTTATTATTAATTAAAATATTCTCTAGCAACAAACTTGCTTTTTCTTTTCTTTTTACACATTAACAAATTTGTAGGGAAAAAACTTCAAAAGTACAACTTGGAAAAAATCTCATGATTTTTTAAATACATAAAAAGAAATGAATAAATAAATCCTGATGTTACTTAGCAGGTGTGATAATGGTTTACTTTGTTATTGACTTTATTTTTTTTTTAAAAAAATACTTTTTTAGTTTTTCAACAAACAACTAATATATTGCTTACATTATATTATTTCTCTGAATAAGAGTAAAATATTGTAATTATAATTATATAATGGATTATTTCCATCATCTAATATTAATTATAAAATGTTTACAAATTTTCAAACTGTATTTAAACTCTTCCAATACATTTAGCATACAGATTAGTATATGACACGACATTTTTCGTGGTATTATCTTTTCTTCGGGTGCTGCTGGCCTTATTATTAGCATGGGAATCGAAAACGTTTAGATTCATGAATATTGAATTTAAGATGATACTCTAACCATTTAAACAATTTTTTTTTGACAAAGGCAACAGTCAGTAGAAGTATCATATTTTATCTATAAAGTTTTTACCTGATTTTTCTACTTTTTTTCTTAAGGGCAAAGTCAATGAGTGGTTTCTCATGAGGTCATTTGCCATTATCAGGTAAGTAGCTTTTTTAAATTTCCTTATTTGTACTTTTTTCTCCCTGGTCAATATTAAACAATTCAAAACAAAGCAAAACTCTCCATATAGTAGTGCCATCTTGTGCTAACAAGAGCAATCAATGGATGCCAGAAGGCTTGTGCATATTCTGGCATCCATTGATTCCTATTGTTATCACAAGATGGCACTACTATATGGAGAGTTTTGCTTTGTTTTGAATTGTTTAATAACAATTATGTGCTAATATGAGATAGTGATCATGTGGTGTTTTCTGGTCAATATTACGGTCTTTTTCCTATTGAAACTTTGTTCATTAGTACAAGCATGGTCTGCAGCTTGAGATATTTGTTATTTTCTTTCTAATCTCAGTTTCTGCTCTTTCAATTGTTTTACAATGGAGTAATTAGTTTTACCAATAGATTTCCACAGATTGTAAGTTTTTTTATTTTTCAGCATTTCAAGTTTAGGTTGTGTAGAGATTAAGGTTCTTTATAATGTATTGTAACTTTATCTTTATTATTGCATTGCCAAATCCATATAATATTAATATCATTTACATTTTTTATTACTTTTTACAATGCTTTTTTACAGCCCACTATTGACAGTTTCGATTGCCCCAGCAATCTTCTTCAGAACTATATCAAACACAATACAAATACATGAATATAAATATAAATGAACATATTTCAAACACAATATCTTCATTTATATTTATTTTCTTGTATTTGTATTGTGATTGTTATAGTTCTGAAGAAGATTGCTGGGGCAATTGAAACTGTCAATAGTGGGTTGTAAAAAAGCATTGTAAAAAGTAATAAAGAACATAGATGATATTAGTTCTTTATATTGCTATGAAAATATATATATATATATATATATTTAATTCCTGTTAAAAGATGGCAAGCTACACTTATATGGATGGCATTTCTATAGAATAACTTTTCATCTATCCTGAATGATTTGGCAAAGTAGTAGATTGATAGACTGAATAGTTAAAGTTTCTGGTCTGAAATTTAATCCATCAAATTTTGAACAGTAAGCATTTAATTATTTTGTCTCAGTACAATAATGATATATTCAATAAATAAAGATTGCAGAATCAAAATTTAACCTGTCATTTCAGCAATCCAATAATCCCATGATCTCTTGAGCAACTAACTTAATTATCAAGCCAATTTTTGTCAATTTTTCTGTTCTTTTTTAACCACCAACTTTACAAAGTTTTATATATTCTTTATATGGATTACATCTTTCCATAATATAGCAAAATAACATAATTTCAGCTTGATCAGAACTAATCTGATTGAATATCTACTTATTTTTGTAGCTGTCCATGGTATTTCCCAAAGTATTTACATTCTTTACAGTCAAAACATATTCAATGCATAAATAGATACAGAAAGTAACATGGTTCAAATAATCCTGTTTTTTTTTTTTTGAAAGGTATACTCATATATTTAAAGGTATTTTCCATTCTTTTTACCCACAATTCTGCCAGGCATTGATAATTGACAATTTGTCCATAAATAATCCAAAAAGAAAGAAAACTACTAATGGCTTCTATGCTTTCATAATCAATTTTAAAGTCATCTGTTTTTATCATTATAAATTTTATCTTCTTTATATTTATCCATATTCCTGTGATTTTAGTCAGTTCTTTTGGACTTACTTATTGAATATTCATTTTCTACTATAGATGAGATTATTTCAATAATTTTTAAGATTATTTTGTCTATCAATCTTGTCACTGGACTTATCTTCATTAATATTCATTAATACATCAAACAATGCACTTCAATATAACAATCATTAATAAATGTCTTAGATTCTTCCTTTCTAAGAAAAAAAATATTATTAGAATGATGTCGATTCAGTCTCACAATTATTTATAATGGCTGATGAGCATAATCATAATAAATGATATCTTGTTAACTGTGGGGTTTTTTTCCATGTGACAAAGCATTGGCCGGGAAGCGAACCCGGGACAACTGCTTGTAAGGCAGCTGTGCTAACCACTCGGCCACCAATGCTTGACCCTGCTAAGGCAATATGTAATTTTGCTTATACTGAATGTTTCTTGAATATATAAATAGAGGGATTTGAACTCAGAATTTTTCAGTCTACTCATCCTCCACTCTATCTCAAGCAACTGACACACATGACCTCACATATGAGAAAAAGATACCTGATACCCAATGTACATATTTTGTGCAGAACCAGCTCTCATCAGTTTAGACAGATCATAATCTCTGACACATATATACAATCAGTACTCAGTTTATATTAAGATAGTAATTCCTCAAACTTTAAGAGACAGGCTTCAATTTTTTCATCATTTCAACTATTCAACTATCAATTTCATTGAAAAACCAATGATGGGAAAATCAAAGCCCTTGCTGGATTTGATATGTACGACTATAATATCAAATCCAACAAGGGTTTTGAACATTCTATCATCAGTTTTTCAATAAAATGGATGGTCGAATAGTTTGAAAAAGTGAAAAAATTGAAGCCAGTCCATCAAAGTTTGAGGAATTGATATTTTAATATAAACTGACACTGATTGTATATATGTGGGGGAGATTATGATCTGATCCAAATGATGAGTGCTGATTCTGCACAAAATACATATGTTGAGGATCGTGTATATTTTTTCACATGAGTATGACCATAAGTATTGTTTGCTTAAGATAGAGTGGAGGATGAATAGACTGAAAATTCCTGAGTTCAAATCTTTCTATTTACATATATAAAAACATTCAGTATAAGCAAAATCACATACTGTCTTAGAATTATTGATTGGTAGGAAAATAGATTACATCATGGTATAAATTCATCCCATCCTTTTTCTGTTAATATATAAAAATATGTAATGTTCGATAATATGAGGGATTAGAGTGATGTAATGTCTATATGAGTATGACTATAATATAAAATCCAACAAGGGCCTTGAGTGTTCCATCATCATTTTTGCAATGAAATTGATGGTTGAATAGTTGGAAAGATGAGAAGACTGAAGCCTATCCATAAAATTTTAAGGAATTACTATCTTAATACAAGGTGAGCACTGAGTGCTGCTGGTTTTGTACAAAATATGGACATTGGGGATTATATCTTTTTGCATGTATGTTGTCATGCATATTAGTTGCTTCAGAAAATGGAGGATGAATAACTGAAAAATCCTGATTTCAAATCTCTCTATATAAATAGTTTTTTGGCTAAAGTTGAAAAAAAATTAGTTATAACCCTTCAATTATTGCAATGAATTACAGAAAAAAAAAACTCTTCAATATCTACCCAAATTTTTTTAGCATATCAATGAGCATTTTTCTAGAGATAACTGAAATAAATAGAAAACACTAATTATTATTTTTTAAATTATAGAATATAATTAAATTTTCATTTGATTATTTTGTTTATAATACTATTCTCATATCTGCAAAATCAATATCCACGATAACTCAAGGGTTAAAAACAAAATTCAAAAATAGATATACCCATTTGTATAAGTGCCATCATAAATCAAATTTTTGTCCACTGTTTCTTCATCTGGACACTCAACATGCACTCACCCATGTGGTTGTTTTCTCTTTCTCTTTCTTGATTTGTTATATTATAGTCTTTATCATAGCTGCATTATTTTACTTGAATATTAAACTTTTTGTTGATATCTCACATTTTAAAAAATTAAGTTGTAGCTTATGTGGGAATATATATGTTTATAATAGAAAAAAATATTTAGAAAGTTCACTTGGAAAGAAATTTAAGTGATGAATTATATCTTCAAAAATTAGCACATCGAATCCCATAACTCCCAGATTTTGTTTAATATACATAATAAAATTTGCACAAAACTTTGAAATTAATTCTACAATTTTCAATATATATATAATGAATAGAAATGAGGAGAAAATATCCTATAAGAAATAGCTTTCTGGATTTAAATCCATATAAGAACTTGGGTTTGAAGTAAAAGAGGACCCTAGACCTCTTTTATTTTAATAATCCCCAACAAAAAAACTATTATACGTTTATGAGAAAAACTTGTTTGGCCTCAGAAATTGTTAATTAATAGTAATTGGTTACTTCTTAGTAACATCAAATATTAGTTTCTCTTTATTTAATGGATATTATCTCCTCATTTCTATTCATTATTATAATAACAATCCATATAAACATTTAATTCAATATATATATATATAGTCAAAACAATACAATAATTAATACAGTAAACAATATTTTAAAAACAAATATATACTATAGTTTAATAGAAGTACTTTCAACTATCTAAGTCGTCGTTCTCAACTAAATTCAAACTCTATTACAAAAAAAAAGTTACAAATGTATACAAAAACAATTACATCATACATCAATTTTCCCACAATTCATTAATTTTTATATTACTACTAAACTATAGTATATATTTGTTTTTAAAATAATGTTTACTGTATTAATTATTGTACTGTTCTGAATAATTATATATATTTTATTAGAATTGGAATACAAACATTGATTAATTATATATATATATATGAAAAACAAAAACACAAGTTAAAACTTGCTAATGCTTGTATTTATGACAATAGATGGCGTTCTACCAAAAACACCATCAAGCGTAAGTTTGTTTACATAAACTTCAGAGCAAGCATTCACTATCTCTAACTTTAGTTACACCTTCAGATCATGATTTCAAGCTATTTGCTATCATCAGTAAAGGACAGGAATAAAAAAATACAGGAATAAGAAAATAGATTCTAACACAAACGCTAAGCGTTTATGAAACAGTTTCTATTCAGCTTGCAAGTGTGAATCTTTTAAACACATAATGTCTTCAAACTCAGCATAGCAAGCCACATAGCTACATGGGTCTGATATCAGTTCAGCATCACCACATAGTAGAAGCCTCTGCAATATATATCATTGCAAGAAAGATCTCAAAGGTACATTTATGAAAAACAAAAACACAAGTTAAAACTTGCTAATGCTTGTATTTATGACAATAGATGGCATTCTACCAAAAACACCGTCAAGCGTAAGTTTGTTTACATAAATGTCAGAGCAAACATTCACTATCTCTAACTTTAGTTCCACCTTCAGATCATGATTTCAAGCTATTTGCTATCATCAGTAAAGGACAGGAATCTTATTCCTGTCCTTTACTGATGATAGCAAATAGCTTGAAATCATGATCTGAAGGTGGAACTAAAGTTATTCCTGTCCTTTACTGATGATAGAAAATAGCTTGAAATCATGATCTGAAGGTGGAACTAAAGTTAGAGATAGTGAATGCTTAACTCTGACGTTTATGTAAACAAACTTACGCTTGACGGTGTTTTTGGTAGAATGCCATCCATTGTCATATATATATATATATAACATTTGTAGTCAGCTTATAGCATAACTGCCACAATAAATAGTATTTTACAGTTAAAATTTATTAATATATTAAAAATTATAGAATTAATTCCAGTGTTTAGTTTTATTATATATTACTGTCTGGTATCATATATGTGTACACAGTGGAGCCATGAAATATGCTATATTTTGTTCCAACCCCTCTTCATGTTTAATGTAAGTAGCATATAATAGCTCACATTTTGTTGATAAATAGTGATTAGAATAGGAAATATATTATTTATTATCACAACTGTATAGTACTTTTTAACACACACATATATATATTTATATATATATATTTCAAGATTATAGTATAAACAAAATTTTTAAAATGTGTATTATTTATTATAAAAGCATTTACTATTTATAAATAATTGTATTTAATATTATATATATATATGTTGCTGAGTGTGTATTCACTCATTCATTCACTGAAACATTAAAAAAAACTGCTGTATTTTAATTTTTACCCACATTAATTTTCTTCCCAAAGCATGTCAATGGTACCACCTATTGACAGAAATTTTTTTTTAAAAAAAATATCACTAATTTTATATATATTTTATTTATAATATTTTAATTTCAAAAAATTTCTATACATATCACAAGATCTCAAAATTTGGCAAATTGAAAGATTGTTAAGCTTGGCCATTATCTCCATCATGCTTTTGATGTGCCTAGTTTTATGATATTATTTGGGGAAAATAATTTTGGGGGAAAGTTTATTAAGATTCATGATTATTTTTGTACAATAATTATTAAGAATCAAGAATATAAATTATTTATCTACTTTATATGAAAATCTTTTATTTTTATAAATAGAACTTATATTTGTGAACAATGCAAATTACCTAGGGGGCTTTTACAAGCTGTTTACTAACATTATTTGTTAAAATATATTGCAATACTGTAAAAATTATTTTAAACTTTTAAAGCATAAATTAATAGATTTTAGATATTGATATTTATTCATTCACATTTCAAAAACAAATATTAAATAAAAAAGATTTTATTTGTTTTTGAAAAAAATCTAATCCTCTCTAAGAATTGAATGATGAAATATTGCTTTTTTGTTTGATCGTGATATAATTTTATTCATATTTAAAGAAATCTAATATGATTTTTTTTTAGAATTTACTTTGTTTCTAAACAAAAATATCTATCAAATGAAGTCACATTTATTATATTCTGATAAATAATAATGGTTTAATGTTAAATTTTACATTTAAAGCTTACTACTAGTGAAAACAATTAAAACTGTCACAATCTTAGGCAATGTGAAAGTATTAAATTAAAGTAAATAGGAAATGTTTTAACTTTCATAGTTATTAAATATTCTTTAGATAATATTCTTTTTCAATAACTTTTTATAGAAGCAAAATAATGATTTTGTTATCAAGAAATTATAATTTTTCTAATTATTTTTGATGCTTTTAAAACAGTTTTAACTTTTAGTATGATCTAAAATTTTATAAAACTTTTAGTATTACAATCAGAAAATATTTTATATGCAAATACAGCACATCAAATTCACAAAAGATAATAAAGGAAAAATAATATGTATGTGCTTTCAACACAAAATGAAGAAATTGTATTAATATATAGAATCAATATTAGCTCAGAGACGATAAAATGGTTACTGAATATTGCAATTTTAGTGATTTTTTTTTGTTTGTTTACATTTTTCTTTGAATAACATATAATTGAAATTGTGTAGTTAAATATAGCATAGTTTGTGGGTCCAATCTATTGTTATTTTGAGAAAGAAATTGAAATATCATGGCAAGAATAATATAAATAATCCTCAAAACATGTGTTTTTTATGGGTATAGAAAATATAAGTTGAAAAAATACAATGTTTTTCACCATATTTGAAAAAAAATCATTGCCATCTGTGATATTGTAGTGTTGTATAATAACTAAAGGAAATATAAGGGATAATAAGAATATCACTATGATTAGGATATTTATTGCAACAAATTGATTTGAATAAGAAAAGTTGTAGATGATATTTTTATATGTAAGCAAATATTATATAATATACATATAAATAAAGGGATTTGAACCTAGGATTTTTCAGTCTATTTTTGTCCTTCACTCCATCTCAAGCAATGAATGCACATGACCACATACATATAAAAAAGATAAATGATCTGCAGTGCACATATTTTGTGCAGGACTAGCACTCATCAGTGTGACCAGATTGTAATCTACCACACATATATATAATATGCTTGGTTTATATTAAGATAGCAATTTTTTAAACTTTTCTGGGCAAGTTTCAATCTTCTTACGCTTCCAACAATAAAGTTTAAGGAATTGCTTTCTTAATATATACTGAGCACTGGGAAAATATGATCTGGTTCAACTGATGAGTGCTGGTTCAGCATGAAGTACATATATCGGGGAGCATGTATCTTTTTTGCTAGTATGTGATCATGGGTATCAGTTGCTTGATATGGAGTGGAGGACAAATGTAGACTGAAAAATATTAAGCTCTAATATCCCTCTACTTACATATATAATAAACATTCAGTCTAAGAAAATTGTACAATATACATGTGTGCATACATATATATATATATATAATGTGAAAGTGTTGGAAGTATACTAGGTGCAATAAATTTTACTAAATTTAAATTCTAACTTAGTAATTTCTTTTACATTAATGAGTATATGCATGTATAGTAATAAATATTTCCATAATTATATCACATGTGATAGTAAGCTCAAATGCATTTTAATATATCAACCATTATCTATTTTGAAAACATCACTGTATACATATAATATATATAATCTTGCCACAACTATTATATACATAAACCAAAAGTTTAAAGATAGGTTTATGGCATTCTTATTAAAAGTGGTAGAGTTTGTACCATGTCCATATTGGAGAGGGAATCGAAAGCTATTTAAAATAATTTTCCATCTTACTTCTTGAATTCTCTATGATCATGAACTAACTACTTACTATTAATACTCATTAAATAATTTGGGATTTATACGTAAGTTTTAAAGTATTACCTAACCTAAGTATTATATAAATACTAGATATACATGAGTTAATGCTTAGAATGTACTTCTACACATTGGAGCCTATTATAAAACTGCTTTCAATGAAGTTATTTTAATAATGAATAAAATTAGATATGTGGAAATACAGTTATGTAAATTAAAATTAATATTTACTAAGGCTGTAAACCTTAAGAATATGCGCGTGAAAATACAAATATGTGAGTGAAAATGCGAAGGTAGGGACCTCTACAGATCTTAACCACAAGCTTATGCTTTGGAAGCACACGCATATTCTTAAGGTTTACAGCCTTAGTAAATATTACTTACGTAATCAAGTAATCAATGTGCATTTAAATAAATTTATAAGTTAAGATTATAATTTGATAAAATTTTAAGATGTTATAGATATATAACAATTATAATATTACACCTTTATTTTTCTTATTGTATTTCCAAGTCCATATAATATTAATATCATTTATGTTCTTTATTACTTTTACAATGCTCTGAAGAAGATTTCTGGGACAATTGAAACCGGCAATAGTGGGTTGTAAAAAGCATTACAAAAGTAATAAAGAACATTAATGATATTAATATTATAATATTATAGTTAGTAATTTTAGAAAACTATTATGTGTAATTTAATTTTTGATGAGAGAATGGGTAATAGTAATCTTTCTCCAGCTTTTTTACATAATGTTGAATGACATGAGACTGATCTAAATAATTACCTTTTAGTAATTAAAAAATTTACTAATCATAAAGCAATCACTATTTTTATTGCTTAGGTTTATTTTAAATTCTACTTATCAAAATACTATGTTTTTAATAATTTACTTATTACGAAATACTTTAAATATGTAACACTTGATTTGCAATTCAAATAGGATTATTCGTAAAACAGATAAAATTTAACACATCTTTTCTTTTTTCAGCTAAAAAAAAGAGTTCAAGTGAACAAATTATTATGTAATTCCAAAGTTATTAAAACTTAAAATATTGCCTACTCTTTAAATTCACATTTCTCAAGCTTGATTATTTTGTATCAAATCAATTTCTTAAGATGTTTAAGGTAGACCCTTGCCATACTTTGAGATCTGGAGAATTCAGTAGCGATGCCAATAAAATATTCTTTTGTATGTTAAGATTAATTGGCTTTTTTGGAGTAATCAATATCTACAAAGTATTTTTTTTCATGTGTCAAAGCATCGGTCGGAAAGCAAACCCGCAAACCCAGGTCAACTGCTTGTAAGGCAGCTGTGCTGACCACTCGACCACCAAAAGTATTTTTGATATCAATTGTTTTTAACAAAACAATAGATGAGTTTTTTCATTTACACACACCTTGTATTTTCAACAGCATTTTTCTCTAGTGTATTCCAGTGCCACCTATTATAAACAAGTAATCAATTAACATAAAATGGTAGTGCCATTATATCCATGTCCATAGGCTAATATCTGGAATGCCTTCTTCTTTGGATTTAAAACTGAAATTTATAGTAGATAATTCTGAAGTAGAATAAAATAATTATGTCATCGTTGTATTCCCTAATGCATTTTGCTTTTTGACATTTCATATGTGTAACCTACATAAGCATAAAAATTATTATGTTTTACTAGTTAGCATTTTTTCTTACCATATTTACGTTATGCAGCTAAAATAAAAATTTCCACTTATATACAAACCAATTAAGCATGTAATTATTTTTCTGATGCATTTAGATATTCTTAGTAAAACTGTAAACTGTTTATTGTAAATCATCACCCACTGTTAGTTGTCCAACTTGGTGCACAGTGGCTTTGCCTTCATAGTTCCTTTAAGAAGAGATGTCAGGTAAACCTTTGTCCAATAGCAAGCTTGCTAAAATTATTCTATTCTATATACCAGGGGTGGGAAAATAGCAGCCAGTGAAGAATTTTTATGTAGCCCACAAAGATAGTCAGAAAAATCTGCCTTAAACTGAGATTTCCTTCCCATGCGTGACCAAAGATTCATCTCATATTTTCCACTAGGATGGCTAGGTCAATACACATGCACAGTGTAGATACAATGTGCATGCTTTTCCAGTTGATCTAGTTAATTTCAATTTTGTTTTTGCAACAGTAAATCTATAAATTTTCACCTTTAGTGAAACCATGAACTTTCCAAAAAAATGTAAAATCGGTGATGAATGTTATGTGTTTAATGAAGAATGGACAAACAAATATTTCTTTGGTAATACAGGGAATATAGCCATGTGTTTATTGTGTCATGAAAAAAGGTATGGCCCTCTTCTAATCTTCACTTCCACAGTGTGGCCCCCAATACGACCCTCTGCTAATCTCTGCAGCTCCAGAGCCAAAACAATTGCCCATCCCTGCTATATACCTATGTAGAAATGTATTTAAATGATATTAAAACTGTTGAAGAAGTTGTTTCTGACATTACAACAACTACACCTAACAATACATTAATATTCTATGATTGTATATGGGTATGTTGGTGCAGATGAAAGTATTTTAGTAATGTGCAATAAAGACATGTTAAGTATTGAAAAATAACTACACTTTTTTATATAATATGAAAGTTTTGAGATAATCTGCAAGTATTTTAAATAGTTATTTTTACATAATAAAATCATTCATTAACATTTAAAAATAATATATATATATATATATTGTATATATATATATATATTATATATATATATATTGTATATATATATATATATTGTAATGGGACAAACAAGATTATATTATTGACATGTTAGTCAATGCCCATTGATTGGCTGTCTCATATGTAATGGGATGATATTAACATATGATTCGATGCCATGTAACTGGAAAACATATATAACTGAATGATCTATTTCTTCAAGAGGGATATGCCTTGTTATGATCATTAATTTAACTAATTCAATCGATATAATCATAAGAGTACTAACAGTTAAATAGAAGGATTCGATGTAAAATGCCCTACTCAGCTCACATTAAGCCATGGTATTCAAACCCAGGAAGGATATACACAGGTTCTACTTCAGAATATGATGTACCATGCTTGTACACAAATTATATATATATATATATATATGATGCGATGTGATGAATTGTGGAGCAGATAAATAGCAATAACTTCGATTTTTATAATAAATATTTAATAAGGTTATTAACAATAACAGATTTTCTTTATAATTATATTTTAACATAATATGTGAGTTATATAATTATTAACTGAAGATTGGATAAGTGTGATTTTTCCTCGTTTTATTTTTTTGAATATCTGGTAATCCAATTCCATTTTATCCCTATGAATGAGAATCATTTATTACCCAAATTTATTAATTTTAGAAAAATAAATTAAAACCTTCATCCAAATTATTATATATCTACCCTAACTAATTTTCATATCCTTAGCTTTCTTTTGTTTTTACTTATGGTGAGTTTATTTGTGGATTAGGATTTTTGTAAGGATTATTTATGTGTTGAAAGTCATTTCCTAATGATATGATAATATGATAGAAAAGATCAGTCATACAAGTCTTTTAATCGTATATCCCAAATAACAATTATTTGATATAACAATATTTCACATCATAATTGTCATAGTATATATAAATTAAATATTATGTAAAATAATAAACTCTTATATTTTAGTCCATAAATAGTCAAATTTATTATTAAGCAAGCTTGGGATAACTTATATCTACATTTTATTAATAAGTGGAAATAATAATATTTTCAACCATCCCCTCTATATAAATCTAACTTATCCTTGGATGAAATTTACCTATTATCAAAAGAAAGAAATTAGCATAATAAGAAAAAAAAGTATATATATTATATTAATACTATCTGGTCAAGCTGAAGTTTAAATTATCAACAGTTCATACTTATGAATGTGCAAGGATTTTTTTTTTAGGAAATCCTTTTATTCATACATACAATCCACTGTACCATATTCGAATGCTGTTCGAATCTTCATGATGGCGATTCCATTTCTTTCATCTACAGTATTCACTCCAATCTAAGAAGTTCCCATGGTTTATTGTAGCATATTTTTGGTGTTCTATTCAGTATGGATGGGTAAATGCTGATTTTAATTGAAAGAAAAATCTAACATTTATGGTTATATGGCGAACAATTTCAGCATGACTTCTCTCTTTTAGCCAGATATAGCTACGTAACTTTGTTGATAAGTTTGCTTAAAATTCTTGGTTTTATAAATAGTTAATAGAGGATTTTTAATTTAAAAAGCCTCACATTAAGATTGAGGTAATTTCTTAATTTTGATGCTGTAATTCACTATTATCATGAATAAAATATTTCCACAATTTGCAAAGTAAATTTTTACACAATGTATAATTTATTCATATTGATTCAAGCAATTTTTTCTTTATCTCCCTTTATTATTTTCTTGTTTGGGGATATGATGTTTCATGACTGTTGTTTAATGGTCTTGGGTAGTGAGTTCAAAATTAGATTTTGCTAAGATGTATATTAAATAGTTAATGTTATTTTCAAATCTCCTTTTTTGAAGAAAGGTCTTTCATTTTATCTTCTATTTTCTAAAACCATCTGTTCTATCACATTTTATATTATATCATGTCAATTTGAGTTCATGTTTTTATTTCAATTATTGATGTCATTTGAATATATGTATGTCTTATGTAATGGATTAACAAAATTTAATTGTTATTTCTTTCTTTTGAATTTTATGAATTATTTGCTTGTGTTTTCAAGTTTGAATATTTACAAGTCAGTATTGACAAGAATATAATTTTAAATGACAATTTTAAACAAAATCATTAGTATATAATTAATAATATGCTTTTGATTATTGTTGGTAGGTTTAGTCTTTAAGATGGGTGTGCGTGTGGTGCTTTTTGGTGATATGTAAAGTGTATCCTTACAATGTATAAAAATTTATGCACAGATGAAGTGAATATGTTACTATAATTCACAATTCATATTCTTAAAGAATCATTTAAACAAATTTCTGAATAATACCCACTCTCAATTCATCAATAGAAAATGGTCTTTACATTTACTTCTAACTTAGAATCCCAAGTCTCATTCATAAAAGCAAAAACCAAAACTGATCTGAGAATGTGAGTTCAAATATTTGGGGTAGGAATTTTATATTCATCTTGAAATCAATAAACATCACATGACCACCACTTCTTATGCTTGTGTATAAGTATTGTAAAGAACCAAAGACACCAAAATGTATGGGTTCTGAACAGAGTTCAGACCCATATGACTATTTAAGCTAATGGGCTTGAATTGAAAACATTAAGGTGTTTTCAGTTTAAGACTCATAGTTTTGTAGTTAAATGGAGATAAAGGGTGGCTTCTGGAGGGTTGCATTAGATCCTAAGATCTAGGTGCAGTGCTCTCAGATCCAAGGCTCCTCACTGATGAAGGCCACAAGCCAGAAACTAGTCTGGGGATATTGGATGAGTAGGCACTAGATAGGGATTTTATGCACAAGCCTGCTGGCATCCATTAATTAGTCTAGCTTGCTGTGTGTGGCAATACAGATAGTGAGTTTTGCCTGTTTTACATCTTGAAATCACTGATTACCCAAGTTTGGGTAAATGAAAATAGATTTTTCCCACTGCATTTGTCTTATATTGTTGAAATTGGGTGTGTGGAGATTTGCTGCTATTATTAAAATAATCAGCAAATGGAATAAGATGTGTATAATTAATGAAGAACTAAAGATACTAAATTACTGAATTAATTTCTGATCTATATAAGTTTTAAAGACATTGATTTGGGTTCAAAATTTTATGCTTATTTGAATTTCATATTTTTAGCTTGACAGAAAAAATAGAGTTAAAGGTGTTTGCTGTGTGCATATTAGTATTTCATTCAACTTTGAATCCCACACCTTGTTGATAAAATATTTTATCTAAACCATGAATTGACATTGAAGTGAAAGAATGGCTGTTGTTTTCAAATTTGTTAAAATAGATTCTTTGGGAATCTAACTTGTGAATTATAGTAACATATTCTTACTTGGTTTATAAATAAGTTTATAAATTCTAAATTTCAAATATTTAATCGATCACATAATCACAATTTCCTACACTTAGAGAAGTTCTTAAAATAATAGCAAACTTTCCACACAGTAGTGCCACCTAGTGCAATCCTTAGTAATTAATCGATGCAAAAAAGTTTGTGCATAAAATCCTTATCTAGTGCCTTGATTTATCTAATGTCATCATTTTGGGCTCCTAGCTTTATATTTAACTAAATAGGTCAAAGATGGCTGCTGGAGTGTTGCATTATCCTAAGATCTAGGTGCAGTGTGCACTAAGGCTCCTCACTGATTAAAGCCACAAGCCAGAAACTACTTTGGAGATATTGGATAAGTAGACACTAGATAGTGATTTTATGAGAAGTCCTTCTTGTATTCATTGATTACTAAGGCTTGCACTGAGTGGCACTACTGTATGGAAAGTTCACTGCTTTGTAAATAGACATATTAAATTTATTAGATTATAAGTAAAAATATATTAACTGACTTACTGTGATAATGATTTTGGCAATTTATAAGGTAAAAATGTTTGTCTTTTTACAAGAAAAGCATAAGGTCCTTTGCAGCTGTCCATATGTTGTTTTGCTGTTTGCAATGCCTAAGGATAGAAAAAAACAGTAAGACATAAAATTTAATTTTAGAAATAAATTGTAATATAAATAAATAATAAATATGATAAAAGTCAATAGGAATGTTTTCAATTTATAAGAGTAAATACATTAAAAATGTATTCCTGGATGTGTTATATAATTCACAATCGAAATGTAATTGATGGTGCACTTATAGCAATTGTAACTTTTTTGATATATTGATTATAATAATTGTTATCTTTACATCTTATTATAGTGTTATATTACTTTTTTTATATCAATGTCTGGTCAAGCTGCAATCTTTAGTGTCTATATAAATATATTAGTCCATAATAAATAACAATAGGATTCCATCTTTATTTTTAAAAGAAGGTTGCCTTGACAACAGTTTGAGATTGTTGATTATTATCTAGTGTTGACTGTTTTCCAATGGTTTTATATAGATATAATGTTCAAATACCCCCCCCCACCAAATGTCATACTTCATCAACATCCTCTGTAAATAAATATGTCTGAACTTTTGAGTTCAATGTTTGAAGTTCGGATTTATATTTATTCACAGAGGGCGTTGCTCAAATACTCTAACATTTTCAAGGGTGATTTGAATATTTTCCATTTAATTTTTAGCTAGTGATAGACACTGGGATATTTTCATATATATATAATATCCAACTATTGACATTTCTGGTAATTCTTTGTGAAAATTCCCATTAAAAAAACCATTGAAAAAAATGTTGTTTTTGATTTGTGTTTGTGAAAAATTGAGAATTTCATGGATAGCAACAAAAGCAAATAATTTAATAATATTTACAAATGAAGGATAAAGCTGGACTTATATTTTGAGGACCAACATAGATTCCAGTGTACTGTTATTGCTTTTAACAAATTAAAATATAAAATATTTTATCATAGAAATATTAACTGAATAAGTGAGGCTTAGATTTAACATAAAAACATTTTTTTTTCATTTAAGGTGATTCTGTAAAATTCTAAAAATATAACAGTCAATACATTCTTCAGTTTTTCAGTTGAGATTTTATAGAATCTACTATTATACAATTACATCTTTATTCTATTGGACACATGAAATAAATGAACATTACATCACTTTTTAAAAATATTTTATATAGAACTTAGATATGGTTTTTATAGAAGAGATATACACCATTTATATTTAATAATCATCTCAAAAACACTAAAGAAGTGCACTGTAATATTGATTGATTAACATTGAGAAGATATGGCTGAAATAAAATACAATGAAAAATTGCAATTAGATGAAGTATTGAAGTCTTTTAGTAAGAAAATTTTATGTTGGAAGAAATTAAAAGATGGCATTGCAAAATGTCAAATAAACAAAACAATAGTCCAGCTGTTCTCTGTGTGGATATAGGCTTGTTTTTACATTTTGCTGGTCCCTGTGTGAAATAAAAAAGTGGGCTCCTGACAGTTAGTAACATTTATTAAAAAGTTTTAAATGGAAGAACATCTTGTTGTAATTAAATCAAATATGAAAAATATTTATGTACATAAGCATCTCACTGAGGAAGCCCATAGCAGAAACCGGTTTGGGTTGGGGATATTGTGCAAAGCTTGTTAAGAATTTATTTGCTAGCTCTTTATATAACATTTGTAATACAAGTTTGTTAAATTAGTTCATGTGACATATAACTTAATTTCTTTGTAATAAATAAACAAATATGCTCTTTAGTATCAATTTGAATAAAATGAAAAAATAGTTAAAAAATAAATGTATTAATAATTTTTATTAATCATGCATTAGATTAGAGATTATCCAGTTAATGAATAATATTTCTGGAGTATAATTTTCACTACATCACTTACACAAGGTAAGAACTGGTTTTGATTCACTTTTAACACCTGTGAAGGGATGTAATAATAAACATATGACCAAAGATTTGAGAAAAAGATATGTAATCCCCAAGATGCACATTTCATGTTGAACCAACACTCATCAGTTGGTTCACATCACAATCTCTTACACATATATTTATCATTGTTCAGTATATATAGATAGCCAATTACTACAGTTTAAAGTATGTGTCAAATTTCCTGCCCTCACAACTTTGACACAAACTACTTGATGGAAGTATATTAATAATTTTTATTAGTCATTAATTACAGCAGAAATTATTCATTAATGAATAATATTTTTATAGTGTTATTAATTTTCACTACATTACTCACACAAGGTAGGGATTGGTTTCTATCAGTTTCTAACATCTTTGGGAGGGGTGTAATTGTAAACATATGACCAAAGACTTGTGAAAAAGTCATTTGATTTCAAGATGCACCTTTTCATTTTGTGTTGAACCAGAACTCATAGGTTGACTCAAATTATTTGGGGGATCATATATCTCTTTCACACACCTTTAGTCATATGTTTATGATTACACCTCTCCACAAAGTGTTAAAAGTGGATAGAAACCAGTCCCTTTCTTGTGTGAGTGGTGTAGTGAAAATTACACTTCAGAAATATTACCTTTAGTCTAATGAATGACTAATAAAAATGATTAATATATTTCCATCAAATGGTTTGTGTCAAAGTTATGAGAGCAGTGAGTTTGACACTTATCAGGTAAACTGTAGCAATTGTCTATCGATATATACTGAACAATGATAAAGATATGTGTAAGAGATTGTGATTTGGGACAACTGATGAGTACTGGTTCAGCATGAAATGTACATCTTGAGGATCATATATCTCTTTCACATGTTTTTGATCATATGATTACAACCCTCCACAAGGGATTAAAAGTGGATAGAAACCAGTCCCTATATTGTGTGAATGGTGTAGCGAAAAATACACTACAGGACTATTACTCAAAAAATAAATGTTTGTATATACATGATTTATTATTTTGTTATGTAAGTACACATTATCATATAAATATACCAAAATAATGATATAATTTATTTAATAATAGATATAATAATATACAAATATAAAAAAATATTCATTTTTACTATAAAGAATTATATATATCAAATTTATTAAGCGCAAACAGATAACATTGTAATAATGTGAAAGCTAAAACCTACAACAGGTACGCTTTAAACATGCTTATGTGACAGCCAATCAAATATAATAATGGCAGCCCATGGACCTCTCAATTCTCAAACACAAGTCAGAACTATAAGAAAAAGATGGGGGTCCACCTTCTCCTATGCCTCAATTTATATATAAATAAGCCAGACTCAAGCATTTTGAATTAAGAGTGTGAAGCTTAAATACCTTCACATTTAATTCACTAAATATTATATATAAATAAACAACACGAAATCTTTCAATTTACTTTAAATCTAATGAAATTATATTAATAGATGTAAATATATCAAATTTATTAAGCGCAAAAGGATAACATATATATGAATTGAGGCATAGAAGAAGGTGGGTCCCATCTTTTTCTTATAGTTCTGACTTGTGTTTGAGAATTGAGAGGTCCATGTGATGTCATTATTACATTTGATTGGTTGTCACATAAGCATGTTTAAAGCGTATCTGTTGAAGATTTTAGCTTTCACGTTATTATAAAGAATTTTATATATATAACAATTTATAAGATTTAAAAGAAATCTTAATATATTAAATTTTATTTAACCTAATGCTCTTATCAATAAAATCATTTATAACGCTAACAAAATTCAGTTTTTGCAATTTCCTGCCCTATAGATATTATTACCAGAGACGACAAATGTTCTTGAGAAATAAAATATCGCAAATAGGTTTTTATTAATTTTTAATTTGAAAAATGACCTTTCTGCTAATGCGGCGATTTCTGGACTGACCAATAATATTTTAAATGTCATAAAAGTATTTTGGATAAATTGCCGATAAATTACTTGCAATTAGAATTTGCAAATATTAAGGGTACATCTTCTGGAACAATATTTCCAATAATAATTAATTCATTGTAGAATTCAGATTCATCAATATCTGTATTTAATTTTTGCTACATCAGCTTGCAATAAAATTTTAATTCATTTTCTATCATTTTTCTCATTAATTTCATATCATAAAGAAATCCAAATGGCGTTTTTGTGAATTTCATATAATTCAAATCTTTTTTGGCAGATTGTTCAGCAATATCTAAATTACAAAGAAAGAAATTTATTCTAAAATTATCTTTCTTACAAAAAAAAATCAAGTCAGATATCACATGACCTAATTTAATACATAACAATTATCTTTCTTATCATCTAAGCGTGATTCATCGGGGTTTTATGATCAAAAAATACTTTTCTTCCACGTATTCGACTTTCTTAAAATTTAATTTCTATTTCTAACAAATTTGACAGTTTTTTAGCAATCTCAAAACAGCTATCAAATCCTAATATTCTCTGCTCTTCAAAGAACTGCACCAACATTTTAATATGTTTAGTTGCTACGTTTATGGGAATTTTTACATTGTGTAATACTTTACTTATTAATTAACTTTTGACGAAAGCTCTTACCAAATTACAAGGCTTAGTATAAACTCAAATGAATTTTTGTTCATATATTGAAATTACTTCAACTTTGATAGTATTATCTGATGCTGTTTTAGATAATTCTTTTACAAAGGCTGTAACCTCAAGAATATGCATGTAAAATGCGATATTAGGGACCTCTACAGGTCTTAACGACAAGCTTACGCTTTGGAAGAAAAGAGGGGAGCCCAAAAACAAAAAAGGGTGGAACCCTTCTTTAGTTCAACCTATTTTCTATTTAAATACATGAAGCTGAAGTGGTTAGATCTAAGAGCGTGAAGCTATTTAATACTTCACTGATTAAATCCATGTTTACTTATGGTTAAGACCTGTAGAGGTCCCTAATATTGCATTCTACATGCATATTCTTGAGGTTACAGCCTTAGTAAATATTACTTATGTATTCAATGTGCATATAAATAAATTTATAATTCTTTTAGTGCATTTAAAAATTCTGGAATTTGAAAACTTAAAATTCTAACTGATTCTATTCTACATTCCTATCTTGTATTTCATAATGGCTTGAGAGTTAATTGTTCAACAAATTTCTTTAATATGTCCCAACCTGAAATTGAGGCATCAAATAATTATATATTTTTTATATAACATTAAAAAAATTTATTGCTATAATTGATGATTTTATGACATCCCCTAATATCAAACTTAAATTATGCTGGGCACAAGAAATATAAAATGTCTTTTTATTTAAAATGTATGAGTAAACTCCTTTATATACTCCATTCATATTCACTCCATTATCATATCCTTGTCCTTTACAATCTGACAATTTAAGATTTAATTTATTCAAAAATGATTTTATATTTTTATTTACGTTTACCAATAGTGTCATTAGTTGTTAAAAATGTCAGTGTTCACAAATTTCAATACCTGCTTCAAATATATGTAAAAATCTAAAAATTACTGAAAATTTTTTCTGATGATTAATATCAAGAGTACAACTGAGAATTATCGAATAATACTTTGTCTGTCATATCATATTTAGAATATTTTGTTGAATTTTGGTTCCCATATCAAGAATTAATTCATTTTGCACAATGGGTGAAAGATATGAATTTTATGTTTTATCTATAATTTTTTATGAACATCAATCACATTATATGATCTTAAGATTTTAAATACCAGGCACTCTTAAACCTGCAGTCTAATTGTAAATAAAAGGTATTTGAACTCAGACTTTTAAACCACTTCACTATTTACACTATCTCATACTACTGATACACATGATATCTTTTCTGCATGTGTGTGATCATGTGAATCAGTAGTAAGAGATAGTGTGGATAGTGAAGTGGATTGAAAGTCTGAGTTCAAATCCCTTATATTTATTATATGATCTTATAAAAGTGTCTCAAATTCTGCAATTAATTCGATGATTCCTTAAAGAAAATTCTATTATGGCTGTGTATAAAGTATAAAAATTATATCTAAAAGTTCAAATTCCATTTGGATAAATAAAGAATTGTTGCTTCTATTCATCTTAAAACATTTCTTAATCATTCTGCTTCAAATTTTATGACATTTTGATTTGCCTACTCAATTGTATTATGATTTTTTTTAAATTCCATTCCATTTGTGTCCATGAATACATATTTCAGGTGAACTGGATTTTGTTTATGTGGCATTAATATTTCATTTACATGTTGCCAGTCAGAAAAGCTATTATTTAATAAAAAATTATCACCAGAAGAAAATATGATTTGCAACAAAAACCAAAAATGGGTTAAAAGAGATTGAATACAGAGGTGATCTGTTTTTCTTCTTTCCATTTGCAATTGACCTAATACTGTGATCTGTGGAAAAACTCTTGGTCATCTTTTATAAAATCATTTTCAGTAGGAAGAGATGGCGGACCATGTTGTACAATATATATAGGTGTTATGTTGTTCAAAATCTTGGGCCATGTTGCTGGATCAACAATAATAAATAGTTCACCTTCTTCTGGTGTCTCAGTTTTAGGATCTTCAATGCTCATTGTTTGATCAAAAGCACCGTGTTCTCCATTTCTTTTGAGTATTTCAGAACTCTCATTATTAATGGTGAAGCTGAAGAACTGTTTGTAGTTATTACAGAAATCCTGTTATCAATTAATATATATGAACAAATATATGAGTTCATCTTCACAACAGTGAATTTACATGATCACCATCTCTTATGCTAGTACATAACTGTTATTGAACAGGAAAAACTCTCTATATAAACCTTTTGGCATCCATTGATTACCCTGGTTGGCACAGAGTGGCACTACTGTATGGAGAGTTTTACCTGTTTAATAACAGTGAATTTATTTGAGTTTTTCAGCTGCTTCTTTTTCTTGTTTTCACTTTCAGTTTTCATGCTCACTTCTATAATAATTTCTCTCATGACTAGTCGTACTCTAGAATTAAATATAATAGATTTAATTATAAAATAAGTTAATAAATTAAAACAATTACTTACCTGATAAATAAAATATATCTAAAATAGATAATATTAAAAAAATAAATACATCTAACATAGATTAAAAACTGCTATTGAAGAAAAATTCTGATGGTGGATAATCTAAAGCCAGTTTACAAAATATATTTTTTAAGATGTAAGTCACCATAAAAAAATTTCCATGAGAATATATGTATTTATTTGATCATAAACTAAAATTAAAAAACTCCTTAAAATTATTTCAACACCTGTTTTAAGATGCACTTTCCCTATTTAACACCATATTGTATGATATTGTTATGTATCTTAGAATAGTTTCAAATACTGTCATTCTAGCACTTTGATCTTAAAATTTATTTCCTACACCAATTACTGTTTATCCTAATATTATTTCATTAAACAATAAAGCCAGATTGTCAGTCTGGCTTCAGCCATGAGATACTGGGTGAGCAATAATGCAATGCAGTGCCTATAAAAGAATGACACATCGTTATCAATGTACAGAAGAAAAACTCTTCATATAGTAGCACCACTCAGTGCAAGACCGAGTAATCAAAGGATGTAGGAAAGTTTGTGCATAAAACCCCAATCTAGTGCCTACTCATCCAATATCCCCAGATTGATTTCTAGCTTGTGGATTTCATCAGTGAGTAGCTTTGTATCTGAGAACGCTAGAGATTTTATGCATAAACCTTCCTGCATCTATTGATTACTCTGGCTTGCACTGAGTTGCGCTACTGTATGGAGAGTTTTGGCAGGCAACAAGATGGGTGAAAAAGATAATGCAGTATGCAGAAGATTTGGATAAAGAATTTCTGTCAGTATACTTATACAAAAAGTGGGATGATTGTGTTAGGAGGATTGTTGAGTGTTATAGTGGTAAGGAGTGGGATAGAAGAATAGATGCATTAATAAAGAATAGGGAGTTGGAGAGATGGAGAACTAGTATGGAGAGTAAAATGAGTTTAAATAAATATAGAAGTAAATGGAACATTGGGTGTGAGTTAATTTATGATAATAGTAAGGAAAGTAGTTTATTGTTTAAGGCTCGAACGGGATCTTTAGCAACAAGGGAATATACACGTAAATGGAAAAATATGGATGATTTAGCCTGCAAGTTGAGTAAGGAAGGCATAGAAAATATTAGGCATCTGTTACTTCAATGTAAATGCTTGGAAGCAGAAAAGGTACAAATAATGAAGTTGTGGAAGATTAAATATGAACAAAGTGATTATACAGAAAGTGAGTTATTGGTTTTTATGCTAGGTTGGGAAAAGATAAAGGGGATTTAGATATGAAAGTCATGGAGTTGACAAAGATTATGTTGTGGAAATGGGATGGAGCAGATTATGGGAAAACTTAGGGTGGACAATGGAAAGGGAAGGTAAAGTGGCTAACAGGTTTCTCTGTGCATAGCTACTGAGAGATTCCTGACTCCACTTAAGGAGAAGTCACAGTGCATCACATCACCTCTGTTTTAACAGCTTATATAATGATAAAGAATGGTGATCATGTAATGTTTAGTGATTTAATCATTATTAATATAATTTTCATGAAAAATTTGTGTTTATTTTACCAAAAAAATGCATAAAAATATTTCTCTTACTATAATAACAATATGGAAATAAGCATTTATTTTATATAGTGCAATGTTTTTTAAACTGTAAATAGTAATAATCAGCCATTAAGCTAATGCACTTGTGCTTTGTGGATTTTAACTATAAATGAATACTCTCACTTTCCAAACACAAGATAAAGTCTTTGTGAAAAGATCAAATAAATCCATAGTTTATTGTAAAATTATATGCACTGGAATATTTTCTTATATTTTTTTGTATAATAATATTTTTATATAATAATTATAATATTAATTTATATAATAATTAAAAAAATTAATTGATTTTTTTTTTCAATTTTTTATCTTTTTTGGAGACTTGCAATGGTGTGGGTCTCTGTCCGCTGCACAGTTCACACACCCATGAATATGTCTTTGTGTGGACATAATTGTGATTCATGAATGTGATTTGTATAGTCATTATAAAATTCATCTCCATTTTGTTATTATTAAATTCAATCTTTCTAATTTTTTTTACTTTTTTTTTGATTTCTAATGATTTTATTTGTTTGCAGTGGTTGCTCTGGTGATGAGATGATCTAATTTTTTAATTAAGTGTATAATGCAAGTCAGAATGATATTGTAAAAATGGAATGATCAGTAATGTTATGAATATACTGCAACATGTTTGTAATAAATGTACCAGTGAACAACCCAGAAAACCAGATACTCAAGAGAAATAATATTCATATGATAATACCAGCTATTAAGATGTCTTGATGAAACTAATATTAATAATAATATTAACAACGATGCTCATTCCAAGAGGTCCTGTTTCAAATTCTAAGAATTTGCATAATATTAGTTTTTTAAAAAATAAATTTCAAGTCATCACAAAGATTAAATTTGATCTAATTAGATAACATTCTTGTTATTAAAAAATGTATGTGAATTTGCAAGAAAAATATTTCATTAGTGGCAGTAAACCTTAGAAATGCTAGGTAACAAGAAAAATCAGACCCCCGAAACACCACTCAAAATCAGCAATATTTCAGATAAATTTAACATATATTTAAAACAATTATTAACAATTAACTATGCACACATCTTTTTTAAGATAATTTTGAATTTACAAAAGGCTTTTTCTTTAAAAAAAAAATGGCATTTTTAAATCATTAAAAGTAATCAAAATGGCTGCAGTGCAACCACATGACCGAGTGGTTTGCACCAAACCATATTATACCATATTTCTCACTTTAGCTCATGAAAAAACATATGCTATTATCCTCTAGAACAATTTCTATGTCAGTAATAGCAAAAATATTTCAAGTCCATTAATGAATAAGCCAATTTGAAGTTTCAGGAAAACCGATGCAAACAACATTTAAAACCTAGACTTAAAAACACAAGATTGTACCTCACCCTGTGGCATATATGTCTAACATGCAGACAACGATTTGTCAAAATTTATTATTACAATGAACAAAGGGAATATTTTGCATCATTTAAGACATTTTCCCTTCAAGTCTATCATTATATCAGCCAAAGATTCCAATTGCTCTCTATATCACTTCCACATCACTCTCTGGAATTTCAACTAGCTCAAATATCTACCATGCATAAACTCATTGCTCCTATTTTGCATCAGGGTGAACTCTGGATAAATAATGGACCACTTGAGAATAACATACATTCACTTCATCAATCCACTGATCCAAAGAATCACTCCACCAATTTACCTCAAATGAACTTTAAATGTGCAGCACATGAACAATAAGACTTAGAGCCTTGACATCTAAAGTGCTCACCAACTAATAAAATACAATTTATATACAGCCATATAATGGAACACTAACTCCACTACTCTTCCTAAATGTATTAACAAATACCACCACATGCTTTCATGTATTTATCTCATAATGCTTTTGTAAAGTTTATGTAAACCTACTTTAAAATATGTATCTTGGAATGCAACAATTATTATTGTTCCAATTAATCTAAATCACTTTTTTTATCATTAAGCAAAATTGTAAACCCTCAATGCATATGTAATCTCATGTATCAAATTGTATCTAAAAACTCATGTTTTTCACATGCAATTTATATACCAGATGAACAATAAGACAGCCATGAAAATTATAATTCTCCTTACCAAATAAGTCCATTTTATATACAATCATATAGTACTCTAACACTAACTCCAATCCCACACCCCATATATGTTTTCCCTCATATCATCATATGCTTCCATGTACTTTTCTTAAGATCCCAATTAAAAATTCTATGTAAACCTAATTCGACATATGTATCTTGTTATGTAATGATCATTCTTCTTTCATTTACTGTAAGTCATGTTTTTTTTCTATCACAAGCAAGATTGTAAACTCTTATTGCATATATGATAACATGCATCAACTTGTATCTAAGATCTCATGTTTTCACCTGTAACATATGTAACACTTTTTGAATCTCAATAAAGTTTATCTTTAAAACATCATCAAAATAATCATAATAATAATAATTCTTTATTATATTTAATATGGCTCTCGTCTACTCTTAATTTAACAATGTGGTTTTTATAAAATCTGCTTCATGGCTCTTTAATCAACATATTTAACCTCGTTTTAACCATTGAATATTGAATGTGTTTTGACCAATTGTATTATCTATTTTATAACCAGTTTGAGAACACTTTTGAAGAATATAAAATTATAATAATAAGAAATATATATAATGGAATGTCAGAAATAAAATGTGAATGCTAAGAATAAATGATTATTCAGAAAATAATCATAGATGATGCAGAGGAAAAACAATTTAGTACAACATCAACAAAAAATGAGAGCTAGGACACAACTTAGATAGCAATGAAGTAGATACCAACAAAGTTACATAACAAAAACTATATAGTGCAAACAGTCGTAAGGAATGAATGACAATAGCCTATAATGAGAGCAATTGAACTGTCTAAAAAAATAAAGATTAATTAAAAAACAGCTGCAGGTAATAAAATATATGCCTTCAGAAAAATGGAATATAAAAAAATATTATTTGGGTGCCATTCAATTTTGAGGAAGTACTAAACTGAATGTGATGATAAAAATATTTTTAAAACAACAATAAAGATACTAAACATTTATGATACATACATATATCAATGTGGTTTATTCTATTTCTCTAAAATAAATATATAATTTTCACTGGATTCTAAAATCTTTATTATTTTCTTATTTTACTATCCTTACTTTAAATACTTTATTGCAAACGTTTTTATGTAATCTGATGTTTCGATGATCCTGCCATCTTCTTCAGAACTCATACTAATTACTTTTAGAAAAATGAAGCAAGCAGCAAGATCTCTGAAGAAGAATTCAGAACAGTCAAAATATCAGATGATATATAAAAACTTGCAACAGATTGTTTAAATTAAGAAGTATAATTGAATTTTTTTAAAGTTTTTTATAGATCTACTTAATATTACCTTCACTCCTCTATACATCCTTGAAACATATCGATACTTTTTAAAAAAATGGCCCACAATTTCTAGTTTAATAAAGGGTAAGTGATAATTGTTAATGTATTTATCTACAGTGGACCATTGCAAAATTGTGGGTGGAGAAGGTTTGACACTTGCAATTAAAAAATATAATGAGTTTATATTAATTTAAATGTATGCTTGAAGTCACCTTTATTAATATAAAATTAAAACTCTGCTCCTATTTAAAAATACATTACATTAATGATTTTAATGAGCACAAATAATTTTACAGCTTATCAAATATGTATTACTAAGAATATAAACATATTCACAGAACAAACAAGATCAAATATGTTACTAAGATAATTCACAAACTAGATCCTCAACCAACTTGTAAATAACCTACCCACATTTTTATTATATCAATGCTTGTTTGTTATATGATAATATATCTAGCATTGATGTGCAAAAAGGTTGAAACTTTCTATTAATGATGATTTGTTTTCATATTAATCAAGCCAACTTACAATTCAAATATTAATTTAGATGAAACTCCAATAATTATGGTGAGTGCATAATCTTATGACTTATGAAATATGTATTACTAAAAATATAAAACTAGTCACAGAACATACAAGTCTGAATACATCTTTAAGGTAATTGACAATTTATATTCTCAATGAATCATTTAAATGAACTTGTAAATAATGGACACTTTAATAAAATTATTTTTAAGATTAAATAGCAAGTATTTGATTGTTAATTAAACTAGTGGACACAACCTGATGATGATTGCTATAGTAAATCCTTATATAAAGAAATCTTATGAGAAAGACTGCTTGTGTGTGTATAAATGTATTGTGGTTGAATAAATAAAATATTTGTCCACTATGCCTAAAATGTATAATTTTAATCATAGGTAAAACTTGAAAAATTTTCAGACTTCGTGTAGCTTAGTATATCCCCCCCCCCTGCCCCAGATAATTTCTCCCTAGTCAACTGTGTTGATAATCCAATTATTAATCAGAAAATGAGTGCTAGGATATTTTTAGTTTAGAAAATAAAAATAAAAACCATAAATTCTCACTGGCCAACAAGTGACTATTGTGCTGAAGTCAGGATTCTTAGTAATCTTTATAGAGGTTTGTAGGAAAGGGGGTTTATTGATGTATTATGTATACATCAGAATGGAATCTATCAGTATTGCTTTGAAAATATTTAATTCTAAAAAATAAAATTATTTAAATTTTGTCATGATTAGAATAGTTTTAGAATTAATATCTTTAATTTTAAAAAAAAAATGAAAAGCATTAATTTTCATTGAATTTTTAGTTTTAATTTATAAATGTAGTGGCACAGGTGTTTGTTGTTGTTATTTTTAAGTTATAAAATATAATAAAAACGCCACTTACTTTATTGATAAAATTACAAATATAAACTCAGCATGGGAAGAAAGTAATTAAGATTGCTTGTGTATTAAAGCTAGAAGAGACCATGACAAATGTGGACTAGTAGAAGAAATTAACAATCGCAGATATGCTAATGCCATTATATTTTCAGATACAAATGATGATACTTATCAAGAAAATAAAGAATGTAGCAAATTGGTCGAATTATGATAAAATAAAATACAAATTATACAAAGATTATAATAACTGATACAATAGTGAATTTAAAACTGATAATAAAAATGCAGTAATGATCAAAAGTTCTTATCTCTTTATGTTAATCTTTTTTTTTTAAGTGTTATAGCATCGGCCGGGACGCAAACCCACAACCCGGGCAACTGCCTGCAAGTGCAAGGCAGTCATGCTGATCTCTCAACCACCAATGCAAGACTATGTTAATCTTAAATGACAAAAGATCCAATACTCAAGGCATTCATAACAAACTGAAAATGAGCAAAATCATGCTACCTTTTGTAATTTTTTTATGGATGTAAATAATGGACACTCAAGAAGAAGAATGAAAAGATATTGATGATTTTAAATTGTAAGAATGCCCAATTTCATTTGAGAACATCACGGATGGCAAGATAAATATACAAATAAATACTTGAACTATCAGTCAATAATTCTCACCCAGAAACAAGTTATAAGGTTAAACTTGTTTCATTTTTGCCATTTTTTAAGAAGATATAATTCAGTAGAAAAATGTATAAGGTCATAAATGTTGCTGGTTTAAGAAGAAGAGAAAGACCAACAATAATGTGATGTACTCCATTATTATTCTATTGGATGTGACATTAAGGAGTCTAAAAAATTAAATTCATGAAGATTATTTTCCAAAAATGATTTTTATATGATCACCAGAAGTTTATGATTATACAAATAAAGTTGATGGCATATACAGAGGATAATTTCTTTTAGAACAATTAAATTATGGTGCAATTGGTTTGGTCTTACTCTTTTTCTATCATATCTCAAATGATTAAACGTACTTTTAATTTCTATTTTTCTGATATTATATATACATTGTTATTATCAGTACATATGTATACTGTTATTATGTGAGCTCGGAGATGGACTCACTCAATATCACAAAGAACTCAATAGAGTTGAAAATAGATAAAAAATTTAAATAAATGGTTAAGAAATAAATAATTAAATATTTGAAAATTTAAAGTCAGACCTAAAGTTATTTGATGATTTCCATGATTGTATCATTCAATAAATATTGAGTCAAACATATTGATTTGAAAATAAATATTCTGTAAAATTACTAAGTATACAAATATCAGCTGGAAAGCCTTTTCCTAAGGGATCCTGCATCGGTTTGCATTATTTCCATACTTGTGGAGATATTATATGTAATTCTTTTGCGTTTTTGGATAGACTCGGAAAAAATAAATCTATATGTGAGAAAATGAAATAAAAATTATAAAATTTAAAAATTTATAATAAAATATAAAAAGTTGGACTTTTATTTTTTAAAAAAGAGGCTGAGAAGACTTTATGAGAATTTCGTTTTATATTTAAATAAATAAAAAAGAAATAAGTGCTAGCTTTCAAATACATTATTAAGATTTTAAAATTAAGAGATTAGCTGTTATATAATGGGGAAAAGCAACTTTTGATAAGCAAGAAGGGGGCTGTATCAAAGAAACTATGTAAAGAAATTAATCATAATATAATTCATTCAGATTTTAAGAGAGATAGAGCAATTTGAATCAATGCTTTGTTCAAAGAGACATTGAATCATATCTCTCCATAGAAGCATTGCCAAATTGATTCACATTTCTTCATCATTATAGACTATTCTCTTCATTAAGATGCTTTTCAACAACATGTATTAATTGCAGTCAGATGTGTATTATCCAAGCTTCCTACAACATAATCTGTCAACAATTAAAAGATGTCATGCCATGCCATGGAGTTAATAGTAGCTAACAATCTCAAAATGATGGTGATGGAAAACGTTAATCTGGCCCAATATCCTGAGTTTGTTTCTGTTGCTCTAATTTGTTTAAATGAAGTTCACAATACAAGGAATTCAAAGAAACCCAAACTTGGAATTTAAGAAACTAAAAAATGAAATAAAGAAATATTAAAAGACTATTATATAATGTTTTAGAATACATCTAATCAGTAAGCTTATTAATTATTAAATCCATGATAAGAATTTTTTTTTCTAAATGAATTTAGTTTTCCCCCTCTATTATAATATAAATTTTTTATTATTGATAATATTATTATTATTACCATCATCATCATCACTATTTCATTTTATATCATAAAGTGTTCATTGTAAATAATCATTCAGCTAAAAACTTTCAATTGATATTACAAGATTTTAACTTGGAAAGAAATGGCAGATAAATTAGTTTTACTAGGTGCTTGCTGCTGGTCTTTCAGTGGATGTTGTCCATATATAAACTTTGACTATTGTATTAGATGTAATGATATTTTTTATTTACTATTCTATTAACATTGTGTTCGTGTTTAATGTATATATATATATATTCTTTGTTTGTTTTCCTTTCTTGTGTAATTAATTTTGATGGCTATTTTTTATATTTATAATTTATTGTTTGTATTAATCATTATAATGTTATTCACTATATATCATATTATTAATGTATAATTATACTCAAGATGAAATGGGTTTATAAGTAACATTAATAACCAGTCAACACTTAGACAATCCCAATATCAATAATAACAACAATTTCAAACTGTTGTCAAGGCAACCTCCACTCTTATTGTTAAAAGGAGGTTGCCTTGATAGAGTGGAGGTTGCCTTGATGACAGTTTGAAATTGTTGTTTGTTATTGATATTGGGATTGTCTAAGTGTTGACTGGTTTTTTAATGATTATTAATGTATATATATTCTTATCTTTTTTTTGTAATTGTTTTGGAATTTAATGAATCTTAGGAATAACTACTTGTGTATCTTCTTATTTGGAGTTCGTCTTTTTTATTTTATTTTATTTCTATATATTTTAATAACATATAAATAAATCATTATTATTATTATTATTATTATTGTATTTATTAACAATAAGTAAATAAATATTTTATATATTGTTTAATAATAAATATTGTTATTATTTCATTTAAAACAATACATTTTTGCCTATTTAATTCATATCTTTAAAATTTTAAATAAATATATGTTCAGTAGAATAAATTATTACTACAAAATTTTTATTTTACTTCAGACATACAGGAATAAAAATCATCTAAAGAATAGAAATGGGGTACATGCAAGAAATGTAACACTTGTTAATTGAATTGAAATAATTTATTAATATTCATACATTGTCTGCTTATTATTATGAGCAGATAAAAGTTAATATATTTTTTAGTGTACTATGTACCAATTAAATGTTATTTTATGGGAATTTAGTCCTTACTGATTATGATTTAAGTTTTATATAATTTTTCTAAAATCAATTAGATATAAGAAACAAAGATCATTATATAAGATTCTTCAATTTTCATAATAATTTATGGTACTTATATATTAAACCTGCAATATAAGAAACATGCTATGCCTTTTCACATTCACGATAAATGTCTAACCTTGCAATCCCATCAAATAAACCCTGCGGTCTCATCTAATCTCATCCAATAACATGTATACATACTTTCATTTATTGTCCAGATTTCATTCAGATAAGTTCTTCTCGGTGTTTTTTACTTCAGTGCTGATTTATTTTTCCATTTTCTGATTAATACTACAATTTCTTTTAAACAATACAAAATGATGAACATTTGGAGTTTACCCACTACTGAGATCAATGCAGTGAAGTACATCCACACTTCAGATAAGCAATGTCATGGTAACATTCGAGGATGTAATAATAAAATAGGTCTTTATAAGGGAACATAGTTGGAAAGTTCCAGAATTCCATTTTTGATGGTGATCCAATTTATTTACAGCTGGGCTAGCAAATTAACATCTATATAATGGTAAACAGAGGTTCATTTAGCAAAGAAAAATATAAAATCAGAGGCCCTAATAAAATCATTGAAATTGACGAGAGTCTTTTATAGAAAAAGAAAAAAAAGTGAAGCCAGATGAATTCTTCTGGAACAGTGGATGTTTGATGGTTGTGCAGGGAGATCAATGAGTGTTTCATCATGAGAATTCATGATAGAACAATGGCAACTCTGATGGAAGCCATCAAACAAAATGTGGAAGAGGAATCAACAATTTATTTGAACTGTTGAAAGGCCTTTAAATCTGCTGAATTACAAGCTGCTAGTTACCAACCATTTTCAAGTCAATCGCATGTTAAGTAAGTCTCCATTTTGAAATATAAAAAAATTTACTTTAAGCCTCTATTTTGGAACAAAATTTTATCCACTTAAAATAAAGTAGAACAGGTAAACAATTATTTCATCATCATGACAATTCCTATGGTATATTTCACAATAAGTATATTTTCATTTTAAGCATTTTGTAATTTTATGTCAAATATACATATAATATTTTAGATATAATATTTAGACATGCCAATATTTTAGATACATACATAGTAATACTTTAGTTTTATTTTTTTTGTGTGTGTGTGTCAATTTTGCTTTAGTAATTGTTTTGTAATTTCATGACAGGCTTAAATATCTGTATTCAAAGTAACATTTAGGAATTGCATAATTTTATGTCATATTTAATATTTTTTAGGTAAAATTTATATTCTATTATTGTTAAAAATGTACTCTTTCAGATTTAGTCTGGAGCAGTTAGTGTCACATATTAGAACTGCTATGCCTTTTCACATGCATATTCAAACTGCCTATAACTTTATAAACCTTGTGAAAATATCATGTACACATGGCCCATTTTGATGAATTTATCATTTTAAGGTTATAGAATACATATTATTTGGTCAGATCACAAGATTGCAAAGTTATAAGTGGATTGATACGAATGTGAAAATGCTTGGCGGGTCTAATATATTGCAAGTTACACAAGTTGATTTTCAAAGATAAATCTTCTTTTTGATATACTTTTATTTAACTTAGTCTAATTTTGTTTTACTCTCTGTCTGGAAAATCTTGTAAGTTAATTTTCACCCAATACCAGTCTAATTGAAACTCAATTATTACACACTTCCCAATTTCCAATCTAGTTGAAACTTTGCATACATATGTATTCCTGATGGCAATGCATTTTTTTGGAGTTTTCAAACAATATTTTTTAAAAAAATATTAGGGAAAAATGGTTTTTTAAATTTTATGATGTGATGTGATGTACTGTAGCTTCTTCTTAAACGAAGTCAAGAATCTCTCAGCAAGTATACCAAGAAAAACTTGTTAGCTACTTAATTTTACATTCCCCAGTCTAAGTATAGTATAGTATAGTATATTATAGTATAGTATAGTATAGTATAGTATAGTATAGTATAGTATGTGATGTGATGTGATGTATTATGGCTTCTCCTTAAACGAAGTCAAGAATATCTCAGCAATTATGCCCAGATAAACCTGTTCGCCACTTTCTTTTACATTCCCCACTCTAAATTTACCCATAATCTGCTCTATCCCATTTCCACAACATAATTTTTGTCAACTCTACAACCTTTATATCTAAATCCACCTTATCTTTTCCCAAACCCAGCATAAAAACCAATAATTCACTTTCTGTATAATCACTCTTTGCATATTTATTTTTCCACAACTTCATTATATGTACTCTTTCTGTTTTCAAACATTTACATTCAATTAACAAATGCCTAATATTTTCAATTCCTTCCTTACATAATTTACAAAATAAATCACCCATATTTTTCCATTTACATGTATATTCTTTTGTAGCTAAAAATCCCATTCGAGCCTTAAACAATAAACTACTTTCCTTACTATTATCATATATTAACTCACACCTAATATTCTGTTTATTTCTATATATATTTAAACTCTTTTTACTCTCCATACTATTTCTCCATCTCTCTAACTCCCTAATCTTTATTAATAAATTTATTCTTTTATCCCATTCCTTACTACTATAACACTCAATAATCCTCTTAACACAATCATCCCATCTTTTGTACAAATATACTGATATAAATTCTTTATCCAAATCTTTTGCATACCGCATTACCTTTCTCACCCATCTTGTTACCTGCCCTTTTCTCATAACCCAATTAAATACTATTTTAGCTATTCTTTTATTATCCATAAACTGCAATCTACCAAACATTTTCATTTTACTTTTTGCATCTCTCATATGAAAACTTGACCATCCCATTTCTCCTTGAATTGCCTCCCTTGCTGTCCATACTTCTGCATCCAATGCATGTCTTCCTACTTCCCTTTGAGCTTTTTCTAAATAATCTAATATCTTTTTACTAACATATAATGCATCATTACCATATGTTAACCCTGCTACTGCAACTCCTTTCCATATAATTCTAGCTACATCATATTTATTATATGAAATTACTGTTAATTTCTTTATCAATCCCTTTCTTTTCTTTGCTTCATTTATCAATTTTTTCTCCCATTCATCCAAATAATTTTTCTGATTACTTAAAATAATTCCCAAATAACTATATCTATTCACCACACTTAACTTAATATCTCCCAATAAAAATTTTACATCTTCTCTTTCCTCAGTATTAACCATCATTATATTTGATTTTTTTTCACTAAATTTAATCCCCATCTCTTTACCCACCCTTGCACATGTCCTCAACATAACTTCCATATCTTCTCTTTTTTCTGCACACAAAAATATATCATCCACAAAAAAAGACCTGATAAAATATATACTCCCTTACTACCTATTAACGGTATCTCTATCCCTCTTCCTAATCTTTCTATTGCTCTTTCCATTTCACTCAAATACAACACAAACAAAATAGGTGACATAGGGCATCCTTGCCTTAATCCCACACCATTTTTAACTTTAATTGATTCTATATTCTCTAATTGATATATATAATAATTATTTTCATATAATTTCTTAATAATATCTATTAAAGCTTCATCCATTCCCAAATTTGCTAAACTTATCCATAATCTATTTCTATTTACTCTATCATATGCCTTCTCTATATCTATAAAACTCATATATAACTGTTTATCTGCATTCTTACTCATATCCATAAGTTGTGTAACTATAAATAAACTATCTCCTATATGCCTATCTAATCTAAAACCTCCTTGCATTTCACCCACTACATTATTCCCTTCCATCCATTTTACAACTTTACTAGCCACTATATATGAGAAAACTTTATATAAAACTGATGTTACCGCTATCGGTCTATAACATACTATAGTATAATATGTGATGTGATGTGATGTATTATGGCTTCTCCTTAAACGAAGTCAAGAATATCTCAGCAATTATGCCCCGATAAACCTGTTAGCCACTTTCTTTTACATTCCCCACTCTAAATTTACCCATAATCTGTTCTATCCCATTTCCACAACATAATTTTTGTCAACTCTATAACCTTTATATCTAAATCCCCCCTTATCTTTTCCCAAACCCAGCATAAAAACCAATAATTCACTTTCTGTATAATCACTCTTTTCATATTTATTTTTCCACAACTTCATTATATGTACCCTTTCTGTTTTCAAACATTTACATTCAATTAACAAATGCCTAATATTTTCAATTCCTTCCTTACATAATTTACAAAATAAATCACCCATATTTTTCCATTTACATGTATATTTTTCCATTTACATGTATATTTTTCCATTTACATGTATATTCTTTTGTATTGCCATCTAGTGGTACTAAATTGTAGCTAAACTTTCTTCATTCCTAATTTTTGGGACTATGTAAAGCTAAAAAATAGAGAATAATATATATATAAAATTTAAAAAAACATTTTTGTTCACATAAGTGCAATAAACATGTAATAAAAAGTAAAAACTACTTTTTCCCCAATTTTCACAATATTTTTGGTATTTTGCAACCAATGATAAAAGAATGAGGCAAAAAAATCATTTAAATAATTTCATCAGATAAAACTTTCTTGCATCAATATCAATTTATTTGTCAAATAAAATAGATTTTTTTATCTAATAGATTGGTTTTGATACAGGAAAGTTGATGTTACTTGTGAGTTTATTTAAATGATTTTTTGTCCCATACTTTTATTTTTGATTGCATAATATCACGAATATTGTAAAAGCTGAGGAAATTTTTTTTTTTTTTTACTTTTTAGAGCATTTATGTACATACATTTCTTTAATTTCTTTGTATTTTTTATTTTCAATTGTTTATATATGTGTAATAAATTTACTAATACACCGGAGATAAATATGTCAGCAAAAACTTTTTATGAAATCACTAAACATGAATATAGGAACATTGATAATTAAATTATATACATATGTATAATAAAAAATAATCATGTGACTTTATCATGTAGGAGTTTGTAAGAAGTTGGAAATGTCACCGCTAGGCTGCAATCTATGGATCTGCAGCTTCAGTCTGCCACCTATGATTATACTACACCAAATTACATACAGCATACTATGTATGTACAACTGACTGTTAAATTACTAAAGCTTCAAAATCCATCATGTGATAGTCAAAATTTAACTAGAACATTAGACTTATGTTTGTGTGTGTGTTCAGATGTTTCAAACCTTGATGGATGTTGTTCTGTGAGACACATAGTGAAAGAGATAGATCTGAAAAATTTTAGACTGGACGATATCTCATGATTTATTATGAAGCTTTAGGGTGATCTAAAATATTTGTTTAACATACATATTAATTTTTAAAGAGTAGAGTCAAACCTTCAAAAATATTTCTAAACTAGGATATGACAACATTTATTTTATTTTATCAACAATCCATATCTAGTAAATGGCTATTTTTTTTTTCTCTGAATATCTAATGTAATTAACGTTACCAAATAGTAACTATGTTTTTCTATCAAAAATTTTGGAATAATCTGCATAAAAAAAAAAATCCACATAACCAATATAATGTAATTTTGACTAATAGTAAAGTCACATAGATTAATATTAATAATTTTTATTAGGCATTAATTAGACTAGAGATTATCCACTGAATGAATAATGTTTCTATAATGTAATTTTCATTCCATCACTTTCATGCAAGTTAAGAACTGATTTCTATCCAATTTCAACACCTTGTGGAGGGGTGTAACCTATGACCAAAGACACGACCAACTGATGAGTGCTGGTTCAGTATAAAATTTGCATCTTGGGAATCAGTCACCTTTTCCCCATGTCATATGTTTATGATTACATGCCTCCACAAAGTGTTAAAAGTGAATAAAAACAAGTCCCTACCTTGCGTGAGTGGTGTAGTAAAAATCACATTATAGAACTGTTATTTGCAGAGAGTAATATTTACTTTATGTCATCAGAAATTACTTATTATTATTTGTTTTATTTTTTTTCTAAGTAAAATGATATAATTAGTTGGAGGAGAATATGTGTGTGCATAAATTTGTTCCTTGTACTAATGACGTTATTTTAAGTAGCTTTTATCTATTGATAACTCTATATTTATTAACGTGTTATATTCTATATAAGGTTTTCTGTACTTGTACCCATTGATAACTCAATATATTTGTTAATGTGTTATATTCTAATATAAACTTTCCCGTAAAAAAATATAATACAGTGAAAGATTACTATTTTTTATTATACATAATAAACAAACTTTTTTCTAATTAAAAAATTATTTTGCATTCTCACGCAGCTTAATTATACCTATGAATATAGAGCGTATTCATATTGATACCACAACAGTATCTCTAATGGAAAACAAATTCGTTAACTTTAATTATTAGACGGAAAAAATATAGGTACATATGTTTATCACATGATTCAATATTCTTATATACGTAAATCAAATTACTAATATCTTAATTAACTTGGTTCAGTAATTAATTAAAATTTTAAAAGGTAGAACTAAAGAATAAATGAAATTAACCTTTCATTTATAATGTTTAAATATTGCTTTGAAAGAAATACATTAAATTATCAAAATAAATAAAATTATCAGTCTGGGAAAATGACAGTTACCTGTTCAGCTCCTTCTTGATAATCAGGTAAAGGCTGGAAAGGAATTCCCAGAGCAGCTATGCCAAAAAAAAATACATTTCTTAATTAGGTTTAGATAGTTTTCTTATACAATTAGCTATTCATAAACTAATAACAGTCATTTGTTACATAGATTTAAAAAAAAAAAATGGTTTGCAGTTATTTTGCAATTAAATAAATGGAAATTCTAATATAAATAGAAATTCTAATTATAAAGAAAACATTCAAAAATTTACAATTGTAAAGTGAAATGAAAATAAATGAGAATTGGCTGATTTTAATTACAAAATGAAATTATATCTTAATTATTTCTTACATATTAGTTATAATTTATTTCCTGCATTATTTTTAATATTTCTTATGTTCGGCTAACTTCATTTTAATAAAGGAAATTGTATTAATATACAACACACTAATTAATTTCGTGAATGAATATCAAGATAAATAACCCAATTGAATTATGTTTTTTTTTAACTTTTTTTTATATGCTAAAATACAAGCATATCAAATAAATGAAAAGTAAATAATATATATATATAATTTTACAACTTTATGTGTATAAATGGTAATTTGGAGGCGGGGAGGGAAGAAATAATGTAAAAGATGAAAATGAAGCTATTCATAACAAAGGAGTAAACCTGAAATTTTATTTTTTATTTACGTTTTTTTTTTTTATCTTGTTTATTTATTGACTTTTTATTAACCAATTACGTGCTCTGAATAATTTAGTGCGGTGGTAAAATGATAACCAGAGGATTATAGTCTTTTCTCTATTATCTCTGATGCTTTAACATCTTAAGACTTTCCAAGTGATAAACCATTTGGTTATTGTTTTTACTCACGATTCTGTATTTCCGTGTTATAAAAAATCTTATGATTAATTATTAAGAAAGTCATATCATTTTTAAACCAAAATGGCAGATGAAATATATGATACTTTACCACTTAAAAGTGCAAATTGTTGGACTGATCATAGATTAATATCCTCCAAGATTAAAATGATAGATGCATTAAAAAGTAGATCTTATTCTGATCATCTTCGCAAGAAAGTTGATATTTATTTTTAAAAGCATCTATTATACATATTAAATTTCAACAGTTCTTAAACAATTAAAAACTGCTAATTCTGATGACCAGGATTGTCATGTCATTGAACCCTATTAATGGCTACACTACAGATCCAGTTAAATCTATTTTGAGGTTCAATGAAAAGAAGAATCACGACTTCCAGTGATCTTATTATTAATATGCTTGATTAAAAAAGAAGTGTATCATATTCTGCTCAGCAAAATAAACATGAAACTAAAATAAATATAAAGATCTGAAAGCAGAAGGCTTGAAAATAACTAGTGAATTAAAACAGCAAAAAGATAAAAAATTTAATTGATCATGGTCACTCTAGATTTTTTTGGTGCACTAAAAACAACATATGGACCCTAAAAATGATATCACAAATTATTAAATACAGAAATTGCACTCATGAGACTAATATTTTGAATGGGCAAAAAGAATGTATTTCAATTATCTTTTAACAAATGATACAAGAATTTAGATGATGATTTTTGAAGATATACATTTCATTTACTCATTTAGATTTGAACAAAGATATCAAGATTAATGAAGTCAAAAGAGTTCATTACAATTTTAAAAATGGAAAAGCAGAAAATCCTGGTAAAATAACTGGAGCCATTTTAAAATATTGGTGAAATGCTAGTTTCAACCAATATTGGAATTTTTTTAAAATACTTGGACTCATGAAATTATGCACCTGATCTTAAGAATTGTTCTACTGCTTCAATTTTTAAAAACAAAAAGAATAGACAATATCACAGTAATTATTATGGAATATCACTATTATCCATTACAGCAATGTATTTTCTAGGATTTGTTGAATATGTTGTTTTCATTCATATATGAATAGTTATTAAACTCAGTGTGGTTTTAGAGAATTAAAATATAGCTTAGACATGATTTTAGTTGCCAGATAAATGCAAAAAAAAAATGTTAGATGCAAATAAATGATTTATTTATTACTTTTATTGATTTGTTCATGGCAGTTAATTGAGCAGGTTTATAGCATTGTTTGAAATTAATTGGTCATCCAATAAAGTTTAATTATGTAATACCCTCCAACCCCAAGTGTGCACTGAAGCTAACGATTGTAAAAAAAAGATTAAAGAAGCATATTTTATCATCAACAATAACAATGCAATCAATAGACATGTTATATGTTTTGCTATCTCAAGAAAATGGACAAGTTAATTTACATATACATTTACATGTATTATCATTTATCAATATCACAACAATGATTTAAAATATGTTTTGACCATGAATATGAGGGACAAAACCTCAAATGCACTAGGCCTACATTAATTTACTTTGATTGTTTTTGTTACCACTAACTGCTTCTTCACTCAGCGTGTTAAAGCGCTTGTACATATTATTATGTAATACAGCTTTTATATGGCAAAAATGGATGTTACATAAGAATATGTACTTCTTTCAACATTATGTTCAGTATATATATATATATATATATGTAATGGTTCTTTTTAAAATTCTACAGACAGCTTTATTAACTGATATCTGAACCTAAATGACATAGCCTAGTGTTTACATAACGTACTGCTTATAGACGAATATTAAAAATAATTTATTTCCAATTATAATGTGCTTTTAATTATCATCAAAAGTGGAAATAATGAATTCCAATATGCTGTTACTTTATATAAATTACAACAACAAAAAAAATCAAATAAAATAGGAATATTCCATTGGGGAAGAGAGGAGATAATTTATGATGATATTTTAATGAATAATTAATATTTATATTGGCTGTTTTGTATGATATTTTTGTTGCTTTTAATTGTGAATGAAATATGTATGTATTAATTAATCTATTAATTTATAAAAACAGAATTCTTACAATAATAATAAACACTACCAATAGAAATCCATATTAATGTGCAGTACAAATTCTTAAAAATTTTATAAATATACTTAAATTCAGAAAAATGTTAAATAGTTAATAAAAAATAAAATTTTAATTTTCTAATTTACGTTGCAACTTCTGTTGCTATGGTTATAAAACATCACAAAAAATAGTCTGCTATTTTTTAAGTTAAAGACGAAATTTATGAAAATAAAATTTCTTAGACATTCTGATTTTTTGCACTTCATCGTCAATACTTTTCATTGTAAGAAGAATGAAAAAAAGAATGCTAGTGTCTTAATTTGTACATTTATTTGTTTATATACTTGTGCACACATAGGATATATGTAGCATGGGGAGACTAGTTATACATGTTTATGTTAACAATGTATTCTATGCAATATTCCATTTGAAGGGGGAGGATAATTTATGATGATATCTTGATGTGTATGCATACTTTTTAAATTAAATTGTATCATAAGTATTTACATGCTTTATACAAATGCTTAAAATGTCCGCACTATAAAATTAGTGTTATATAAGGTTTCATGCTCTCCATACACCTTAGTAATCTGCAGTGGAAGGAGGTATTGGAACCAAATGATGTTAATATGCTGGTCTTATTGTAATAAGGGCCACATACTAGTTTCATATATATATATATATATTGTAAAGAGCTATGCCATATTATTTAAGTGCATAAAAATAAATACATATAGTCAAATTTTATTTAAATAAATTAATATGATGACATATTCTACACAAGTTTTAACTGCTGTATGAAGTATATAAGAAAATATAATTAAGAAAAATAAATAAAGTATAAAATAAATATTTCAAAATTTAATAATAAAAACAAAATATAATAATAAAAATTGATTAATAAAAAGTATAACATTTAACAAAGACCTTTAGTTAAATTTTTGAAATTTGGTGTATAATTTGTTAAAACTGTTTACAGAAATTATGTGAGATACTGATTGGTCAACTGTGAATGATATTTCAACTTCACGAACTTCATTATGGAGTACAATGATTTACAGAAATATGTTGTACCAAAAATTAAAATTAGATGGCAAGCAGGTTTCTTTGAGGGTAGAAATTTTGATTCTGGCAGGAGTTTCCAAAATTCAATTAGAGAACTAGATTTGTGATGCATTTGCAATCCCTGATCTTCTTTAGATCCTAATAACTCCAATTCCCAGCCACCTTTTGACAAGTATTATTTCAGAAATTGTAAATCCATTTTCAATGATATCACAAAATATGTAAATATAGTGTATCATCCACCTTCTTTTAATTGTTACCAAAGAGGTGGATACATCTATTTTCTTTTAGATTTATTTATTCGATGACTTTTGTTTAGTTTCTATGTACTATCTTTGAAGGCTTCCGATCTTTCAGGTAGATAATAATATCACTGGTAGCAAGCTACCAATAATATTAACTCTCTGCTACTAAATTATAACACTGGTCATCCAAGCACTTTATTTATTTTAAGGAAAAAACCTTTAGGTGCCAGTTAATTACAGGAGTAACTAACGTGCTTGCTCAACCAGCCACGAATTTAGTACCTGACCTCCCAGCTAGCTCATCGGACTTTAGCTATTCTCATTTCTCCACCTATACTACGAATATCTATTCCCAATATTTATGTCACAAATATTTGACCAATAGAATGCACCTACATGATTAACTTTATGACACGGATCCCTCCTTTATTTTCAATCTTACTTAACAATAATTAAAAATATTTATTTCCAGCTTTCCTTAAATGCTCGTTCTTGCCTTATAATAAATGCATATACACATTATATTAAGGTATACATTTAATATGTTCAAATTACACACATATAATAATAAAATAAAATAAAACACACATTTAATTATATAATGCACACACATAACTAATGAGGTCTTTGGTTTAAGTCTTATTACAAAAGCTAAGCTAATGCATGTAGATAGATCATTAATAGTTCTATATTTGGTTAAATTTAAATTATAGTTCTTGAAATGTTTAATATTTGAAGACAAAATGAATATTTACCTAGGATTTGAACATGCGAATAAGGCAATGTAGCTTCTGCTGATTCTCCTGATTCCAACTGGTTGGGATGTATAGGAATTTACTTGCGGATCTTAGCACGGACACTCCGATGATTTCCAGTTTACATGGACATGATTTCTCCCTCGAACTGACTGCTGATGTTATTGCAGAGAGGTTCAGGCCTGCCACATGATCCGATGGGTTCAGCAGTGCATTCTAGATGATAGGACATTCATTCTGAGATATTTTTAGATCAATTTTGACGAATTCTGAATAATTAATAACTTTTAATGATTTTTATTTTATGAATGCCTGAATAAACTAAACAATACAAAATCTCCCTTTTTATAGCTAGTGTTCCTTATCTGAGGATCGATCGAGCAATCTGATGCAATCCTATTGGGCCTTCATTCCTTTTATTTAAGAGTTCAAACTTCATTCTAGTCCTTCCATTGGTTGTTTTATTTCAATCAAACAGTAGTCTTAGTCCCTTTGTTTGTTAATTATTTCCATTGTTTTGATTTTAAGTTTTCAGTTCTTTTATCTGCATTGCATTAGCTTTCTATTTTATCATTAACAAATTCCTTTCTTTTAATTAATTTTTATGGACACACACATTCCCTATTACAAGACAAAACGAGAGATTTATTTTATTAATTTAAAACTAACAATGCTAATCGTTTTTTCTTTAATTTTTATTTATTACCGAAATCTTTCCCCCTCCCCTTTCCTTTGTTGTTTCTTTTCCTTTTCTCAAACTTTCATGAAAATCTTTCTGAAATTTAAACTAACTTTTAAAAATAACATTTTTTTTAAAATTTTCTTTCAATAAAATTCACTCTCGTTAACTACTAGAAATATGTAACGACCTACATGGTACAATAGATTTAAAACTTTCAAACCTACATTTGAAATCTGCTTGCAATCCTTCCAATTTTTTTTTATATTCACTTAATTTTCCTTCTTTGATATTAATTATATTCAGTTTTACTTATTTATTATATTTACTTTCACTTATGGAAAATGATTAAATGTTCTGGTCTTAAAATCAAGAACAAAAAGTCAAAGTTTAGCTTCAAACCTAAATATATTATAAATGTTATATAAAGAACTGGCAAATAAGCTCTTGTTTAAATTAGGTCATGTGACATCTGACTTGATTTCGTTGTAATAATAAACTAAATATAGTTTGTCACAAATTACTAATCATTTTTCCCTTACCTTGTAAAGTCAAATTAAGTATTTGCAAATGTTCTATAATGTCTATAAGGAATATTGAGTCAGAAATCCAAGTTTCATTTTCTAATTAAACCACTAAACATCATGAGATTATCATTCCATTATGGAGAGTTTATCACTTCATTTTATAATTCTGGGTATTTTTTTTCTTTTTCTTTTAAAAATGTTATGATAAAATTTAGTAGTTTCACAAAACCACTCAAAACATTGTAAGTTGACAACTATCTTATAACAGGCCATAAGGAGAGATCACAGCAATTCATCAGCTTCATCATTTAACTCTCTTAAAAAGTTTTTAAATTGACAGTGCCTACAGTCAGAAGAGTCCATTGCAATAAGAACCAACATAGTGTGGAGAGAAGGTTTATTAAGTTATAGTATTTTTTTTAAATAAAGTTTAGATTAATTCTCTCCATAGTGACCTAACATCTGATTATCATCATTACATAATATGGAATGAGGTAAGAATTTCTGATACTTTTCTATATTAATTACATGCACTAGTCCAGAACAGAGTATATGTTATTTGTTTATGTTTAATTAATAATCATTATATTTAGTTTATTCAGTATGAATGACTATTATTCTAATGTAAATATCTTTTTCTATCAACTTTAGAAACTTGTAGGTAGATAGGGGGTCCCCAAAGAAGATGTATACTAGTAATAAATCATTTGTCTATGCATAAACATGGTGATGACCTGATGTTAAGTCAATGCCTAAGCAACTAAGTATTAGAAAATGAGAGTAGAATTTTACTATGTAATTTTAATACATAATTTTATTATGTTATTTCAATAACCATTAATTTGCACAACAATAAAACACATACAGCAATGGAAAAGAAAATTAATAATGTGAGTTTGCTAAACAATGGAAATTAGGCCCAGTATAAAAACAAACCCAGTTCATTTCCACCATATTTTGTATTTTATCAGAAGGTATATTAACTGCAAGCAGTAAATATCTTAAGATTGAACATTAGTATGAAGGATAAAATGAACGACGTGTTCAAAAATATATCGATTCATTATATATAGAGTTCGCAAAATAAACTCTTACCAAGCTTTGAGAATACCCTCAAACCCAATTTATAGCACTAAAAGGTGAATGAAACCATAATCAACATTTAATATGATGAAAGTTGATGAACGTTAGCAGCATAACAAAAGAATTATAATAATTTTATAGCGATGATCAAAGATAGACTGCATTATCAATCAAACAAGAAGGAGCAGAAATATTATATCATCAGCATATACATGTTAAATGATGGAATAAAATCTTCTTTTGCATAAATTTACTAAAAACCAAATAATAAGCTGAAGAAAATTTAAATCTTATATGAAGTATTAACAATGCATTCTGTCTAGATAAATGTGCCATAGGGCTGGGTTGCTGCCAAAATCGCCATAAAATGTGATGGTTTAATTCACTTGCATATCTAATGCCTATAAAAAAAATGGCAAATGCCTCATCTGAGGTATCTAAGTTGATACAGGAAGAGAGCAACAGCTGAAATAAAAAAGTCATTTCAAGTGCATTGCCAGAGGATTCGAACAAACAAGGGAGAATTTATCAGAGAAAACTAGTGAGATAAATAGACCGTAACCATAAGAGACATTAATAATAAAATTACAGACTTTAATCAGAAGGATTTGAACAAAACCAAAGTTACTATGTGTTATTTGTTTTGCTGTGTACATTTGTAAAATTCTATTTTCAGTTCACTCTCATACTTGGAAGTTTCAGTTTGTCTGCAATTGGAAGAATTCATTGCAATAAGAAGCAACATAGTGCAGGGGGAGGTTTATTAAGTTAGAAAAACAATTTTTTGTAAATAAAGTTTAGGTTAATTCCCTCTGTAGTGACTTGACATCTGATCATCATCATCACATAATATGGAATGAGGTAAGAATTTCTGATAGGGCAGAGTTTATGTTATTTGTTTATGCTTAACTAATAATCATTATATTTAGTTTATTCAGTATGAATGACTAATATTCTTGTGTGAACATCTTTTTCTATCAACTTTAGGAAACTTGTACATAGCGAGATTCCAAAAAAAGATGGAACCTCTACAGCTGAAATTGGGATAATGGAGCTACTGTATATACATTGGTATAATATTGTAATATAGTTAGCTAGCTTGCAATCATTGTGATAACAAATTCGTTTTTTTTTGTTTTAGCTAATCTTATTTGCTTTGTAAGTAGGGAGTGTCTATTGATGCATATCTACCATGGGTATGGGTTGGAGTAACAGATAATTTTAATCACTAATATTGTAGAAATGCATATTGGACACATGTGATTACATCTTTTACTCTGTTAATAGAATTTGGATTTTTTATCTGTTATAAATAAAAGTTGTTAATGTGTTTTAAATCAAATTAGTCTCTAGTTTATCAAATCTCTCTGAACTATTAACATAATTGATTATATATATATATATATATATATATATATATATATATATATATATATATATATATATATATATATATATATATATACAATGTGCATACACACATTGTTATATGTGTACACAGCAATAGGGTTGGATCTATCTTAAGACAATGAAAATCTATATAGAGATGCAATAGTTGCTACATAAAGTAAATTCACCCCTGAAGAGTTTGAATACTGAGGCATAATCGAATCTGAAAGAGGGATGAGGTATGGGTGAACTAGCCTACATTGTGTCTGAATTTAATGTGTGGACTTGGTGCTAGCCTTTTGGAGGTGGATGCAATCATTGGTTAGGTTCTTCATTGTGTCATTCACAGAATCCTACCTGAAGACCCTAGGCCCAACTGTAGTCAGATGTGTTTCCCTCTTCTGGTGGAAAACCTAGACCATTACAATAAGAGTTGAATATCTACACTTTTATATAATGAAACATAAAAAAGCTAATGATGATATATGAAAAATATAATTGTGAACTTATAAGAAGAGCCATGAAAAAGAATATAATTTTGAAAAATATAAAACAATATCTTGGTAAGGAGAAAAAAAATAAAGAATATAATTTTGAAAAGTAGAAAACAATATCTTGGTAAGGGAAAAAAATATTTCCACAATAAAAAGAAAAAGTATAACAATTATTAAAAAAGACATCATGAAATATGTGAAAGAATTCTACAAACAATTATATGGTAACAGAGAACATGAAAATAAGTTAATCATTACAATTATAATGACTTCTAAATTGCCAAAGATATGGCATGCAATGAAATCTATGAAGAAGGGAAAAGCTCCAGTAAATGATGTAATTATTAATAATATCATTAAAAAACAGATGAAATAAAAAAAACTGTTGGTAAAATTATATATCATATGTCTAAATGATAAAAATATCCAGATAAATGGAAGAGTGCAGTAACAATATTAGTATGTAAGAAAGGTAATGATATTAGAAGTTATAAAACCATCAAAACATCACATGATCACCAGTTCATATGCTTCACCTGCAGTTAATAAGATTACCAAACTCTCCATATGGTATTGCCACCAAGTGCAAGTCTACATAATCAATGGATGAAGGAATGTTTGAGCATAAAATCCCTATCTCACTGATGAAATCCACACACTAGAAACTAGTCTGGGGATATTAGATGAATATCACTACATAGGGATTTTATTAAAAACCTTCCTGCATTCATTGATTATGAAAGCTTGCACTTGGAGGCACTACTGTATGGAGAGTTTGATATTGATATTAGAAGTTAAAGTCTTCTATCATTTCTATACTAAAACTTTACAAACTCATAAACATTGAACTTTTTGGATTCAAAAAAATCAAAGAAAAGCTAGATTTAAAAGTAGATTATATTTAAATATTGAGAGAAGTTATAGAAAGGAGCAATGAATGTGAGTTGCCATTTTGCATGCATTGGATTTGTATATTTTGAAAACGTATTTGATTTTTATTTGATTTTATAAGCATGTCTATAGTGATTAAGCTTTGTTCCATCAAGATCAAAATGCAACAGCAGTGATTAAACTCCATAGTAACACTAAGAAGATGAATATTGATAAGATATACAAAAGAGGAATTCCATATCTTTAAAACATTTTATAGTAATTGTACAAAAAGTATTTTGTAGATTAATATATAGGGATTAGTTAATTCATCTAGATTTTGAAAATGATATGTGTTTGTGGTTGTTTGGTATTGTTTTTGTTTTGTTTTTTTTGCAAATAATGCTTTGAACATCAAGCAAGAAATTTTGCAAGACTACAGATAAAAGTAAAAAAAATTAGCATAAAAATAAATATTAAAAAAAAAAAAAAAGATGTTTAGTGGATTTTCTCAAAAATTAACAAATTTCAAATATATTGCTCTGACTATCAACAAAGATAAATATAATGGTCTAAATTATTCAAATAATAAAAACTTCGATGGAATGTAAATAGCCAAAATAAGAGTCATAGATCACATGACCCAATTCTCTTAAGCTTGTAAGATATAAACAATGAGCATTGCCAATTGCTCAACAAGCCTTGTGATAAATGCTTAGCCAGAGAAAGCATTTAAAATATCTCTGTCAGGAACCCCCCCCAAACCTCTGACCATGGTTTTGTGTTTTAACACTCCTCAGAGGGGCGCTAGGGTAGCTTCAGACACTAGATCTAAAAATACCAACCCAAAGCCAGCCTTTATTTAAAAGAGTTATCTATTGAGTGGAAAATCTGAAATTTTCAGACACCTACATGTCTTCAAACCCAGCTATCCAACTCAAATAGCTATATGGGGCTGAGAGATCTTCAGCCATACCATATATTAGTAATCTTAGCAATATAACATCACATAAGATTTAAAGCAGAGATGGAATGTTTTTGGTGGAAATAATTGATATTAAAAAGAATATGACTGAGTTTGAAAAGAAAGGTTTTTAATAGGTGTGTTTTACTAGTTGTTAATTATAGATGAGACATGGACACTTAACAGTAAAGTAATGAGTAATTTTATTATTTATATTAGTAAATACTAATGTTCTACTTTAGTTAATTGTCTGACACTCATGATGTTTGATAGTAATCTAATGTAAAAAAAAATTTACATCACAGTTAACCAATTTTTATCTTCCTGGATATCACTTGTGGTTACCTCATCAAGAGCTCTCTATCATAAATTTCAGTTGAGACTAGTATAGAATGTAAATGTCACAGAGTATGAAGTTTTGAGCTTAATTTATCAGAATATAATGCAACTTAGGAGAAATTAATGTGATATAAAATGGCTTCTTAGATGCATTCAACACTTTCCATGCACAAACCATATGCACTAAAACCTTGATGGCCAATTTAAACTTTTGCTAAGGAAATATGAATTAAGATATGTTGTGAACAAATTGAAAACAAAGTACCTGCATGAGAAAACAAATAGATTTCACTGATGTTATTGAAAGAATTAAATTAAAATGTAGCTGACTTGGACAAATTGTTCAAAGAAGTGATAAAAGAATGAAGTCTTAAACTGAATCCAAGAAATTGTCAAAGACTTAGAAAGACTATGACATGATAAATGGATAGATAAAATGTGAAAATCTGCTAGTGTGGTGTGTAAAAGAAAGGCTGAGGGTCAGAGAAACTGGATTAACCTTGGAGAGACTTTCATCCTACAGCAGATTTATAGTGATTTAAATTGATTGTTTTAAATAGAATCTTAAAAGATTAGCAAGGACCTAGAAAGAGATCATGTGTAAGATGGAAAATGAAAAAGTTTGTTATGTGATGTAGAGAAGAAAGATATGGATTAGAAAAATTATACTGCAGTGGATTTATAAGGGTTGAAAATAATGATGATGATGGCAGCACCCCACCCCCCCAAGATGGAAATTATATCTAACCACATTATATCATGTTATGAAATAGCAAATGTTACACCACAAGTAATATGCATGTAATATATAATGATAGTAATGTAGATATATGTAGCCAAACAAATATCAATTTTCATCACTTCACTTTTATAATATTACCAACTTATATGAAATTTATGTTGGTGTTGTATTAAAGATTAAAGCAGTAGATAGTGATTGAGAATAACTTAATATTTAAATTGAAACAGATAAAAATATTGAGTTATCAATATCTGTGTGAAAATTTAGATGTTTCAAATCTTCACCTGATCACCATTTCTTATGCTTGCTCATAACTATTATTAAGCAGACAAAACTCTCTATATGTAATAGTTAAAAATATTGTACTGTTTTCAATTTAGGACTCATAGTTTTGTAGTTAAGTAGAGATAAAAAAGGTGGCTACTGGAGGGTTGCATTAGATCCTAAGATCTAGGTGCAGTGCTCTCAGATCCAAGGCACCTCACTGATGGAGGTCACAAGCTAGAAACTAATCTGGGATATTGGATGAGTAGGCACTAGATGAGAATTTTATGCACAAGGCTTCTGGCATCCTTTGATTACTCTAGCTTGCACAGAATGGCAATATGTATAGAGAGTTTTGCCTGTTTTAATGTTTCAAATCTCTAGCATACAAGATGATTAATGGTTGTTCATTAAATACGCTTATAGTAATATAGCCCAGAGCTTTGATAATGATGAATAGTTGCAATATAAATTTGATATCTGTTTACTTATACTTACTTCTTTAGTAAAGCCATTAATTACATTATTTCTATTAATGCATTTTTACTTCAAATGCAATACAGTGTTAACCCCTTCTTACATATTCATTATATTAAATGTGGGCTCTAATTATTCAGAATCAAAAGGAAGCCACATTATAAATTCAATAAACAATAAAACATAAAGCAAGTTATTAACATGGGTATGGAGAATGAGTTTGATATCTAATTTATTTGAAAACTAAAAAGTTGTTCATGAAACATATGCATATTAAGGAAAAGTGATCTGAGATTCTGCACTAGTGGATATTTGCAGTATGGAGAAGTTAAAATGATTGACAGAAGTGATAATAACCAAAAAAACTTGAATGCATCTGTTTATTTTTTTATAATTTAATACATCTTAATCTTTTCATAAAAACAATCATATACACCCTCAACAATTATGAGCAGTTTTCTGAAGCATATAATAAGCTTTTCCAATACTTCTATCTGATATTTACTTTTTTATTGAATCCAAGAGACATTTAAATTAATTTTAAACTTTTTGATGAATTCTATTCATGTAGTGTAATTTTTACTACATCATTCTCACATATGGTAGGAACTAATTTCTATCCACTTTAGAGATTATTATAAACATATGACCAAAGACATGTGAAAAAGATGTATGATCCCCAAGATGCACATTCTGTGCAAAATCAGCACAATACAGTATATGTTTATGATTACACCCTTCTACAAGTTGTTAAAAGTGGATAAAAACAATTCCTATCTTATGTGAGAGTAGTGAAATGAAAATTATACTATAGAAATATTATTCATTAACTGGATAATCTCTAATTTAATAAATGACTAGTAAAAATTATTAATATACTTCCATCAAGTGGTTTATGTCAAAGTTGTGAGAGTAGTAAGTTTGACATCTTACTTAAACTGTAGTAATTGGCTATATATATATGATCACTAGATGGAGCTTTATCAATAGCTCCTAACAAGCTTTTGTTTACATAAATGCTGAGAGAGATAGAATTCAATATCTCTTTCATTGTCTCCACCTCCAGAGCAACTACTTTCGAGCTAGTTGGCTCACGTCAGTGAAGGATCTAGTTTCTAGTCTCCCAACTCTTCACTGACATGAGCCAACTAGCTTGAAAGTAGCTGCTCTGGAGATGGAGACAATGAAAGAGATATTGAATTCTATCTCTCTCAGCATTTATGCAAACAAAAGCTTGTTAGGAGCTATTGGTAAAGCTCCATCTAGTGATCATAAAATGCAAACTAAAAGCAAGTTACGAAATTTATAACTTGTTTTGTTTATCATATATATATATATAATGAACAATGATAGAGATATGTGTATGTGATTGTGATCTGGCCAACTAATGAGTACTGCTTCAGCATAAAATGTGTATCTTGGGGATCATATATGTTTTCCACGTCTTTGGTTATATGTTTATGATTACACCTCTCCACATGATGTTAAAAGATGATATAAACCAGTCCCTACTTTGCATGAAAGGTGTAGTGAAAATTATACTACAGAAATATTATTAATTAAGTGGATAATATTCTAGTTTAATGGATGACTAATAAAAGTTATTAATACATTTTAATCGTGTTTGATAGCCAAAAGTTGGTTTACATGCTTACATTTTATTATAATACTTCTTTATATAGTTTTTTCCTTTTATTATTTTCTTCACTGGGCGTTATCAATATTTTGTTAAAGATAAAATATATGTCGATTGAAAGTCAATCTTTGTAAGCTTATTTTGTTTAAAATAAATTCTGTAATTACATTTTCAAGTCAAGCCTTTCAGTTTAGTTAATATCACTTGTCAGTATCAGCCACTCATAAATAAATATGGCGACTATAATTTCAGAAAAGAACATCAGAAGAGCGAAAACCAAATACATATATATCTTAAACTGATCCATTAACCACTAATATATCAACATAGTAAAAATTAAGACAATCATGAGTTCATTTCCCAAAGAAGTATGACCCTTTGCCTCCCCCCCCTCCAAACACTAGTTGTGATTGCTACATACTGCAATCACTATATTAACACTCATCTGACCAAACAGATCAAACTGAGATCTTTATCTTTTAGTTAAGAGTAATAAGAGACCCATTTACCAACCATTATTGGAGAGCTCGTTGTATAGGCTGTGGTCTTTCTATGTGAAACCGAAGACAAATTCTTAAGCCTATTTGTGATTTGAAATAATTTCAAAATATACTTTATCAGATTTAAACTTCATTTCAGGGCATGTGCTAACCTTTACTTTATTAAATGCTCACATACAACATATATTGGGCATGAAGTCTGTTTATATAAATCTTGTTATGTTGCCTTTTAACTTTTTCTGTAGCAACATTTTTGTTTTAAAAGTTGAATTCAAAATTTTGCTATAATTGTAGTTCTTCAATGTGTTCTAATCTTAGTCTTAACCTCCCAGTAAGCAATTAATATATTAATGACTTTTATTAGTCCTTCATTACGGTAGAGATAATCCACTTAAATTACACTACAGCAATATTATTCATTAAGCAATTAATATATGTTTTAGCTAACATCGTTTAAATACTGTGTGCCCCATGCTGGTTAACTTGCCTGTCTGGAGGCATATTTAAATCACTGAATAACAGACAATTATAAGCATGCTTATCGCATTTGATGGCTGTATGGATAACTAACTATTTTTGCTTAACATTTCTTAACACAATTTCTTTTTTATATTTCATAATTGAAGCTGCGTAAAAAACTACGCTAATTTCCAACGAAACAACATAAAATAGAAAGCCAAATTAAACACTAAATGAGATCGTTTTTACTGAAAACAATCTCGAAGCTCTGATAATGTTTCACACATTTATTCTTCAAACTTGTTTTATTTAATTTACAAATTGGCTGATTGCAGTTTGTCTATTGACAACTTAACTCTATCATCTAAAAATCACTGGATAAATAATCATATTCTTTAAATTATTATACATTTTTTAAATAACAACAACATCCAAAAAAAAAGCAAATGTTTTGTAATTTTTGTCAATCAGATAGAATTTTCTCCGCATAATATTTCAAGTGTTTTATTTGAATTTGCGATCAGTTTTGAGTAAAAATTTTATAATGCAGGCAGTGTCTGTATGTGTATATATACTGACACACATTATTATCATGGTTTTTGATGGTATCAAGATGCCCGCTGATAATCGTGTAAATGATACTTTTCCAAGAATCATCGATCAATTGTTAGATATTTAGGCTTCGCCTTGTCACGTGCATTATTGGGATGATAAAGTATAGCTACTTTTATATTAGTCATCCTAATCTTTTTTTTTAAAACCATAAACTTTTCTGAACAATAATTAGATTGCTTTATAATATAAACAAAAAAAGAGATAATTTCGATCTGGTTGCGTTTTAAGAGAACAGATTCAGTCTTATATGATCTTAATATCTACTTGTCCATAATCTTTTATATTTGTAGCATTTTTAAAAGACTTCACCAGTTTAATAGTTCAAAAACATTGATATTTTATTCATCTGTTTATTTTAATGTCTAACTTTTATTTCCATAGAATATCATAGGAAATACCATAACTGGAAAAAATAATTTTTTTTTGTTTTAAAAAAAATATATAAGTGGATGACAGTGATAATCTCAAGCAATCATTCGTAGCGTATATAGAATAGAAAGATATATATATAAGATAAAATGGCCTCTAAACATTAGATATTGGCATCCTGGCAATTATTATTATTAATATGCGCTCCTATCACCATCGAGCCTGAGGCTAACTGCTCTCAAGATGGGTATGTGCGTTATTTGATTAGTCGTTTTCGGTGCGGTTATAAGACAGAATCTACCTAATGTATTAGACTGGCAGAAAAGTCACTACACAAACAAATGTGTATATAAAGATAGAATTAAACACAGTTACAATTTTCTAAAAAGGAAATGAATTAATTTTGTAAGTGAATATTAGATATTTTGCTGAGAAGAAGGTGGTTTTGCTGCTAATTTTATGACCATGATATCGCACTTTACATCCACAGTTTAGATAAATAATGGCGGTGTTTCTTGATTGTCAAAAGAGAATAGCTATTCAGTTCACTGCAGTAATGATAAGGAAAAACATTTTGAAATGGACAGAATCATGCAGTTAAATATATTATTATTATTTTGTTTTGGTTACCATTTGTAATAAATTTAGATTGTTAAAAGTTTATTTGTTGGAAGATCATTTCACATGAATATTGCCGGATTAATATTTATATGAAATCTCAACACCAGACTAATATGTAAATACCACAGAACCCTTCTAATATCTCTCAACAGACAAGCGCTGAATGAGAAGACAGTATTTGCAAAATTTGGTCAAATTCCAAGTGATAAAGTATTGGAATAGTATTAAAATATCCCAATGCAGGGTAAGAACCTATTGATTATCCTTGACAAAGTATTAGTGAAGAAAGTGGCAGTAACCATCATGTTTAGCAAACTATTAAGATTTATGTTTTGTCTTCTTTGTTTTGCCTTTTAGATTAAAATAATTAGAAGACAAATGGATACTGAACTGGGTTTTTAAAGTTATTAGGAAGCTGAAAAATATCTAAGTTTTATCTTGATTAAAATTAACTTTGGAATCACTTCCCAATATTTCTTTTGTGGAATTTTTAATTTTATTTTACAAGCTCGTTTAAGAAATAGTGATCATGTAATGTTTAATGGTTTAAGCTCGTTTATAATCTTAAATTTTTCTCACTAAAAATAAATACCTTCAAACGTGCCACAAGTTTAAAAACATAAAGTCACATAGTGATTATATATATAAAGAAATAAATTTTATATTCATAAATAATTTTATTTTTTCAAATAACTTTTTCATCTGTCTGTATTTTATTATAGTGAAAAGTTACCTATCCCTACTTTTGAAAAATAAAATCAGATTTTTTTTTAAAAAAAAAAAAAAAACTACAAAATATAATTAAACATATATTTCTCAAGTTAAGAATTTTAAAAAACCATTAAGATATTTATATTATTTAAAACGCATGATTTAATGTATTTTTTTAAATCTCACTAGGTAAATAATATTGCATTTACAGCTGTAATAAAAATTTTGCTGTTGATATATATATATGCGTGCGTGTGTGCGCTTTTACTAAACATAAACATGTGAGTATGCAAGCTTAGAAAGATTTAAAAATAATAATGGAAGTAAATATATTTTACTTATTAAGGAGTTAATTAATCAATTTTTTTTTAATTATACAAGTTGGAATTTTTTTTCTTAATTATTTTGATAAATATAAAAATGAATATCAGAGCATTTAATTGCTTTTATTAATATTGTTACATTTTCATTTACCATTGTCAAACTCCCTCCACTCACAACTTTGACGCCATCCATTTCAGATAGATACACTAATGATTATTACTAATCATTTTCGAAACTAGAGATTATCTCTAGAGCGGATATAAACTTTAAACCTCAGTTAAAGATTAATATATCTGATTTTTTTAATTTTACACACACGGAGTTATTCACCTTTCTCTGTCCCGTATGTAATATCTTTATAGATATAATAAACACCTCCATACTTCCCCATTCTTTTTAAATTCATATTAATAAAGATATAATAAAAGACAAATGACCTCCAAGATGCATTTCGTGCTGGACCAGCATTCATCAGTTGGTCCAAGTCACTATCATAATAGCTAAACTCTGAACAAATAAACTATTACAATGCAAGGTTTTATAGAATCAGTTTCAGTTATATCACGTGATAAATATTGCTAACTGCAAGTAAGAATAGGCCTGATTTTATTTATTTTCTTCTAAAATACAAAAGATGAATGCACACTTATAGCAATTACAATGTTACATAACTTTCTTTTTGCTCAAATTCTTATCAAATTACTCATTTTATTCTAAGATAAGAGTGTAAGAAAGTCATAAGGTATTTAGACTGGTATTAATTTTCCTGACCAAAAAGTACAAGGTGCATATTGCTGCCTAAAATTGAGACTTTTAAAATATTTGGAAACTGACTAAGAATTAGATCTATATATTCAAATGAATTGGCATAAGTTTAAATCTTAAAGTTTTTTTATTTAATTTCACAGACTATTAATTTGAATACTAAAAATACATCAAAGATGGCTTTTAGAAGTATGAATGCATTGATCTCATTGTTGAGTCCTAGTTCTTTCTGTGGAAGTCAAAAACCAGAAACCAATCATTAAATGGGGATATTACACCACTATATTATATGATATCCAGTGAGTACTTAAACTTATGATAGATGTCTCCAAATTACAAATGCATAATTATTTATATTCAGGATATGTAGAAAGTATAATCAATTTCATTTTCTTACATATCTTACCATTAATATATATTTTATGACAAGTTGGAATGATGACTAATGGTTATGATGCATACGTGGTCACATATTATTATGCCAAATATGAGGTATATATATATTGCCACACATTTGTAGTTTAAATCTGTAATAGACATTGAGTTCATAAATGCATTAAATCAGAGTTATCTCAACAGTTGATTGTTGAATATGTAATGCTATTAAATATGTGATGCAAATCTATAAAATAATTAATTAATAGTAACCCAAATCTGAATCATTAGATGTTCTTAATAATCAATTTCATTAGATAAGAAATACAAATTAAAAAATGTATTAAACATGTTTTACAACAAATGCTGTATATTAAATATATATTCACAAATAAATATTAATTATATCAATATTATTTGTAGATAATTATCAAAACCTTTCTTTTTCTCAGTGATGAAATGTTTATTCATCAAAAAAAAACCAGATACAGTAAAATAAATGAAATTTCAGGAGCAACATGCTAAGAGGGGAAGGATATATGTAAAAAGGGAATGGGAAGTTGAGTGGGGAAATGGTGTGTAGTCCAGGCCGGTCAGAAATGCATGTCTTCGTGATTGAGTCCTATGACAGAGGCTGAGAGGATGGGAGTTGGAGGATTGCCCAAGTGTCTGTGAGGAATGGAGGTGGGGCTAGTTTGGTATCTCGGGTTTTGAGAGCGTGAATTAGGTCCAAGAGCTTTTGATTGACTGAATGTACTCTCTGGTCAAACTTTTCTTGTCAATCAACTCTATTACATGTGTGAACTTTAAGATTCCTAGTAATGCCATGAAATCATGATAATGATGTTAATGACTAGAAATGGCATCATTGTAATTATTGGAGAGAACTACATACAACATGCAGACACTGTTATTATTTCAGATGTTTAACGTTACTTAAAGCCAGAGGCTCAATATGTATAAACAAAACATATAAATAAAAATGTGTGATGAAAATATATAAATGAGATATTGGACAAATGGTTAAATTTAGTTAAAATATAAAAAATATATTTATTGATTAAATCATGTAATAATCAAATTAGTAAATATTAGGTAATTAATACATTACATCTAAATATTAACATGTCACTGTGCATATATAATAAATATATGATCCAGGCAATTCAGACATTTCTAAGTAAATAAGAAATAATTCTTAATGTGTGCATAGATAGAAATGATCTTGTTTACATTAATGCCAATCAATCTTCAATCTTACAATGCCCAGATTTGAATTTAAAATAAGCATAAGTTAATACATATATTTACTAAGTAATATATCAAACTATTAATTAATTCAATAATTCTAGGCATAAGATTATTTTCTGTAAAACCCAATTATTATTTTTTTTTAGCATATATGTGTTTGTTCTGTTAAAAATGAAACAAATATTTTATATTTAAACATATAATGGTTTATATACATATTCATTTTGAGGCTGGCTATTTTGAAATATGGACTCTAGTATATTTATATATTTATTTCATAAAAGATAAAAATTTCTTGGCCATGTGTGGTGATTTAATATAATCTACATGTATATGAATTTTGTTTAATGTCTTGCATGATTTTTATATAAAAGTTCCATTGGTGTTGCAATTGGGCATAAGTTATTTTAACAACTAGAATCCATTTGAATCATTTGATAACTCCTTAAAATTAAAAAAAAGGCTTTGAGTGATTTTTATGAGTAGAAACAGTTAACAAATAAAGATTTTCATTCTAACTTCAATGTTTAAAAGTTAGCACCTATTGGTAGCCTAAGAAAAATAAAACAAAACATTCTAATGACTCTCTATTGAGAAGAAAATTACTTTTGGCTTTGTGCAATATGGATTTTGTTGACATCATAATAACAGAAAAGTAAGTTTGTATTTATTTACTTTTTTAAAAAAATTATTAAATATTTATTTCTTAATAAGTAAATAATATTTAGATTTAGTTTTTGTTTGAATATATTTATGCTTTAGCAAAAAATTAATCATCTGATAATTGACAATAAACAAAAAATGCCTACTATCAATAATTTTATTATTACTTTTTGTTATATTTTTGTAAATGGAAAGTTGATTTTTAATGTTTTATCAAATATTTTTATTATTTGAACTTGGCTTTTAATGAATTTTTTTAAAAACTTATAGATTTGATGTAGATTTTTTTTTATTAAATACAATTTTTTATCATGAAGGATTAAATCAAATTTTCTATTTTGTTATTATGTTTATTGCTGTTTTTAATTTGTAAAATTGATATTTTAAAATTACTTTCATTTTTTAATTATGTATTCAGCAAATTTTTTTAAAATATAAATATTTGATGAAGAATAATTTATATTTCAATAGAAATACAATTGAAAAAAAAACACAAAAAAATAAAATAAAAAAGGCCATGGGTTTTCCCCATGAAAACAAATTAACTTTTTATGCATCAGTTGAAGATTTGCTTTTACAATAACTATCTAATACATAATAAAAATATAACATATTAAAATATTTATAAAACTAACATATTTAAATGAGATGTTTATTTTATATAGTGCTATGTTTTTATAAACTGTAATAGTAATAATCAGCCATTAACACTTAAATAGAACACTTTTGTTATTGGTCCAGTGAAGTAAAACTCTGAAACTTTTAATTGGTCAAGTGACAAACTTTTTGATACAAATATTTTCAGCTTTTAATGTATATTAATTTTAGTTTCATTTTCAAAAAGTATATTAATTATTTGTAATGTTAAGAAAGTAAACGAAAGTTATTTCAAAAATATATTTTTATTTGTATTTTATAGAAATATTCAAAAGCGTAAAAATCAAAGAAAACATTATGAGCGAATTAGAAGCATTATAAATGTTATTTAGATCCCTCCCAGATTTCACGTTACGAATTTTTTAAGAATTTTTTAGGAAAAATCTTAACGTCTTTCTCAAAATAATTATACTTTCAGCATATTATTAAAAAAATACACCAAAAATACATTATAATGCCAGAAAAATATTCTAAATCATTAATCTTTGTTTGAAAATCAAATAAACAGCTTGGAGCAATCTAACCTCTTGACAAGATGCCAAAAATTACTGCTACAGCTGGTTTCTTTTTCAATTTACAATCGTGTAAAGTATACAATTTTTTAATAAAACCTTACTACTTTTGTAAAATAACTATATTTTTATTAGAAATATTAGATTTTATGAAAATTATTTATAATATGTATGAAACATAATAAAAAAAACACTCCAAAACATATATTTTCATTTTAGTGGTGAAAAAATATTTAACGGAATCATCAGCCAATAAGAATTGGGAATAGATTGGGAATAGATTATCCAACCAATCAAAACTGGCCTTCTTCTTTTGTTCAACTTAACATCCTCCTAGTATTGATTTTTTACTTGTAAAATGATTCAAAAGAGGGCAGCACCTTATAGGCCTTGCTCTAAGCTTTAATATGGGTATTTTTTCTTCAATGTAACTAAAAAATTGTCTGAGTTAGAGCAATCTAAAGGTGACAACCATGATATCGTGTTTCAGGCTATTAAAAAGTTAAGCTAATGCACATGCGCTTTGTGGATTTTTAACTATAAATGAATACTCTCATTTCCAAACACAAGATAAAGTCTTTGTGAAAAGATACAATAAATCCATCTATCCTTTCAACTTAAACATTTATGTATAGGAAAATGTTAAGCAGTTGGGAATAAGAGCATGAAGATGTTAAGTGATCACTTGAAATTACTTTTACTATGTCTGGATGAATGGTGCTTGCAAAATTTTCTAGAATTTACAATAAGTCATAAAAAGAATATAATAATGAGATTTAAATTTTTAAAAATTAGACACTTTTAAAATATATTCATGAATTGTATTTTAAAATTAAATTATTTTTAATAAATCAACATATTTTACATTAAATAACAATTAAAATAAGATTTCTCTACACACATCCACATATATAACAATCATTTTTAATAAGTTTTTTCTAAAAATAGAAATCTTTCACGCAATCATTATACTCTTTGATCAAGATTTTCTTACATATGTTTAGGAGTCATTTTTTCTAATGAAATGAGAACAATTAACAATTGTTTACAATGACTTATTTCAATAATGACATTTATAAAGATGCAAAAACAAAATATGATACATACTAATGTATTTAAACTTTGCAAATTGTTTACATTTTATACACATATAATTTTTTTAAACAATATATTAAAAACTAATATGTAAACATATAATAAAAGTGATGATACTATTGTATTTATGTTTTAATTGTATTTTATGAGTTTGTTTTATTATAATTTATGCATAAACACAAGATATAACAAATGTTTTTTTTATGTAATTAAAATTTTTTTGTATCAAAATATGTTTTAATATAATTTTAAAATATAATATTTAAAACTGTGCATATCTCAGCTATCTATGATTTTATTTTAATAATTCTGAATTAAAATAAAAATGGTCATTCATTTTTTAATTTTCATGAAAAATAATTAGTGAAAATATTTTTTAAAATGTTATAATAAAAAAACTATAATTTGCAATGAAATAGTTGATATCTTGTTAGAAAGTATAGAAATTTATCTATAAAGCCTTATAGCATAAGTATTATGAATATTTTTTTATTTTTATTTTTAAAGTGTCATAGCATCACCCGGGACGCGAACCCGCAACCCGGGCAACTGCCTGCAAGTGCAAGACAGTCGCGCTGACCTCTCAACCACCAATGCAAGACTAATAATATTTTCCGCTAGATTTCTTCAAAAATGGCAAGTTGTAATATATACTACACTGCACCAAAAAATGTTGTGAAAGAAATATTAAGTCAAATAAGCAAAATTATATTTTTAGTAATATTTTATATTTTCCTATTAAAGGTTTTAAATAATATACATAATAAAACTGTATTTTGTTTATACTGAAAGATGGCTTTCTCACTCTATATGTGCATATATATAAGTAAAAAACTGCTTTTTAGTTTTTCTATGCATGCATATATATGTCAATGTTTTATATATAAAAAATTTCATTGGCCAGAAGGTTAACAATTTTTTAAACTACATTGTGCAAATATATGTTTGAACTTTAGATAAATAGTGACATTTTATAGATTCTTAGTAATGCATGGGAAACCTGATATTTATTATGAAAATGTTATCAGCAATATTTTAAGTTTTAATTGGCTTAGAGTTCTTCTAGCAATAGAACTATTTTTGATAATGAAGGCTTTTAATAAGCTAACATGTATCTCAGTATTTATAGCTAACTGATAAAGATTGCCCTGACATCTATGTATCAGAAAAACAAGAAAATTAAAAAGTAAGCTATAATTAAAAGATAAATAATACTATGTTTTCTTAGTAAATAAAAATATTGATAATTCTATTAAATACAATAGTTATTTTTCTTTACTTATTCACAAAGGAAATCAGATTTCATTGCTCTTGATTTGGAATAGAAATAAATTCTTAATTAAAATTTATTTCTTAATCCTTAATAAATAATAGTGATTACTTTTCAATACATATATACAAATAAGCTTCTTTGTTTTATTTCTTTTTTTTTTTTTTTGTTAAATATAAAAATTAACCATTTATTTTTTTATTAAAAGTGGGCCTAAAATCTATTTTACTAGTGCAGATATTGTCATAACTTTTTTAAAATAAAATATTTTTTATTTGTTTATATACTACTAAATTTTCAACTAGTTTAGCATTTATCAATAATTTCTATACATAATAAATATGTGTTATTTCTTCTTTTCCTTTATAATAGCCAATTTATCAGTGTCCACACACTCTGTAGGTTACTTTCACCCTTATGTCTGGTGTGTATGAGTCATTTTTGTCTTTATAAATACACAATTATCAATGTTTTTCCTTTTATACAATTGAAAATACACACAAAGAACATGTTTAATTAGATTTTAATAAATATTAATAATAATGCAACCTCAAAAATTGGATGTGCTAGAATACAGTGATCCAAAAAAAGCTACAAGCAGTGTCAAACTACCATGATTTAGTATTATGCTTTGGTTATGCTATTCTACTTCCTAATAATTACAACTGGTCTTCTGATAGGGAATCTACTTTTTATATATAATATATCATTCTTTCACATATTTATGTGAGTCTGTTGATTATGGTTTTTGTCATTGAAAGTGAACTCAGTTAAGTTAGGAAAAGAAATAAAAATCCCTTTGTTAGAGATCTGTATATATAAATAAAGGAAAAATTAATATATAACAATGAAATGCCAATTTCTAAATGTCAATTTTTTTTCAATAGTTTACCAGTAATTATATATATAAATAAGTCTTCAATTAAATGTTACATGCCTTTACACAATGAATAAAGACATTTAAAAAACTTAAATGAATCCAAAAATATATTTCTAATAAATTAATAAAATAATTGATTTTAAAGCAATCAAAATAATTTATTCTAAAAATAATTTAAATGATAATTTTCATCAGTAGCAATCTAATAGATTATGTAGAAGTTATTATAGTTAAGAGTTTCTTTAATGAATATAATTACAAAAAAAAAGAATAAAAGAGATTAGTGGTCTAGAAAATCTTATTATATTGTTTTGTGTTATAAAAGTATATAGTCAAGTGAACAGTTACCTAATAGTCCAGGTGTAGCCTGACCCTGTACTCTATGTTGAGGTTCATCACGTTTTCCAGGTTCGCCTCGCCATCCAATCAGTAAAAGTAAAGGAATGCTATAAACATTTGGCACTGCTAATGACATTAATGGATTAACTGCATTACCAATCCCAGAATTCTTCAGTATTGTGAAAATCGTAAATAAATAAAATGCATACATAAGTAACAATGATAATACTAATAAATGACACCAATAATGATAATAAATATTATACTAATTATTCTAATAAATAATTTTAATGCATTTTAAAAATTCTGATCCTTAAAGATTTTTTTATTTAATGTGTACAAAATTTACTGTGCTTTTTTAAACAAACATAATCATTACATTATTAATATTCGAATTTCTTTTTTATAAATCTATATATAACTAATATGCCAATTATTATTCTTTTATCATGTGACTCTTCTAATTGTATTAAAATTTTATAATGGAACTATCTCTTATTTATTTATTTTGTTTAAAACGATGTCATGAATGTATTATTATGTGCTTTTCTATTTCTTTTTGATTGATTGATTGCTCTACAGCAGGGGTCCCCAACCTTTTTGCACTTAAGAGCACATTCTATAATACCGGCCAGGTGGCGGGCACCATTTATTTTTTCAACCAGGTGGCGGGCGTCATTTATTTTTTCAATGTAAATTTATAGTTGGATATTGTTAATAATACACACAATGTACAAAAAAATATTTATTTCAAAAATAAAATTTTAACATATAATTAACGTTTATATTTTTATGCTGTAAAAGTATAGTATGCCCTACAATTTGATTACAATATGATACAATTATTTATAAGAAATTTTAAAAATTAAATTTATTTGTATCAGATAAATAATTTTTTATCGTGTTTGGATAGCGGCGGGAACATGTAAAATGGTCTGCGGGCACCATGGTGCCCGGGGGTATAGGGTTGGGGACCCCTGCTCTACAGGCATAAAAAAATAAATCCATCTGGTTTAACAACAAACCAAATTCTTAATTAATTGTTCTTGATGTTGTTATGATTGTTTATAATAAAATAAAATTTCTTGTGAATCTAAATTTGGCAAAATGATGGACAGTAAAGCTAAATATTCCTGGTTCAAATCTCAACCTGCAACTTTTTATGCTTGAATGTCACAAGGTTTTTTTTAATTGATTAATCATTTGATTTATTTATTTATATATTACAATTTATTGTTGCATTGTTCAGTGCAATTTTAGTTCTGACCACTTTATAGTATATAATCTTTTAATTATTGAACTCAAGTAATATTCATAAAAGTATCACAAGGTTTTCCCATATGCTTACTCAGATGCCTTTTCATCCTGCTTTAAAACCATGTATTGCAAACTTGATTAATCAATGGACACAATATAGTATAGGGCTACAAAAAAAAAAAAAAACTGGCCAGCAAATGAGGATATTGTAGCACTGTACTAATGTTTATAGTATTCCCAAGCTGGAGATGTGTAATGGATTATTTATTTAAATTTGATATTAATTTTAAATAGTCAAAATAAGAGTCATAGATCACATGACCCTATACTCTTAAGCTTGTAAGTTAAAAACAATGAGGTTTGTCAATTCCTCAACAAGCTTTGTGATAAATGCATAGCTAGAGAAAGCATTTAAAATATCTCTGTCAGAAACCCCCCCCAAACCTCTGACCATGGTTTTATGCTCTGGCACTCCTCAGAGAGATGCTAGGGTAGGTTCAGATACTAGATCTAAAAACACCAACTCAAAGCCAGCATTTAACTAAAAGTTATCTATTGGGTGGAAAATCTGAAATTTTCAGACACCTACATGTCTTCAAACCCAGATATCCAACTCAAATATCTATATGGGGCTGAGAGATCTTCATCCATACCATATATTAGTTGTCTTAGCAGTATAACATTGCATAAAATAAACAACTCTATTTAAGTAATTACTCTTTATTTTGATTATAGTGTTTTTTGTTTGCTTGCTTGTTTTTTGCAACAATGAGTAAATTATATATTTCCTTTTTTATTTTTCTATTACTTTGCATGGTTTGTCGCAGTTGGTGGGGCATTTGAATTAGGGATTGTGAGGTCCCGGAATCGATTCTGGCACTCGCATTTCTGTTGCACGAACTTCCTACCTCCTGATCAATAAGGCTATTAGCATATTTTGTTCTTTTAATGTTTGCATTTCTGATATATAAATTTTGACTTATAAATATGGTTAAAAAAAATTCAAAAGCATGGAAACCCTTCTGTGGCCAGTTATATAAAGGTTTTACTTATATCTTTCTTTAATATCAGTCTAAATTTAGAACAAACTTATCATCTAGAAACAAAAAAACATTATCACCCTAAAGAGTTTGAATTCTGCTAATTAAACAGGATTTCTAATACTAATATAAAATCAATTTTTGAAAAAAATTCTTATATAATTTAAATATTACAATGACTTTTACGATGCAGTTCTAAAACAGTCACAAACTCTCCAAACAGTAGTGCCACCCAGTGGAATCTTTAGTAATCAATAGATGTAAGTTGATTTGTGCATAAAATCTGTATATGGTGCATAATATCCCTATATAGTACCTAGATAAGAATTTTATGCATCCACTGATTACTAAAGCTTGCAGTGGGTGACACTACTATATGAAGCGTTTGTTACTGTTTTAACAGCTTGTGAGAGCATGGAAAGTGGTGATTATGTGACGTTTTAGTGCTTTTATAGCATGCAGTTGTCAAATTCTTTTTTTATTCCATGACTTTTTAATTTTATTTATTATAATATTTATATTCATACAATTATTTTTTAATGTTTACAATGAAATCTTTTATTTTGCTTTCTATTACTGTGATTAATTTACGTCGTTGCAGGTAGTTTCTAGTATACCGTTTAGTATCTCTATTATTAAAACGTATTTTTTGAAATTCTGTAATTTTGTAAATAACTATTATATAATTATGAAAACTTCTAAGTCATTATCTTTTAAATCTTTCTTGAAGTACAATTCATGATTTTCTACTCTCTAGATAGATAGTTGCTTTTAATGACTCTCTACTTAACAACAAAAAAAAAAAAAAATCACATTTTCTTTTTAAAAAGATAGTAATTCAATGCACATTTGGTTTAATTTGCTTTACTAGTTCAACTTTACACAGAGGTACAATCTTACCAAAATCTGACAACCATTTAACAGAATAAAGCAACAAATTAGCTTTTAAACTGATCAATCATAGATAAATAAACAGCATAATCGTGTAATCCATTTCAGTAGTCTTATTTTTCTCTTCATCTTTTGACAGCAATATATTTAATATCAAATTCTAAATGTTAATACTAGTGATTTTGGAAAGCATTTTTTTGACGGGGATAAAATAATGAGACAAATACAATTCTATTTCTTAAAATCTTATCTTATTTTGTCAGTAAACATCACATGATCACCACTCTTTATGCTCACACAAGTTGTTAACACAGAGCTCTCAAATTCAAGGCTCCTCACTGATAAAAGTCGCAAGCTAAAAACTAGTCTGGGAATATTGGATGAGTAGGCACTAGATAGGAATTTTATGCACAAACGTTTTTGCATCCATTGATTACTCTGGCTTGCACTAGGTGGCACTACTGTAAGGATAGTTTTGCTTCTGTATTAATCTTTTGCATTCGTCTAAAACTATTTCAAAATCCACATTTTAAGGATTTGAAGACAATGCTTTTATGTCAACTATTTATTTACAGTTTCAACTGATTCATCGTCTTCATAAAGCAAGATTGTAGATCAGTAAAAAGTGTCAGTAAGTAAAACATTGTAAAAGTGTTGTATTCAAAGTGTATAAGAAATAAATTTTTACAGCATTTAAAATAAATAAAATTCATTTATTTTTTTTTCTCAGCTAAATTAGAAGTTAATAGGAAATAATGTTAATGGTTGTTAAAGATGCAAGAAAAATAAGAAAGCCCACATATATAAGATGAATAAATGATATAAGAGAAACCATGTATATGCACCTGCTACAATTTCAGTTTCATTCTGAAAATCATTTATGGTTGAGAGTATTTATTTATAGAATCTTTAGCTGTCATTGCAGCTCAATGAATGAGATTCAGCATCAAACTACGAATGCCTTTATATTTTGTAATTACTGATATATGGTTAGATAATAAATATTCTTTTTCCTAATGATAATTATAAATGTATATAATCTTACATACTCATTTTGTGCTGAATAAAGATGGCCGTAAATCTATTAAAATTTTTTTATCATCTCTTCATATACACTTTCATGCAAATTTTATATAATTTCTTCTTTGTTTTGCTTACAGTTTCAACCATTCTGCAGTCTTCATCAAAGCTGAGGAGATGATAAAAAAAATTAATATATACAAATGTATGATGAGAAATGCAAAAAAAAGTAAAGGAAAAGATATAAGATTCATAAATCTATTATAAGTATGTTATAATAAAGTAGAGAAACATTATGTAATAAAATATTTTTTCTGTGAAATTATGTATTTAATTATGGGGTTATTACTTTAAAATAAAACAGTAAATAGTAACTAATGTTAATTCTATTCTTCAACCTAAACCCTTTTCCCAAGATATTCTATATTCTTTTTCAAAAACAAATATTGTTTAAGTTTGTCTAATGACTTATTTTTAATTCTATTATTTTTAACTTCCTATTCAACATATGCATCTCAATTCTGTTTCCCCCTTATTTTACAATAAATAATCTTTCTTTTTTTTTTCAATGCATCTACCTATATTTATAACCTTATTTGTCAACATATATTTATCTCAGTTTTCCAAATTCACAACTTCCAATCTTTTTGAAATCCAAGCTTTTGTTCCATATAAAGCAAACAAAAATCTACTTCATAAAAAAACCTTTTATCAACATTGTTTACTAAATATTATTTCATTGGATAGCAAAATAATATCTTTCTCTTATTAAAAGCTTATTCAATCAGTAAACTTCTTATTCTAATATCTACAATGCTATTTATCCACTTTTATTTATAATTATTGTTGTTTTTAATATTTGTGGGTCTATAATAAAATAAGTTTTTTTTAAAAATCATTTGTTTTTTCACCTTTTTTTAAACTTGATAATGGTCCATTTAATATTATAACACCTGCAGTTGCAGGTAGCCAAATATATGATCATTAGCAAATAACAGCATAGGCCTGCAATTGGGAAATTCTTAGCATCCTCCATTTTTGACCATTTACTGTTATTTTGGCTGAAAGAGTTTGCAGCCTCTAGGAAAATAAGACCCATAATTTAGTTTTGTATCATGATTGACAATATCTATTACATTTATCTTATTTTCAAGAAACCTTAGCTGTGATTTCCAGTTAAGAACTAGCAGGCAATGATGTTGTTGGTCTTAAACTCATAAACAACCCAGACTGGCTGAAGCATATTGAGCCTATCCATGTTTATTTACCATATGAATAATCACTTAGTAATAACAATTGCAATTACAACAACATATAGAATGGATATGAGAAACATGACTTTTTTTACTTAAGTTTACACAACTATAAAGTCATAGTTAAGTGAAATAAAATTAATAATGGTCATGTGACCCATTACTTTATCAACAAAGCAATTGTAACTTTAGTTTAGGAATGACTAGAATATAATTTTAGGTGGATAAGCTATTAGTTTTAATAACAACTTTTAGTAATTATAAAACTTCTTTAATAGTCTTTCACAATATTCTTAATAAAGAAGTATTAAATTAACTTTCTTCAGGTACAAAATTAATGTCCATTGATAATAAACCAATATTCTAAATCTTACCTGCATGTAAACCATTGCAGATTTTCCAGTTGCTAGATGATACCCAGCAGCCATTGCAACAGCCGTTCCTTCATTGGCTGTAATGATGTGATTTTCTTTAGATGCGTGAATACTTACATAAGCGCAGAAATCTAGATAATATATATACTTGCTTTTACATATATATAATGACTATAATTAAAATTTATTAATGTTATGGGGGAAAATGTTTTAGAATGTGATAACAAAAGATTAGTAAACAAAGTAGGAGGGGGGGGATCATCAAAACATAAATAACAATTAAGTATAAAAGAACATTTTGAAGTAACAAACAAAAATTAGAAAAGTATATCAATTCAATGAATCATGGCTAGAAAACTTTAAAAAATGAATATTAAACTAATATTTGCTCTATAATATTAAGGATAAAAACAGGCAAAACTTTCTCCATATAGTACTGCCACTCAGTGCCAACCAGAGTAATCAATGGATGCCAGAAGGCTTGTGCATAAAATACCTATCTAGTGCCTACTCATCCAATATCCCCAGACTAGTTTCTGGCCTGTGGCCTTCATCAGTGAGGAACTTTAGATCTGAAAGCACTGCACCTAGATCTTAGGATGTAATGCAACCCTCCACCAGCCACCTTTTATCTCTACTTAACTACAAAACTATGAGAATAAAATTGAAAACACAATAATATTTTCAATCTAAGCTCAATAGCTTATATAGTCATATGAGTCTGAACCCAGTTCAGTACCCAAACCTTTTGGTGTCTTTGGCTCTTTAAACAACCATAGCCACCACTAAGATCTAGGTGCAGTGCTCTCAGATCCAAAGCTCTTCACTGATGAAGGCCACAAGACAGAAGCTAGTCTGGGGATATTGGGTGAGTAGGCACTAGATAGGTATTTTATGCACAAGCCTTCTGGCATCCATTGATTACTCTGGTTGGCACTGAGTTGCAAAACTATATGGAAAAAGTTTTTCCTGTTTTAATAACAGTAATGTGCTAGCATAAGAAATAGTGATCATGTAATGTCAAGGATAGTTGAACCCCATATTATGTGCTACTTAGTTTCAAACCTTCCTTTAAGAATGTAAAACTGTGGATGTGCACACACTTATGATACAATTTAATCTAAAAGAATTTATACATTTAGATATCAACCAAAATAATTAACAAAAAAATTAAATAATGCAGTTATAAAGAATGAGTCTAATAATAAATTGGATAAAGTACGATGAAGTCATTGTAATGTTTCATGGCTGCATGTATGTAAAATATATGAATTCAAATTTACAAATTTGATCCTTACATATTAGAGCACCAATGTAGGAGACATGCTATTCATTTTCACATTCATGATAAAATGTCTAATCTTGCAATCTCATCAAATAAACCCTGTGATCTCATCTGATTTCACCCAATAACATGATAAATTTACACTTTCATTTATTGTCTAGATTTCATTTGGACAAGTTCTTCTCAAAGTGTTTTTTTTTATTTTCATGCTGATTTATTTTTCCATTTTTTGATTAGTTCTAGAATTTTTTTTAAAACAGTATAAAATGATGAACATTTGGAGTTTATCCACTACTGAGATCAATGTGGTCAAGGACATCCACACTTTGGACAAGCAATGGCATTATCATATTCAAGGATGTAATAATAAAATAGGCCTTCATAAGGGAACATGGTTGGAGGATCCCAGAATTCTATTTTTGATGGCTATCTGATTTATTTACAGCTGAACTCACAAATTAACATCCATAAAAATGGGGGGGGGGGGAACAAAGCTTGGTTTAGCAGAAAAAAACTGTAAAATTGGAGGTCCTAACAAAATCATTAAAATTGTCTAGAGACTTTTGCACAAAAAAGAAAAAAAACCAAGGTGGTTGTATTCTATCAGAACAGTGGATGTTTGATGGCTTGTTCAGGGAAACCAATGAGTGTTTCATCATGAGCATTCTTTATAGAACAGTGGTAACTCTGATGGAAGCCATCAAACAAAATGTGGAAGAGAATCGACAATTTATTCAGACTGTTGGAAAGCCTATAAAACTGCTGAATTATGAGCTGCTGGTTATGGACCATTTTTGTGTGAATCATGTGTTAAGTAAGTTTACATTTTGGAAAAAAAAAATACTTTAAGCCTCCATTTTGGAAATCCACTTAAAATAAAGTAGAACAGACAAATTATTGTTTTATCATTGTGAAAATTCCTGTTTTCATTTTAAGCATTTTGTAATTTCATATCAGATATACACATAATATTTTTATAATTTCATGACAGGCTTAAATTTCCATATTTAAAGTAACAGTTGAGAATTGCATAATGTCATGTCATATTTAATATTTTTTGTGTGAAATTTATATTTTTAGTATTGTACTTTTTCAGATTTAGTCTGGTGTCATTAGTGTCACAAATTAGAGCTGTTATGTCTTTTCACATACATATTCAGACTGCTGATAACTTTGTAAATCTTGTGAAAATATCATGTACACAGGGTCCATTTTGATGAATTTAGCACTTTAAGTTTGTACAAGTTCCAGTGTACATGTTATTTGGTCAGATCACAAGATTCGAAAGTTATCAATGGATTGATACAAATTTGAAAAGGCATAGCAGGTCTAATACTTTGCATATCCAATACACAAGTACCACAATTTTTTTTTAAAAAAATTACTAATAAATTAGAATTTGTAGATTGCTAAATTCATTCAGCTTAAAGATAAAGGGGGAGAGGAATTTTAGTGCTTTCTTAGTAACTAAAATATTTAAGCAAAATAAAATCACAATAATTTGATTAAACATGAAGAATCAAATTTAAAAATTTTAAGTCTTAAAGAATTTTGCTATTCTTTGATAGACAATATAAAGTAAATAGAACCTTGAAGTACAGAGACTCCTGCACACAGAAATAATAAAAAACAAAATATGTGAGGCTATGTGATATGTTAATGAAATATTTTTCTAGTTTTCTTTTTGCTTGACTCTTCAATTTAAGATATCTAAAAGTAATATTTACTAAGGCTGTAACCTCAAGAATATGCGCATAAAAATGCGATAGTAGGGACCTCTACAGGTTTTAACTACAAGCTTACATTTTGGAAGAAAATGTTTAATTTACAGCCAATAATAATTAAGATGACTAATTAGTGATGATTTTGGAATGACTACCTGCAAATTTTCTAAGCTTGTTTGAAATCTTATCTACCTGGAAAAAATACTCCAGTTTCATTCAGATTCAAAATTGCAGATTATGGTTATGACTGTACTAAACATTCAAATAACTTTAATAGATTTATCTTGTCAACTTCTGTTTAAAAATATTCCGACCATTGCAAATAAATAAGAAGTAATATAATGCAATTATATTTTACAGCTCTAATGAAGATTATGAGACAATTGAAATTGTCATATAACTGAATGAAATAAAACAATATGAAAAATACATAGAAATGAATTTCTTAGATTTATTTTAACCACTATGGAAATTAAAACATTTCAATAATTAATAATAAATACATATATATATATGGTGGATAGTTCATTAAACCAATTACTAATTAATATATATAATACATATATATATATGGTGGATAGTTCATTAACCAATTACTATCTACTTCCAATTATTTCAAGTTATTTAGTCATATATATATTATGTGACTCTCAGTATATGTATGCTTATATTATAATAAACAAAAATAAAACAATTCGAATTTTATAAATTTGGTATATTTTCCTCACACAATCAATATAGTGACTGAGAAAAAAGGTAATAGCTAGATAAGTGGATAATACATTTCTTCACTAGATCCACTGTCTGAGTTTAAATCACAAGAAAAGTTGGATTTTTTTTCAAAAGTTTCTTAACTTATTTAAAAAATTTTAAATCTGTTTGGATCATAGCTAATAAGGCTAGAAATATACTTATTGCCAGGTAAAAGGTATTTTATTATTTTTAATTGAAAGATAAGGCAAAAAGGAAAAAAAACCATAAAGACACTTAACAGAAACCTTCACTGACAAAGTGCAATTGACACCAGGTGAGTATTGTCTTTTGTTTTATTGTTTCTATGTGTGTTAAATTGCTGGGAAAGCTTTGCCTTGTATTTATCTATTTGAGGCTATTTTATTGAATGCCTTGATGTGTGGTATTAAAAAAAACTATTTATCATGGACTCAAGTTGTATTAGATTGTGTGTTACCTTCAAATGTTCATAATTTGAATTTGAATTTTGCTAGTTTGAACCCTAGTCAATTCAACTGAATAATTGCTTCTGGAGAAGAAGTTTCCAGAACAAATGGGATTTGTCAGATGATTGCTAATGTGATGATTATTTATTGTCATGTTTATGACGTGTTTTTAAATCTGGATCAAGTAAAAAATTATTTAACAGGTTTGGGATTTTTTTTTAAATAATGACCAGTAAGCAAACCTTACGATCATCTAAGGTTGGTTAGAAAATGGATATCTAACTATTTTTAACAGAGAGTGATGAAACATCATTCAAATCTTCAACATCCAGATAAAGTTGGCAAGTATTGCCTTCTCTTTCCATGGTTCTATATGAAGAGATATTAGAGAGGTTTTGCCCTGAAGTGGATGGATATATATACATTTTTGAAGTATGATACAGTCTCCACATATGCTTATGTGAAGAGCATCATAACATAATATAGCTTTCACCTTTGATGGACAAAACAATTATACATTTAACTATGCTGAAACCATTGATTACATGTGACCAATTTTTATGATTTACTAATCTTAGAGGGAATTTCAATCCAGACTTTCAAGCTGCCTTACAATTGATGCACATGACCCCATGCATGTGAAAAAGATAAATGATCTTATACATATTTCATGCTGAATTAGTGTTTATATTTTCACATATGTGGTCATATGTATCAGTTGTGTAATATGAAGTGAATGACTGAGAAGAGCTTGAAAGTCTGGGTTCAAATCCTTTCTAATTACATCTAGATTGAGTAGTATACTACAATTGTATTTAAATATTAAAATAATCTTAATTATTGAATCTAATGTTGAAGAAATGAGTCCTTACCACTAAGTAAAGAATCAGGGACACCACAATAAAAATTAATGCCAATGTTTTGAACAGCTGAAAAGAATTCGGCTGGATCAAGAAAATCTCGCACCAATTCTGTCATCATCCCTGCTTCTTTGTTCCTTTCTTGCTGCTGTTGAACTTGCTGAGATAAAAATAAAAAAGCTTCCTATTAATACATATTTTTAAATATATAAGTAAACAAATTTTTTTAAAAAAAAATATGCTCACAAGTCACACATTCGTTTCAACAAAATATAAATATATATGTTCCTATGTACATATTTGTGTTTTCTATAATGAATTGTTGAAAAAGTCTTTGTTGTAAAGTTTACTATTTAAATCGTCTTATCTGCTTTTTATCACCTATATCCTGCCACTTAAATACTTAATAGAAAAGTAATAGAGAAACTACAGGCGAAATATGAATTGGGAATAAGGGCAGGTGAAAAATGAAAAATTTATGGTAGAAAGAGAACAACTAGATATCATTTTCTTGAAAATACACAAATAACAATAACAACAACAGAAGTCTTAAGCTGGATTGCAAAAGATATTAAGAGACCTAGAGAAAAACCACATATGAAATGAATGGATAAAATAAAACCTAGAGAAAAACCACATATGGAATCGATGGATAAAATGAGACCTAGAAAGAAACCACATATGAAATAGATAGATGAATTGACATAGTTTTTTAGAGCAATAGAAAGTAGATGGAATAAATTGCAATGAATAAATTATGTTTCAAACTTACAAGGATGTATGTTTATTGTTTATGAATACAAGTGTGTAGGTATGCTTTTACTTCGTGTATGTCCAGTCATTTCTATCATTATATTCGTTTTGTTTTCAATCTAATGAAAAGTAAAAACAAAGACTGCAACTGATGAATAATGGTTTGATTACAAAGTCATCATCGCAGTTACTTATGTTATTTTGGTAAGCAAAAGTTACAACTACAGTTCTGATGATTGGATAATAACTATTAAATGGACTGATAAAACAAATCATTTATTGTTTGACATGTGTTTTCGTTGTAAAACTATTAATGGAATGTTTTTAGAATTATTATCTGAAAATTATATTATAATTTGATCTATATATTGAAAGTCAATTCAATCATGATACTGGATAATCACTATACTACAGAAACAATCTGAAAAGCACGTAGTAAGATACCCCTCATCATCGTTGAGAGCACAACAATTCCTCCATGCAAATACAGTGATTCTTTTTGCATTAGTAACATTAAAATATCTAATCAACATATCAGTCTCCTATAAATTAGCCTATTCAACATGGTTAAAGCAGCAATAGAAAAATTATATAAACCTTATTTTATTACATAAGCTAGCAAAAGACAGAATAGCTTTGAATAACTTTCTTTGATAGGAAAAGACTACACAGATGGCTGGTCAAAATGACGATGATTTTTATGCTTTCTTTTTCATTTTACTATTAGCTAATAATAGTTATAAAGCCCATTTTTTGCCATATGTCAAAGCATTGGCTGGGAAGTGAACCCACAACAACTGTCTGCAAGTAACTGCTTGTAAGGCAGCTGTGCTGACCTCTCGGCTACCGACGCTTGCCAGCTATAAAGCCCTTTATTAACCAATACAAGGCTAATTGTATTGGTTAGGAACCAGTTAAGTGAACAAATGTATAAATTTCTCCAAAGATTTCAATCTCCAAACATTACATCACAGGTTAATATACATATGATCTTACACAAGATCATTTGCATAAAATCATGATAATTATTCAACTTTACTTATTAAAATATTTAACTCAAGACATCAGAAAAATATAAACAACTCCCAATATTCATTTTTGACTGAATGAATATCATTCAGATAGGCCAAGTCATTCATATGTTTATTATTTACTATCAATCTTTATTTAATTGGAGAATGTTATACCGATTCACATTACAAGCATTACTGTGTGTGTGTATTTAGATAGCACAGATGCTATTCTATTTTACATTAATAACTAGTAATCTTTTTTATGGCCTGAACTTATTAATATTATTTTAACCCAGATATATACTTTACTTTTAGTTAAAAATTAAATATATTTAAATAATAAAAATTGACATAGGAAAGTTATAACAGCTTTCATATATTTTAAATGAACCACTTCCGGTCAGTTTAAATTATCACTTATAGTTTTAATATCTATTGATAGATAAATGTAGTGGGATAGACTATTTGAATGAGATTGGTTTGATTAAAATGCACCATGGGACTCATTTACCTTTTGCTGATAACTCGAACTATACATTGCAGCATTTATTACTGCATGAATACAATCTTATTTAAAAATTATATTGTACCTAGAAAATGTGTAGAAAATATATTGATACATAAATTTGAAACCATGCATTGACATTTATTTGTTAGATGTAGTTAGATAATAATTTTAGAAAATAATCAAATGGTTTATTGTTTGAGAATTCATAAAAAATATGAACACTGAAAATAATAGAATGGAATCTTGACCGGTGAACTTTGAACTCCAGAGTCAACCATTCTATCACTACATTAAACTATAGGGCATCTTCAATGTGAGTACTAGTTATTAATTTAATATAATGATGATCTTATTTAAATACATAGATATTGATAATATCAAGTGATGTTTATAATTTGAATTGATGTATATATATATAGACATTGATTAATAATTTATATATATATATATCAACTAGCATCTTCTGCCATAGCTATCCATTTAAACTATATAAATGAGGAATTACAATGGAGTTTTAAAATCAGGCAAACAAATATGATATCCTTTTCTATCTGTGCTATACTTACAGAGATTGCCTGTTGTACTCTCTGTACAATTTCATTCTTAATCCCATGAACTTTTATATATTGGATTGAGTTATACCTCAAGCATACTGACTAATAACACATGAATTCATGGGGTGACTATGCATTGGCTCTCTCAAAATATTTTGACTTTACTGTGGATGGAAGAGAAGTAAATTAGGAAATATTACAAGATGTCTTAAAGCATCTTGCAGTTACTTTTGTAAAATTATTTCCTTTTTAGGCATTGTTTGACTATGTAATGTAACTAAATCATAGCTAAATTGCACAATTTAATTTTTCATATATGTAGTTTTCATTTTGAATAAAGTTTGTGGGACAATGAAATATAGTTGGTTTTTTTTTTTCTCCACTATCATATGAAAATTCACTTTAAGGATGAATAATTAATTTGTGAACTAGATATGTTATCAAGACACGATCAGATTAAACTGCCACCACGAAGCAGTTTTATTAACTCCTTTATAGTTATTATAGACTCATTTTGCATGTTTTTTTAGCCACCATTTTACAAAAATATAAATAACATAATTTAATAAAGGTTTAAAAGCAATACATTAAACTCGATTAGTAAATTAGTTATCAGAAGAAAACAAACTGAAATGATAGTTAAAATTGTCAAAAATTATTATGAATTTTCCAAGTTAATATATGAACGTCTAGAAGCACAATATATAAATATATATGTACACATACTCTATCTATTTATCTATCTATCTATCTATCTATCTATCTATCTATCTATCTATCTATCTATCTATCTATCTATCTATCTATCTATCTATCTATCTATCTATCTATCTATCTATCTATCTATCTATCTATCTATCTATTTATGTTTACATATTCTGTGCATACATTTTCCCACTACTCTCTTTCTGCTTTTACAGAAGAAAGATGAGAGAAAAGTAAGATGTAAAAGAAGAGAAAAAATAATAAATTGTGAAGAGATATTAAAAAAAAAAAGAAAGACATGGATATTTTGAGTAGATGTAATAAAGTGTCTTGTGATAGTTAAGACCTTAAAGAAAATTACAAATAATTGAATGGTTTATTGTTCAGGAGTATATAAGAAATTTTAGCCCTGGAGGTAATGGGATAGAACCATGATCTATAGCTAAGTTTTGCTTTAGTGTCTGCCATTCTACAATTGAATTAAACCAAGTAGAGCAAAGGGGATCTTTTGTGGTGACAAATGGCAGTATAAGTATATACAGATATATTTAATCTAAAACTAAAACTATACTGAAAATCAAATAAAGATGAACTACTTCTACTGAATAATGATAAAGATATGTGTAAGATAATGTGACCTGGGCCAATTGGTGAGTGTTCGTTCAACATGAAATGTGCATCCTGGAAATCATACATTTTTTCCATATGTATTAAGTCATATGCTTATGAAACTTCTCCACAAAGTGTTAAAAGAAGATAAAAACCAGTCCCTATCTTGTGTGAGATTAGTGTAATGAAAATTACACTACAGAAATATTATTTAAGAACTACATCTACCATTCATTAATTTTATTAGTTTTATTTTGTGTCAAATACACTTCTGAACAAGACTAGAAATAAGTTAACCACTTTGGATGATCTTCTATTACAAAATTCATAACAATGTAAGCAACAGGTAAGAATATAAATAAGCTAATATTTTAACAGCTCACAATTGAATGGCTTTTTTCATTTTAAGCTTAGAAGATAAAATTAAAAATAATCATTTTAAATATTAAAACTTCCCAAAGCTGATGGTATAAGAAATTATATCAGATGTTCAATCAAACTAAAAATTTTGAACTACTCTTATTGTCAATTTTCGCAACATTATCTGCATCAAAAAACACTAATCCTGAATATATATATTTATATAAATATACAAGCAAAAACAATTAAAATATTATATTTTGTCATTTTACATCACATTAGATCTAAAAAAGAATTACATCAGTGATAATTTTATGGTTGTTGTGAATAAAATAGTTATTTCTAAAATCAAAAATGCATACATCATATGGTTTATATTTGGTTGTGGGTATTAAACTTTGACTGTCATTGGGATTCATACCTGGTGGATAATGAAATAACCAAACTTGAAAATTAACTGGGATTAAAGAATAAGCAAGGTTCAATTAAAATGATTTCTTATATATATATAATTATTACATAATGAGCTTGCAAATAGCTCTTAACAAACTTTTCAGAATATCCCCAACCTCAGATCGTTTTCTGTTATTGGCTTCCTCAGTGAGGTACTATGATATTCAAACATTAGATTTAAAATACAAGATCAAGCCCAACACTTTATCTATAGAAAATTTGAAAATTTTCAGACATTCATATGTCTTCAAATCCAGCTATCTAAATTAAATAGTCATCTGGGACTAAAACACCATATATTAATAACTTAATAGTTATCCATTAGATAAAGTGCTGAGCTTAATCTGGTATTTTAAATCTAATGCTTGAATCTTTTAGTATCTCATTGAGGAAGGCAGTAGCAGAAACCAATCTGAGGTTGGGAATATTCTGAAAAGTTTGTTAAGAGCTATTTGTAGGTTCATTATATAACATTTGTAATACAAGCGTGTTAAATTAGATCATGTGATACATGACTTGATTTCTTTGTAATATATATAATTACCTCCAGGGCTAAAATTTCTTATATACTCCTGAGTAATAAACCATTCAATTATTTTTATTTATTTTTTTAAGTTCTTAACTATCACAAGACACTTTATTACATCTATGCAATATATCCATGCCTTTCTTTTTTTTAATATCACTTCATTAAAAACAATTTATTTTTTCTCTTCTTCTATATCTTACTTTTCCCCCATCTTTCTTCTGTAATAGCAGAAAGAGAGTAGTGGGAGCATGTATGCATAGAATATATAAACATAAATAGATAGATAGGGTATGTGTACATATATATATATTGTGCTTCTAGACGTTCATATATTAACTTGGAAAATTCATAATAATTTTTGACAATTTTAACTATCATTTCAGTTTGTTTTCTTCTGACAACTAACTTACTAATCGAGTTTAATGTATTGCTTTTAAACCTTTATTGAATTATGTTATTTATATTTTTGTAAAATGGTGGCTAAAAAAACATGTAAAATGAGTCTATAATAACTGTAAAGGAGTTAATAAAACTGCCTCGTGGTGGCAGTTTAATCTGATCGTGTCTTGATAACATATCTAGTTCAGAAATAAATTATTCATCCTTAAGGCGAATCTTCATATGGTAGTGGAGAAAAAAATAACCAACATTAGCAGACACTAAGCTAAGGCTACAAGGCCAAAAACCAGTTTCTTTTTTTAATTCACACTTAGGACAAGTGCCAAAGTTGTAATTTATTTTGAATTCAGATTTGGAAATGTAAAATATCCAACTGCTTAAAGAGAAGCTCGCTGGCAGAGGGCGGGGGAGAATTAAACAAACATAGATTACATGAAAAAAAATATGGATTAAAAAAAAAAAAACTTTCTACATATGAGAGGATTTAAAATGATGATGAAATTACATAAAGAAGTGTTTAAACATATATATGTAGTAAGATTACGTGAGAGATGTACATTATACAGCACATGAAAAAAATAAAAAATGTAAAGCTGATTTCTATTAAAGCAATATACATGTGTGTGAACATATATTACCAGAGAGTTGTATAAATAAATTAAAAAACTAGTAATTGTGTCCTATCTAGATATGGATGAGCAGTTTAACCAAGTGATTGTAATACCTTATGGGTAAATCACTCTTGTTCAACCCATTAACACTCATTTTATCAATTCAGTTTATCTTAGGTGCTTTATATTTCAGCTACTAGAAGTTATTTCTCATCAGTACGTGAAAAAAAAAAAATCCTAAATCCATTTTAAAAATCAATTGCTTTAAAAGAATTTGCCTGCATCTTTTAAATTTGAATCTCAAGACATAGGCATGGAAGATGGAATATTATGTTACCTTTTAGAATAGTTCACTAGTGACAAAATTTGTTCTGTGAGAGATGGAAGTAACCATCGGGAGTTTTATTTAAAAAATTTGAAAGACCACATAAATAGGGTGATCTTACTTCTATTTATTAAGTTGGACTCTAACACTATCTCTAATTCTACTGAAAAAGAAAGTTTTAAATCACTATTTTAAAAAAAATGGACAAATTTTGAAATGTATATTTAATCATAAAAATTGTACATAAAAAAAGCAAAACTGGAAATTTTTAATACCAAAAATCTATGAGATATTATTGACAAAAAAGAATATACCTTTTCAGTTTTAAAGGCCTACTCATCCAATATCCCCAGACTAGTTTCTGGCTTGTGGCCTTTGTCAGTGATGAGTTTTGGATCTGAGAGCATTGCACCTAAATCTTAGGATCTAATGCACCCCAGTAGTTTGGGGATATTGGATGAATAGGCACTGGATGGGGATTTTATGCGCAAGCCTTTTGGCATCCATTGATTACTCTGATTGGCACTGAGTGGCACTACTGTTTGTTGAGTTTTGCCTGTTACTGACCTCTTCAGAATTTTTTTTCAATTAAAAAATCAATAAAAAAAATTATGGAAAAATCTACAGTATAAAAAAGCGCCTCTGATAACTGCCATATAAATCATGCTTTTTATGAGAGAAACACCTAATGATTCTCAACAGAAGTGAGATTTATCAAGTTAATTATAACAATCAATTTTTATTACATTAAGACTGCAGTGTTGCAAATAAAAAATATATTTTATTGGTTAGGTAATTACAAATACAAAACACATTGATAAGAGAAGATAAAATGCATCAAAACTTCATTTAATGAATCATGATTCTTTTTATTTAATTGTAGCAGAGAAGATTAGAGCTCTGATGATGACTGCTGGACAGTCGAAACTGTAAGGAAAATAAAGAAGTTTTTTAAGAAAATTTGTTTGTTTTGAAGGGTATATGAAAGAAGTATTATAAGCAATATATATATGAAATACAACAACATAGTTAATTCGGAATAGCATCTATAAAATATAAAATTATCATTTAAATTTTTTTTTAAAATAACTGAAATAGGCTTATAATTCACTGTATTTTTATATAGGGTAGTACTTTTATTATCTTAAAAATAACAATAGCTAGAAAAAATAATGGATCAAACCGACATTAATCTATATTTTGTCCAATTCCTAAAAATATTTAGCTCTTGGAAAAGTCAATAAACCAAATCCTAAAATTTTTTTAGATAATAAAAAATGAGGAAAAATGAACACTTCAGTAACTTGCTGAAGATATTAATCACCAGGTTTTTCAACCATAGAATAGTGAGGGTTTAAATATTTTTATATTTCATCTCTTAGCTAAAAATAGCCAATACCTATTTACTGATCAATTTCTTACATTTAGTATAAATATTGCTTATCCTAATATATTAAACTGCACGTTCAAATGTGTTATAGTGTGGAATGTCAATAATATAAAAGCAAATAGTAGTAACAGAAACTGAATTGAAAAATTGTTTTAATTTTAACCCTTAATGCTCTTACGTAACAACCAAAAATGTATTGCAATTAAAATCTGAGCAAAGTACCAAATGTTAGTGTCAAAGTTCACTGTAATTTTTAATAGTCTTCTGTGAGTAAAAAGTTTTTTGCAAATCCCAAATTATCAATGTTTACTTGTAATTTTAACTTGTCTTGGCATGCAAACATTTTCAAGCTGTGTTATTTCCCCCCAGTTACAAAATTTGAATGCAGTAGGTTGAGCACAAGAGAAATTATTTGATGTTGCAATTTTACTTACATCAATTTAATGATATATTAATATCTATATTTATATTAAAAGGCACAGAAAGGTAAAGTTATAAACTATTGCTAAACTTCTGAGGTAATATCAGGGTGTATATATTTTAAAATAAAATAACATTTTGTAACCATGTTTCACCAACTTACATGACCACAATATCAAAAAGCTATTTGTTAATTTTGTGTTCAATGAGATTTTTAGTGGCCTTATAGAATATTAACATTTTAAAAATATTTTTATTAATGTAATTTTATTAGTATAGACTTTTTCATTATCAATAGTAGGTATTCAGAAACCAGTATATCTACTCCAATTTCAAAAAAGAAAAAATAGAAAAATAAAGAATAATAATAATGATGATGATGATGATGATAATGATACTACTACTCCTTCCCTAGAAATACATTTTACAATGTATATATAAATCAATCCATGATCCATAAATATGTCCATTTGTCTATAATGTTAATAACATGATAAATCTTTAATTTTTTATAGATCACAAGTTGGTTTAGGATTTTTCTTTCAGGCTCATAATCAACCCAAAACTCAATAAATGGGTATGTAGCTATTGTTAGCTAAAATGTAAAGCTAACAAGTTAATTCCAATTGCACGGGTGAAAAAATATGATTTTAATATGATACAGTCTACAACAATAATGAAGTACTTGTTATTATTTAGGTGCTGAACCTAACATATATTGTAAACTTTATAATTGAGAATCTATTAATATGCATTTCAAATGTTAACTTAATGCATGACTGACATTTTTTGAGTGCAATCCATTTTAAGATTTACAGAAAGTGACTGTATATTCTTATAATATATGTAATTATCTGCTTATTATTGAAGCATTGTTGAAAAAGTGGGGGAAAATAACCATTTAATTATATCACTATAAATTTTACATTCCATGATCTGTTTTTTTAACATCACTCTAGCAAAGTTTCTTATCTATCTCATATGTATACTCTGGAACTATTATCCCAGATTAAATTCTGATTAGCCCTTTAAACATATTCTTTTGGAACATTTTTTTTATTTTTTCTTCAGTTTTATTTTTTAATGAAAAAACTTCTATCAAATCCTTATGTTTTAGTCAAATTTCATTAAAAGCATAAATTTGAATAATGAAATTAATCTTAAAAATAAAATGTCAACTTTGCAAATAAAAAAAATAATAAAATTATCAACACAAAGAATTTTATATGAGCCTTCAGTCTAAAAAATGAATAATTAAGTTATAGACAAAGATAACTCCCTATTTGATAGCATATATATTTTTGACAGGCTAATTTTCTCTACATGCGTAAATGTATTTCAACAAAACCATTTGTAAACATCATGTACTTGCTAAGAAATAAATATTTAATAATTTTTACAAAAAAAAAGAAAATTTATATACAATCACATGCTTATTTTTATGTAATTATTGGGGGTGGTGGGGAGGTGGAAGTGCAGATGAGTATTTTCTCCAAAAGAGGAAGTAACCACTTTTTATTTGATATGCTGATTGTTGCTGAAATCTATCCACAATATTTATAATTAAAATTTTAATTATTAAATATTTTTCTGCCATGTTACTCACTACAAAATTAAGTTGTCATTGAAAATCTTTACTATTAGTAATGTAAATAAATTTTGGTTATTGAAACTTTGTATTACAGAATGTTATTAGACAATAATGGAATATTTTAACTGGGTCAAAAGCAATAATGAAATCACTAGCCCACAAAAATATAAGTATTCACGTTAAACTTAACATTAAGGTTTAGGAGTGCAAACTGCACCAAAGTAAAATAATGAATGTATCTGCATCTTTTTAGTGACAGAATCCTAAATAGATAATAATACATAATTGACAATAAGTTTGTATCAGTTCTATATGCCTATGAAAATAAAAATAGGATCAGACATAATTTAAAAGAGATCAAACTATTGATGCCTATTTAGCTGGAGAATCTGTGATCAGAACTGCTAAAATGTTTGGTGTTTCAAAATGGACAGTCTCAAAAGTGATGCAAATATTCGCTATAAAAAGTAAAGTAAAGCTACTAGAAGAAAATGATAAATATCATAGAAGTGCAATAAAATAAAGGAAACTATAATAGAATATATAACTGCAGAGATTAACTCACTACTTATCAAAATAATCTATTGCTCACATTTTTCCAATTACATAATGAGTTTATATTTGAAAATTAAACTTATCAAATAAATGATCTTTTACCCAGCTGAAACATGTGGTGGAACTGGCATAATTTGAACAAACATATCGTGCTGTTTTCTGGATCTAATATTCGGCATGAATGCATCATAATTGGAGTATTTTGAATATTTTAGATGATAGCTTTCCTTCTTGTTGGTAGTATTGCTTCCAACAACACTGTCATCTTTCAAGTAATATTCCAATTCTGAGACCTCACACATTCAATGATTGATTTATGATGATTGTGTAATACATTTTCCATGGGCTCACTTTTCATCTATCATAATTATTATTGAGTCTTAGTGGGCTTTTTGAACATCAACTGAATGGTTAATATCCTTCAATGACAGATCTTAGAGATAATATGGCTTTTTCTCTATTAAAAATGACTTAGCATGTTTCTACACATTGGCTTAAATATCATATGATTTTATCCTGCAGAAAAACAAAGATTGGCCAGATTAATAATGGGTATAGTAGATTATACTGATGTGTGGAAATTTCTGTCTACCATTTATCATGATGAATGAAGAATACATGGATCATGAAACTGAGAAGTATTTGTTATTATTTAAAAACAAAGTGTGAATATTTTGATAAATTGACATAGTCAATATTTGGCCTAATATTGCATAACTAATATTAGAATCAGCAGTACACAATCATTAAGCATCGAGATAAACAAAGCAAAAGGAATAGACATCTAAAAAAATATAAGAAAAACCATGGCTTGAAAATATATGAGGGAATTAAGGAGTGCATCCAATAATAATTGTTTGTTTATAATTATTATTTTACAGTTACTACATCAACACTTATTTTGACTTACCGAGATTGGCATTTTTTTAAAACTCCAGGTATGTATATCTAGATAGATTGTGATCAACAATACTTATTAGTTAGATTGATTACAGAATAATTAAACTTTAATCCAGAATTTAACTTGAGAAATTCTTAGATAGCTCAATAATTCTCAATAGGCAGTTAGATTGTCAGAGTAATGTCTAAAGTTATTTTACTACTATGCTAGTCAGTTAGGTAAACAACAATAACTTATGGAAGTGTTAAATAGCACGCTGTAAAACAGAGGTCTATTCAATAGCCTTTCATAAAGGAGAGACATTACTCGCCAGATTAACAAACTTGATAAAGGGAAGATATGAGTGATCATTCATCCTTGTTTTGCTTTTTGCCAAAAAATAGCTAAATATCTATTTACTGGCCAAATATTGGATGATTATCTGCCCCCCCTCCCTCTGGGTAAGCTAGTTGAAAAAAAAACTTGATTGAAAACCAGAATTTTTTTTCCAGTTTTATTCAAACCGAATTCAAACCCAGTTCTTATGCTTATCTGATATAAATGATAACAAATGAATGTATCTGTGCGTATATAATTTATTTTGATAGTCTATATCATTATATCGGAGACTAAATAAAATGGCAACGATATTTTTCCCATTTTAATAACATCTTAATTGATATAGAGTGTATTTAATAGCAGGATTTTCCGCGGAATGAATACTGAATGACAGTCTTGGTTAAGAGAGAGAGAGAAAAGCATTTGATTTCTTTATTTAATTCTGATATAAAGTTGTATTACATTTTAATTACATAATATTATTACAAGTCATGAACTCTGAAAGTAGGAAACAAACTATTCATTTTATTGAATTGATAAAAAATATCCCGACCAATCAAAATCTAAAACCTAAAATTATAAAAACTGGCATTCGGTTATAAACATGAAGTTTTATTAATTTTTGTCGACTTTATAATAGTTAAACTTTTCAAAGAATTTTAAAACATCCGTTATTACCAAACGACAATAAAACAATAACTTTTTTTAAACTTTCAAATCCAAATGAAAAAAACTACGCAAATAAAGCATATTTAAAGGTCAATTTAAAAAATATAAAATGAAATTTGCAGCTTTATGTTTAAAAAGAAAAATTGATTGTATTTAAATTTCTGTATTTTAAAAAATTTTCAATTTTGACAGTTTATCGATAATGATGAATACAGAACTGAGAAATAAATTAAAAGCTTAAACAAAATACAAGCAACATAATATTAATATAGTGCTCAATAAGTACAAAAAAAGAAGGGGGGGGGTGATTCAAAGGAAGAAAAAATCACAAGTAAACAATCACTTTTTTATAAAGTAATTTATGTAAATGTATGCTTTTACATGTACGTTTTCATTAATGTATACATTCTTATATTAAAATATAACTTTTCTAGATGAAGGGGATGTCTATTTATACATTCGTAGTTAAGGTGATAGAAGAGGCTTTGATTTCTCTTTGAAACCTTAAAGCGGATGTCCAACCCTTGGTCTGCATACGGCCCAGAATGGTTATGAATGCGGCCCAATACAAAATCGTAAATTTACTTAAAACATGGATTTTTTTTTTTTTTGTAATTACGTGTCGCAATGGGACTAAAATAAAAGTCCGTACATTCTTGCTATTTTATACGTATGCATTTCGATACGTTGGTCTAAACACACTCTTGTGAAGAGCGAAAAATATGCAGCCTTGCTTTTCGATTTTTTATAAGAATTTGAAAACGAATTTCAAAATTTCTAGGAAAATAATCAGTATTTTATTATATTTGAAATTTCATTTTCAGTCAACATAAATATATTGGATGCCAACTTTCAAATGGACTACACAGAGCTGCGATCTGGCATTCTACTTAAAGAAAAATTCGAATGAATTTCTTTGCTGCATTTTTTATAGATTCAATGTTCCCAGAAACAAATATCCCTTGATTCACAATTACTTCTTATTTAGATCATTGCTTTTTAGAAGTACCTACATTTGCAAGCAACTATTTTCAGAAATGAAAGACGTCAAGAGTAAAATTAAAACCAGGAAAACATTGAGAATTCATTGAGAATTACAACTATTTCCAACAAGCCAGATATTGATACGTTATCCAAATATTCCACTAATTTTATGTTACCCTTTTTTCTTTTACATTTTTAATACAAAAATGCATCAATAATATTTTATTATTTAGATATATTAATTTTCTAAATTAGTGATCACAAACTTGGAACCTATTTGCTGTCTTTAAAAGAGTCTCTGAACAGGTCATTGCATAATTTGGATTATTATGTGAGAACTTTTTTTACTTATTTGTGGTGATAGATATCATAAAAATTTATACACGTTTTTTTTTTTTTTGCTAATCAGGTTTTGGTAGTGTTTACACTTATAATGAGTGACCAAGACAAATCTTCTTTTAATATGATCCAAAGATACTAAAAGATAGGATATCCTGCCTTTAAAAAATTAAGCAGAGCAAATTCTAAATGTTATTTTTTATCTTGTTATTGCAATTGTTATTATGAGATTATTCCTATGGTACACAAAATGGGTATGTTGCTCACCAACAAATAAGAACCAACATGGTATAGATATTGACTTTATATTTCTGAGTTTGAAACCAAGAGATACCAATTGCCTGATAATTAACTGAAATATCAATCAAGTTTTTTTGAGGAAAAATGTATGTAAGAATGTCTTTTTTTTGTATTAGAGATTTACAAACACAACAGATAACACTAAATCGACACTTATTGCAAGAAAGCTGTAAAGCAGCATGTGGTGGCCAATGAGGAAGGGGCAAGAATATAGTAATTGAAATCAGATGCTATAATAAGATGAAGATATTTTATTAGGCTATTTATAAAGGCAGATCAATTTCAATTAAAATAAGATTGTATGATTTGGACGAACTACCTCATACTAAATGAAATATTTATGGATTTTAAAGTTAGAAGAAAATATAAAGAAATTAGTAGCATGCATGAATTGGGATTTACTATAAATAACAAGATTAAAGTGGCAAGGTTAGTTATTGGAAGATAACAAATGTAGATAGATAAGGTCTTATGCCTCAACAAATACTAATTTTGATGATGAAGAAGAAGATTTTTATAGAGATACACAAAATACTTATAATTAGATTAAAAACATTTTAAAATTGTCATGGAGGAATTAAATGTAAGAACTGATAAATGATTGAAAAATGAAAATGCTGTAAGTAAATATGACTATAGTGACAAAAATAAAAGAGAATGTATGCTTGCAGATGTTAAATAAAAATAGATATGAAAGTATCCAAATAAAGATATAGAAATGTGAAAATATGTTAACTATTTCCATCATCATTCATTAAATGTTGAATGTATAGAAAAAATTTAAACTTTATTTAAACTTTTCAAATACCAACAACTTGTTAGTAATAACCCACAAATAGACAACACATGTTAGTAATTACAGAATATTTCAAGTAGTAATATTCTCTACTCTTCTTCAGGTGTTACTGGCCTAATCAGGGATAATGTTAGCATGGGAGACCAACTTACACTTTTAGAGTTTCGAATACTGAATTTAAGGCAACACTTTAACCAACTGAGCTTTTTCAAGCTGAATTAATGATTGGCATCCTTAGATGATTACATCTCAATAACTAATACTCCACAAGTCAATCAAGTATATAATTTATAATCTTTAGAAATAACTCATTAACTTTGTCTATAAAAGAAAAATGAGAAAATTCTGAGATCTTCATAGATTCATATACATTTTTTTAATAAACTATTGCCTTCAACAGAATAGTCTAGTTGGTTGAAAGGCATCTTAAATTTAGTATTAAGACCAATGGTGCAATTTCCATTCTAGTTTGTACTAGCAATATCTAAAGAAGAGAATTATTATTAATAATTAAATCTATTTAGAAAAGTCTAAATAAAGATTGAATTTTTCTAAAAATGTTTTACATTTCAACTTGATAATGGAAATAATGGAGTATATGATTAGCATATATTACAAATTCATAAATTAGTTTTAGATTATTACTTAGGTTGAATATGTGTTACTTATTGTAAGAATAATTTGAAGTTTATTAAATCTGATAAAAATCAAGTTCTATCCAAATGGGATTCAAACCCAGGTTATGAGTGTAATAAACTGAAATGCTATTTTTATATAATATTCAGAAATAGGTAATCTTTTTTTTTTCATTATTAATTAAAATTGTAATTATAATTATGCACTCTTTTGCATATATTAATGAAACTGTAGTTATTTAATATTTAAGATTTTATAAGCTTAGCGCTTTCAGGATGTAACTTCAGATCCCATAATTATAGCTTTAAAATGACAACTTTTTTATAAGTTGTTATTCATTTATGCAAATGTATTTGAATATTTAACTAGTCCATTGTTTGGAGAGAGCAAAGCAAGCTTCTCTTCTGTTAATGGCGTTGAGGTCATTTGCAATACAATAAGCCTTTTAATCTTTCTTTTGACATCGTTCTTCTCTATGCATCAAACAACCATAGGTCACTCATTTGAACCCACTACTGTTCAAATAGTTTGCATAGAGAAGAACGATGTCAAAAGAAAATTTAAAGAGGCTTATTGTATTGCAAGTGATCTCAGCGCCATTAACAGAAGAGAAGTTTGATTTGCTCTCTCCAAACAATGAACTAATTAAATATTCAAATACATTTGCATAAATGAATAACTTATAACAGAGTTATCATTTTAAAGCTATGAGTATGGAATCCAAAGTTACATCCCGAAAGTGCTAAGCTTATAAAATCTTAAATATTAAATAACTACAACATCACTAATATATGCAAAAGAGTGCATAATTATAAGTATTCAGGAATATTTTTATTTCTAATTATTATTAATCATTATTATCTATAGATATTAATATAGCTTATATATATATACAATGATAAAAAAATATTCAAAAAAATAGTTGTAGCAAAGCAGATTTTTCATAACAAGAAGTCACTTCTATCAGAAAAGTACACGCATCTTGACTTTTGCAAGAGAATTGTGACAATCTCCATTTAGACAAGTGCTCCATATGAAAGAGAAATTGGAACTTTTAGTTAATGATATTTATAACATATACCATTAACATCTTTTTAGACACTTCATCAATACTTTTATTTGTATTAAACTAACTGTTTCGACTGTCCTGCAGTCATCATCCGAGCTACAATATTCAAATATATAATTATACAATTATTACACTTATCCATAAATATTGTGTATTTAATTATGCATATCAATTTGTGGATAAGTGTATAATTATATATTTGATTATTGTAGCTCTGATGATGACTGCAGGACAGTCGAAACTGTTAGTTTAATACAAATAAAAGTATTGATGAAGTGTCTAAAAAGGTGTTAATGGTATGATATGTTATAATAGAAATTAATACATATGAAAAGAAGAAGTAGAAAGTTAATGATATTAACAGACATACAGCTTCTGACATGTAAAAGTGAAGAAAAATAAAGCTGGATAAAAAACGTATTGTGTATCTGTCAGAAGAAAGAATCTCACTTATCTTTCAAATTAGAACTAGACTGTTGAATTGAACAATCAGGTATTCAGACACTTCAACTTTGGAAATTGAAGTGGAAATGATATCCATAAAGCAGCCACAAAAGACCATTTGACTTTCGTAGTAAACTATATATATTAGAATTGAACACTATAATGAATTAAAAGAAGCAACAGAAAATCATGGATATATGATGAACTTTCATAAGATGTTTTAACCAATTTTAGGATTAAAGAATTAATGATGATAATGATGATATAATGGGCATTCAAATAATATCCTGCTCCTGATATACGGAATGAAACCTTCAACGCATAAATATTCAAAATGAAATTTAATAATTTTATTATTAATAGTGAATGAATGTAAGTATACATACACTTATTAAAGATAATCAATATTAATAGTTGTTATATTTCAAGTGATATTTCTGCAATCGCCTGGAACCACCCCACGGCCAGCTTGGTGTTTGTGGAATATATAGTTAGCGTGGACTTCGTGACTGAATTAGTTTGGAAAGAAGGCTAACAAACCATGATTAATCCAAAACTAAACTTCAACAGCTAGATAGATAGATAAGTACAAAATTTTTAATATGTTTTAAAGAAAATCAATAACTATTCGCAGTTTATCATTTTTCAATAAATTTTAAATATAGGTGAGATTAATTTTTTAATCTGATTTTTTTTTTTTACTTTGTAGTAAGAAAAAAAAGTTTTATTTCCTCAATAGATATGGGAAATATTAATTTTAGTATTCTGAGAGTGTAAAGAAGCAAAGCTCATTTTTAACTCATCTCCGAGTCAGAAGAAGAAAGAAATCTTTCAGATCCATCCTATGGATGAGTAAAGAATGCAAAGCTTCGCAGCCTCAACTTATATAATAAAAATTTGTTTCAGTGAAGTGTGAGTGATAAGAGCTGATCCATGGAGACTGCAGCAAAAGTTCAACTGCTAGAATTAAAAGTGGTCTTCAAAATTATTTCCTCAGAAAAAGGTTCGGAGGAGGGGAACACAACCATATCCGTTTGTGTTTGTTATTTTCAAATTTCAGATCCGTAAATAAAATGATTAGGTAATCTATCGATTTTTTAATAGTACTAATAATACCAAATAAATAAATAGTTATATGGTTAGCTGTAATATTATTTATGATACTGCACTTCGCTTCAGATCATAGGAATATATTACTGATATAAACAATGAGGATTGCCAATTCCTAAACAAGCTTTGTGATAAATGCTTAGCTAGAGAAAGCATTTAAAATATCTCTGTCAGGACTCCCCCCCAAACCTCTGACCATGGTTTCATGCTCTGGCATTCCTGGGAGGTGCTGGGGTAGGTTCAGACACTAGAACCTCTCTGAGGAGTGCCAGAACATAAACCATGGTCAGAGGTTGGGGGGGGGGGGTCCTGACAGAGATATTTTAAATGCTTTCTCTAGCTAAGCATTTATCACAAAGCTTGTTGAAGAATTGGCAATCCTCATTGTTTATAACTTAAAAGCTTAAGAGTACAGGGTCATGTGATCTATGACTCTTGTTTTGACTATATATGACTGATATGTTTGGATTGATAGATTGGCAATGCAACATATATACATTAACGTATGTGTAAGCAGACGGAATCAGTGTTCATTGAGAAAAAATATGTAAATAATTAATAGATAGAAAATTAGCTATACTACTATGTATATATAAATATTAGGATTAACTAATGTATAATATATACGTATATATAGTAGCTTAAATGCCTCGCAATACAAGGTAACACATTTACCTGGCAGCCTCTATACTTCTATGCATATATAAATATTAGAATTAATTAATGTGTGGATATAGATGTATCTAATAGCTTAAGGACCTCATAATGCTAAATAACACATCTACTTGCCATGTCTTATAACATGCCGCTGAATTAGCTTCAGGTAAACCAGATTTTTCTATCACATTTTAATAAGGCTTAGGCTTTTACTTGAAAGTAGATAGCACAGCTAACTATAAAACATTGATGAGTAAATTGACATAGATAGAGAATAAATAAGCAATGGAAAATCATTCAAACTTTCTCTGAATGATGTCCGTTTTCATTTTTTAACTTGTGATATTAGCTATTGTTTTAATATATATATTGTTTGTTTTTTTTTAAAATATATACATTGTAAATAAATTGTTTTGAATAAACCAAGGGGAAACGATCAGGATACAATGTTGATGTCACATGATTTTTCTGGTCACGTTCTGAACTTAAGAATTTAGAATGTAACTCTGTCTGTATACATGTTATATATGGAAGTAAGATGTTATATTTATATGTATATTGTCTATACTAAACTTAATGTAATTACAAGGGACTTGAACTTAGATTTTCAAGCTTCCTACAACTATCCACTCAATCTTATACAACCAATACACATGATCACATACATATAAAAAAGATAAATGGTCTCCAATATACATATTTCATGCTGAACCAGCACTCGTCCGTTGGTCCAGATCACTATCTCTCACACATATATACAATCAGTGCTCAGCTTATATTTAAATGGTCTTATTAACTTCCTATATGACTTAAAGTCAACATGGTAGGACAATAATATTGACATCATCAAGGGCTTTGAGTATTCCATCCTCGGATTTTCATTTATATGGATGGATGAAAAATTGGAGAGTGGAAAAGATTGAAGCTTGTCCATTAAAGTTTGAAGATTTGTTATTTAATATAAGCTAAGCACTGATTGTATATATGTGTGAGAGATGATGATGAATACTAGTTCCACACAAAATATGTATATTGGAGATCATTTATTTTTTTCATATTATGTGGTCATGTGTATCAGTTGTACAAAATGGAGTTGATAGTTGTAGAGAGCTTGAAAGTCTGAGTTCAAGTCCTCTTATTACATTAAGTTTAGTATAGATAATATACATGTATTTAAATATTACACATTCAGTCTGTAATCTAGCCATCCCTCTTCTGTATATTTAAATGGACATATTAAGTCATATATGTGAGGGGTCAGAGTAACATAAACTCAATATGGGTATGACAATAATATTGACATCAACAAGGGATTTGAGCATTCCATCCTTGGATTTACAATGATTTAGATGGCTGAAGAGTTGGAAGGTGGAGAAGATTGAAACTTGCCTATTAAGCTTTGCTAACTTAATATAAGCTGGGCTCTGATTGTATATATGCATGAGAGATGGTATTCTGAACCAACTGATGAGTGCTGGTTTAGCATGAAATATGTATATTGCAGATGTAGGGAGCTTGAAAGTCTGCATTGAAATCCTAAGTAAAATGGTATATATTATATATTAAATGGAATCATATTAATTGCTTTACAAAATGGACATTAAAATTCACAAATTTATATAGCTTGGCATATCACTTCAGTTGCAGGACTAAAATTTTCCTTTATGTTATTTCAGAATAATATAATGGTGAAAAGCTTAAATCTGTCACCTTCAATGTTCAATTCCATGTGAATTTGAATGCAGAATCCCAGGTAATAATCTATTCCAATATTTTTTTTTACTTTATCAAAATTTTAAACCTCCAATATGCTAAATTGGAAATGGCTTATAAATATATGACAGTCACTTAAAAACTATTGCTGTACTTTGAATTTTTGATACTTTGAAGTTTGACAATTCATTATCCCTGATCTTATCAATTACAATGAATTATCCTACTTACATATGTCTTAGATATATTTAAATATACTTTTGTAGTAGAATTTCCGATTTACCACAAAATAATACAATTTCTTTAAAAAGCCTGAAATTATAGCAATTCATACTTAAATAATGATGTCCCTGACATAATTTTCAAAATCATTTACTTTTTATTTTATAAAATAACATACAACCATAGTACTGTATTAAATAGAATAATTAAAACATTTGACAATATAAAACAAACAGAATTTATTTTTACTTATGTACTTGTATTTAATGTTTACTCTTAAGTCTTCTTTTTATATATTTCTGAGTATAAATGAAGTATAGGATAGAGCCTAGCTTATATATATTATGACTTGCAGAATTCTGAGGAACAACTTATGTTTGTATTATAAATGATCTATAATGCATCAGAAAATGATCTCGGGCATGACCAAATATTGTTTATTCTTTTCCCATTTTACATTATAACCCTTTTTTGGTAAATTATATTTTACCTTGGAATAGACACTTGCTGGTCACAATTTTATTCAAACAGCATTTTAATGGTTTCTATGTTTGTTGTTATATTGCAATCTTGTAGTAAATAATTCCAAAGGAATAAGTAAAGATTATATATTTTATTTTTCATTTCTATCCTAGATGGCAGGGGTTATCACAAAACATATAGCTTTCTACATCAAAAATTAAACTGCAAAACTCAAATTGCATAAAATGGTAGCATTTGTTTACATTTTATTTGTTAGGCAGAAATAATTGTAAAGGTTATGATGACAAAATAGTTAAATGATCCCAGCTATTATAAAAAAAGTGTTTTACATTTTTTTGTTCTTTTAATTATATTTTTTTAAAAAATTAACAATTTTGTTTAAAAGTAGTTTTATTTTGACAAAAATCATTATTCAAATTGAAGGTCATATATATATAAATAATATTTGCAAAGTTAGCTTTGATTTTATTATATGATTAGTAAAGTCATCATCATCATCAACCATTATCAATCCACTGCAGGATGAAGGTCTCTCCAAGTTTAATCCATCTTCTCCGATCTTTAGCTTCTCTTCTCCACAACACCCCTGCACATTTTCTTATTTCATCCATCCATCTCACATGTGGTCTCTTTCTAGGTCTTTTACAATCTCTTGGAATCCAGTTTAAAATTTCAATTGTCCATCTATTATCATCTCTTCTAGCAATATGTCCAGCCCAACTCCATTTCAATCTTTTATTTTTTTCAATAAGGTCAGTAACACCTGTTTGTTGTCTTACCCATACATTGCGTTTTCGATCTCTTCTTGTTACTCCCAACATACATCTCTCCATACTCCTTTGAGTGGTCTGAAGTTTCTGTATTGCTCTTCTATTAAGTGTCCAAGTCTCAGATCCATAAGTAAGAACTGGTAAAACACATTTGTTAAAAACCATCCTTTTCAAACACATAGGCATATTTCCTTTTAGTATCAAGTTATTTCTACCAAAAGCACTCCAACCAAGTTTAATTCTATGATTAATTTCCTCCATTATGTTTCCATCTGTATTAATAATCTGACCAAGGTATTTGTAACTGTTAACTTCTTCTAATTCTTCATAATCAATCTTTATTTTCATATTTTGAGCAAATCGATTAAACATTACTTTAGTCTTTTTAATATTTATCTTTAGTCCTACTTTTCTACTTTCATCTGCTAACTCCTGCAACATTTCCTGCAGCTCTGAAGCATTATTTGCAAAAACAACTACATCATCTGTGAAATCTAAATGACTTAAATACTCTCCATTTACTTTCACTCCTTTAGTTTCCCATTTTAATCCACAAAATACTTCTTGCAGCACTGCTGTAAAGAGTTTTGGAGATATGGAGTCACCTTGTCTTACACCTTTCTCAATGTTAATTTTTCCAGTATCATTATGTAATCTAATTGTTGCTGTTGCATTTTTATAAATATTCTTTAAAATATGACAATATCCTGGATCTATACCTTGATGATCCAATGCTTTAATCACTGAAGAAACGTGTATAGAATCAAATGCCTTTTCATAATCTACAAATCCAAAACATAATGACACCTCATATTCGTTTGTCCTTTCTATGACTTCTCTCAATACCTGGATATGATCTATTGTACTAAAACCACTTTTAAATCCAGCTTGTTTTCTTGCTTGGTGGAAATCCAAAGTTCTCTGTAGACGAGTTGTAATTATCTTGGTAAAAATTTTATATAAAACTGATAAAAGGCTGATAGGTCTGTAATTTCTAATATCTTCTTTATCACCTTTTTTAAATATTAATATTATTACTGCATTCTTCCAATCTTCCGGTACATCTTTATCATTTAGACATTTGGTATATAACTTTGCTAAAATTGTTTCTATTTCTTCACCTGCTTCTTTTAATATATCAATTATAATTCCATCATTTCCTGGAGCCTTTCCTTTCTTCATACACTTAATTGCATGTCTCACTTCTTCATTTAAAATTCTGGGCAATTCAGAAGATGTAATAGATATAGGAGGTACTTGTTCTTTATTACTATATAATTCTTGATAAAAATCTTCTACCAATTTCATGATGTCATCTCTCTTTTTAGTAATAATTCCATCTTTTTTCTTATTGCAGATATAAATTTCCTACCAATACCAAAATGTTGTTTAACATTCTTGAGACTTTTATTTTCTTCTACAGCTTTCCTTACTATTTCACGGTTATACTTTCTTATATCATTTTCAATTCTTTTCCATACCATTTTACAAAATTCGAGATATTCAATTCTTTTCAATACATCATTTTTGTATATCTTCATATTCCTTCTTTTCTTCATAAATTCTCTAGTCTCAGTAGAAATTTTATTAGTCAATTGCTGCTTTTTTCTACCAGCTATGTTTGTTGCAGTTTTTAAAAGTGTATCAGTTATTTTCATATTAATTTCATTCAAATCTGAATCATGTTCAAAATCTCCTAACACTTGAAACCGATTTGTAAGTTGTAATTTAAATTCATTAGAATGTTTCTGACGATTAGGAATATCAATGGTAAATATTGTTTTTCTTAATAATTTTTGTCTCTCTAGGTTTACATTAACACGTAACTTACACCTTACTAATCGATGATCACTTCCTGTGTTAAATTTATTAAGAACATTACAATCTTGAAATATGTATTTCCTGTTAGTCAAAATATAATCCAATTCTGCTGTACCTTCATTTGGATGCTTCCATGTCCATTTCCTTTTAACATTTTTCTCAAAAAATGAATTCATAATATAAAGTTTTTCTTTTTCTGCAAACTCCACAAGTCTATGTCCTCTCTCATTTCTATTACCATAACCAAAATTACCTACAGCAATTTCATCTTTCATTTGTCTACCAATTCTAGCATTAAAGTCTCCCATAACAATTTTAAAATGTTGTTTACTCTGATCAAAAGCCTTTTGTACATCCATATAAAAATCTTCTACTACTTCATCACTATGAGAACTTGTTGGTGCATAAACCTGAATTATCTGCATTTGATATCTGCTATTAAGTTGTATAACTAATCTTGCCACTCTGTCCGATACACCATCAATCTCCACAATATTGTTCTTCCACTTTTTATTTATAATGAATCCTACTCCACTTGTATTTCCAATATGTGTGCCTTTATAATAGAGTATATGTCCACTTTTTAAATCAATTGTTTCTTCTCCTTTTCTTCTAACTTCACAAAGTCCAATAATGTCCCATTTAATATATCTTCTAATTCTTGCAATCTTCCTTAAAGGAACCGAGCAGGGCAAATTCCTAATGTCCACTCCATACGTTCTTGTTGTTGCAGCTGTTATTACTATGCGATTATTCATATAGTATACGAACATGGATGGGCTGCTCACCAACATGCATTAGCCAGCGTGGTGAGTTTATTGGCTTTTTACCTCTGAATTTAAGATCAAGAAACACCATGGTCTTTCTTCTCAGTGCCTGATTAGTAAAGTATTAAGATATAAATAAAAATTACCTTGATAAAACAACAAATAAGCATAAGTTTATTTAAAAATTTAGTAATTAAGCTTTCCCCCCACTTTTGTTTTTGTTTGTTTTTGCTTAGTTAAAAGAGTCACTATTTTAGCTTCTGTCTTGGAAAAATTTATTAAAAATGAATCGGCAATAATTTACAAGTTTCTATATTCAAGATTAAAAAAGAAGCTGTTAAATAAAAGCATATTTGTTTTAATTATACCAAATTTAATTTTTAAATTATATGTTTGTTCAAAGTAAATATATTGTTAATGTATCAAAATAATAGCCATAAATTTAAAATATAATATAATAATTGTCTAATTGAACTTCCAACTAAATGACAGTGATTAAATCTGAAAATTCAATCGAACAATGATTATTATTATTATTATTATTATTATTATTATTATTATATTACAAATAATATATATATATTACCATGAAAAAAAATTTGTTAATATAAATGTAAGTAATATTTACTAAGGCTGTAACCTCAAGCATGTGCGTGTAAAAATGCGATAGTAGGGGCCTCTACAGGTCTTAACCACAAGCTTACATTTTGGAAGAAAAGAACAAAATTTAAGCATACATGTCTAGATATACTTTATGAAGTATTCAGTGCATAAAATAAATAAAAAATATTACCAGTTTTGCATTTTCTGTGACGTTCACCATAATCATACCTATTTTATCAATATCCAAAGACTGATTTTAAAATGATTAATAATATTAATATTAACATTATCTTCTATTTTAAAAAATGTTTTAAATTACATATTCTGATAATTAGATAAAAGCTTAAATTAGTGTGCATAGAGTGAGATGACCTGAAAAAACAAATATAAAAGGAATGGTCCATCGCTAGCAACAATACTATTATTAATAAAAGATTGATTAGTGTGCACTTATTTAGTTATTAGAATATGTAAATTAATGTGCTTTTTAAAGAAGAAAATGTTAATATTATTGTTTTTTTAAAGTAATCTTGAGTAACTATGATTATGGAGTTCAATACCGAAAGTGTGTTAAGCTAAATAACGTTGATAATGTTTTGTTTTTTTTTATTCTATGCTTTGGATATATTGTAAAACATATCTATATATGTATGTTTGAATTTTGTTATATATATACTATTATAAAATAGAAATAAATATAATCTATTAGGTTTTTCTTTCTTTTTTACCAAATAATTCAATATTTGTTGTTATACACCCTGCATGGTTTAAATAGTAGTAGAGTGACAAATCCTGCTGTTCAAAATCCACGGAACATAGAAAAATCTGTCACTTTTCATATTTGAATTTTATATGAAGTTCTGAGCTACAAATCATTTTATTGTATATTATTGTTGTATAATATGTTTTCTGTTTTATAATAATTTATTTATAGATGCTATATATTAAAATTATTGATTGCATGCAAATCATTGTAAAAAATAAAAAGTAATAATATAATTCATGACCATGTGATCAGGTTATCTTAGATGATAAAGTGGACAATCTATTGTGGTTAGATTAAAAAAACAACAGCACATTTAAAAATATTTATCTGAATGCTTTTAGTGATGGTGTTTTAATAGTAAGTATATGTTACTATTTTTATAATCTGATATTAATTATTAAATGACTTCAGGAAAAATCAAATTTTATTTAAACTTTTTAAATACACTCAGCTGTTTGTAAAAGTATTAGGTTAGAATGTAACTAAATGTTTTAAGTAGGATTATTCTCCTCTCTTTTTCAGATGTTGTTGGCCAATTGCAATACTAACATGGGAACAAAACTGGATCTTTAGATTCATGAATTTTGAATTTGAACTGATATTCTAAAATTGACTTTGACTGAATGACTTAGCTGGTTAGAACATCACCTTCATACATCTAAAGATTAAGTTATAATTCCCATGCTAGGGTTGTCACCAGTCAGGCCAGCAACATCTGAAGAAAAGAGAAGAATTCTGCTCAAAAAAAAGTTGTTATATATTAACTTACAGGCTATTATTACTAGATGAATATATCTGGAAAGTTTAAACAAAGTTTGATTTTTTTTCTAAAGATATTTAACAGTTACACAGAGGCAAAACTCTTCATACAATAGCACCATTCAGTGCAAGCCAGAGTAATCAATGGATGCAAGAAGATTTTGCTTCTGTGTAAACAGCTTGTGTATGCATAAAGAATAGTGATCATGTGACATTTAGTGATTTAATAATAATCCTGCCCAATGGGATTATGGTGACTGTGGTTATTAAAGAACCAAAGCTACCAAAAAGTTTGGATTCTGAACTGAGTTCAGATCCATATGACAATACAAGCTAATGATATTGAAGTGAACCCCATTATTGGATTTTCATTTTCAATTCAAACTTTATAGTTGGCTAATAAGGTAAAAGATGGCTGCTGAGGGTTGCATTAGATCCTAAGATCTAGGAGCAGTGTTCTCAGATACAAAGCTCCTCACTCATGAAAGCCACAATTTAGAAACTAGTCTGGGGATATTGAATGAGTAGGCACTGACATGGATTTTATGCAAAAACCATTTTGCAGCTATTGATTACTCTGGCTTGCAGTGAGTGGCACTACTGTATGGAGACTTTTGCTTCTGTGTAAACAGCTTGTGCAATCATAAAGAATGGTGATCATGTGATGTTTATTAACAGTTAGTTTTATTATGATGGACAAAGTCCAACATATAATTAATACAGTTAAAAGCAATTAAGATATTGAATAGAAAGTGAAAAATAACTTAAAAAATCAAACTAAAAACAATGTTAAAAAGGGGATTACAAAAGATATTTTCCAGCCTTCCATGGTTTGGTGCAGTGATAGAATTGCAGATTTAGAAACCTAAAGTCCGTGAATCACACCCATGTGCTGAGAAGCAAAGCTATTCTATTATTATGACTAACAAACTTATTATCTTAATGACTGAACTTTAAAAAAAAAAAGTTAGGAGTGATAATTAACAACTGTTGAAAGATAATAGCCATGCATAAAGTTTGATAATTAACAAATAAAATAAATGATTTAAAAAATAGGAGGATAGAATATAAACACACACATGCAGGTAATAATTATGCATTCACAATAAAATTGTTTATAGATAAATTGCAGCTACAAAAACTGATGTTGGGATTTTTTCTCTTTGAACCTAAATGAGAGTAAAATATTTTCAGTTATCAGGAATTTGTTCCTAAGAAATTGTGAAAAGGACTGCTGTTGGCTATTAAGTGGCCTGTTATTATTGACAATGTGATGTAATGAACCAATTAGAGAAAGATGAATGTTTTTACAATGGGAGTGGAGTCTTCAGAGCCTCTAAAGTAGCAACAAGTTAGTCATTGCAAATAACCTTAAAGGCAAAGGACAACCACGTCATCTTTGTATTCTTCAGCTTTTAATTTTAAAACTAGAGATGTGTGTACATATATATATATAAAGTCCAACTTTTAGCATCCATCATCAAATACTAAATGGATTAATATTTCCACAGTTAGTCTATTTGCTTTATGAACTAAATCCGAAAAAAAGTCCAACTTTTTAAAAGATAATCGAAAATATACAGCAATTAATAAACCAATTACTACTTGACCAAAGTTTAAATCTTACCAATCAATTAAGGCAAACGCTCTACCAACTGAGCTATTCTGTCAAAGGCCAATCAATTAACTTACTCATAACAAACTTACAACTTTGTTATCACTATAAAATAACTAACCAATTGTCTACTCCATGAGAATTGTTTCATGGCTTGCACATCTCGTTCATCCTGACTGCAAAACTATTTAGAGCACCCCAATTTAAAGTACAAAGCTCTCTACTTATATATAGCAAACTTCAAAACAATTATATTTTACAACGATAGCGCATTCTTCTTTAAACTCTACAGTAAATTAGCCTAAGGCAGAGATGAAAACATTATAAATTATCACCTCAAACACTAATCATTATTAATCCATAATATCAGTTTAATAAATTACATATGCTAATGATGAAATGGTAGTACAGTACTATAAAAAATGACGTATAACAAACAATTTTGATATCCCACTAAAGAACATAAACCTGAGCAATAAAATATCATTGATAACTAGAATAAATGGCATTAAAATGTTATTGTCGAAATGCTACAATGTTATGCAATTGAAAGTTTTTTTTAAACCTCATCATGATCACCATCACTAAGATCTAGGTGCAGTGCTCTCAGATCCAAGGTTCCTCACTGACAAAGACCACAAGCCAGAAACTAGTCTGGGGATATTGGATGGGGATTTTGTGCACAAGCCTTCTGGCATCCATTGATTACTCTAATTCGCACAGGGTGACAGTACTGTATGGAGAATTTTGCCTGTTTAAAAAGTTTCTTCGGTTATCAATTGTAAAATATATGAAAACCAACATGTCTATTGATTCTTTTTCTTTTTTTCATGTGTCAAAGCGGGAAGCGAACCTGCAAACCTGGGACAATTGCTTGTAAGGCGGCTGTGCTGACTACTCGACCATCAAAACATGTCTATTGATTCTTTTTCTTTTTTTCATGTGTCAAAGCGGGAAGCGAACCTGCAAACCTGGGACAATTGCTTGTAAGGCGGCTGTGCTGACCACTCGACCATCAAAACATGTCTATTGATTCTTAACAGAGATAATTCAAGAATAATACTATATAAATTCAAATAATATCCAAGCACTTTTAAGGCAACTATACTAAAGAACATACTTGATAAAATATTTAAAAAAAATAGTGGCAAGTTTGTTTAGCATCAATTCCATATCGTAATCTTTTGATAAATACAATACCTTAATTTTATATTTCTTATCAAGTGGCTCATACTTTAAAATATTAAATCTTTGGTGAATACAAATATGACCTATACACTGATACACAAAATTGCATTACAAATTGATATTTAAGCTTGATTTACAAATATCAAACTTTCTGTCTTCACAAGTTTGACATCATCTACTTCAGATATATACATTACAATTATTATATAATGAGCTTGAAAATAAACTCTTAACAAGCTTTGCAGAATACCCCCAACCCCAAATCGGTTTCTGCTACTGGCTTCCTCAGTGAGGTGCTAGGATATTTAAGCATTAGATTAAAAATACCAGGCCATTCATATGTCTTCCAATCCAGCTATCTAACTTAAGTATCCATATGGGACTGAACCAAGTTCAGATATACCATATTAATAGCTTTAGCCATATAAAATCATCAAATACTTAATAGCAAAAAATAAAATTACAAGAAATCAAGTCATATATTACATGACCTAATTTAACAAGCTTGTATTACAAATGTTATATAATGAGCTTGGAAAAAAGGCCTGGTGTTTTTAATCTAATACTTGAATATCCTAGCACCTCACTGAGGAAGCCAGTAGCAGAAACCAGTCTGGGGTTGGGGATATTCTGAAAATCTTGTTAAGAGCTTATTTTCAAGCTCATTATATAGCATTTGTAATACAAGCTTGTTAAATTAGATCATGTAACATATGATTTGATTTCTCCATAACATTACAATTAGTATTAATTATCTATTAGCCAAAGATTGTCATAGCAATTCTAGCCTAGATATAATCTTTAAAATTAATAATTAATATATCTGTTTCATTAATTTAACATAAATATATTGGAATAATCCAACGACATCTCTCTTTTTCTATGTGTGACATTTTTTTAGATATATTGTACACAGAACTTTTGGACCTTCACATATTCTTGAAAGATTTGGAAAAAGCAAATGAATCCCAAGATGCCTTTTACATGTTTATGTTTATTTTTTTAAAAATCAGATATATTAATTATTAACTGTATTTCCACATCTGGACTAGAAATGACATGATAATTCAAAATCTTAAATAAGTGTTTAGTAATAACTATTAATGTATGAGAGTGAATCTCCAATTATCCACATTCTTGCTTTAGAATTTATTTTAATCCACTTTCAGAAAATATAAATACATCACTTTTTGATCTAATTTCTCTGTTTTTCAATACATTTTGTCCATCAGTCAACCAGCTTTTGTATTCCTTCATTAATAAGTGTTTTAATATGAGATGTCACACCATGAATTCACAGTTGTCTTCAAGGAACCATACAGGTGATAGTTATGATACAATTAGGAAACCATTGGGAGGATGTTCCAAGATCCCAAAATAGGTGTCTAGCTCATGGCTGAGATTTAGGTAATATTCCTTGAAATTTTCTATCCATTTATACCTACTTCTTCAAGACAAAATACTTTCTCCATACTGTGCACAAAAGCCTTTGATAAATATCAGTACCACACTCAATGCTATAAAAAATATATCATTATATGCTCTTTTTGTGGATATTACAAATGGGGCAATAACTGCTTCTATAGTGTGGCTAACAGACATTTTAATATAACAGGAGTACAGATATTTATCTGAAGTTGATGATATCAAAATTTGTGAGTGCAAGAAATTTAACACTTGGAAATCAAATATTTATAAATACAAAACAAATGATAAAGACATGTGTATGTGCTGGGCTAACTAAAGAGTACTCATTCAGTAGAAAATGCATCTTGGAAAAGATTTGTTTTTTTAAGATGATTCTTTTTATATGTTTCAATAATTTGTGGTGAAGTAGAAGTTTTATGTATATCTCAAAAAAATATTCAAATAATGTGAATCTGAATATAAGTGACAATAATTCAAAATGTCCATATAAATTGCTGTATTCAATCATAAATGATTTTCATTTTATGCATTCAAGTAATTTAATATCAAATAAGTTCTGTGATATTTTGAAGAAAGTTCTTCTTAAACAATAAAATCAATAGAAATTTTTAGGTATATCATAAGTCCTAGGTCTAATTTGAATATTTTTTTGCAAAATAACTATCATCTGGACCTGTATTACATAACTAGTAATGGCGTGTGCATTAATGTATTAAGTTCCGCAATGAAATTCCATCCATATGGACTTGTGACCTTCTTATGCATGCTTGCCTATTTAATAAACAATGACCTTTTTATATATATTTTCAATTGGACATGCTATTTCTTTAACAAAAACATTAACTAATTCCTGAATACTTTTTTTAGGCTTTGACTACATAAATGTAATATTTCTAACAATTAATTATATAACTAGTGTTGTGAATCTGATGGTAAAAAATCAATTCATGATACATATTTCAATATTGAAACCTTTGACTGTGCTTCAGGTATCATTCATTTTTAAAAAGGTTGTATTAGTGCATTTGTTACTTTGAAAATGTATTTACCCTCTGGTGTCACACAAAAAACTACTTACTCAAATTCAGTATTTAGAATATTTTAATGTTTCTGATATTACAGACACACTCACACATAACCTACTCGCTCAATCTATATTTAAAGTATACATTTTTATTTCAGATCTTGTGATTATGGTGTCAATAATCCATGTTCAAATCTAAATTGAACATTGTAAAGAAATAACTGAAAAAAATTTCATCAACCTCAAATGGTGGTGGTAGTGATAGTGCTGCCAATAGCAGCAGCAGTGATGGTGACACCCCACTGTATCAATAGCACTAGCAGCAATAATAATATCACTATTGGGAAAAAGGATTTTTGTATCTTAGAATCCTCTTTCAAATACATTTTGATCAGCCTTACAATGTTTATCTTAATTTTTTTCCCCAGCTATTTGATAAGATTTAATACCAGAAATGACACACTGAGCTTTTATCCACAATCCTTTGACCATTTAAAAACTGATATGAGCTACTGAATTTCAAATAAAATATTTCAAGAAATTCTCTTCTTTCTATTCCAGAGCCATCTATTTTAGGGTTGAATAATTAATAGAAGCTGGTTAGCAACCCATTAAATCTAAATCTTTTACCGCCTTAAACACACACCCAGACTAGATTGTGGATGAAGGCCATTATAAACTTGAACCTAATGCACCTGGACTTTCTAGACTTTTCTCTTGCATGCATCATTTATTTGTTTTCTTTATTTTGAAACATTACCATCTAGTAAGTATTGATTAGAGTGAAAAGAATTAATCCTAACAATGTATACAAACAGTGGTTATATGATATTTTAACATATATGTATACCTTACTGATATTATTGTGTAACAAAACTTTGCTTATCTTTAAGATTATCAGTGTGCCTTAATCCTTTATTAGTACAAATAAATTTAAAGTTATGGAAGAGCAAGATTTATGTATAAAGACAAATGTTACCTTTAAATTTTTTTAAAATAATAAAGCCAACTACTCAAGGCTTTAATAGGTTTATAAATGAGATAATAACAATCAACCCTTAAGCTAGCAACAATCTCAATCTGTAGTCAAGGCAACCTCCTTTAACAATAACAGTGGTCATATTTGCCTGATTTATCTCACACTCCTTAAGCTATCAACAATCTCAATCTGTAGTTAAGACAATCTCCTTTAATAATAAAGGTGGTATCACTTTTATCTATGATCTGATACATTTATATAGACACTAAAGATCACATTATTAATCTCATACTTCTTGGTCAAGTTGCAATCTTTACTATATACCTATACATATCAGACCATAGACAAAGGTGATACCACTTTTATTGTTAAATGAAGTTGCCTTGACTACAGGTTGAGATTATTGATAGCTTAAGGATTGATTGTTACTTTTAATTTTTTAGATATATGAATACAGAAACTTACTGCTATATAGTATTAAAACACTATACTTAAGACTGCTAAAAAAATTAAAAGTGTGTTGATGAGATTTTTTTTCCTGAGGTTTATTTTACAATTATATATATATATATATATATATATCAATGGAACACAACATTTCTCAATGGTAGAACTTTATTCATGATTACAGCATTTGCATTTCACTACAAAAATCAGCAAAATTAATTATAATATTAGTGTGTATCTGTGTTTTACATGTCTCTGTTTAATGATTTCATAATTCATGCATGTATATATATAATTTTTAGAGATAATTTTTAACCAAGATTCCAACTTCGATTTCAACTTCATTATTTAGATTTGAATTATAAATCCATTTGACCATTTAAAATATATGATACATTAGCATGTTAATAATTTATTGTAATAACATTAACAACTCATTCTAAAAGTTTTTACTTTTAGCGACATCTATTTTTTACAGCTCTTTTGCAATGTAGGATCCATTAATTCCTGTTTTATATAAATTATTTCAAATAATCATGAATCCTTATTTGTTGTTTTAAAAAAATAAAAAGAACACCACAAGAGAAAGTTATCAAATATTTTCAAGTTCAGTATTGTATTTATCAATATAGTATTGAATATTTGGCTTTACTCAATCATTCACAAACAACACATTATCAATGTGCCTGAATTATCAAATGAACTTCTGAACCCTTAAGGATAATAAGAACATTTGACAAACTAATATTTCTTATTGCATTGCCATATGTATATCATATAATACTAAATCATCCATGCACTTTACTACTGTTACACAATGTTTTATTTAACACTCTCTTTTACAGTTTACAGTTTTGATTGCTCCAGCAATCCTCTTCAGAACTTTTACTGCTAAATCACAGTTGAAGTTAGGAGATATAAAAGTTCTGAAGAAGATTGCTGGGGCAATCGAAACTGTAAACTGTAAAAGAGAGTGATAAATAAAGCATTGTGTAACAGTAGTAAAGTGCATGGATGATTTAGAATTATATGATGTTTGACAAAACAACTCATTACTAATGTGCCTGATTTGTCAAATGAACCTCTGAACCCTTAAGGAACATGGGAACATTTAAAAAAAACAATAGATTACCAATGAACCTAATTTGTCAAATGAATCTGTGAACTCTTAAGGACTACATAACATTTGACAAAACACCACATATCAATGTGCTTGATTTGTCAAATAAAACTCTGAACCTTAAGGACTACAAAAACATTTGACAAAAGTCCATGTTGATAAGGAAAATGAGATACCTAAAGAAAAAATGTTGAGATAGCTCAATAATATCTAAAAAATGATGATCATTTGTGGGTTTCTTACAACATCCATTACTAATTGCTAAATCTGGAAAACTACATATTGCTGGTAAAGAACTAATTCTATTAGCTTTAAGTAGAGTCATACTCATTATATTATACAAGCAAGTATGATATTGTCACACAAATTATTTTGAGTTGTAATACAGTGCAAAAAAAATGGTGAAATAGTTCAAGATACTGAAGACCAATTATATGAGTAATTAAAAAGAACTCATTTCTTTATAAACTAAATTTATCCACAACCATTTTATCTTTCAATCATTTTCAAATTCTAGCAATAAAATTTCTTATTATAATATTAAAAGATTGTTTGATATGATCCAATGCATTTTGTATATCTGTATAAAAATCCTTTACTTCATCATATTAAAAACTTGTTGGGGCCAAACCTGAACTATCTGCATTTTCTACCATTAAATTGAAGAACTACTTTTTAAACTCTGGCTGATATACCATCAATCTTCACAATCTTGTTATTCCACTTTTCAATTATAATGAATTCCACTTTCACTTGTGTTTCCAAAACTTATGCCTTTGTAGTAAAGTACATGTCCACTTTTCAAATCAATTGTCGCTTCATCTTAATTAATGCTATCTTTTGCTTACTTAAATAAATTTGCAATTGTAGCCTGGATTCAAAATAAGGATGTTCTTAGCACCCTTTGCTTTTAGCTGCCAATCACTGTAAGGTCTTCTGGATATAATAACCACAATTTATTCTTATCTGTCATGATTACAAATATCTAAAAAAATCAGTCACAGGAACATTATTTCTATTTCAAGAGAACTCAATCAATATTTCAATTAAGAACTACTAGGACTTTGGGAAGAAAAGCAATGATGTTTCTAGGATTTAAATTCAGAGATAAAAAGCCAATAAATTCTTCATGATGGATGATATATATTGGTGATCATCAATAATGGAATAGTTATTAAAAATTTGCTACGTGGTTCCTTTAAAGCCTCAAAGAGGAATCAAAAGATCTCTTTTTAGTTAATAGCATATGTTTTTTTGCAGCCCACTTATATTATTGGGTATTCCAAAGACCCAATACTATGGAGTTAATGTAAATTTTTATATAAAATTATAAAATTGACAAAAAAAGAATAAAACCATTGCGATTTTATTCATAGAAAATCAAAAAGAATCTGCTGCAAAATTTAACAGACCCACACACAAAATCACATATACATTGCAGACATACTGTAAAATAAAATGAATATATACATTAAAAACTACCTACACAATTCATTTTTATATATGATGACGTGGCAACAAATATTTTTGTTCATAGTAGCAAATCTTATTTTTAAAAAATGTTTCTTTGTCCAGCGTTGGTGGCTGAGGGATCAGTACAGCTGCCTTACAAGCAGTTGTCCCGGGTTTTCGGGTTCGTTTCCCGACCGATGCTTTGGCACATGGGGGCAAAAAAATGTTTCTTTTTAACTTTTTTTTATTTTGAAGACATTAGATTTATAAGATAATGTGATGTACATATTATTTGTATATATTATATAAAGAGACAGGTTGGAAAAAGAAGAGAAACAAAAAATTAGGCGGAAAATATTGCATTAAAAACAAAATAAATAATAAAAAATAAAAGTACCTGTTCAGGTTCAGGCAATGAATGTCCGTGTTCCTAACATGAGAACACCATTAAAAAGGACAACATGCCATAAAACAAATGCAAAGTTAATATAGAAAAATATTTATATATATACACACATTGTGTACATATATATGTACACAGTGTATATATATATACAATAAAAATATATAATAATAAGTCATTTCACTCATACGAAAAAAAGTATTAACTGAATTTATATTAAATATGACACGTAACACATACTGACACAGACTTTAATATAGTATTTCACATAAAACTTCCTCCCTTCATTTCAACCAAGAACATTTACGATTTCTAAATAGAAATTATGTATTTGTGTCAAGGTATTTGTGAACTAACAATTGCTTTTCACAAATCTTAACAAAATTATTATAGCATTTTGCGATCAATATTTATTGTAAATAATAAAGTAATGGTTAGTACGTTGAATCTTTGTGCTCATAATATAAGATTCGAATCTCAGCGTATCTTAGAGATATTTTTCAAGTACCTTAAAATTTGCAATGCAAAAAGTTTTTTAATTGACCACTCCAACACTAAAACTATTAGTATCTAATGTTTATTGGTAAGTAAGCAGTTAAGTTTCTTATCCGAGAAGTAAAGGATATAGGATAATCAAATTTGATTAGACAACGTAGAAGCACAAGAAAAAACATTACTGAAGTTGATATAGTCTTCATCACTTATGAAATTTATTTATTTATTTGAGACATTGATTCTATCATTTATTTGTTTAATATTACAATATGTTAGAAATCACGTTTTGTTTTGACTGTTATAATGCTTTTTGAAATTATTTTATTTGCAACATAATATATATTTAAAAAATGCTTTTCATTTTGTTTATAACTTACAAAGTTCATAAAAAAATCTTTTTTTATATATTAGATTATCTGTGTACATTTTTCAGATTCAGCTATGTATTTATAACGATACTATTGGACTTACGTTTTAGCTGGATCATATCTTCATTACCTGTATAAGAAATGTTATTTTAAAAACATTGTAGAAGCATTATGAGAAATATTTATTTAATCCAAACGAATAGTCATAAGTGGAATGAGGCAATAGTAATTGGATAATCTCTCATATGGAACTTGTGGGATCACTTATATTGGTATAATTAATTAGTATGCATAGAGATAAACATGCTAATAATAACAATAAGTTACCAAATTGCCAGCTTAAACAATATGATAATGTAAGAACAGCTTATTATTATAGTGCCATCTAGAGTAAGCTTGAGTAATCAATGGTTACTGGATGTATAAAAACTCATAATTTTTAGTATGTGAATTATTATCTTTAGATTAGTAACTGGTTTATGCCCTTATTAATGAGGCCTAGGATTCAATGTTGAAAGATATACAGATGTATAACTATCAACCACCCTTAACTTTATTTTATCTATCATGCTAAAATATTGAAATTCAAATTGACTTAAGATTTTGAACCTAAATTAATCTGCTTAGACAATTATATATATATATCAGAAAACCATAACTCCTATGCTTTAGGATTGCTAATATTAATAACAACAAATCACTAAATTGACAACTCAAAACAATAATTCATGAATAATCAGTGATTAACAGATGTATTATGCAATTCATATCCTTAGTATTCAAACCCCACCTTCAGGGCAGTATCTGACTTTTACATTTATTAATAAGACCTGGGATTCATCGATGAAATGAATGCTGATTTGTATCCAATCATTAATATTTATTTTTATTTGATATAAAGCTAAACACTTGAAATTCTAATCAATGTAAGGTTTTAATCCATGATATCCTAGAGAGTGATCTCAAATTTTATAAAATAGTGTAAAAAAAGAGTTGCTAATGATACAAAAAAGTATAATTGTGAATAAGCAAGGAAAGCTGTAGAAGAGAGTAAAAATTTCTAGAGTGTAAAACAACATTTTGGTATTGGTAGGAAACTTATATCTGCAATAAGAAAAAAATGAAGCTATTACTAAAAAGAGAGATGACATCATGAAATGAAGAGTTCTATCAATGAATTATACAATAAAAAAAACAAGTACCTCCTACATCTGTTATATTTCCTGAAATGCTCAGAATTTTAAATGAAGAAGTGAAAAGAGAAATACTCCAGGTAATGATGGAATTATAATCGATATATTAAAAGAAGCAGATGAAGAAATGGAAAAAATTTGGCAAAGTCATATATCAAATGTTTAAATGATAAAGATGTACCAGATGAGTGGGAACAATTAGTATTAATATTAATATTTTTAAAAAAAGTGATAAAAACAATATTAGAAATTATAGACCAATTAACCTTTTATCAGTTTTATATAAAATTATTACCAAGATAATTACAATTCATTTCCAGAGAACATTGGATTGCAACTAACTAAAAGAACAAGCTGGATGTAAAAATGGTTTTAGTATAGTATATCATATCCAAGAAATGAGAGAAGTTATAAAAAGGCCCAACGAATATAAGATGCCATTATGCTTTGAATTTGTAGATTATGTAAAGGCATTTGATTCTATAAGCATTTCTTCACTGATTAAAGCATTGGATCATCAAGGTATAGACCCAGGATATTGTTATATTCTGAAGAATATTTATAAAAATGCAACAGAAACAATTATATTGTATAATGATACTAGGAAGGTTAACACAGAAAATGATGTAAGACAGGGTGACTCTATAGTTCCAAAACTTTTTACAGAGAGCTGCAAGAAGTATTTTGTGGATTAAAATCGGAAGGTAAAAGAATAAAAGTAAATGGAGATTATTTAAGTCATTTACATTTTGCAGAAGACTTAGTTGTTTTTGCAAATAATGCTTTAGAGCTTCAGGAAATGTTAAAAAAAGTTATCAGATGAAAGTAAGAAAGTGGAACTAAAGGTAAATGTTAAAAATACTAAACTGATGTTCAATGGATTGTCTCAATAGATGAAAATAAAGATTGATTATGATGTATTAGAAGAATTAACAACCACAAATACCTTGGTCAGATTATTACTACAGATGGAAACATAATGGATGAATTTAATCATAGAATTAAACTTGACATCATATGATCACCATCTCTTATATTAGCACATAATTGTTATTAAATAAGGTAAAACTCTCTGTACAGTAGTGGCACCCTGTGCCAACCAGAGTAATCAATGGATTCCAGAAAGCTTGTGCATAAAATCCCTATCTAGTGCCTACACATCCAATATCCCCAGACTATATAAGCTATTAAGCTTAAATTGAAAATATTATTGTGTTTTCAATTTTATTTTCATAGTTTTGTAGTTAAGTAGAGATAAAAGGTGGCTGCTGGAGGGTTGTATTAGATTCTAAGATCTAGGTGCAGTGCTCTCAGATCCAAGGCTCCTCACTGATGAAAGCCACAAGCCAGAAACTAGTCTGGGAATATTGGATGAGTAGGCACTAGATAGGGATTTTATGCACAAGCCTTCTGGCATCCATTGATTACTCTGGTTGGCATAGGGTGGCACTACTTTATGGAGAGTTTTGCCTTGTTTAATAAGAATTAAACTTGGTTGGAGTGCTTCTGGTAGAAATAATTTAATATGAAATGGAAATATGCCTATGTATTTGAAAAGGAAAGTTTTGAATAAATGGGTTTTACCCATTCTTATGGATATGACACTTGGACCTCTTAATAGGAGAGCAATATATGACCACTCAAAGAAGTATGGAGAAAAGAGATCTAAACCCAATACATGGGTAAGAGAACAAACATTTGTTAGTGATATAGTTGAAAGAATTAAAAGACTGAAGTGGAGTTGTGATGAACATATTGCTGAAAGAAATTGTAATAGATGGTCAATTGAAATCTTAAACTGGATTTCAAGAGATTGCTAAATGATCCAGAAAGGGACAACATGTGTAATGGATGGATGAAGTAAGAAAGTGTGTAAGGGTGAAGTGGAGAAGAGAGGCTAGAGATTAGAGATGGCTTGAACTTAGAGAGACCTTCATCCTGCAGTGGATTGACAATCATTGAGAATGATGATTATGATGATCCTAGAATGTACAACTTATATTATTTTAAACTATTAGTTTAGTGATCATTCCTAATCAGAAAAATAAGATCCCTACAATTATTGAAATACTGAAGATACTGAAATATTCAGCTACTGAAATTGTTTTTGGTCTATATATAACTGTTCAAGCAATTTAACCTTGATTCAAAAGATTGGATTGATTTGAATTTGAAGTTTTTAGATTGACAGGTAAAACTGAGTTATTAATGAATGCATGTCCGCATTTTTTTCAACTTAGAATTCCAGTCATTTTGATAAAGATAGAAGCCATAAATTGGTCTGAGAATGAAATTTAAATACTAAAGATAGAAATTTTATAAACATATGATAATGACGGATTACTCAAGCTTAAAATAACACTATAATAGAGAGCTGCTCTTGTATAAACATGCTAATGGAGTAAAACAGGATTCATCATCATTATTTCTATCTCTCTCCATGTTATGAATATTGATAAAATGTATAGATTTTTATAACTCAAAGATTGTACTTGGATATGGCCCTTACTACTAAAAATTAATCAGATAGACTATTGACATTCATAAGAGATGAGACACTATTAATATATGACATTTAGAAAAATTTCTTAAAACTATTAATCAAAACAATGGTAAATTATAAGAGTAGCAAACTCACCATACAGTAGGGACATCTAGTGCAAGCCATAGTAATTAATGGATGCTAGAAGGTTTGTGCATAAAATCCCTAACTAGTGCCTATTCATCCAATATTCCCAAACTAGTTTTAGCTTGTGGCTTTAATCAGAAAGATCTCAGAGAGCATTGTACCTAGCTCTTTGGATCTAATGCAACTTTCCAGCAGCTGTCTTTTATATATTTAGTTAACTATAAAGTTATGAGTGTAAAATAAAAACACAATGATGTTTTTAATTCAAGCTAATTCACTTATACAGCCATATAGATCTGATCATAGTTTAGCATATATGCATTTTGGTGTTTTTGGCTTTTTAATAACCATAGTAACAATCACCCTATGGGTAGGATTGGTATTAAACCACTAAAATATCACATGATTATCATTTCCTATGCTTACTTACACAAGCTTTTAAAATGGTAGCAAACCCTCCATGCTGTAGTGCCACACAATGCAGCCTATAGTAATCAGTGGATAGAGTATGAAGAGATTGCTACTATTTTAACAGCTTGTGTAAGCATAGGAAGTGGTGATCATGTGATGTGTAAGTAATTGTTAATTATCTTAAAACAGTTACTTTATTTATTTAAAAGTTTGAAGGAAATGAGTAATAAAACCTTACCTCTTTCATATTTGTTTTTAAATCTTTTTTTGATTGGGTAGACATTTAATCTTGGTCTACATATTTTTTGTAAGCATCTCTACAATATTTTTGAAATGGCATTCATTACCCATATGGCAAATGGTGCAAGATTACTGCTAAATAACATATACATATATGCTTTATGAAATATATAATGTTTAAAATAAACAATGCTTCCAACCTTTTATTCAGCTTAATGAGTTTTTGTCACTGACTACGATAATCATAGCTATGAAAATAGAATGTTTACAAGTGGATAAACCCAATATATATATATTCTAACCTCCCCCCGCGCGTCCTCACCCCAAAAATATACTGTTTAATTACGAATATTACGGGTTCTAGCTCAGTTAACAAATAAATAAATGAAATATTCAGCATTAATTAAAATGATTACTAGCTCTAATTTTAAAATATAAATTCGATTCAATTTTAAAATGAATTAACAAATATTTACTATTTTCATGAGACATGGAGTGACAATACGGGGAACGAGATAGACTACATTGAGCCATTATCCACACGATACTACCTCAATGGCATAAGAACACTATTCCCCCTTTTTACTATATCAAATAACTAACTCATAGTATTCTTACGACTTTCTAAGCTCTATTCACTACGATTAAAATAATAATCATATCTTAATCATTTTTATAACAAGAATCTAGCTTAATTAAATAAAATAAAATAAAATCTCAGGTTCATAAATTGTATTCTAACTAATTTAAAATTACGGTAGTAAAATATGAAAAGGGAATTTTATGTCATAATCTACTACACAGCAACTAATAATAATAAAAATAATAATAATATAATATAATCTTATTTCTTCCTAAATGAAATAAATAAATACGTACGTGGTAGTATTTTAATAATCTGACAACAGAATACGTGTGGCAACATTAGCATATAATTTAATGTAATATTGTGGCAACCGACTTATGACCAATAAATAATATAAATTTATGATCTTTTAATTTTAACATACCAATAAATTCTCAAAATTATTATAACACTTTTATGTTTACCTTTTGTGCAAAATTTATATGTCTGTTTCAATTATAAATGTATCGTGATTTCATGCATTCATGTGGAGAAATAACAACTCGGACACAAAAACTTTAGAACAAATTTAAAACAAAGTTTATTAACAACATAAATAAATTAACAATATTTTTACACTATATACATTGGATATCCCTTACTTTCATATCTTAACTTAGTTTATTAGTTTATAAAATGAAATCAAAATATTATTTACTTTTCCTAGTTAAATCTTATTTTTTTAAAACACTTAAGAAAATACAGTATTATTACTTGATTTATTATTATGGTTAGCTTATTACAAAATGCATTTCTTATATGATTATCACAAACACTTTGCATCCCTAATATTATTAAAATTATATTTTTTACAAAATTTACATTCGTAGTAAAATTCTACAAAATAACAAATTTTAGTTTTATATTGGTTGTATGGAATCTTACAAAGTCAAAACATTGTTCTACATTCGGTATTAGGTTTTTATTGTTCATTATCCGATGTTTATTAATACTAATATTCTCATTCAAGCCTTACTTCGGATGATATAATTACAACTATTAATATACCATGCACAAGTATATGTTTATTATACCTTATTGAACTATTTTCTTAATAAATATGCAATACTTATTTTCTAAATATTATTAAAAAAAAATTCATTCAAATTTTATTATCACTTTTAAAATACTTGGTTTAGATTTCTTTTCAAAATCTTATATTCATTTCTGAATTAATTTTACAATGTATTATATGATTCTTTCTCTCTTTATGATATTTTGGACTTTCAATTTTAAAGTTACACAATTCTATACATTCCAGCAAATAAACTATTCTTACATAAACGATAACATACCTTCAGTTGTATTTTATTCATTATTTCTTTGAAAATATCTTTCTGACCGATGATAGCGAAGATAGATGCATAGGATCAAAATACACCTAGAATATTACTCGTCATATACCTTGACAATCATGGCACAGTGAATTAAAAGACACTATAGAGGAGTGACCTGTATCTGTCTACCAACCTCTATCATAGGAACGATGCTAAAGCTATTTCTTCAGCTTTATTATAACATCAAAAGTTTAAAGATATGCAAAAACACTGTCCAAACTATATGTGTTCAGTCATAGGGCCTAGTTAACTATACTGAAATCACACAAAACTAAATATGATCCAAATCCTTTATTTTTCCTATTTCTTAAAAAAAAAAACATCATCTTGGTTTCCTTTCCACTAGTACTTCCAAGTCACTATCCGATCTTATTTCTCAAGATTTTTTCTACACTGTACATCGACAAATACATATCTGCATTACTAACAATAATAAAATTCATTTATTTTAAAACTATTCCACTGTTCTATAAGACAGCTTGCTTACTACTTTCCTCCGTATATTTAATCATATACAAACTATTTAAATATCTGAATACTTTATCACATGAAAGTTCAAAAGAATCACACAATTGTTCTGTTAAATTATATTATTAATATACTTTAAATAAATTATTGCATGCATATTCCAAATTACTCCTATCTCATAATATGTTAAAAATGTTGTATAAAGTGTGTACATATAATTTAAACTTTCACACTTCATTCTTAGGTCAATAGATGATCTAAAAAAATACATTATGCATTATAAATAACTATCAAAATTACCAAACGACCTTTATCTCCTCGATTGCGTTCCGTAGGCTTCACCATCCATTTGATCCTTGTAGATATAAGATTCACATCCATACACTTTATTTTAAACACTATTTCTATAATTTTATCAAGCTATTATATTTAAATTTTAATATTACTAAATTTATGTTTTATGTTTTTCCTAATCTCACATAACATTTTATATTTTAAATAAATTAGAAAAAATATTTAAACTATATTTACTGTACTTCTTTATCAAACTTTCTTGAAAACCGTTCATACTAAAGCTAAAAAAAAAATGTTTATTATTTCTTCTTCAGTCACTTCTTGTTCAATTTTAAGGTAAAACAATTATTGCTCTGTTTAATAATATTCATATATGACAATCCTTGGTTTTTTATAATATTTAATACAATTATTAATTATGATATTAGTTAATCCCGTAAAGAAAACGTCTACATATTCTCTTCTAATATTTTCTGCTAATATTTTCCCGCGCGACTTTTATGATGCATCTTCTATGTACTTTGATTTAAATATTTAGTAAATTTTTCTGTCTCCATGGATCCATTTTCATTAAGTAATTTAAATTTCCATTTTCCTAATCTCTATCTTTATTAAGCATTTCTCTAATGAACAATTTGTAATATTTTTAATCCTTCTTAGATAAAGTTTTTTTTTTTCCTTTTTTAAAAAAAATAATGACTCTTTCCTATCATTATTCGGTAATTTTTCCTTTCTTTTAAAGTTCTGGTAACTATATATTTGTAATGTTTCCTTTAAAAAGGACAAACATTCTTTCTCTGTTATAACTTTTATATAATTTTTCTTTATGATATACGTATCTTAATTTTTTCCATAGAGAAGAATAAAAAAACTTCAGAGTAGCCTTATAAATTTGTGCGTCATAAATTTTTCTGACGGCAAGTAACTTCTCTTTTAAGTTTTCCATATAACGTCCAAATTATATTCCTCTGAGTTACAATTATACGTTTCTGGTTGAGCATATATAAAGCTGTATCGAGGCACTTTACAAATATTTTTCCTTTCTCATAACTTCTATATACTGTTTTCTGTAGTATTTCCATTTTTACTGTAAGGTTTTGGCTAAACTTGAATAAAATATCCTGGTAAGAAAACTTTTAAAAATTAGCCCTCCATGTAAAGGCAGTTCAAAATATTATATTTTAAAAAACTTTTAAAATAAATATAAAATTTTAAAATTATATTACTTTTCTAGCTTACGATCTTATCCAGCTAAAAAATATGTTACTCCCTCCTTCACTTACACATTACTTTTTTTTTCCACTCCGTCTAATTCTTATATTTCGTCTGCTAAAATACCTCCGTTGATTGGTTAATGACTTTTTTAGCGCGAACAAATTTACACATTTTAGTTTTATAATAGATTAAACCTTTTTAAAATAAAGAATTTATGACGTCATGTCTTAAATATTATTTAGAATGTATTTTTTAACTCAATTATAATTTTATCAAAATCATTTAAATTTTAAAACAATTATTAAAATAACATTTAATATTTCAACTTTTACTTTAATGATCGATAGCAATTATATTTAGCTTTATAATTCACAAACTTTATTATTATATTCTAACAAGCGTGTGTGTGAAGGTATATAATATACAGTCACATGATTACTAACTTTATCAGATGATTTTTTAATTTACGTCTCGGTCTAAATTACCAAAACTGATATATTTTATAAAAAATTTGGAAAATAATTTAAAATTGTAGAACTAAATATAATTCTCACCATCCTAAAGTTTATTTTAAAATATACTCTATTAATTTTGACTATTAAATATAATTATAACACTACATATAGCATTTATTTAATTTATTAGTTTTAAAATATCATACTCGAATTATTAATATATTTTTAACTATTTATAGCTGTGTTATTTTATATGGCCAGCTTTTACAACCATAAGCAAGAATATAATTAAGCTTTATTTAACTGTTTTCCTTTAAAGTAATCCATTACACTTTTATATACCAGGTATTTTCAGCCTTAAATTGTACTATAAGATCTAATCGATCCTACTATTATTTATATATCATACAAACATATCTTAAAATTTAAATTTTTTTTTTAGCAATTGACCATTCTACCTTATTATGACCTATAGATAAGGGCACAATATATATATATATAAACTTTCATTCCAACATATATATGTCATGATCATTATCATTAAAAATTAGATTCAGAAAATGCCAACATCATAACTCCAAATAATGTTGAAATTGGACTGTGAAATACTAAAGCCAACATCTGTTGCAATGTCATTTTTATTCAAACATTTTTATTCTTAATATTTGTTATAAAATCTATGCAGACATGCAAAGTGAATTCTACTCCTATTCCAACAGCAATAATAAGAATAACTGTTGGAACAACACTTAGTTTAATTCCTACAACTCCTGTAAATCCAAATAACTCCACTACCATCATGGCAAAAACAGTTATTACCATAAGAGCAAGCCAAGAATTTGACAAAAATACTGATAAAACTTCAAAAATGGTTATTAAAATGCAAACGAAGGCAACCATCAATAAAAACTTCAGAAAACAAAGGGCCATTAGTTGGAAAATTTGGAAGACCTTTATTGGCAATTTTTTGACAGATTGTGTCAATAGCTTACTGCAATGGTAATATCTTTAGTATTAGTCAAGTCATTTAAATAAAGTGGCATTTGGACATAAAATAAAATCTGAGAATTTAAAATTTTAATTCTAAATCATTAGGATCAGGAATCCAATTTTTAGGTTTGGGATGGAAGTTTGTTTGTGAAACAGCATAATCTGATGCCTCATTTGCAACCCAAACTGATAAAAAGTGTCCTTCTGAATCAACCAGCCTTGGACTTGTTACCTGAGTTTTATCAATCAGATTATTTTTTCCTGTCTGAACATTTAATAATTGGTGTGCTATGATGCCTTTTTAAGCAGCATTTTTATATCACTTTGAACTATGTTTTTTTGTTCCAATCATTATCAAAAGATTCTTGGAGATCAATTAGCCAATCTCTGAACATACTAAGCCAAAATTCATATAAACCACTATCATCATTTTTAATAATTTTGTTTATTCTTTGAAAGCCTTCATGATATTCGTATAACAATTTTTGATTATTAGGATAATCAAAATCTCCCTGAGTAACTAAAATCATATTAAAAAATCAAAAAAAAATTGATTTGCATTTCAAGAAATCTATATTCACTGGTGTGACAAGGAACAATATCGTCAGATCTTGGCCATCACTACCTCTAATCACCCAAAACTGGAGCCTTGTAGTATAATAAAACTAATTATCACAAATACTTTAGTGATAGTACACTGCAATAAAAGAGCATGAATTTTTTTGGAAAATCTAGAAAAAGACCACTGGCCACATTTTCTGTGATTTATCCAGCAATTTTTTCCGACTTGTTGCTTAGGACAGAAAGGAAAAAAGGGATCAGGAGATATTATATTAATAAAAGAATTAGGACATGGCCAACAAGTTCCTTTGACTAAGTTAGGGATGACTTGCTGACCATCAGGAGATAAAGAATTTTAGCCAATTTTAATCCAACATATTTAGTAATCTTACAAATAAAAATTTACCAGCGTGTTATTGGATAAAAGTAAGTAAATAAATTTGTACTTTGGTGTGTAGACTTAATGCCAAAATGTTATCATTAACCTTACCATATGTTTCTCATTGGATTTTCAATTACTTCTGATCTTTAGCAGATAATAAAGAACTGAAGTTAGTGTAAAAAGATTTATATTGGATCTTTATAGATTATGAATTAATAAACTTTTAGGAGAGTTCATTGCAAATCTTTGCAAATCTGAAGATTTGATTGATTACAAATATATATATTCACACACATGTATCTATATTTTCAAAATGTTTTTTTATTTTACTTTTTTTTTTAAACTTTGTATTGTAATTTTGTAATGGATTTCAGAAATATGAAGCTTTAGCAATGCAATGCTGTTGTTTTTTGTCGATTTCAAAGTACTTCTGATAATACTCGCATCTGTTTTAACTTTAATAAAATAAATCTTCAACTAAACAAGTAAAAGTATCCAGAGTAAATATTAAATTATTCTTTTTATTACTAAATTAAAAATTAAAAATGATTTGTTATTACATTATATTTCGATATCAATTCACCTATATTTTATTAAAATAAATTTTCAAAATTAACAATAGTTTGTAAACAAAAAAATGAGAAAAAAATATTACTTTATTTCTAAAAAAAATTATGTACTTACAGAGTACTGTAGTTGTAGGATCAGTGATAAATGTTATATGCCTTATATGTATGTGCTATTTATTATTTTAAGTCATTCTTGTCCTTAACTGAAAAAAAAAATTACAGATATTTTAATTTTTGTTGTTATTGTTGGATTTGCATGGACGGTTGAAGAATTGGAGTGTGGAGTAGATAGAAGCCTGTCCATTAAAGTATGAGGTTTGGCTATCTTAATATATATCTGAGCACTTATAGCATATATGTGTGGAGATGGTAATCTGGACCAACTGATGATTGCTGGTTATTAGTGATTATTTATCTTTTCACATATATGTGTTCAAGTGTATCAGTGTTATGAGATAGTGTGGAGAGTGGTGGGTCGTGTGAAAGTCTGTGCTCATATACCCTACATATTACATATATAGACACAGGTATATAATAAGTCTGGGTGTTTTAGTTATTATTAAAAAACTGAAACAAAACTGAACCCAAAAATATATACTTAAGAAAATTCAATGAGTATAGAATTTTAAATATGCATTCCGTAGGAAATCAAGCTATATTTTATACAATATTTATATTCTAATATTTTTGCTTTAATTATTGAAGGTATACAAAATTTTTAAATATCTTAAAAAGAATATGGAATCTACTCTTTGTTAATAGTAATTGATTGTATCTATTAAATTGTTACTGTTTTTATTGTTCTATCAGTTACTTTGTGTGTGTTGCTAAATCTAATTTCAAAAAATGAAAGAAACTTGCCACCGTAAGATATTTTTATAATTTAATTTTTAAAAAAAATCTTTTTATCAATTACTTTTGTATAATTGCATATATATATATATCCTGTGTCTATTAACTTTCAAATTTTACATTAGTATTTTTTTTTAACCTAATTTGTCAGCGTGATGTATGTGTATAAATAAACAATGGCAAACTTATAATTTTTTTTTTCCATGTGTCATAGCATCAGCCGGGAAGCGAACCCGCTAACCCGGGACAACTGCTTGTAAAGCAGCTGTCGCTGACTTCTCGACCACCAATGCTTGACAGGCAAACTTATAATTAAGCACACCTACAATTTTATTACCAAATAATCCGACCCTTAAAAGTTTAAATACACTTTGGAAAGAACAAGCATAACATAAAGCATATATTTGTTAACGTTATCAAAGTTAAAATCTTGTTTACATAACCAAAAATCTATTTAAACTTCATTAAGCAATATTTCATTTATATTGTGAATGATAGAGTAAATTGCATTTTTATGCATAAAAAAAATTAATGCAGTACTTTTCATTATCCATGGCATAATTAATTCTCTGTGGTCAAGTTGCAATCTTTAAGTGTCCATATATATTCATTGGACCATTATAAGAGTGGATTTTTACTCTTATAATTAAAAAGATGAGAGGTTGCCTTGACAACATTGAGAAATATTGATTACTATCTATATGTGAATGTTTAGGTGTTTACTGGTTTCTATTGATGACATAATTAATACTGCAAATATTAAATATATATATTTTATGTAGTAATTTTTAAAAAATTTATTTGAATATGTAATAGTGAAAAACTTATTCCCAAAATGTTTAAAAAATATCCTATGAGATTTATCAATTACTTAAAAAGAGTGTGGCCATTCTAATTTCAGAAAAGGGGGTTAGGGGTGGGGGTAGTATAGATAATAAAAAGTTATAAATGAGTTTTATATTGATTATATTAAAAGAACATTTATTATGAATGATTTATGAAGCAGTTTGCATAGTACAGAATAATAGACTGGGAAACTTTAACATAAAATATCAAATTGTCTGAGACAAGAAAAAGGAGCATCCTAAATAAAATTGGATGTGGCTGTGAAGATTTGAAACATAAGGTCAAGGATTGTTAAAATAAAAGAGAATGGTGTTTAAATATACAGAGACAATCATAATTATAAATATTCTGCTAGAAAAGGAACTTATTAAAAAAAATATACATTAAATAATCAGAGTGCTGCTTAATGTTTTAAAATCTAATGAATAGTGCAAACTTGATAAATTATAAGTTATTTCATTTAATATATTAATACGTAAAATGTGAGAGAATAAAACAACATTAATTAAATGTTGAATTTTAATTTTTAATAAACCAGTAAGTAATTATTAGTAAATATTTTCAGAATGTAACACTTGAAAACTTATATTGTTTTGGGTTTCTTTTTAATTTATATTTTTTTTGTAAAAGTGTGCAAATTAATACTTTCATTTTTTGTGCAAAGATATAACATCTTATTATTTTAATATACATTCACTTTTTTAAAAGAAGTATATTAATAATTTTAAATAGAGAAGATCGTTTTGAGATTATGTATATTTATAAATGCTTTCATGTAACCAGATTTATTTATTCTTAAAAAAAAAAAAAAAATTATATATGAAATTTTGCTTTTGTATACTTATGTAAATTTTAAATTTCTGCTCTATTAATATGATATGCTTAAAGTGAAAAGTATTTATTTAAAAATTATATTTTTAAATAATTGTATTCATTAAAAATAAAAAATAAAAAAACTAACAACTGAATGCTTGATTTTCATAAAAACATTTTGATTATAAATATCCATTTTGCTTTTTATAGAAATACAAAAAAGTTCATTATTATTATCTAGAAAAATATATAAATATTTTCATATAATTTTTTTAAAAAAACGTAATTTACAGTATCTCTTCTGCATCTGTGCTTTTCATATCTGTGGTTTCAGTTAATCGCGCTTCAAAAAGAAGTAAATAAAATTTTTAGAAATTCGTATATAAAAAAATAAATACATATAAGGCTTTAATCTTAATACTATGTGTCTTAAGTGCTTAGTTTTACCATGAGAGGGACATCTACAAATCTTAATACAAGATTACAACTTTATAAAGATAAAAGCGGCCATCTTATCTTCAACCTACTTTCTAATTATATAGGCAAATCTAAAGCATTTTGTAAATTATTTTAAAGCAATTACTTTTTATACATGGAATTTGGACATAATAACATTTGTGATATTTGAAATAGTTATAGCTTATTTAAAAAGAAGTTGTTGTTTTTTTAATTCGAAAAGTACCATTTTTACTTATTCCTGTAGACCTCTTCCTTTTTTTTCTTTGTACAAATTGCAAGTCAGTTTATAAACTGAATTCTTCTCTCCATTTAATAAATCAATATTCAGTAATATATTTTTAAAAATTGAAACTACTGTTGCATTTAAATATAATATTCGATTAAAGTGGGTAAAATAAAGCAGGCAGCAGATTGCAATTCAGGTATTAATTTATAGCATCATACTAAACTTGTTTTTTTTTTTTTAATTCTGCTTTTAAAAATACATATTGTATTATTAGTAAATTATGTTATAAAAATGTATATTATGTACTTATTGCAACATAAAATTAATATAATTTTCTATTGTCAGCAAATTTCAGTATTCATACTAATTATGGAAACAAATATCATGAATTCGAAGAGACAACTGTATTTGAAAACTATTAGTTTTTTATTTTGACTTTGATACTATTATTATTTTTTATTATAATAATCAGTCTTTAAAGCATGGAAAAGTAAAGATTATATGCAGAAGTGAAGATGCAAACTATAATTATAACCTAAGCTTTATAAAACAGCAAAAAGTCACATGTCCACGTAGATTTGCATGTAATTGTAATTTTACAGATAAATATATATATTTACTAATATTGAGTTCAAGTTTTAGAGACACTTTAAGCAAAAAACATTCTTATTATAACAATTGAGTAGATCATGTAGAATTTTTTAAAAAAACTTTGAATTACTACAAAATATATATTTGAAATTTGGACTAATATTACAAAACTTTTTTTTTTTTATAAAAGTTGTAATCTGTGACAAATTTATGTTATTTTTTTAAAAAAAATGTAATTTTTTCAAAGTTTGTAATTAGATTAAAAAATAATTTAATTATTAATTTGCTATTGCGATTCTACTCTTCCTTTTTCTTTGTGAATTTTATTTATATATTTTTAGTTGAATTTCTGTTGTTAATAATGCCATTGTGAGTTAGAGATAAAGAATATTTTAAAAAAATATATATAGTTCACCTGCATAGGGGAAAGAATAATAATAATATATTTATAGAAATGTTTTTAACATTTTTAGTTATCTATAAAATGAAGAAATAGTTAAAAAGGATTGAAATTGTATTTTATTGACTAAATTATAATACAGAAAGGCATAAAATTAAGATCATTTTGTTCTCTTTACATATGCAGATTATCTTTAATATTTATATTAAATTATCTTCAGCCATCCAAAATTCTGTGTTCAAATATATGAATTTCCAATGGGTAGGATGACAACCTTGGCACTAATGTGGGCTTTGAACATTCCATCATCAGATTTTCAATAAAATGGATGGATGAAGAGTTGTGGGTTGGAGTAGTTTGAAGCCTGTCCATTAAAGTATGAAGATCAGCTATCTTAATATAAAGCTGAACACTGATTATATATGTGTGTGGAGATAATAATCTGGACCAACTGATGATTGCTGGTTTAGCATGGAATATGTATATTTGTGATTATTTATCTTTTCAACATGTGTGTGATCAGGTGAGTCAGCAATATGACATGGCATGGAGAGTTGAGGGCTGTGTGAAAGTCTGGCTTCGAATCCCTTAAATATTATAAGCTATATGTGCACACATGCTTTGGTATTTAATTGTATGTTTAGAAGTTTTACCAAGTATAACAAAATTTTTGTGTCATAATTAAATAATGAATAGGTTTTTAATATTATTGTGAGAGAATGCTATGAACTATAAGTATTTGGTCATCAGTGAACACAAGTTTTTCTTTCTTATAGCTTTTTTAATATAATGAAATCAAACAATTAATGGTGAACTATGTAACTTTTATAGTTAATGCAATCTATATTTATATTTTGTATGTTAATATGAATACTTAAAGATGTCCAGTGTTTTAAGATTTTTTTTTATATGGGAAGACATGTAGTGGACCATTTATAAAAAGAAGCATCAGTAAAAGAAAGATTCTGAAAAGAATAATGATTGCTATTATAAAACTCTCCATATAGTAGTGCCATCCTGTGCTAACCAGAGTAATCAATGGATGCCAGAAGACTTGTGCATAAAATCCCTATCTAGTGCCTACTCATGCACAAGCCTTCTGGCATCCATTGATTACTCTGGTTAGCACAAGATGGCACTACTATATGGAGAGTTTTTGCCTGTTTACTAACAGTTATGTGCTAGCATGAGATGGTGATCATGTGATGTTTAGTGATTGCTATCATAGTTACACATGGGATTAAAGATTGCTTTCTGGACTTATCAGAATATCAGCAAACAATCTTTGCCACTATGTATAGCCAAAACACCCATTTTAAAACTGTCTAACTATATTGGTCTTAATCTGCATGACTATCTTCTCCATGTTTTTAAATGGGAAATCCAAAAGGCATTTGTTATGTATATATAAACAATAAAAAGATAATAGTGCTAAATAATTCAAAATAGGTTCAGAGATATGGCGATAATAGTTAAATTATAATTTTAATACCTGATTATCTTTGAAACCTATTGAAATATGAAAAGGGAGTATTAAAAGTTTAACCATTTTCACATTGAATTTTTAGGAATATTTTTTTTTTTTTTAAGTGTCATGGCATCGGCCGGGACGCGAACCCACAACCCGGGCAACTGCCTGCAAGTGCAAGGCAGTCGCGCTGACTAATTAATGAGAAAACATTCGTACTGATATATAATAATTAAGTTGATGCGTTTTAAGTGCTTACGATTTTATTATATGATTATATGTGTACGTATGTATAGTACTGAAATAATTATCTAAGATGTTATAGTTGTCTTTTTTAATTTTGATTTTTATAAACATTCAAAATTTTAAAAATTGTAATTATTTTCACTTAAATTCATCATATTAAATGTAAACAGGACATTTATTTTATATAGCGCGATGTTTTATAAACTGTAATACCAATAAGCTAATGTACATGCGCTTTGTAGATGTCACTATATAAATGAATACTCCCACTTTTTCAAACACAAGATTAACAATTAGATTTATTCATACAATTGAAAAGACCGATATTTTGGGAATATAAAAATTAAGCTGTTTAAATGTAGATGTGTTTGTATTAATAGACTTGTAGTGTGGACTGTGATTTTCCTTCTGGAATACTATTTAAATTATCACATTTATTAACATATAAGGGATTCGAACTCAGACTTTCACACAATCCTCAACTCTCCAAGCCATCTCATTTTGCTGACCCACCTGATCACACACATGTTGAAAACATAAATAATCACAAATATGCGTATTTCATGTTAAACCAGCAATCATCAGTTGGTTCAGATTACTATCTCCACACTTATATACAATCAGTGCTCAGCTTTATATTAAGATAGCCAATCTTCATACTTTAATGAACAGACTTCAAACTCCTTCAACCCACAACTCTTCAGCCATCCATTTCGTTAATCAATTTTTCTATGCTACAATAACAAATACTAATTACAAATCGCTTATTGGTTGGCATTGATAAGAAGTTGCAGCGCCGAAAATTACTGAAATGATATTGTAATAAATGGACCTTGGACTTTACTATCCAGCTCCTCAACGTTGCATTAAAGAATGCAGATCTATATATTATTTTAAAATAAGCTCTGTGCCAACTGTATTTATTTTCGTTTATAAAGTTTACATTATTTGTATTTTTATATTTAGATAAGTTCTTGAAACCGCTAAACTGTATATAATTTATAGAAATAACAAGCTTTTCTGTAGTTACGTTTAAGCCCACTTATTACATTTATTAATTCCAGAAAAAAATAGAAAGATAGAGGGGGTGGGGGTTGTTACGCATATCAAATAAAATATAGAAATATACTTTTACAAAACCATTATTATATATAATGCAGAGAGATGAGCTGTATCACAATGACTCATGATTATTGGGGTCTGCATTAAAGATGTGTGAGTGTATATATATATAAAGAGTTTATGAGAGAATAAATTACTGTGTGTATATATAGAGAGAGCAAGAGTTTGTGAGAATAAATTACTACGTCAGACATGGATATTGAAAACAAGCTGATTGAAAATAAATTGACTGTAAAAAATAATTTTAAATATTAAATTTAAAAATACTTTAGAGAGTTACATAATTACCTAATTTATTTTTGAATTTTAATATTTAAAATAAATCTATAAAGTAAATTGTAACTCATCAAAATGTTCGGACTACCGAAAAAAGCAAATAGATCATAAAATTAAAAGAGTAAAAATTAATAGTTAAATTTACTATAAAATTAAATCCCATCAACCCCTACTGTCAATGTCTTTGCTATTAAATTTGAAGAAGCAAAGGGGCATTTTAAATCTGACCCATTGTTTTGTGTTTTGTAGAGTCTCTGATAGAAAGTCTTTTGAATACTATGTTTAAAGGTCGGCTATGCTTTATGATTCATAATAAAAGTTAATTACAATTTACTGTCCTCTGTTCATTCAATCCTCTTTTGGGTTTGGCTAACTGCATCCAATTAGAAATTATATCAGTAGGAGTCTAGGCCATTCAAATTAATTAGTCTGAAAACATGCAAAATAACAGAAAAGAATCAAACAGTTTAATGCATAATTCTTGCATGAACTTACATTGTTACTAAATATGAAAGTTTATGTTGATCAATTAGAAAACTTTTACAAAATACACAAAGAATGTAAAAACATTATATATGTATCAAGGAAGTATACAGGCACAATACTATTATTCAGACAGGGAATAATTGGAATCTTCTAATTTGGAAAAAATTATTGGGGGAGGGGGGGGCATGGGGCATTTAAAATTTTTACTACTGTAAAAACTTTAACAGTTTAATGTGAATTAAAATTTAGCCAAATCTTTAATGTTACTATAAATAATATACATAGAAAAAAACATTGATGCAGTAAGCGTTCTGATTCATATCAGCCCCCCCACCCCCACCCCTTTCACACATACATGCTTTTTTTTTAATTTAACATTTTGAACTTCATGATTTCCATTTTTATCTAGAAATAACGAGTCTGGAGTCTGAATGTTTAATTACTAACCTTTTTTATGTACCTTTCAATTTATTATCTGAGGAAGTATCCAAAAGTAACTGGAATTTTATAACAAAAAATTATTTATTTATATTAAAACGGGCAAAACTTTCCATACAGTAGTGCCACTCAGTGCAAGCCAGAACAATCAATGGATGTCAGAAGGCTTGTGCATAATATCCCCATCTAGTGCCTACTCATCCAATATCACCAGACTAGTTTCTAGCTTGTGATCATGTGATGTTTAGTGATTTATTTATATGTGTTATATATTTAATCTTCTTCAAATTACTGTTCATTTGATGCAATACACTAGTTTAAACTAGTTTTTTTATTTTTCAAAGTAGTCAAAACACTTGCAAAGTGATGCCTTTTAATGCCTGTGGGTTTTTTCCTCCACTTCGAAATCTGCAAAAAAAAAAAAAAATTGCAGCAATTTTTTATTTGAGATAATAAAAAAAATTGCATAAAGGATATTGAGTGAATATGGCTGATAGATAAGTTGGTTCATGTTAAATGAGAAAACATTTTGTTAGCATGAAACCTGCACTTCTCTCTTTGCCACAAAACAGAACATTTACATTTTATCACATCACTTAAATGTTTAAGATCTTGCAGATAAAATTCCTGACCATTACAAAATAAATCTGAAAGAAAAATGTCATTTGAGTAAAAAAAATATTTAAAAATCAGTGTTGTTTTGAATTTGGACTTCACTCACCAGGCTTTTTACAGATTTGGTGAATTTAACATTTCTATTAATCCTTTCATAAACATGTGTTATTCCAAGAATAGCTTGCATATAATCTGGCTCAAGCACTGTTTTCCCTGTTGCTTTCTGTAAATGAAAACAGAATTTCACATTGTTTGAACTTTCCAATCATAAAAATTGACAAATACATGAAACACACATAACATGTGCTATGTGGCACCCCAATTTCACATGATCATGTCATTTGGCAGAATACTGCAAAAGAGTTTCTGCAAGAAATATATAACTGCAGAAACATATATTATGACAGGCATGCAAACCAGAGAACAATTCCAGTTATTTTGGGTTCCCCCGTTGTACTTCGTATTATATAAATATTCTTAATTGCTTTCTATGATCTGATCCGGAAGTCTAAAATGGCATTATTTTGCTATGTCTTTTAATTAATAATTTTTGGCTATTTTAATGCTTCTTTTTTTATTTGTGACCATTTGATATTAAAAAATAATGAAATTAAAATATATTTAATTATTAATTCACAAAAAATCTGAAGATGTCAAATTTTTTTAAAGGTTTTTCTATTACAAAGTCCTGAAGGGGATGCAAAAAAAAAAACCCCCCATGATGTTACTGATGGGTAATTTAAATTTTCTCCACATGAAAGTACATGTAATTTCTGAGTGAATTTATACTTTTATTAAATTTGAAAATGAAAACATATATTTTCTTTAATTGTTTATATTTTATGATTGTTTTTCCAAAAATATTTTTTAATATTCATTTTTTTTTGTAGAAAAATATATAATTAGATTAAGATTTTATTGGAAAATATTTAATCTTAGAAAAAGACAAATTAAGATTAAATCAATAATATATAGCTCCAACTTACAATTGAAACAGAATTTCATTAATATTAAGTAACTCCAACAAAAATTCATTAACTTTTACTGCATCACAAAAAAACCAAAACTCTCCATACATTAGTGCCACTCAGTGCAAGCCGGAGTAATCAATGGTTGCCAGAAGGTTTGTGCATAAAATCCCTATCTAGTGCCTACTCATCCAATATCTCCAGACTAGTTTCTAGCTTGTGGCTTTCATCAGCGAGGAGCCTTGGATCTGAGACCACTGCACCTAGATCTTAGAATCTAATGTGACCTTACAGCAGCCACTTTTTATCTCTACTTAACTACAAATCTATAAGTCTAAAATTGAAAACACAATATTTTCAATCCAAGCTCATTAGCTTATATAGTCATATAGGTCTGAACTCAGTTCAGTACCCATACATTTTGGTGTTAGCAGGATTGGTAATAAATCAGTAAACATCACATGATCACTATTTCTTATGCTTGCTCAAGCTGTTAAACTGCCTAATATTATTCATAATGCTACTATTAAATATAACAGCATCAAATATGGAATAAATACAAAAAAAAAAAAAATACGTTATTTATTCACATTGTCATGACAAAGACATATATTTTTAATAGAAACAAAAATAAATGAATTCCAGCTGTAATCATAGGATACAGAAAATTGTATGCATTATGTGAATTAATAATCAAGACATAATATTAATAATTAATACCATTTTTTACTAATATCAAGAAGGCATCGTACTACATTGATAACATAGATGTCGGCCTTGTTTATAATCTCGAGTCTGAATCTAAACAAAATAAAATTAAACTTTTTTTTAACTTTTTTTTTTTTTTTTCCATATAATAATTTTTTAGAAAAAAAACCCCTACCAAAAAGAAGATGGAAGTTAAACCCCCCCCCCCCCCCCAATCACCTCCTTGACACAATTTTTCTTTTTTTTTCAAGGGGGGGGGGGGAGGAGGATTTTTTTTTGGGGGAACTTAATGGTTATTTTGTTTCAATTTTGATCTTGTTTTTATAAATATATAAATAGTGATTTGAAAAATAATCTACCTAATACTAGAGTTTCATTCACACATATTATATTCTGCTTTATAGCCCATAATCAAAAGCCAAAGTAAAATCATAGTTCCTATAATTCATAAAATATATCACTAAGCAATAAAAAAAGCCATTATTAATAGAGATACTTCCACTAAATTTACAATTATTTAGAAATAAACTTTAGATATGTAGTAATTTTAACCCAATAATCTTATCTCTTACTAAAGTGTTAGTAAAACATACTGAAAAAACTAATAGATAAAAAATCTGATTAATAAATCGAAAACAATGCAATCATAATGTAAATATGCTAATCACAATAAAATAAATTAGAAATCACTTTTGCATGGAAGTCTGTGTTTATCATTTGATCATAATTATTAATATAGAATTAGATAATATTATATGTATATATTTACATAATTATAAACATGAAATTAGCATAACTTATTATATATATAATTAATGTAGATAAACCTCTTTTTTTCAGGCTATGAATAAATAATTCTTGGTGTGTTGGCAAAAAATCATTTATTCTTTAAGCCTTTGATTTTTATAAATTTTTTTTTAGTATGTTATCAAATGATGAAAAGAGAATGAAAGCACTTACAAACACCAAAAGTTTAACGAATAGATGAATTTATAAAGACACAGCATTTTCAGAAGCCACGAAAATTAAATACTTATTTTTACTTTTAAATAATTCAGTAAAAAAACATCTATTATCAAACTTGTAACAAATATTGATTCCTGAATCATTAATCCATATATAAGAAGTCCTAAAGACTAGTATTACAAAGATTGAAAAGAGAATTGGAGTTAGTAGATATTCTTATCTACCAGTTTACTTATTTATAAATCTGAGATTTGATTATTTAATATAAATGCAATATAGAGATGTTAGATCATTGAATATAAATGCAATGTAGAGATTTTAGATTATACAGTAAAGTATGGATAAGTATATGTTGGAGGTAACAAAGATGAGTCAAAATCAAAATTTATAGATGACAAAATGAACAGGTATCTTTGACTTCATTGAAAAAGTGAAAAGATTAAAAAGAAGTTAGACTGGATATATTGTAAGGAAAAATAGCTATTGATAAATAACTGTTTTTCATTGGATTACAAAAGATTTTAATAAACTTAATAGTATATATATATAATATTTTATAATAAAGACTTTTATTTACTAAGAAGTCAAATAATAATTATTTTTTATCCATTCGCAATTGGGGCTTTTATATTTGTCTTGAAAAAAAGTGAGAGATGTTTAGACATTAATTGATTTCTTGACACCTTAAAAATTAATTCCCATATTATTTTATTTTTGAATAGTTAAAAAGAAGACACTTTTACAATCAAGAGAAAGTAAAACTTAAAGCAACCTTTACAATAAAAAAAAAATTACGATTTGTTTTTTTATTTCTATTTAAATTTACTACAAATGTTTTTTATTTATTTTTAGGTTGTTTTTTTTAATATACTGTCCTCTCATATGAACCACTAAAAACTTATAGAATGAATATCAACACAATTGAAATTTGATCAACCACCATTGCTATAGTAACAAACTAGGGGACTGCTCTGAAATAGTTCATTTTTATATAACACTATCAATAATTTCTAACTAACATGTGAATAAAATTTGAAGAAAATTAATTGAATAGAAGTCTGTTAAAACTCAATTACAAAAAATTTATCCTACACAAATAGAGTTTCTAAATAAATAAAAGCATTTTAAAAAAGATTACATGTGAAATAAATAAATAATAAAGTTTGTTAGAATTACGTGAAAAAAATAAGATAGGAATCAGAAAAACTGGATTAATCATGGAGATATATTTATCTTGGAGTGGACTGATGGTTGTTGAAAATGATGATATATTCATGTAGAAAGCTTATCTTTAGTTTGAATAGGGCATATATATATAGTCAAATTTCAATCTTCAATGTCTATATAAACCTATTAGACCATAGATAAAAATGAATTTCTACTTTTATTGATTAAAGGAGATTGCCATGACAACAGATTGAGATTGCTGATTATTAATGATATTGGTATTGCTTGAGTGGTACTCTTTTTATGTGTGTATATATATATATATGCACATACTTAAACATAAGATTGGAAAACAACAAAACCTTGTAAATATGTATATACCATATCTTTTAATAAAGGTAAATACTTAAAATAAAATATTTTAATTTATTTACATTAGATTAAAATAGTTTTAATAACTGGGAGTTCTGTTGTAAAACCTAGTTAAAATTTCCAACCACGATGTTTTTAAAAGAAATAGTTAATTAAAATTAGTTGTGCAAACTGAAACAGTAGTAAACAATAGTATATTGTCTAAATTACTTTTAAACCAAAAATAAAGTCCATTAAAATATTAAATTAATATTGATTTATTAATGTTAATGTTTTTTATTACCAGTGTCCAGTGTGTGGGTAGATGAAAAATTCTCAAAATGTTTTAGCTTGAATGATTATAAACTTGAAAACGGAAATATTTAAATACTTTGATAGTTTTACAGGTAGAAAGGTGGACTTATATGTTTAAGTGCAGTACAGATTCCAATGTGCTGATACTGTCTTTAATAAGTTAAAATGTAGAGTATTTAATCACAGGGAAATAACTATTGCAATTAATTTGTTTGTATGCAGAGCTGTTTTTTCACCTAATTTATTGTATGAAACTTGAGTATTTTATTAATACAGCATAAATACATCAAAGGAGTTTTACAAAAGAAGTTCATAAAATTTTAAAAATACTATGGCAGTATTAAACTAATATGTTCTTCAATCCTTACTAGATGTGATACTATACACTTATTGTAACATCATACTTTCAAGGAATTGGATATAAAAAGCAAATGAATAATTCAGTACTTTCTAAAAGCCAATAAACATCACATGGAAAAAAAATAAACATCACATGATCACTATTTCTTATGCTTGCTCTTAACTGTTATTAAAACAGGCAAAACTCTCTATACAGTAGTGCCACTCAGTGCAAGCCAGAGTAATCAATGGATGCCAGATGGCTTGTGCATAAAATCCCCATCTAGTGCCTATTCATCCAATATCCCCAGACTAGTCAACTTGAACATAGATTTCTTGGAAGAGGTAGATACCATTATATTATATGGATTAATTAAAAGTCACTTTAAAAAAGAAAAATGTTAATTGTTTCCATTGGGAAGATATGGCAGTAAGTATAATAAATCAGAGAGCAACAAGTAGATATATCGCTGAAGTATTTCAGAAAAAAAGGTAAAAAACAGCATTGCAAAATAGCAAATAGGCAAAAAAATTGGCTACCATGTCCTATGTATTGATTTATTTGTGTTTTATACATTTATTTGTATAGTCATTGAAAAATGTATCACTAGAGAAGGTTTTTTTCATGGGGATGGAATGGTCATAATTATTTATAAACAGCTGTTGTTGATTATTTAATGGATCAATTTTTTTAGATTTGTTTCATACTTTTAGAAATTGTTACTAATCAAAAACTGTCAACTTGTGAAAAATATCCCAGAACAATCTCTTTCAATACTCTCATGGACAAATTAATTCATAATATTATGTGTGGGAGATTCCATGTAATAAAAATATAATAGTTAAATATCTGACATTTCAGTACAATAATAAGTAATTTCTTCAGAACTTTTTTTTTCTCAAATCATAAGAATGTATGTGGTGAGATTTAAAATCGTTATTTTTCCTTTTGTTATTTCCCTTCATTCTTAAATTCTATTGGTTGAGAAGTTTTAAAAATATTTTATCCTCCAATAGCTTTCTCCAAATATTGTTAATTTTCTTTAATTCACACTTTTCATGTATGCTCTTAGGCCTTTTAAAAATTTCTATGGCTTCCCTTAGCAATATTTGGTCATATTGTTCAATTGTTACCAGAATATGTGTTTTATTAAAACTGATATCATGGTTTGTTAATTTAATGTGTGAATAAATAGCTGATGAATTGGATTTTTCTCTCACTGCCAGAATGTGTTCTTTCTTTCTTATGTTTATTCTTATATTTATATAGAAAAAAAACACACACTGGGAGATATCCACAGTTTTCTTTTCATCACCATCAAGCACAATTATTTTCAGTCACAAAGACATTGTTAGATAGAATTAAGAGACTTTCTGATGACAGCCATTTTTACCAAGATATCTGTGCTACTAAAAAATGCTTCTTCATAATGGTTTTGATCACAAGATTATTAATAGGGCTTTCTTATATAGTAAGAAAAAAGATTTTGGTACTTCAAAAATTAAGACTGTTCTGCCATGAATAAAGTGAGTAATTGATAAAATTAGTAATGTTTTTAAAGAAAAATAATATCCACATAATTTACTACATTTAAGGAAATTAATGAAGTATTTCCATACCCTAAAGATAAAATTCCTTTGAAGTCTCATGGTGTATATGAAATTCCATGTGGCGTTTGTTTACATTCATGCATTGAAACAGACTGAATAAACATAAAGGAATAACATATTTTGACAGTTAGAAAAAAATCTAATTCATCAACCATTTATTCACACATTAAGTTAACAAACCATGACATCAATTAACACATATTCCAGAAAAATTAAACAGTATGACCAGAGACTGTTAAGGGAAGCTGTAGAGATTTTTAAAAGGCCTAAGAGCATAAATTAAATGTGTGAATTAAAGAAAATTAACATTATTTGGAAAAAGCTATTGAAGAATAAAATATTTTTAAAACTTCTCAAACAATAAAATTTAAAAATGGGGAGAAAATAACAAAAGAAAAAATAATAATTTTAAATCTCACCACACACATTCTTATGATTTGAGAAAAAAAAGCTCTGAGAATAATACTCATTATTGTATTAAAATGTCAGCAATATAGCTATTACATTTTTATTACACAGAAGCTCAGGGAAATAATACTATGAATATATAATATCTCCATGGATTGTTATTATAGTAAAAAATGGAAATGAGGAGCTAATATCCATGTAAATAAAAATAACCTTTAATGTTTGATGTTACCAAGAAATTGTCAATGAGTAGTAATTGATAATTTCTTGATAACATCAAATGTTAAAGGTTATTTTTATTTACATGGATATATCTCATTTCCTTTCTTTAATAAATATATATGTATACTGGGTAATAAATATATACTCATCAGATTGTACAGAATTTGAAACACTGGTAAATCTACACAGAAATAATAGACTTTAAATAGATATGTCTCAATCACACCAGCCCAAATTTATTAAACAACCTTTTGAGAAAATATCATATCATATATTTGTTTCACATTTCCAATTTTGGATATGATTTACATAACAGTGAATATCATATTCAGAAAATTAAAAAATATATTGATTGTTGTTATGATCTTGCTATTGTATTTTTAAGATTATACAGAGCCCTTAAATGAAACTTTTATAATGTCTTTATGTTATATCAATATGTTTTAATTTAAAAATTGCATATAGACATTAGGACATCATCAAAAATAATTATTTAGTCAAGCGTTGTTAGCCAAGAGGTCATCGCAGCCGCCTTGCAAGCAAATAGTTGGTTGCAGACGGTTGTGGGTTCGCGTCCCACCGATGCTATGACATATGAAAAAAAAAGGAAAAAATAATAATTATTATTTACAACATTTATATATACCTATAATACAAACATTAATATATATACAAATTAAAGAAGCAACAGAAATAAGCTATATCATTTTCCATTATTCTTGTGAAGAAAATTGATGGTGATGAAATTTCCTAGGTGATTTTAAATTGGCAAAATTTAAACATGAGTGTCCACGGTGAAATATCAGTGATCATTTTCTTGCAAAGTGATGCAATGTATTTAATAATCACACCAATATAAAAAGAAATTATATGTATTTAGTTATGGCTGAAACAGTAAATTTGAGACTAAAATGGGGATTCTACTTTAGCTCTTAAAAATGGTCAAAAACCGCATAATATAATAAATTTTCCCCAAGTGACTTTGTAGAATTTTAAAACCTGTTTTTCAATAATTACTTAAAAAGTAAACATTTATTTAAAAAAACAAAAACAAATTAGTTTTAATAGTATGATGATCTTATTGTAATATAAGGTTACGATAGTTTGTGCGACAGACAGAAACTTTTATAAAAATTGATTTTCTTCTTTCTTTCTTTTCTTTCTTTTTTTTGCGAGGAGGATAATAAACTTCAGAATATAAATTTTTCAGGAGTAAAATTAAGCCACTGAAGCTCCCAGCAGTTTAAAGTTTTGTAAAAATTTCAGGCCGGAGTTTAAATTGTTTTTAAGCTTGATTAAAGCTTATAATTTAGGGAGCTCTTTTTTTTACTTCATTTTTTTTATCGTTCTTTGATTATTATAAAAAAAATTTTTATTATTCTGATTCAAAATACAAGAGATGTGAAGATCAAAATATTATATCAGGATGAAAAATTTAACAATATAAAAACTAATAATTTTATAACCCTAGTTCAAATTTAAAATCAAATGACATTAGACATTAAATTTAATATTGATTAAAAGAAAGTATATTAAAAAAATATATAATCATTTCAGGTGATCTATTACTAAATCGCTTATGCACATATCCATATATATTATATAAATTTTAAAAATCTACATTTTGATAATTACAATCTTTTTTTAAAATAAATTTGCAAATAATTACTTTTCAGATCGATAAGCATTGGTGGCCGAGTAGTCAGCACAACAGCCTGACAAGCAGCTGTCCCGGGTTTGCGGGTTCGCTTCCCGGACGATTCTTTGACACATGAAAATATATGTATATCTTCTTTAATTTCAGATATATGGAGATTAATTTTTCCAGTGTCTGCAAACATATATTTAAAGTATTACTGCATGGTTGAGTGCAATGGTGAAGTAGCACATTCAATAGTTAAATATCTGTGGATCACAATTCAACTCTGTCACTGCTAGCTGGTGCTTGTACAACCTACGACCTCCCGAGCAACAAATCATTCAATTACTTATATTTAAAGTATGAAAATTATATACAAGAAGATGTGCTTATATATCTAATGCCATGTGGAGAAATTAGTGAAAGCACTTTTATAACCATTTTCTGGGTTCGAATTTAGCCAGTAAAGAACATGCCAGTTAAATTTAGAAATTATTTTCAGATAGCCTGCTCGTAAATAACATCTGATGGAAGTCTAATCTTAGAAGGAAAAACAAGTTAGAAATTAGATCATATTTTATTACTTGGCAATTGGAAATCTTTGCAAATATTTTCTTTTAGTGTTCTTTTAAAGGGAGTTATTGGAAAAAACTTTATCATTCTCAGACAATGATTCAAATTCATTTATCTTATATTATCATTATTATTTTCAATTTATTAATACTCCACTGCATGATGTCTCTCCAAGTTTAATCTTGCTTCTCTATTCCATAACTTCTCCTCTTCCCTTTATACCAACAAATTTCCTTAATTCATTCCTTTATTCATATATGATACAATCTACATTTTTCAAAATCTCTTGAAATCCATTTTAAGATTTTAACAGGTCATCTATTATCATATTTTCTAGAAATATGCCCAATTCTGCTCCATTACATCCCACATATATTCTCTTCTAAGAGTTCAAGTCTCAGATCCTTAAGTAAATATCAATAAATCAAATCTATTAAAAGCCTTCCTTTACCTGGGTGTATTTTATTTTAATATTACTTTTAAATAATACTTCAAGGTTAATTCCATAATTAATTATATCTATTATGATTCCATGATCATATCACATACAGTTGTTAACTTGTTTAATTCAACTTTTTTACTTTCATCTGATGACTTTTGCAACATTTCTTAAAACCCTGAAACCTTATGTTTTAAAAAAAAACGATTTCATTATCAGCTATATCTAGGTAATTTAAATAATCTTTATGCATTTTTATTTTTCTTAGTTTTCTATTTTAATCCTTAAAATACATTTTGTAAAACTGCTGTAAAAGTTATGGAGTTTGGAACCACCCTACCTTATAAATATTAGTATTTTTAAGCATCATTAATGTTAATATTTTTAGCATAATCACATAATCTAACCACTGCTATTGCATTTTGATATTTTGTAGAATATGACAATATCCTAGGTCTTAATGATTCCAAGCATTAATTACTGTGGAAATACATATAAAATTAAATGTCTTTTCAAAATCTATACCCCATAGCATAATAGCAGCATATATTTAGTGATCCTGTCTACAAATTCTTTCAATTCTAATTGTTATTCACAATACTAAAATCGCTTTTAAAATCAACTTGTTATTTTCATGGGTTTGAATTTAAGTTTACTGTCTTGGAAAAAAATTAGTTTAGAATTGATAAGAAGATTATAGGTCTGTAATTTCAAATATTTTCTTTATTACTTTTCTTAAATATCAAAATTACCATTGCATCATTCTAATCATACGAAATATCTTTAACATTTAGACATTTCCTATATTTTGCTATCATTTTTTTTTACCCTCTTTTTTAAGACGTCAATAATAATTACTCAGTATCTAAAGTTTTTTTTTTTTTACTTAGATTTAATTACATAACTCATCTTTTCATTTAAAATGCTTGTCAATTCTAAAGATGTAGCAATTGTGGTGGTTAATTTGTTTTCTTGTTGTTTACTACTGTATATTTTTTGTAGACCTATTACACAAATTTCATGACGTCATTCCTCTTTTTTAAAAATGTTTCCATCTTTTCAAATTAGTGCAGACATAAACGTTTTTTTCTTATATCAAAATATTTTATTTTCTTCAATATTTTATACTCTTCTATTAGTTTTCTTTTCTTATATCATGAGTAATTCTTTTTCATTCCATTATACAGAATTTTAAATAGTATTATTTTCCTTCATTTTTTTTATAGAATATCTTGTCTCCGTTGAGATCTTATTGATGAATTTCTTTTTTTCTCTGTATCATCCATCTTTTTGTTTTTTTTTCTTTTTTCATATGTCAAATGCATTGACTGGGAAGCGAACCCAGGCCTACTGCTTGGAAGGCAACTATGCTAACCACTAGGCCACCAATGCTTGACTGTATCATCTATCTTTGTTATCATTATTTGTAAACTAGCAATTATTGTTTTATTGATCTCAAGTTTGAACTACCTTCAAAGTCTGCCAATATTTTAATATGGATAGCAAGTTCTAATTTAAATTTGTTTAGGAATATTAGTTATAAATATTACTTTTTAAACCAGATGTATCCAGTCTTTTGAAAGGTCATCTTTTGATATGTGAATTTGACAGCATTACTTCCTTCCCATTAAAGTCTTCATAATAAAAGATACAGATTATTAAATATAATATTTCTTTCTTTTAATTGGTTGCTTTAACAATTTTTTTTTGCTTTATAGATTTACTTGTTTTGAATCAAATACTTGTAATCGAATTAAACCTCTAAATTTAAATTTAAATTTTTAAATATACCTATTATATTTAATATGTGAATTTAACAGCATCACAGACATCTATTAAAAGCAAAATTATTTCCTTCATATAAAATATTGTTCGTAATAACAATTTGACACATGACAGCCTTGCAGACAAACATTCACATGGATCATGTGATAACCTTGCAGACAAACATTCATAGGAAACATGTCTGTCTTACAAACATTCACATAGATTTTATATATATAAATAGATTTTGTCTTTTTAAATACAATTTACATACCACTAATTAATGATATCATTTCATGCAAATACATTTTTTTTTATCAAAGTATGATTCAATTCTGCTATACTTTCATTCAGATATTTTCATGTCTGTTTCTATTTAGTATTTTTCTTAAAGAAAGAAATCATAGAACTTTTCTTTTATTTTGAAAATTCCACAAATCTGGGTCCTCCTTGATTTCTGTCACCCTAGCCAAATTTACCCATGCCATTTTCAACCTTTAATTTATTTTCCAATGCTAGAATTAAAGTCTTCCATGATAATTTTAATACGTTACCTGGTGCGATCAAAAGCATTTTGTACATTCATATAAAAATTCTTTACTTCTTCATTACAATGAGAAATTAGGGCATAAACTTAATTATCTACATTGGATATTCTTCATTAAGTCAAATGACTAATTTTGCCACTCTGCCTTATATATCATCAATTTCACAATGTTGTTCTTTCATTTTTTATTTAGAAATAAATTTCACCCTATTTGTGCTTCTGATATTTGTGACTTTATAGCAAAATAAATGCCCACTTTTTAATTCACCTATCTCTTCACATTTTCTTTTAATTACATATAGGCACCAATGATCCATTTAATACACAAAGGCAAAACTCTCCATACAGTAGTGCCACTCAGTGCAAGCCAGAGTAATTAATGGATGCAGGAACATTTGTGCATAAATCCCTATTTAGTGCCTGCTCATCTAATATCTCCAAACTAGTTTCTAACTTCTGGCTTTCATCAGTAAAGAGTCTTGGATTCTTTCTGCATACATTGATTACTCTGGCTTACGCTGAGTAGCACTACTGTATGGAGAATTTTGCCTCTGTGTAAACAGCTTGTGTAAGCATAAAGAATAATGATCATGTGATGTTTAGTGATCCATTTAATATCAGACAGCTCTTACAATTTGTATAATCTTCTTTCTTTTGTTGACAATATGCAGTTATAGGTAGATAAATAAAGTATCATTTTCCAATGGGAGCAATTAGGTGATTCTTAACATCTTCAGTTTTCATCCAACAATTGCTGCTTTATCTGATAATTATATAAATCCATAAAACTTATTCTCACATACATTCATCTTGCTTTCAAGAAAACTCAAACAAATTTTTCATTAAGAAATATCAGACTATTATTAAAAAACATTATGGTGTTTCTTGATCTTAAACTCAGAAAGAGAAAACTGATAAAGCTCACTGTGCAAGCTTATGGGTATTAGGGAGCAATTTACCTATGATCATTTATGATCTGAATAATCACACAATAATAATATCTGCAACTGTAGGAACATATGCAATGGACAATAAGAAATTCCTATAGTTCTTTTAAGATTGCAAAGATAAACCAAAGTGTCTTCTTTTGTTAATGTCAAACTTCCTTCTGAAAGCTATATATACATGTGTGTGTACATTCCAACAATTACCTGCTTATTATATGTATATTTCATCGCTACAGTCATCATGCTTAGACAAATCAATAGAACATCAAGATTCTGCTATCAGCACCTAATTGCAGAGTTTCTTTGACATCAGTTAGATGATATTCTATTGGTTTATTTAAGCATGAGGCTATGTCTCTCAGTTATTTTAATATAATCCTTAATAACTGCACATAATACTAAAATGGTTATATTAATTAGATGGGTTGATTTCGGTTTGCAATATCAGTTTTTAATTGATTCTTTATGGCTAAAATGAGGGGAAAGCCCTTTAAATTGTAATTTTTATCTAAAAGAATATGAAGTATTTTTATATAGAACTCTTTATAGGAAAGTCTTGTATATTTGTAAAAATGTTTAGAAGTTCTGATATTTCCAGTTTTTTCACCTATTACATAGATGCATTTCCACTTTGAATTTAAAACTGGTCCATATAAATACTATTACTAGATGACATGATTTAAGTTTACAATGCCAATTTTTTCTTGATTATTTGCCTAGTTATATCATAAGTATCACATGATCAGCATTTCATATGCATGCTTATAACTGTTATTAAAACAGGCAAAACTCACTATACGTATTGCCACACACACCAAGCTAAAATAATCAATGGATAAACCCTCCAGCAGCCACCTTTTATTAACACTTAACTACAAAACTATGAGTCTTAAATTGAAAACACCTTAATATTTTTAATCCAAGCTCATCACCTTATATAGTCATATAGGTCTCAGTTCAGACCTATATGACTATATAAGGGGATGAGCTTGGATTGAAAATATTAAGGTTTTTTCAATTTAAGACTCATAGTTTTGTAGTTAAGTGGAGATAAAAGGTGGCTGTTGGGGGGTTGCATTAGATCCTAAAATCTAGGTGCAGTGCTCTCAGATTCAAGGCTCCTCACTGATGAAGGCCACAATCCAGAAACTAGTCTGGGGATATTGGATGAGTAGGCACTAGATGGGGATTTTATTCACAAGTCTTCTGGCATCCATTGATTACTCTAGCTTGCTGTATGTAGCAACACATATAGTGAGTTTTGCCTGTTTTTATATCGTAAGTACATTTTAGCAAAAAAAAAAATACACAGAGAAGTCTAAATAAATTATCAATATATACATATAATGAATATCTGTATAATTACAATATTTATATGATGTGCAAATTAAATTTATGATAAAAGTAAACAACGTCTTATAAAATTTGATTTTAATTCTTATCTGATCATACAGCTTTTACTCTGAATTAAATTTGAAGTTGATGAATCTTAACCTGTCCATAGAGCAAGTTGACCTGAATTTTTAGCAAATCTGATTGGAATACTTTTTAAACCAATTAAAAGCTTCATTTTTAAAATTAATTTTGATATATAATATTTTTTTAAAATCAGTTTATTATTTTTTAAATAATTTTAATGAAATACACAGAACCAAGATATCAAAAGGACCTAATAAATTTTTTTCTCTTTCAAAAGGACATAAAAAAGTTTTCAGTTCTATATTGTTTTTTATAAATTAAAAATGATTCAGAAGATCTAGTGATTTTATTTTGCATCAAATACAATATATTGAAAATAAACAAGGCAAAACTCTCCATACAATAGTGGCATCCTGTGCCAACCAGAGTAATCAATGGATGCCAAAGGCTTGTGCATAAAATCCCTATCTAGTGCCTACTTATCCAATATCACCAGACTAGTTTCTGGCTTATGGCCATCATCAGTGAGGAGCCTTGGATCTGAGAGCACTGCATCTAGATCTTAGGATCTAATGCAACCCTCCAGCAGCCACCTTTTAACTCTACTTTACTACAAAACTATGAGAATGAAATTGAAAACACAAAATATTTTCAATCTAAGCTCAATAGCTTATATAGTCATATGGGTCTGAACCAACAGAATGCTTTGGTTTTATTCATTATACAATTTAAGACAACTCCACAGCCAAACTCCAGGAGAGATCAAATAAAAAAAAAAAGCAAACAAAGTAAGAATCTATTATCAGAATTTGCAAAATTTTGTATTTTTAGCATATATATTTATATCAATTACTCTGATTCATAAAGAATCAGAGAATTTTATTAGTTTCCATCCCCTTTTATTGTTGTGGTTCTTAGCCATCAAAGATAATATGATTTTCTAGATCCTTATTATATGATCTAGCTTATCTGACATTGAAAAATAGAGCTCTTACTATTATTAAAAATCAATTTTTATAGTTCTTTTTATAGCATTTTTATAATGTGGTAAAAAAAAACTATCAAAATGTTTGTTTCTGGTTATCAGCAATATTGAGAGCCTATAATACCCAAAGTTTATCTCTATTTTTTTATATAATTTAAAAATATTTAAACTGTATAAAATTTTCAAATGAATTCTGAGATAAATGTGGAAAATGATTAGAGTGATATGGAGGAGAAAAACTTTGATATTAGAGAGATTGGATTAATCCTGAGAGTTAGAAATTCTAATTAATTCATTTTACTTATATAAAGCAAATATGGTACTAGAGGGCACTGCATTGATATAACTACTATATGTTAGTAAAGAGGTATTAAATTATTTAGAAAAAATTCAAAGGGAAGTAGGAAGACATGCATTGGATGCAGATGTATGGACAGCAAAAGAGGCAATTCAAGGAGAAATGGGATGGTCAAGTTTTCATATGAGAGATGCAAAAAGTAAAATGAAAATGTTTGGTAGATTGCAGTTTATGGATAATAAAAGAATAGCTAAAATAGTATTTAATTGGGTTATGAGTAAAGTGCAGGTAACAAGATGGGTGAGAAAGGTAATGAGGTATGCAAAAGATTTGGATAAAGAATTTATATCAGTATATTTGTACAAAAGATGGGATGATTGTATTAAGAGGATTATTGAGTGTTGTAGTAGTAAGGAATGGGATAAAAGAATAGATTTATTAATAAAGAATAGGGAGTTAGAGAGATGGAGAAATAGTATGGAGAATAAAAAGAGTTTAAATATATATATATATATAGAAATAAATAGAATATTATGTGTGAGTTAATATATGATAATAGTAAGGAAAGTAGTTTATTATTTAAGGCTCGAACGGGATCTTTAGCTACAAGAGAATATACATGTAAATGGAAAAAAATGGGTGATTTATTTTGTAAATTATGTAAGGAAGGAATAGAGAATATTAGGTATTTGTTAATTGAATGTAAATGCTTGAAAACAGAAAGAGTACATATAATGAAGTTATGGAAGAATAAATATGAAAAAAGTGATTATACAAAAAGTGAATTATTGGTTTTTATGCTGGGTTTGGGAAAAGATAAGGGGATTTAGATATAAAGGTTATAGAGTTGACAAAGATTATGTTATGGAAATGGGATAGAGCAGATTATGGGTAAATTTAGAGTGGAGAATGTAAAATAAAGTGGCTAACAGGTTTATCTGGGCATAATTGCTGAGATATTCTTGACTTCGTTTAAGAAGCCACAATACATCACATCACATCACATATATGCAAATCAATCCAGAGATTACATAATTGTTAAAGATATATGAAATAGCAAGTAAATGGAGATTATTTAAGTCATTTAGATTTTGTAGATGGTGTATTTGTTTTTGCAAATATGCTTTTAGAACTTCAGGAAATGTTGCAAGAGTTATCAGATGAAAGTAAGACAATAGAATTAAAAGTAGATGTTAAAACGAATTTAATTTTCAATGCATTTTCTCGGAAAGATGGTAATAAATATTGATAATGATGAGTTAGAACAAGTTAACAATTACAAATCTCTTAGTCAAATTATTACTACAGGTGGAAACATAATGGATGAAATTAATCATAGAATTAAACTTGGTCAGAGTGCTTTTGGTAGAAATAACTTAATATTAAAAGGAAAGATGACTATGTGTGGAAAAAAAAGAATTTTTAATAAATGTGTTTATCAGTTCTTACTTATGGATCTGAGACTTGGACACTTAACAGAAGAGCAATACAGAGACTTCAAATCACTCAATGTAATATGTAGAGAAGCATGTTAGGAGTAACAAGAAGAGATCAAAAATGAAATACATTGATGAGAGAACAAATGGGTGTTCCTGACATCATTGTTAGAATAAAGAAACTGAAGTGGAATTGGGATGCCCATATTGCTGGAAGAGATGGTAATAGTTAAAATCTTAAACTGGATTTCATGAGTTTATAAAAGACCTAGAAAGAGACTGCATATGAGATAAATGAATGAAATAGGGAAGTGTTCTGAAGAGATATGGAGAAAAAGGGATAAAAAGCAGAGAAAATGAATTGAACCTGGAGAGATCTTCATCCTTCAGTGGATCAATAATAATTAAAAATGATGCTGATCTACAAATTTTTATTTGGTTGTTTAATCTTAAGGATATTGAAATGAATAGAAATTAACTTTAATCTTGTAAAATTAAATTATTGACTTACTGAATGTGGCTTTATTGACATTTGAATATGATTGGACATTTGTCTTAATATCAAAAACCAAATATGAAAGGATTGATTTTACATTTGCAAATCAAATTTGACAATAGAAAGCAGTGTACTAATATAACTAATGCTAAGATAGTGTATCAATCCAATAATTATATAAATGATGTTGACATATGTTTATACTTATAAATGATCACACTTCTATTTACTTTATTCAGAATTTATTTGCTAGTGCTTCTTCATTTAAACATCATGATCTTCATAACAAAATATTTGGGAAAATATATATAAAACTTTAAGTAAGGTTTATGAAGATGCTGATCTGCTCTTTCTTTAAATGATAGCAATTTTATTCATGCACTATTAGTCAAGATTGTGACCCAATTATACCAGCATTCAAAAACTAATATATATATAATAAGGGTTTATTTTAGACTTTTACCATCCTTCCATACCATTTTGCAATACAATGTTTGAGTTATTGCTGAGGAAATGTTTAAATTTTTTATTGTCCCATTTCTAGTTTTTTTCTTTGATTTTAAGTTTTGTCATGAATATGTATATACTCGTATATACATAAGCATATAATTTCTACTGTTAATCATTTTTTTATATGTAGACGTCAGGGTAATTGCTATTTTATGTGATATATATTTTTTATGATATACCTTCCTGTTCCTATTTTACATGTATTATTTATTTATATGTATTAAATGGATTAGGTCTGTACATGAGGGGTCAGATTGACTTTAGGTCAACATGTGTGTGATGAGAATCTCGGTCTCAGAGTGGTCTTTTAGCGTTCCATCATCAGATTTTCAATTGGATGGACGGTTGAAGAGTTGGAGTGTGGAGTGGATTGAAGCCTGTCCATTAAAGTTTGAAGATTGGATATCTGAGCACTTATTGCATATACGTGTAAAGATGATAATCTGGACCAACTGATGATTGCTGATTTAGCATGAAATATGTATATTGGTGATTATTTATCTTTTCGACATATAATCTGGATCAACTGATGATTGCTGGTTTAGCATGAAATACGAATATTGGTGACTATTTATCTTTTCGACATATATGTGTTCAAGTGTATCAGTGTTATGAGATAGAGTGGAGAGTGGTGGGTCATGTGAAAGTCTGTGCTCATATACCCTATATATTAATTGAATTGATGTAAATATGGTTTTGCATAAGGCAAAATGGCCACCTTTTTAATATAAATTGTCATTTATCGCAGAGTTCTTATGATACATAGATAAATTCAAAACTTTAGTCATGTATATGCATATATTGTATAGAATAAAATAAAATAAAATAACGAATAATAATTTGCATTTATTAATCCCCATTAAGCATTATTGTGAGCATTAACAGACTCATAAAAACGCGCGCACACACACAATTTAAGCTCAAATAAATTAACATTGGTATTTATGCAAAACTGTAATTAAAAATTTCAGTAAATAAACAAAAGCAAAACAGATGCAAAAAATGTGTGTACATCGTAAAGGAATAATATCGCGTAAAAATGTACATATATATTTTTCAATTACTGTCATGATTTTAAAGTGTTTATACTTTAAATTTTTAAAACATAAAAGCTTTTCAAATAAAATAAAAATAAACAAAAGCATTTGGATATTTAAATTTTAAAAAATTTAAAATAAAAAATGAATTTCAAAAAAACATAAGGGCTCTGAATTTAGATTTATTATAAATTAATACTCTGATATTCGTATTTTTAAAAAATAATGCAAATATTTTTAATTAAATTTTATTTTAATAATTGTTGCTGCTTTGTGTACACTATGTGCGCGTGGTTTAAATTTTTCTTTCAATAAAATCAGGTTTACCATAAATCACAAATATTGTGGAATAAAACATTTTTACGAATAAATATTTAAACAGGAAATAGGTAATAAGTACATTATTATAAGTAATTATTTGGATTTTAGAAAAGTCATATAATTAAAATTTTTGAAAGATTTTTTTATTACAAACTACTATTTATAGTATTTGCATTATTAAAATTATGTTTAGGGATTTTGGATATATGAAAATATTATACTTCAGTCATAGAATTCTCATTACTCAGAGAAACATACATTCTAGACAAACAAAAAAGAACTAAATTTATATGGATGTATATAAATATATGAACAGAAATATTTTTATTAGCATTGCTAGCAACGCCTAAATAAATATGAGCATTCATATGATAATGTAACCGACTCTAGAACTCAAATTCCATGAGATTACAGCTATGTGCCATAATTTCCGGTGCTCTGTGTACTTCAAAATAATAAACCATTCGACTATCTATTTAACTTCAAAAATAATTAAAATATAAAGCAAAGGTAAAGGCAGAACATAAAAATTTAAAGATGAATTCTGTAACGACTGGAAAAAACAATTCATCAACCAATTGTAGGCCCATGATTTTTTTTAGTTCATTTAATATCCTGTAGTGCAGAATTTTAATTTCTGCTGTGAGTTTTTTTTAAAAGCCTTCAACAATTTGCCTAATTGTAGCTCTCCGGTATATTCTACTCTCATCTGTATTTTTCCTGTGAAAAGCAATCGATTTTGCAAGTCTGTAGACTACCTTTGAGGTAATCTTTATAGCATAAATGAGATCTATGTTTCTGTGAGAATACACATTTAAATTGATAATAAAATATTTTATTAGAAAGAACTATTACCATTAATTCATTTAGCATGCTCACTTTAAAGAAGATGTATTCTTACAATAGTCAATCACAATAGTATTCCGTCTTAAAAGTTGAAAAACATAACTTTACAAACATGCTTTAAATAATTTATAAATAATTTCAAAATATTAAATATCTTTAAACAAAATTTTATATTATGATGATAGGACATCTGTGCATCACTTTCATACAATAAATTTTGCAAAATAATATTACTATGCACAAATAATTTAGATGAAGTAGTTATATCAATTTGTGAAATATCTCCCCATCAGGGGTGATTTGAAACTAAAATTTGTGGAGATGCTGCTTCAGAAAATTTTTAGCCATGGGCAATACATCCTGAATCAAAAAGAAATGATACTTGTGAGTTTTCTGGTAAACCAAGATGGCAACCTATGTTTTAGATACATATATAGTTTTGGTGGCCCACAGAAAATGTTTACAAAAAAATGTTTGCTAAAAAAATATTTAATAGTTACATTTTATTTTTATTAATACTATTATTTTAAAAAAGTAATCATTGTGGAAAAAATTAATTACAATGTTTACACTTTCTTTTTTTGTTTTTTTTTTGTTTGTATTAACTTATTAACAGAAAAAAAAATAAAAATAAAAACAATATTTATACTTTATTCATGTTGGAGGTGGGCAATCCCTTAGTACATTTGAAAATACTTCACTGCATCACATTTGTGACAGTAAAGTCCCAAATTTTGATGATGATGACAATTTACCAAAAAAAAAAAAAAACTGCTGACAAAAAGAAACACACTGAATTGAAAATTCAAATATAACAATGTTAAGAGCATATGACAATGTTAAGAGAATCTCATCACTTCTATGTAATATAATAAAAAAAATGAAATAAAGATTCTTAATGAAATTTATCAGAATATATTACTTTTTGTTTAATTTAACAATTGATTTATTATTATTATTTTTAATTTAATAATTAACACTGGGATATTATAATTCCTCAAAACTATATATTTATCAAAAACGTGAAAAATGATGAGACACTTTTAACATTGTCATATCCTCTTAACTATCTTACACTTGTGCAACAGGGGTCAGCACTGTGTGAATGACAGTGATCTGCCTACCTAGCAGGCAGCTTCTTATCCCAGACATGTACACATGTGCACAACAGCCAAACATTGTGTTATTAGAAATGTGAAACACACAGTTTTGTACAAGGATTTTGTAATTCTTTTATTAACTAGGGGGTGGCTATTGACATTAAGCTTAAGGATTATATAATGTACAAGTATAAAAAAAGAATGATGGAAAAACAGACTCATTATATTAAATATTACAGAGGGTGCTGCAGTTCCATAGTGCTTATACACAAGCCACCACTGCTTTCCATTCCCTATTTGTTAACTTGTTAAATGCAGCAGCAAAGCTGGAGTCTGTGTTGCATCTTAACATTCAAGTACTATTATATTTTTATAAGCAATGTGGACCTCATCATAATACATGTATACTTGTGAATTTTATGATAACTTAATACTAATGCCTAAATTACAAATACAGCCATGTGTTTCACATGCTGGTCTTTTAGTTTATTTGGCATTTACTACAATTATATATATAGCTGTCAAACTTCCTGTATTCACATTTTTGACATAATCCACATTAGTTAAATATATTAATGATTATTATTAATTATTTATTAGTATAAATCTTATTATATCATTTCTATCCCAAATATAAACTTTAAACTCACTTAAAGATTAATAAATCTGTGATTTTTTTTATTAAACATATGGTATTATCAGTCCCATTTCACGCTTTTTTAATCTTTTTTAGAATATAAAAGTTTCATTTTACTTTTATTTTTTTCTGCAGCAAGTTTTTCTTTATGAATGAGTTCAACAGCCTCACCTAAAGAGTTCATCAGCTTGCCTAACTATAACTCTTACTATATGTTCCATTCTTAATCATATCTTGCCAATGAAAACAATCAATATTGCCCTTGTATGGAGAAGCTTTGAAATTATGTTTATAGCATAAATCAGGTCTAGCTCTTCACAGGTACCATATTTAGGTCCTCATAAAATATTTGTTTAGAAAGTTTATTACCATTTGTTTCAAACCTCCACTCTATGAAAAATGTGTTTTTACAGTAGTAGATTCCAAAATTATCACATTTGGCAAATTGAAAAACTTACTGATTAGCCTTATGCACTTGCTATTATATTTTTCAAATTGTATAGAGAATTCTGAAATATATTTTTGGCAGATACTTCTATGTTATAATGCCAGAGTATTCATATCTCACTTTCATATAATAAATTTAGTATAATAACATCTTTACATACTTAATCAAAATAATTAAAACAATTTAATAAAACATTTAAAAAAAATTAATTGTTGTATCATGTAGGACTATATTACACCTCGGCATATAAGAATGTCTTTATGATTAAAAAGCTATCAAGATATTTAAATTGATTCATATTCCCAAATTAATTATCATCCATATTGAATGTTAATGAATATTTTTCTTCTATCATCAGATGATGAAGAACTTGAATTTTTTAGAAGCCTAGTTATGTAAATTTTGAAAAAAATATGAAATCATACAAAACGTGTATTGTTCACATTAATGTGAAAAGACAAATATACAATAAAACTCGAGAGCATTGAGTGATCTTTCTGTAGGTTTCCATTAATAAATATCAACAACAATATCACTCTATTTTCTTATAGACATACTTATATGCTTCCAAGGTAATTTCTCTTCAATCTAGAGCCATCTACTCTATGTTTGCATAATCAGTAGATATTAAATGATATGCTGCAATCTCATTTCCAGACTGGTTTCTGGTTTTTATCTTCATGAGTGAGAATTAGATTTGAAAATTGGAATTAATGTTTTGCATCTAGCAGAATTGTTTTTATTCTTTTATATGTTCAAGTTAATAATATAAAATTTGAATAAATGTTATGGGTTTGAATTCAAGCCATATGAGTATTAGTTCCAACTTTAAATCTATTTCTCACAAATAAACCCAAAAAAATAATAATCAAAAATTAGTCCAAGAATGAAGTTATAGCTCTGTCCAATTTAGTGTCCACTGATTATTTGATATTACAATAGATGGCACTAGAATGAAGAGAGAAGAACATTAATTACTAAGCAAAAGTAATTATAGATGGCATTTAAAACATTATAAACATTATGTAGATTATCTTTTGAATTGATACTCATCAGTATTCTGCAAAATTAAAAAATCAAGAAAATATTTTGCTTCTAATGAATTCAAAATTTAAAACATATCACACAGCTATGAGTATGAAGCCATGGAGCTTTGAAAGTGCTAAGCTTTAAATAAATTACTAATAAATATAACTTCTTTAATGAGCGTTAAAAGCGAATAATTATTGATATTATAATACTTCATAATTATACCTATAAATTGTTCAAAAGACCACAGTTATAAAAACAAAGAACGAACTCAGACTTTTCACACAACCCACCACTCTCAGTGACATCTCATATTGCGGATCCACCTGATCACACACATGTTGAAAAGATAAATAATCACCAATATACATATTTCATGCTAAACCAGCAATCATCAGTTGGTCTAGATTACTATCCTCACACATATATATAATCAGTACTCAGCTTTATATTAAGATAGCCAATCTTTATACTTTAATGGACAGGCTTGAAACTATTCCAACTCACAACTCTTTAGCCTTCCATTTCATTGAAAATCTGATGATAGAACTTCCAAGCCCTTGTTAGTACCAAGGTTGTCATCCTACCCATGTTGATATATTAGTCATTCTGATTCCTCATGTACCGAAGAATAATCCATTTATACATACATATGCAAGGGATGGGCAGACCTTTTACACACTATTTATATAAATTAATACATTGTACAGGCTTAAACCTGCATTTATATATGTAGTATATGCAGGTTTGAACTCAGACTTTCACATGACCCACCACTCTCAGTGCCATCTCATATTGCTGACCCATCTGGCTTTGAATGTTCCATCATCATATTTTCAATGAAATGGAAGGCTAAAGAGTTGTGAGTTGGAATAGTTTGAAACCTGTCCATTAAAGTATAAAGATTGGCTATTTTAATATAAGGCTGAGTACTGATTACATATATGTGTGAGGATAGTAATCTAGACCAACTGATGATTACTGGTTTAGCATGAAATACATATATTGGTGATTATTTATCTTTTCAACATGTGTGTGATCAGGCAGGTCAGCAATATGAGATGGCACTGAGAGTGGTGGGTCGTGTGAAAGCCTGAGTTCGAACCCCGCATATATTCCATATATAAATGCAGGTTTAAGCCTGTACAATGTATTAAAAACAAAGAACAAAATGAGAGCCAGCACGAAGCCTGCTTAACGCCGGTTATCATTTTCAATTCCTCAGATTTTTCATCATCAGTAATAATGTTTTTTTCATACTATTAGATAGAAAATATATAATATGAATAAACTTTAGTGGACAAATATCTAATATCAAATATTTCTGCTAACTATTTTGATTAACGAAGTCAAATCGCTTAACCTTACTGTTAAAATTTCTTGTGGAAGATGATTATTATAAGATTGGTATTAAGTAATACACAATAACTGATAAGTTATCGTTACTACATGAATTAACTTTTAAACTTTTAATAAAATGAATCAAAAAACAAATGACAAAAAAAAAAGTATTCTGCTATAGTTTGATAGTCTCTTTTAAAATCCACATTAAACAGATTATTCTATTTCTTAGACCTACACATATGGCAGCAATTGCCCTCCATCGGATTTTACAGATTTGACTTTTTAATTTGATCCAAAGCATTTAATTTTTCTTGTATAGGAGATGATTCCATTTTTATGTCATTGCTACTTTGATAGAAATAAGTACTAATCAAAGTTTGCCATTGACATTTCTGTACTAGAAAATTAATAAACACCAGAACATATATATATAAACAAATATTAAGCATTAAATCACCCCACATGGTTACGAAATCCAGTACCGCCCTCTGTGAACTAATATATAAATACATTAGAGTTCGTATTTATATATTAGTTCACAGAGGATGATTTAAGGCTTAATATTTGTATATTTATTTCAGTATAGCGTTATGCACTGGGATTATTTTATATATATACACTATTTAAAAATTTATAGTGAAGAGAGAAAACTAATTTCCAATCTTATCTTAATCCGAATTCACATTAATGGTGCATTTCACAATATCTTAATAAATAATTATTTCATGACTCTATCATATGAGCCTGCTTCCATCTTGCTGTTTTAGCAACATTTCTTTCTTTTACCACAACTATATCACTTGATGTAATTTTTAGCAACTAATAGATGCTAGATGATAGTACTCAATAAAATAGAAAAGTGCATGATGGCTGTTAGAAGCAAGATCATCATCATCAAACATTATCAGTCCACTGCAGGATGAAGGTCTCGCCAAGTTCAATCCATCTTTTCCTATCTTTAGCTTCTCTTCTCCACATCACTCCTGCACACTTTCTTATTTCATCCATCCATCTCACATGTGGTCTCTTTCTGGGTCGTTTACAATCTCTTGGCATCCAGTTTAAAATTCTAATTGTCCATCTATTATTATTTCTTCTAGCAATATGTCCAGCCCAACTCCACTTCAGTCTTTTAATTTTTCAATGAGGTCAGTAACAACTGTTTGTTCTCTTACATTACATTATAAAGGTTAAGTGCACTAATCCAAAATTCAAAACTCCTTAATAATAAAAGCCATAACTAGAAACTAGTCTGAAGATATTAGATAGAACAACTCTAATTAGGGAATTTATTAATTATTATTATCTGACATCAATTAATAGCTAAAGCTTAAATTAGATGGCGTAGTTGTGGTGAAATCTAATTATCTAATGGTTTGTTACTCAGGAGCTCATATGAAGATCATACACTAAAAGTTTCAGAGTGAATATTGATTCCCTTGAGTTTTTAAGATTTTACCCCTTCACTAGTTCATACAGGATTCTGTATCTTACTAATGAAAATTGATAATTGACTTTGATATTTTATTGCTCCTGTATAGTAGTGATTTTTTTATTATTTTTGAATCTATGAAGTTTTTTTTTTTTATACTTGAATGATGTCTACTATCATCATTATTAAAAAATCATAAATATAATTTTGAAGGAATCTGAAAAAAGTCAATTTAATTTTTTTCTTCAAAAATCTTTATTAAAGTATTCAAGGTTTATATAGATGTACTGGAGATATATGGGATGATAATAGATGGACAATTGAAATCTTAAACTGGATGCCAAGAGATTGTAAAAGACCCAGAAAGCAACCATATGTGAGATGGATGGATGAAATAAGAAAGTGTGCAGGGATGATGTGAAGAAAAGAAGCTAAAAATTGGAAATGGATTGAACTTGGAGAGACCTTCATCCTGCAGTGTATTGATAATGGTTGATTATGATGATGATGACTGGAGATATATGATATTACACATGAAGAAAAAAATGAAGTTGAATCAATGTTACCATGTGTTTGTATTTACTAAGAATAGATATATTAATCTTTAATTAAATTTGAAATTTATATATGGGCTAAAAATGATGCAACAATCTCAAGCCAAATAAATGATTATTAATAATTGTTCAAGTATTTATCTAATGAAGTATATTGATAAATATATGAGGGCAAAAAATGTGTTACCTGTAATTAAATTATAATAAAGACAAATTTATGAATGATGAATATTTATGCTGAAACATGAATAACTATGAGTTCTGTCTAGAATAATTTACATATAGTCCTATAATGGAATACTAAAAGGAAATATGCCTATGTATTTGAAAAGGAAGGTTTTTAATAAATGTGTTTTACCAGTTCTTAATTATGGATCTGAGACTTGGACACTTAATAAAAGAGCAATACAGAGTCTTCAGACAACTTAACGAAATATGGAGAGATGCATGTTGGGAGTAACAAGAAGAGATTGAAAACAATATGTAGATAAGAAAACAAAGAGATATTACTGACCTAATTGAAAAATTTAAAAGACTGAAATGGAGTTGAGCTGGATATATTACTAGAAGAGAAACTGGATTCCAAGAGATTGTAAAAGACCCAGAAAGAGACCACTTGTGAGATGGATGGATGAAATAAGAAAGTGTGCAGGGGTGATGTGGAGAAGAGAAGCTAAGGATTGGAGAAGATGGATTGAACTTGGAGAAACCTTTATTCTGAAGTGTATTGATAATTGTTGTTGTTGATGATGATGATGATGAATGGAATAGTGCTATTTATTGTGTTATGTATTTTTTTAACAATAGCATCATTTGTTTATCTATAACATTTGACATCTTAGTTGTTTCCAGTCAAACATTAATAAAGAATTCATCATTTAAATAATATGTTAATAAAGTTAAACACCCACCCTCATACATAATTCAACATCACAAATTCTTAATTTTATACACATGTCCCAGTGCAATTCTATTGTTTGTGAAATAAAATCAATACAATAAATCTAAATAATATAAATATGTTTTGATGTCAGAACAGTATTTACAATTTAAAATTTGGCTACTATGTAATATTTAATAATATAATATTTCCCAGTTAACTTATTAAAGATTTATCAATGCTCTTTGTCATATATTATACATTTCAGATATTTAATATGATAATTTATATGGCTGATTACATTATGTGTATATTTAAATCAATTAGTTTAGGTTTATAAATAAGTAACTGATTAGCTTCCTGCTTGATTAGAATATACGTGTGTGCGTGTCTTTATTCATTATAAAAATGCAATGTATTAATGACTGTACAACTTATTTGTTATTTTCAAATAAAGTAATATATATAACTGAATGTATTAAATCTTTCACAATTTTAAATAAAGCAAATAAAATTTGTTTTATATAAATAAGAATCTAGAAAAATCTTAATTTATGCCAAGTAATGTCTAAAACTTTGGCATAGTTTATGAAGAGTTTACTTGAAAAAAGTCACGTGAAATATATTTTTATAGTTTACATTTCGGAAGTTGGTGATTATGTAATAATTAATATCTTATTTCACAAGAGTTCTGCATCATATATATATTTACAATATATACGTAATAATATTAATGTATTCATTCTGCTTTAAGATGGATGGATGAAATAAGAAAGTGTGCAGGGGTGATGTGGAGAAGAGAAGCTAAAGGTCGGAGAAGATGGATTAAACTTGGAGAGACCTTCATCCTGCAGTGGACTGATAATGGTTGATGATGATGATGATTAATGTATTAAAATTATTTATTTTTTGATCAAAGAAAAAAATGTGTTTGTCATTAATAAAAAAAAAAACTGTTCAAAGTAATAAAGATAGATAAAGTAGTTTTTGAATAGTATGTAGAAGGGTAAAAACATTCTCTACATTTTTCCATCGAGAAGAAATGAGGAAGAGACCAATATCAACGGTCTCGCTGACATTTTTCAATGCTTATTTTGTTCTCTAGCTAATACTAATAGACATCATGTGATCAACAATATTAATGATTAGTTAGATTAGCTTTCTTCCAGCTATTTTAAAAAAAATACAGAAATCTATTATATCTTTAATGTACTTAGCACAGATTCAAACCCAGATCATATATGTGAATATTTATCATCCCCAATATAAATGAAATATCTTTTACATTGCAAGATATCAAATCATTTCTTTAAAAAATATATATTTTATTCAATCTTGCTTTTCCATAGATTATAATAAATTCATTTACTAAATAAATGATATTTCTACTACACATAACACAATTATATATATATATATAAACTATTTTTATACAATCGAGAATTTTTACAGTATATAAATATATTAAATTGTGGTTGCATGCCTATTATATATATATATAATATTTAAATATGTATATTGTCTATACTAAACTTAATGTAATTCTAAAGGACTTGAACTCGAACTTTTAAGCTTTCGATATCTATCTAGTCTATCTTATACAACTGATACACATGACCACATATATATGAAAAAGATAAATGATCTCCAATATACACACACACAGTATTTCTGTAAAGCAAATGTTTCATGTAAGTAGATTTCGTAACTTTGATATTGCAAATAATTTACGTAAATATATCTTTGCGGGATTCGAACTTCAGACTTTTACACGACCCACTACTCTCAGTGCCATCTCATATTGCTGATCTACCTGATCACACACATGCTGAAAAGATAAATAACCACCAATATACATATTTCATACTAAACCAGCAATCATCAGTTGGTCTAGATTACTATTTCCACACATATATACAATCAAAGCTCAGCTTATTAAGATAGCCAATCTTTATACTTTAATGGACAGGTTTCAAACTACTCCAGCCCATAACTCTTAAGCCTTCCATCTCATTGAAAATCTGATGATGGAACGTTCAAAGCCCATGTTAGTGCCAAGGTTGTCATCCTACCCATATTGACATATTAGTCATTCTGACTTTTCATGTACAGGAGAATAATGACTAATATGTCAACATGGGTAGGATGACAATCTTGGCACTAAGATGGGCTTTGAATGTTCCATCATCAGATTTTCAATGAAATGGAGTAGTTTGAAGCCTGTCCAGTAAAGTATGAAGATTGGCTATCTTAATATAAAGCTGAGCACTGATTGTATACATGTGTGGAGATAGTAATTTAGAACAACTGATGATTGCTGTTTTAGCATGAAATTCGAATATTGGTGATTATTTATCTTTTCAACATGTGTGTGATCAGGTGGGTCAGCAATATGAGATGGCACTGAGAGTAGTGGGTCATATAAAAGTCTGAGTTCGAATCCTGCATATATTACATATGTAAATGCAGGTTTAAGCCTGTACAATGTATTAATAAATATATCTTTGTGAATGAAGTACACAAATTAATGTATTAGTGTTGTTTTAATATATAAGTAATTTATATTTTTAATTACAAGTGACAAACTTACTCCACCCACAACTTTGGCATGGTCCATTCTAAACAAATGCAGTAATGACTATCAATAATTATTTATTAAAATAGAGATTATCTCTAGCCCAGAAATAAAAGTTGACCATAGTTAAAGATTAATATATCTCTTTTTTTAATTAAACACACACACACATGAAGTAATTCAACCTCATTTCTCTTTTTTTCATGTGCAATAGCTCTTATAGATATATATAATAACTTCTACACCACCAAACATTTTTTTAAAAACATATGAATAAAGACATCTTTAAAAGACCAATGGCCTCCAAGATGTAGTTTGTGCTGACCAGCACTCATTAGTTGATCTAGGTTACCATCTCTCATATGCAACTCTATCATATATTCAGTATCTTATGTGGTTTGGTGTAATAGGTAGAGCATCTGAATTGCTTCTGGAGATTTCAAGATCGAGTCTGGCACTTATAGGTCTGGAGCCCAAACTTCTTATATAATTTTTGAGCAATAAAGCCATGTGTATTTTTTATATGGTCAATATTTATCAATAGTAAATTGTTATGTTTCTGGTTTACAAAAGACAAACTAATTCCACCCAAAACTTTGGCACAATCCACTTTAGATAAATATAATTATGATTAACACTAATCATTTTAGGGTCATTTGCTTTTAAAATGACTATTACGTTTTTAAAAGAATGTTTAAAGGTGTGGAGATTATTAGATGCATCTATAAGTAATTGATTATATAAGTGTTAAAATGTTTTATAAATGGGAGTTCTGTTTTTAAATCTAAATTAAAATCTGCAACCATGATATTTCAAATTCAACAACCAATTAAACTGACTTTGCACATTGAGAGAACAATATACACTAGTCAAGCGTTGGTGGCCTAGTGGTAAGCGTAGCTGCCTTCCAAGCAAATGGCCTGGGTTCGCTTCCTGGTCGAAGCATTTGACATATGAAAAAAAGAAACAATATACACTATCAAACCTACAGTCTTTTTATTAGAATGCATCTCTATCAGTGTACTATTGTTCTTTCAGACTGCACAGCCTGTTTTGATTGTAGTCACATTTGAGACATTCAGGTTGTGCTAATTTAAAAACAGAATTCTCATTTATAAAATATTTCAACATGTATTAGAGGAACTTTTTTAAAATTGTTGCATAAGTAAAATAAATTAATATATTTCATTTTTTTAAAAATATAATTAAAATATTCCACCATACTTTTTTGAAATATATAAATAAAAAAATCTGGAAAAGTTGAATGCCCCCAACTATGGATTTTATGCTGAGCCAAAATATTCATCAATTGACCATGGTCTTAATATCTAAAATATCATTAGCATTTGTTCAGTATACTCTTTGATTTACAGATATGAAATTTTCTGCATTCACAACTAACCATTTTAGAGAAATAGATTAATGACTACTACTAAGCATCTATTAAATTAGAAGTTATCTCTAATCCAGATATAAACTTTAAACCTCAGAGTAAAGGTTTCAAGTATATATCTTAAAAAAATAATACATATGGAAATAGAATTATGAATTTGAATTATTCCATATGTTTTTTTATAATTTAAAATATAGATGTATTAAATTTTAATAGAGGTTTAAAGTTTATATCTGGACCAAAGATAATCTATAGATTAATAGAGGATTACTAATAGTCATTAATATGTTAATCTGAAGGGGTTGGCATCAAAGTTGTGGGTGCAGAAAATTTGGCACTATATATCAAACTATAATAATTCACTATATTTTATAAGTATGTAAAATCTCCTTAATCTTGTTATAGAATATGCTACCTCAGTAAATGTTAATCATGTTCAAATGTAGAGAAAAGAATTTGATTCTAAAGTCATCATTGTACAAGAAGAATATAACAGAATAAAAAGAACAGTTCAAGAAAGCAATTTTTATTAATCATAAGTTTACTTCTGATATATATAAATTCATAGGGTATCATATAGTTATCAAAAGTATGATTTAGAACAGATAAACTGATTATAATTTTTCCATAATTATATATAACAGATAAGTATATATGAAAGGGTAGTCCTACATATGATTAGGTACTACTTTGCTTCGAAATTTTATTTTATTCATAAAACAATTTAATATTTTGAGTTTTTATCTGAAGAGAGAAAACTTATTTAATATAATAACCGTATTTATTTTATTTTTTAAAATGATGTATATATTACAGTACATAATATTAAATTGTCCATACCATTGTTAATCATGTGCATATACGAATAGGATAATGGCAGCGATTTATAAATTATAGTGTTTGGAACAATGAAATAGTTATATGTTAAAGGCTTTTTTTTTTTTTTTTAATATATAAAGATGAGATACAATGTATTTAAATTTTATAATTAAAGGAATAAAATTTTATTTAAATTGTATCTAATGGAGTGTAGTCAATAGAAATTTATTTAATCTTTATAATACATCAGCATGAAGATTTGTAGTATATTTGTCATATAAAGTGTATAATCTATATATTTTGTATAGATTATAATATAAGGAAATAGGTCATATAATGAGAACTTCTGCTAAAATAAAAATTAAAAATTAATTCACTAAGAAAATTATACACACACATACACATATATATATATATGCTGAAGATAATATTTTATTGCATGATGTAGAAAAGTCAAATTCCCATATGAGAATTAAGTATATTTTTATACTTCAATACTTATGCAACAGTTATAATAAAATAAATCAACTTAAGATCCTTGATAACATTCATTAATTGCATTCATAATATATATTATATTATAATAAATAAAACCAAGATCTCTAATATAAATTTCTTTACCAGGTGGCGTTAAAAATTAATTTAACTAGCTTTGTTAATTTGAATTTTCCTTTCATATTTATCAATTCTGCTTTTGATTTATTTAATAGATTAATGCAGTTTAGGTTAATTCTAAAAGTCAATTTGCTAATAATACATTTGCAACATGTTTTTTTTTTTATTTAACATAATCAAGCAAAATAAATAAAAAAGAAATTGAATTATTTTTTTTCTATCCCATTATAATAAATAATTTTATTTGATGCAATATTATTAAAATTGCAATATTAACTTTTTCATTTTCCCACTAACATTCTGATAGATTTCTTTGTTCTCATTAGATTTAAGCTTTCAACTTTTATTTTGATATGAAACCATTATTATTTATCAGAATATAATAAATTTGACCTCATTTGATAGATATTTTTGTTTAGAAATTAAATAAAGTTTAAAAAATCGCATACGATTTTTGGAATTATTTTTAAAATTAGATTTTAATCAAAACAAAATGCTGTCACATCATCAAATTTCAGGTGGAGCTGATTCAATTTGCAAAATGAATAAAATCTTCTTTGTTTAATGTTTGTTTTAAAAATCTGAATGAATTATTTTTAATAACTACTAAATCTATCAATTTATGCTTTAAAATTTTAAAAAAATTTCATAATTTTTACAATATCGCTAAATTTTATAACAATCTGCTGAATGACCTCATTTCTAGACAGCTGTGTTTTCCATGACCATAATCTCTATAGTAGCAATATTCAGAAGGAAATATTCTTTTATATTTAAAAATAAAACATTTTTGTACAAAGTAAATATGAAATAACATTTATTTTTGATTTTTAATAATTATTACACAATTATGATGCAAATATAATCATAAACTTTCCAACATCAAGATTTTAGACCATCATAATATTTTCTCAATGATTGTAATATTTTCTTGAAGAATTCTCACAAAGTTTGAGAGTGCAAAATATATAATGGTTATCCACCATCAGCTGAGCTTAAGATGTTTTGATGGAATACCTATTTATTTTTTCCACCATCTTTTGAATTTTTTTGTATTTAAAATATTAGAAAATAAATATACATGAATTTTAAAGCTGTAAAAAAAAAGTTTCACAAAATTTTCACCAGGGAAAGAAAAATGGAAATTTAATTTCTAGAAATCTCAAATGAAGCTTGACCGTTTGGATAAAAAACGGGTTAATATTAAATATTGAAAAAAAAATTCATTCCCTTCTTATGGAAATATTATTTCAAGTTTTTATAATTTTAAATAAAAATCATGCAGATTTCATTTAACAGGCAAGTATTTAAAATAGTCATGTGGATATTAATGATCATAATAGTAGTATTATTTCAAATAAAATACTTTTTGTAGAGCATCTAAAATAGCTGCAGATGAGGTCAAGAGATTTTTTTAAATAGTTATTACTCAGACATATTTACTATTCAATGCAGAATTATGTGATTGACAAGTCACTGGTATTTGTAGTTTGTTTTCAGTATATCAATGAATGATTTAATACTTATGGTTAATTTTTTTTTCAAAGTAATTAATTGATACAACAATACAAGAGAAAGAAACAACCAAAAAAAAAAAAAATTACAACAATTTTTTTTTATATCTTTTTACTATATGAAGCAGATTTTAGCTTCTTTAACAATGAAGCATCTAGAATCTTCCACTTAATTAACATCCTTAAGGAATTAAAAAATAATTTAAAGGATTGTGTTGCTTTTTCTATAAAAATTTATTTGTGTATTATCTAAAAGGTTTCAAAATCTATTTATAACTTTCATTGAACATCACATGATCACCATTCTTTATGCTTACCCAAGCTGCTTTCCCAGAGACAAACGTCTTCATACAGTAGCACCACTTAATGCATCCATTGATTACTCTGGCTTGCACTGAGTGGCACTACTGTATAGAGAGATTTGCCTCTGTGAACTTTCATTGAACTAAGATATCTCAATACTATATATTTTTTAAATGTTTAATTTTATGATTTTTAATATAAAAAAATTAAAAAGTGCTTTTATTCATTTATTTATGTAGTAAAAAATGCATGAAAGAATTAAAAATAAATTTTCTTCAACTTTCACACATAAAATCATGAAATAATCATGCTTATAAACTCAGATTCTCAAAGAATCATGACCACATTCTTATGTCAATGCTAATCTATTCAATGTGGGCATTAGTTATCTAAATGATTCTTTGGAAACATGACTTCTAAATATAGTTTAGATTTTTTTATCTTTCAGTCATTTCTTTAAAAAATTTTAATGCATTTATGTGAATAAAAGCACTTCTCTATTTTTTTATACATATATCCCCCGGTTTTAGTTTTATATAACTTCAGAAATTACAAATAAAAAAGTTTACATACAATTTAGTATCACTAGATAGCTGTATTGCAAAAAGTATTTAATTCTATAAAAAATTTAAAATTTTCATTTTTTATTCTTTTTCTTTTGCTGAATTATTTGCAATCTTTAAGAATGTATTGTTATCAGAAATATATATTTATATATAGGACTATTTCCATAATCTAACATTAAGTATTGAATTTCTTCAGAAAAAATTCACTTTATTTAAATCCTCCAATTAAGAACATGGTTAGTGTGATTATATATAATGTATGGAAACCACTAATCAATTTTGCTCTTAGGAAAAGATGGAGAAATCAGGAAAAACCTCATAGATAAATATATGAAATTTCTATTAACTGTTGGCTTTGGCAGGATGGCTCACTTGGTTAGAGCATTACCTCAAAATTCAATATTCAAGAATCTAAGGTTCTAGATTCGATTCCTATGCTAGTTCTATCACCGGTTAGGCCAGCAACACCTGAAGAAGATAGGAGGAACCTGTGTGTTATTACTAACTGTTGAATGTAATTGGAAGATTTAAATAAAGAAAATTGTTCTAAAGACATTCAATACTTTAATATTAGATGATGGAAATAGTCCAATATATAAATACAACTAAAATACCATCATCACAACCCTTCAGGAAAACACAAGGAATTCAATTAAAATCAAACTTGAGAAATGGGTGAAAATTGAGTGACAAAGATTATTTTTAAGATAAACAGATGTAAGAAATATAGAGTAAGTTAAATAGAAATGTATATTGAAAAGTGAAATGTATATTAAAAACTGAATTTCAAAACACCATTTTATTTCTAAAACAAAGTTATTTTCTTGATTTTAATATAATTAAAAATATGGATTGATTGTGATTAAATTTTTATTTAATCTAACTTAAATTTTGATATCACACACACACCCGTACGCTTTAAAATTATTTACTTAATTAAAAAATTTTTATGATACCCAATCTGCAATAATAGACAACATTTGTGTGCCTATTTTGAAGAGTATGAAATGATTATTTCATAATATGGCAACAATAGATAAGTGAAGTTATCTTAAGTTTTAATTTCAACTTGCTTCTAACCCACTGATATTTTACTTTAGGTAATTAAGTAATATTTACTAAGGCTGTAACCTCAAGAATGTGCGCGTAAAAATGTGATAGTAGGGACCTCTACAGGTCTTAACCACAAGCTTATGTTAACCAACTTATTTGCAAACTATCTACATCATCATCATCATCATCATCAACCATTATCAATCCACTGCAGGATGAAGGTCTCTCCAAGTTTAATCCATCTTCTCCGATCTTTAGCTTCTCTTCTCCACAACATCCCTGCACATTTTCTTATTTCATCCATCCATCTCACATTTGGTCTCTTTCTGGGTTTTTTACAATCTCTTGGAATCCAGTTTAAAATTTCAATTGTCCATCTATTATCATCTCTTCTAGCAATATGTCCAGCCCAACTCCATTTCAATCTTTTAATTTTTTCAATAAGGTCAGTAACACCTGTTTGTTGTCTTAACCATACATTACGTTTTTGATCTCTTCTTGTTACTCCCAACATACATCTCTCCATACTCCTTTGAGTGGTCTGAAGTCTCTGTATTGCTCTTCTATTAAGTGTCCAAGTCTCAGATCCATAAGTAAGAACTGGTAAAACACATTTGTTAAAAACCATCCTTTTCAAACACATAGGCATATTTCCTTTTAGTATCAAGTTATTTCTACCAAAAGCACTCCAACCAAGTTTAATTCTATGATTAATTTCCTCCATTATGTTTCCATCTGTATTAATAATCTGACCAAGGTATTTGTAACTGTTAACTTCTTCTAATTCTTCATAATCAATCTTTATTTTCATATTTTGAGCAAATCGATTAAATATTACTTTAGTCTTTTTAACATTTATCTTTAGTCCTACTTTTCTACTTTCATCTACTAACTCCTGCAACATTTCCTGCAGCTCTGAAGCATTATTTGCAAAAACAACTACATCATCTGCAAAATCTAAATGACTTAAATACTCTCCATTTACTTTCACTCCTTTAGTTTCCCATTTTAATCCACAAAATACTTCTTGCAGCACTGCTGTAAAGAGTTTTGGAGATATGGAGTCACCTTGTCTTACACCTTTCTCAATGTTGATTTTTCCAGTATCATTATGTAATCTAATTGTTGCTGTTGCATTTTTATAAATATTCTTTAAAATATGACAATATCCATGATCTATACCTTGATAATCCAATGCTTTAATCACTGAAGAAATGTGTATAGAATCAAATGCCTTTTCATAATCTACAAATCCAAAACATAATGACAACTCATATTCATTTGTCCTTTCTATGACTTCTCTCAATACCTGGATATGATCTATTGTACTAAAACCACTTTTAAATCCAGCTTGTTCTCTTGGTTGGTGGAAATCCAAAGTTCTCTGTAGCCTAGTTGTAATTATCTTGGTAAAAATTTTATATAAAACTGATAAAAGGCTGATAGGTCTGTAATTTCTAATATCTTCTTTATCACCTTTTTTAAATATTAATATTATTACTGCATTCTTCCAATCTTCCAGTACATCTTTATCATTTAGACATTTGGTATATAACTTTGCTAAAATTGTTTCTATTTCTTCACCTGCTTCTTTTAATATATCAATTATAATTCCATCATTTCCTGGAGCCTTTCCTTTCTTCATACACTTAATTGCATGTCTCACTTCTTCATTTAAAATTCTGGGCAATTCGGAAGATGTAATAGATATAGGAGGTACTTGTTCTTTATTACTATATAATTCTTGATAAAAATCTTCTACCAATTTCATGATGTCATCTCTCTTTTTAGTAATAATTCCATCTTTTTTTCTTATTGCAGATATAAATTTCCTACCAATACCAAAATGTTGTTTAACATTTTTGAGACTTTTATTTTCTTCTACAGCTTTCCTTGCTATTTCACAGTTATACTTTCTTATATCATTTTCAACTCTTTTCCGTACCATTTTACAAAATTCGAGATATTCAATTCTTTTTAATACATCATTTTTGTATATCTTCATATTCCTTCTTTTCTTCATAAATTCTCTAGTCTCAGTAGAAATTTTATTAGTCAATTGCTGCTTTTTTCTACCAGCTATGTTTGTTGCAGTTTTTAAAAGTGTATCAGTTATTTTCATATTAATTTCATTCAAATCTGAATCATGTTCAAAATCTTCTAACACTTGAAACCTATTTGTAAGTTCTAATTTAAATTCATTAGAATGTTTCTAAAGATTAGGAATATCAACTGTAAATATTGTTTTTCTTAATAATTTTTGTCTCTCTAGTTTTACATTAACACGTAACTTACACCTTACTAATCGATGATCACTTCCTGTGTTAAATTTATTAAGAATCATGAAATATGTATTTTCTGTTAGTCAAAATATAATCCAATTCAGCTGTACCTTCATTTGGATGCTTCCATGTCCATTTCCTTTTAACATTTTTCTCAAAAAATGAATTCATAATATAAAGTTTTTCTTTTTCTGCAAACTCCACAAGTCTATGTCCTCTCTCATTTCTATTACCATAACCAAAATTACCTACAGCAATTTCATTTTTCATTTGTCTACCAATTCTAGCATTAAAGTCTCCCATAACAATTTTAAAATGTTGTTTACTCTGATCAAAAGCCTTTTGTACATCCATATAAAAATCTTCTACTACTTCATCACTATGAGAACTTGTTGGGGCATAAACCTGAATTATCTGCATTTGGTATCTGCTATTAAGTTGTATAACTAATCTTGCCACTCTGTCTGATACACCATCAATCTCCACAATATTGTTCTTTTACTTTTTATTTATAATGAATCCTACTCCCCTTGTATTTCCAATATGTATGCCTTTATAATAGAGTATATGTCCACTTTTTAAATCAATTGTTTCTTCTCCTTTTCTTCTAACTTCACAAAGTCCAATAATGTCCCATTTAATATAAGACAGTTCTTCTTCTAATTACTATCTACATATCGGTGCTTTAATATTCTAATGCAGTTAATGACCATTATAATATGTATGTATTGTTGTTGTGGGGATACTATTGCAAAGTACTTTCTTTAAAGGTTACAATTGTTTGAATTATAGGAAGGTTTATGTTGTTTAGAATCTTTATCCCCCCCCCCCCCCAATTTCAAAAATTGTTGGAGAAGAAAATGTCTTTTCATATTTCTCAAGCAATAAACTTCGATATTGTGGTCGAAAAAAGAATACAGTTTAAGAAAGAATATGCTTTAAAGAATATCTGTTGTGATTATAATGAAAAATCACTTTTATATATACATTTTTAAAAAACTATAATACTTCATTAGATTACTGCCATTTTCTTAGATAGAAAAGTTTCTGGTTATCTTGCAAATGCGCAGTGAAGAAATAAAACAGACCATCATCCTTTTTAAAATAAGTATGCACAGGCACTATTAATTACTATTTAAAATATTTTTCGACATTATATATGGTGGTTTCCCTTTTAAAAATCATAAACAATCATATATATAATTAGAAATATTGAATAAACAATCGAATCTTAAATGACCTGTTGCAGAGCAACCGCCCCCAACCCCAGCATCCCTCCACAAAATAATAATAAAGAAAACAATCTTCTTCAAGGTAGTTAGTTACCAAGTGAAAAATTTTAATTTCTTTTATTATTTTTTTCTTTAACTAAAAGATGTAAACAACCATTTACTAACCAATAATTGAATGCTGATTATCTTGACTAGCCAGCCATGTGCAAGCTATCAAAAAAAAGATATAAAGAAAATCTTCAGTTACCTCAAAAAAAACAAAAAACAATTTTGTCTCAGATTTAAACTTTAGATAATGAGGATTGCGGATATATATGCTATGTATAAAGTATATAATAATCACTATATTATAATACCTTCAATATATATATATACGTGTGTGTGGTTATGCGCAATTATGTGTTAAAATATATTTTAAATTATATTTTTATTCATTTGAAAAAATAAAAATACTAATTTAAATTATTATTAAATAACAATAAAATTTAAATCAAATCCAGTTATAAATAATCAAAAAATAAAAATGGTAATTTAAAAAAATAAAAAAAATCCGAATTATTGACTAAAACGTCAAAAGAAACCTCAGTTTTTGTCAAGTTTTATATCACTTCTATCAAACATTACAGATTAATTTTCAGCTCCTAAATAAATAAACTTCCAACCTCCCCATTTTCTTTCCACCCACAGAATATCAACTGTGGTAAAACACAGTAATTATTTTAATTCAGTCTTGTACGATTAATTACTAGGATTTCCAAATTTATGGAATTGATTTTAACTTGAGACAGCAATAAATATTAAGATTCTGAATGCAACACTACCGATAAAGAACGGTTTTAAAAAAGACATATAATGGGGAAAAGAAATTTAGGGAATCTTGCTTATCCTTACACCTATTAGAGGTGGCGGTGCAACCATGTGAAACACCACACCTGGGTCAAATTGCCAACCATCATATTAATCAAGGAATGAGTCAGAAAGGAACAGGTGATGTCCAAGCTCGCTACCATCGATCTGTGAATCAGCTCAAGTTGGAAAAAGTTAGAAGATGTAGAAATCAATAAAGCACTCTTCACAAACTGATCAAAGACTAAGGACGTATTGTCTTCTACAGCTGAATTGTTATTGGCACAATACTAAAACCGACTGGCATCTTGTTCAGGACCAAGACGTGAAATCAATATCTCTTAAATGGAACCAAAATGGACAGCTTTCTAGCAAGTTTCCTTTCTGGTTCCAATTCATTAATTTGGAACAAACTGAAACACAGGGTTCAGTTCTTTTAAATTAAGAAGAAAGATAGAAATAAACTCTACTATTGTTTCAATATATAAATAATAATAAACCATCTGTTTGTTCATCTCATTCCCCATCTCCCTACTCTCACCCCCTCTTCAATCTTAAAAACATATGCATGTGAATGACAAAATAAATTAAGCTGTATGTTTCTTTCATGTTTGAAATCATAATGAATTTAGAGAGCTGAAGAAAAAAAAACAATAGAAATACGGAATTGCTATTTCATTTGTGGCGATGCCACAGTCCCAATACTGCAAACACAAAACAATCGATAAAATTCTGTCATATTTAAGAGATAGAAATACCAAAGATCAGTGTTTTATTCTTTTTTAAAAAATAACGATAAATTTTTATATAAAAGAAAACAAAAGTTCTTTAGATCTTATTATATATATATGACTGTTAATTTTGTTTAAAAAGAAATAGTGTAGCAATTAATATGAAAATAAATAACCTACCAATTTTACTCTAGAATCGTACAGCCAGGAAGATGTCTGGAGAGTTCTTCCGATAGTTTTATTGCATGTCGACTTAATCAGATACTTGATAACTGGTTTGATGGAAGTCATGATGATGATTCTAAGACAAACAAAAACATACAATAAGTAGTGCATATATTCACATTTATTAATATATATATATAAGCTAAAAGTATTGTTTTGTAATGGTAGCATTATGCGTGCCATGCATTATGATCTAGTTCAAATTCAGGTCAGCCAAATTTTTTAAAGTTTTATCAAGCTTAAGGTTTTACTTTCAGCTAGATTTTCTGTAGCCAATTCAATTAACCATCTCATATCACCTGATCAATGAATATGTCGCTATTCTTAGCTAGAGATAAAACAAGAAAAGAAACTACTTGAATTAAAACCACCTCACAATTGCCATATCTTTCATGTTTTTCTAAGAAGGGTTATTTAAGAGTGGATACCAAAGATCATTGACTTATTTGATATTTTAGTATTAATTGTAGACTTAAATATATAAAATCTTTTTTTAGCACTTTTATTTCAATTTCTTGCTATTTGTTCTTTGATGTTTCGATCAGCTATCAGACTTCTTCAATAACAGATAGCCAATTGTAATATCAGAAAAAGAATAAATAATAAAGTATTGCAATAAATTGCAAGAAAAGAAAATTGTATACATTTGCATACAGATTATCTGTGCTGCCATCTCTGCCTGAATGAAGGTGATGGTAACTAAAAATGAAGTGCAACAAACAAATGATAATATTTGATCATTGTAAGGCATAATCACCAATATACCACATCAGATATCTCACTGTTTAGACTTATCCACTTTTAGACTGAGTTCTTAATATCTTTACAATGTGTCAACAATATATATAACATAATTAATTATGTATTTAATACATTACAAAGCTGTATGTATCTGATATTATTTGAAATAAAAAACATTTAATGACCATCTATTAGTTTATCATGCATTTACAATTTTTGTTAAGGCAAGATACCATTGATAAGGAAGTCATCACACATGTGCTTAACACGCATGTTAAAGTGAAGTAAAAACAGCCTTTAAATAACCCACTGTAAAATAAGTCTTTAATTCAGCTCCTTATATTACAAACACAAGCAAAAGCAATGCGCAAAAACCTTGCTAATTGTTGATTGATTTTTTAAGTTTTCTATTATTTCTCACTCCCTGGATAAAAATAGCCAATATTAGATAGTTATCTAGATTGCCTATCAGCCAGTTACTTTGGGGGGTAAGCATTTAAACCTATTAAAGATTTCTTAAGTTTACTCTATCCAGATTTACCATTTTATACCATGAGGATCTTCACATATCACTATATAAATTGTAATATACAAAGATCAAATACATGGATAGAATATATGTGATATTAGAAATGATGTCACAATCTTCCAGATGTAACAGATATTTTTCTTTTCTTGATGGTGAATAAATAATGCTTACTTGTACACCTATAAACAACCAACTATCCTCATTTATACATATTCAAAGGGAAGTTGCAGTTGTAAATTAAATTATATATAACCAGAAAATTATACATCATTTTTATGATTTTATTTTTTATATTCAAGTTTTATAATTTTACTGGAATAACAAATATTTCAAAACTATATGCCATGATGACTTCTCATACAAAACATATATAATATAGAGAAATATCGCCCACAATTCAATTTAAATTATATTTACTTTTTCCAGAAGCAAACCCATAGCATAAACAATAAAACCAATTAGACATCACATAACTTACAAAACATCACTTTCTCTTTGCTTACACATTTTGCTATCTTTTAGCAATCTTTTTGTAATCATATTATATTTATGACATATAGGGTAAGATTTAGTAATCAACAGATGCCAGATGGTCCAAGTCCACTGTTCAATAATCCAAAAGCTATTCATTGGTGAAAGCCATAAGCTAGAAACTAATCTGAAAATATTTGGATAAGTCAGGACTGAGTAAGGATTTATTAAGCATTTCCCTCTGGCATCTGTTAATTACAAAAGCTTACACTAGATGGCATCAACATAATTGCTAGCATTAACAGTTCAGATTAACAAATGATATTATATTACTTTGAGGCTCTTCCATTATAATTTGACTATTTTTAAAATTCAAATGTCTCTAAACTGATGGTAAATTCCTATTTCAATTTTAACTATAACAATCATCAAAACAATTCTAAGTTTCTTCCATTTATAGCCTTTCTGCATTACTGCAACAAAACTTCTTACCTTATCCATCTATATTACATATGATCTTTTAGGACTTTTACAATTTTTTGGGATTCATCTTTTATTCTGCCAGATTTAAAATGTTTTTTAAAGCCAACAGACAGTGCAAAAAAAATAAAGATGCCTATAAGAAATAATTATCCATTTTGCAATTTATCAAATGATAAACATATGGCAATTAGTTACGGAATGACTGATTGTTTGCTCAAAAATATCTATTCAATAAAAAATTATACCATGGTTGTTTAACATGTCAATAAGTGTGTAATAAGAACTTGATTTTTGATTAGTACAGGGCATGATATGTGAACAATGAATGATTACAAATTTTAAAAAATAAAGTTTAATTCATTGCTGGGTCAAAATCATTCACATCTATAATGTCCAATAATTCAAGAAATTTGCATTAAAATTATCAAAAAAAATCGACAATAAAATGTGTATGACTTATTAAATCATATGATGTTCAACAGGTGGAGCTTCAATCCAGAAATCATTGGTCTTGGTCTATTATGCTACCGCATCACTAAATAACTCAGTGTTAAAATATTAATTTTATTTACAAATTAGACTTCATTTAAATTTATTAATAAGTTTTATTCTATTTTTACTTTGGAATGTATACTTTATTAATTTTAACAATCTTGTAAATAAATACTGTTTTTAAATACGTAACACTGAAAATATATAATACTTCTGCAATAATTTTAGTATGAGTCTATTTTTGGAATTCCTTCACAAATTCAGACTTCTGAAGTCCTTTTAATAAACTAGCAAATGATTCATTTTTTTTGTATTAATATATTAATTAGACAAAAGTTTTTTATGTCTGATTAAGAGATTATTATGAGAAAACATTATACGCAAATTGAAAGGACTTTAGAAAAGCTGACAATGGATTATTATAATTAGTGTATATTGATTATTATTTTGATTTTCAAAATAATATAAATTCACTATAGATTGAAAGTGTTGCTAAGTGTAATCTGGTTTTTTCAACTATAACCTTTGTTCTCCATGTCACATTAAGAAACGTTCTTATTTTATCTATCCATCACATGAGATCTCTCTTTAGGCTTTACAATCTCATGTATATATCTCATATATGGTCTCTTTTTAGATCTTCCAATCTCTTGGAGTCCAATTTAAAACTTCAATTGTTCTATTATTTACTTTTCTATCAATATATCCAGCCATATCTATTCCAGCCTTTTACTCCTTCCAGTGATGTCAGTAATGTTGGTTTGTTCTCTTACCCACCCATTTGTTTTTTATCTCTTCTTGTACTTCTAACATACATCTTTCATACTTTGTAGAGTAGTCTAAAAGCTTTATATTGCTCTTGTCCCAAGTGTCCAAATCTCAGATTCATAAATAAAAAGATGGAAAAACTTATTAATTAAAAAACCTATCTTTTTAATCATAGACATATTTTTTAAATGTTATTTTCAACAAGAGCTTTCCATCTAAGTTTAATTCTATAATTAATTTTATTTATTATGTTGTATAACCCGACCAATATATTTGTGGTTCTTAACATCTTCTAACCCACGATTATCAATATATATTAACAAAAGGACATTTATTTTCAATAAAAATTGCCTGCTTGAAGCAGGAATTTTTTAATTATTTACTTCCTGTTGTATAAATCTAAATATACCTAAGCATAAAATTTTCAGATAGTGATTTAAACAATATGACTCAAATACTACACATTAACTGAATCTAGCATTTACATGTATCAAAAATTAGCCACAAATTTAGTACAACAATTCTATATTTTAGTGGCCTATTTATGCTTTTCATATTATGAATTGGACTATATGACAAAATAATACAGCAACACAAATACTTTAAATCATTACCAGTCAACATCAGTAATATGACTAGTACTCAATCAACTTTTGGCAGGACATTCATGAACCTCCTACTATGCACCAATTAAATTCAAGTAAAAGCAAATATACAAATAGACTCAGGAGAAGATATCTTTGAAACTCCATAACAATTCACAGTCAAGTTTCTGTGAAAGATTAAACCATTCAATTCATATACCAAGTGATACAATTGTTCCTGATTTTCTTCTTTTCTGGGTCAACATAATATCTGGTAAAATGAAAATATACACAGAAAAGATAGTTTTTTAAATAATATTTAGCTTTATTATTCCCTAGGCAATAATAAAGCTAAATATTATTTTTAAAATCTATCTTTTCTATGAGCATTTTTATGCTATCAGATATTATATATCAAGTCATAATGGGTGAATGCATAATAAATTTTGATTTGCTAAAATGCATAATCTAGACTATCAAATTGTCAAAGCTGTCATTTAAAATCAGGTTACTCTTCAAATTGTTCAATAAGCAATCAATTCATTTTCTGTAAGTCATCATGCATACTCTATTGATTTCTGATCTTAAAAAAGAAAAATTTGCAGTGTTCACTGTAATACAACTAACAATAAAACATATTTTAATCATTTACTAATCTATATCCCAATTACTGAAAAATTAATTTGTAAACCATGTAATGCCTTTTGTAAGTTTCCATTCAAGAAACATTTTACAAATCTTAAGAAAAAAAACCCTAGCAGAGTACAACTTCTAATCATGTAAAGAAAATGATCTTTAAAATAATAATAAATTATTAGTAATGTTTCAATATATGGATGAATATTACATTGATACTTATAAAACTTTTAACACATTTCTTACCTTTTTGTGACTTTAGTCAAATAGTGATTTTAAATATCTGTGTATCCTCTTCATTAATAAAAAATCCTTATTTTATTAAAAATTAGCCAAAATGTTTGCATCATTTTCCCACAAGTAATTAAATCTCATCCACAATGGAGTAGAAACTTTTATCAAGATATTTTTTTATGGAGAAACTGAAAAATATTTTACCACAATCTATAGGCCAATTGTCATAGTTAATTATTTCTTCTACTATACTTTTAAAACTTCATTCTCGATTCATGCCATTAGTGACTATATCTACTTATCAAGCCTTTGTACTTCAATGCACTCAGATGAGAAAAATTATGAATATCCCTTTAATCACTTAATTCAATGCCTGTTGAAAAGTTTTCCATTTATTCCCACTCACCCTAGTCCAAATGGATTTACAAAATGTTTAAATCTGATTATTGTAAACAATTTTAATTATTTTCTCAAATCAAAACATAACTGTTTTTTTTTCCTATGCAAACATGTCCAAGTACATAAATACAATCAAGTCTGAAAACATTATTAAGATAATTTTTTGATAGGTAGATTAACATTGATGTAAGAAAAGGTGGACACTATTTGCAAGTTCACTTAAGTGATTCTTTGGGATCTAGATTCCAAATTATATTAGTAATATTTCTGGACTTGATTGTTCTTTGAATCGATTTATATTATCAGCATTACATATTTAAGAAACTGTAAAACTATTCATTCACAAGCTTGTTAAAATTGTTACAATGTACTGAATATACGAAAATGATAAATTATGCCACAAAGATAATGCAATATATGTATGTTAATTTTTCTGCTCATAAATAGGTGAAGTGATTAAGTCTATGATAATTAAGCAACTAACATTTACCCATAACAGATAATAACTTGTCCATTGATTGCATATATCTAAACATAATTAGAGTTACATCATAAATATCTTATTCTTTTTATATTCCTTATAATGAATAAATCTATTTAAAAATTTTACTTATCTTTTTGTTTTCTTGCAATATTTTTTTCATTTACTAATCTGATGAGTTTTATAGAATTATAATTCTGAAGAAGTCTTTTAGACAGTCAAAACTGTCAGATATTTTGGTAGTAAAACATTGTGAAAAATCAAAGTAGTTTAAAGATTTACGTCAAAAACTTTAATAATATTTTACATTATTTAGATACAAGATATTTTTATATATTTATCCACATTTATATATAAATATATATGTACTAAAAAAGTTATTTTAATAATTAAAAAAAAATGATAACATTTATTAAATAAATTAAATAGAATGAAACTTATTTTTATTTTATTTTTTAAAATATATTTATCCAAACATTTATTTACCTATTTAAACTTTTCAAATACAAACAACTTGTTAGTAATAGCACACAATTAGTAATTATACAACGTTCCGAGTAGTATTATTCTTTGTAGAGAATCAGAAGGCTTAAATTTTAATTTCTTAATTATATAAAACTTCATTATATCATTGACAAAAAAAAAAATCAAACATTTATTGCTAATAAAAATAAATGCATTTTCTATCAGGAGGTTATTCATAAGTTTTCCAAAACTAATAGGGAGCTACAACAAAAGTTAGAAACAACTCAAATTTACATGTTACATCTTTAAATGTATTATTATAGATATAGAAGAAAATGGTAAGAACTTCCAAAATGCATCTTGACTGACGAATAAAAAGATTGTTAAAGTATGGATTAAGAAATCATATATTAATAAGTATTAATATATTTAATTTTTAATATAAAAGTATTCATCAGGGTTAAATAAATATTATAAAGTTTAGCCTTAAAAATAATTATTAGTTATTAATAATAAAGTTAAAACAGAGGCAAAACTCTCCATATAATAGTGCCACCTAGTACAAGACAGAGTAATTAATGAATGCAAGAAGGTTTATAAAATCTCTTATCCAGCATCTATTTATCCAATATTCCCAGACTAGTTTCTAACTTATGGCTTCCATCAGTGAGAGCTTTAAATTTGAGAGCACTGCACCTAGATCTTAGCAAAGGAAATGGTGATCATATGATGTTTAGCAGTTTAAAAATAATAAAGTTGTAAGCATTATAATTAATAATAAGTGCATGGTACACTGAATTGATTTAAAGTTACAATCACATGATGGATATAATGTAGATATTGAAACAACAAGTGGAACAAAAAGAAATAAAAATGTTGAAAATACTGATATAATTCACATTATTAAATTTCTATCATCAAGCAATTTGTATTGTTATCATACATCATATTTATTTCTTATTAATAATAATAACAATCTATAAAAATGTATAAACACTTAAATTATAAAATTAATTATACTGACTACAATAGCATAATAAACTAAATGAAGAAAAAGCATCTATAACAAAGACGAGCCGTTATACTTCTTCTAAGAATACTAAATAAAATTTTGATAATATCAAGGACATATACCAACATGTTATTAAAATAACATTTTGATAATATCAAGGATATATACCTAACATGTAATTAAAATAAAATACTGCCAAATTGTTATTTATTTTCTATTCTTAAAACAATATACTGCAAAACAATTTTTTATATTAAAAAATTGTAAATATATATGTATGTGTGGCTTTTTTTCAAACATTTTCAAAAGGAAAAGATATTTGCATGTGATTTTTCAATTAGAGATGTCCATAAAATATAAACAACGAATTATTTGGATTCATATACAATCTGCACTTACATCCTCTTGAAAAATATATTTATTACTTTCTTTCACTATTCTAAAATTGGCCAAAAATATGGTTAATTCTATAAAAATTGTAGAATGAATATCTGTTACTTTAGAATTTATTCAGATCTTGTTTTCTAAAGATATAAAATTGTATATATCTGTTAAATCTTCATTTTTTCTCTTTTTTTTTTTATTTTAAAAATATATTATTTAAAGACATTTTGTGATTTTTTTTTCTAATATTTGTTTTTTCCAGCTAGCAGTTAATTTATTCTACACACATCTTTTTTTTTAATATCTATTTAATCTTTTTAAATAATCACCATTTTTTTCTTAATAATCTTCATTTGTGTTGGTTAATTTCCAGCAGAATATATGTGACATTGAAGCTTATATCATGCTTTAATGGTAGAACCTTCACTGGTGAGACCAGCATTATTTGAAGAGGAGAGGAAAATAATATCACATGAAAAAATATTTAAAAATTAAAATTAGATAAAGGACATAATTATAATTATAATTAAAATGACATCATTACAGACTTTCAGACATGTATTAATATTATGTTAAATTGATATGTCAATAAATCAATGTCAGATAAGATTCAACGCTAAATAGAATAAAAATAATATTGCAATAATAAATTCCAATTAAAATACTAATAAAAACAAAATGCACCTTTTTTAAAAATTCACTTCTAAAAATAGAAAAAAGGTTGCAAAATAAAATTCTAAATAAAGATACGTCATTTTTTAAATCAGTTTTTATACAGAAAATTCATTCCTACACGATAAAAAATATGTAAATAAAATTTAAAAATGCATTTCTACTGTAAAATGTTTAATGAGATAAATGTTTTATACTACTCATATAATTTGAATAAATAAATGTTTCATTGAGGATTTATCCGTCAGCAAATATTAATGTTTATAAAGAGAATGCTCCGTTAAGATTAATGGTAGATTTTGAGGTTTGTTATTATCAGAAAGCATCACAATTGTTTGCAAAGTGGTTACAGGAGTTAATAGGATTCGGCAAATTTGCAATTAAATCTACGTTTTAAATTTGTTCAGATATTGAAATCTGCCAAAGTGGTTAGCAATTTTTATATGGCTTCATTGGATGTATGTGAGTTATATGGATGTGTGGAGCATAATAAATTGATAAATATAATTAAAAAACTTTTTAAAAAAAAAATAGAATTAAACTTTATTGTCTTACATGGTAAACTTTGATTTACATAGTATAATATGGAGATCTAAAATGATACTCTGTATTTTTGTCCATAGCATTTCTAAGAATTGATCAAGCTGTGAATGTTCAAAGCATCAGTCAGTGAGGTGATCAACCATTAAAAGCAAACCTAGGTTATAATTGGGAATTATTTTTAAAGTCTAGAGTTCAAATATGAATAGCGTTTTAGGAGTACAATATTGAAAAATACAATTTGCAGTAGATAAGTTGAGGAATAAAAAATATTTGAGACAATATAAAATATAGGATAAGTCAATCTATTGTTCAGTTCTCCAAAATGGCTTTGAATATCCCTAGAAGAAAGCAATACAATATACTTTGAAAGAATTATATAGAACAAGGGGGGAAACTGGGCTTTAAAATGTCTCTGCTAAAAAAACAATCCAATTTTCCATGAAAAACCATATGAACAGCAAATGACCAACCCTATCAATACCCACATTGGAAATAATAAAAATAATTAAGGTGAATTACTTGCAATTAAAACCATTAGACCAAACTGCAGCTTACTTTGCAATAATACCTGGATAAAATCATTTATAAAAATAATGCTAAAAATGACGTTATTTTTCCTTTCCTATGAATGAGAAGTTCAATGACAAAAACAATGCCCACAGCACCCTCATCCCAGCTCTTATACTCAATAGAATTAGGAGTTAGGCTTTTGGGGCCCCTCCTGACAACCAGACCCTCTCATCCACTCAGCAAAACAGTGAAACGAAAAGGCAAAATCTCTGTAAATTTCAATAGCTACCATATAATTTGCAAAGTATTTTTACAAAGGTTGAAGTTATTCTTACTTGTGATAACTGTTGACTTAACTTGTATATGAAAAGTGAGCCTAAAAACTCCTCTTTTAAATAGAAATAGTTTTAGAGAAAAATAATTCTTTAAACTATGAATGTAGACATTTGTAAAGCATCACTTATTATAGAAGTCTTGGAATGAATTAATGATGATATTACTGCAAGGTATGGAAAGGATTATTATCAAATGAAGAATGGTTGGCAGATGGGATTGGCAATAAGTGATATAGTATGTAGTTTGTATGTTTCAGAAATGAAAAATTATACTATAGAGCCATTTATAAGGAGTAATTATGATTTAATGTATAGAAGATATTTTTGTGTACAGATCAAAGAATAAGATAGAGAATATGTTCAAAAAATTAAACATGAATTCTGAATTGTCATGGACTATGGAGTTTGAGTATGATGGAGTTTTAAAATATTTAGATGTGAATATGTATGTATATATTCTGTAATGCTTTTGGGTATAAAATGATTGTTAAATCGCTAAATGTAAAGAGTTTTATACACCCATCATTGAATATTTCTTTAAATTATAAAATGGCTGGATTAAAATGTTTTTTGTATTGCAATTTGTATCTTTGTAAATTTAAGACAGATAAAAAAAGGAATATTGAGAGATATATTGATGACTTAATAAGCATGGGATAAAGAAAACTATGTTACACAGGCAACTGAGGTTGTTTTATAATAAAGTGAAGTTTAAACATAAAGTGAATGTAAAAAATAAAACAGACAAAAAGTGGATTTCTTTGGTTTATGTGCCATCTATAAGTATGAAGTTAAAAAATATAGTTGGTAAAGATTATAATATAGGGTTTTGATCACCTTTATGTTTAAATTGACTGATAAATAATTCAAAAGATACTGTAATAACAATTTTTATTTCACCTTCACTTTGTAATTAATAATACGCTGTTGCGTTGCGGTAAAACTTTTTTATGTAATAATTTGTAGGCTTTTTTTATATATTCTAATTTGCAGAGTTAGCATTTTCAGAGCCCTTGTTGCTCCATATTCATAGTCTTTTCAGATTGTTAGTTATATGCAAATGTATGCAAATTGCCTCCTATACCATCCAAATTTATAAAAAAAAAAAAAATATAAAAAAAAGGGAGAAAAGAAATTAAAAAATTAGATTTAAAAAAAAAACCAAAAAAATTATAAAAAAAAAATTTTTCCCCCCAACCCAACAGCGTATTATTAATCAAAAGATACTTTGGAAGAAATAATTAGGTATGAAGTGGTTTATTCAATTGCCTACAGACAAATGTGTTGCAATGCTATTTATTAGGGTGAAATGAAAGCTAATGTATTAATGCAATTGCAACAGCATGTTTATCAATATAAAAAAATTTAAAATTGATTCATAAGTTAGTTCTGCTTTTTTAAACCATGAAAGTATTTGTGGGCATGAGTTTGATCCTCAAAATATCAGTACTATTTGTAATGAATCAAACAATAGAAAAAGAAAGTTGAAAAAAGCTTGGCTTATTGCTAAATCTAATAACATTGTCAATCAGTAATCACACTAGTGTTTTACTGAGCATGTGCTGGAATATTAACCGCTCAGTTCCAATATGGCACCATGATTCTGGTACATGGTGCTGATAACACTTGGCAGAATAGTATTAATGGTTAATACATTTTGAATTTTTTCTACTCTGGATGTCACATTTTATACATGTACAATAATTAACATTACATATTTAGCTTACTGTTATTTACTCAAAAGCATGTTAAAATGAGAAGAAATGAACTTTAGCTTATAATCTTTATTTATTAACTGTTTTAAAAGAGACTGTATTTGTATCTGGTATGAACTTGAATGTCATCTTTACTAACATTACTTATTAAATTGATTATCTCTATAAGATCAGAGATTGCAATTGGAAATAGTCATTTGACACTTACTTGGTATTCTAATAAATTGATATAGTTCAATGATATTGTCAGTGTTAGGAAAAAATAATTATTTCCGGTCCTTACATCCATATATAGTTGGAAATGCTGTATTTATTAATAATATATAAAGTGATAACTAGTGATAATTTTATGCTCTCTACAAATAATAAATAGTACCTTAGTAATCATAAACATATGATGAAAGACATGTGAAAAACTTGTATGATCCCCAAGATGCACATTAACTGCTGAACTAGGCACTCATCAGATGGCCCAGATCACATTTTTAACACATATCTTTATCATTATTCAATATATATTGACAGGGAATTACTGAACAATGATAAAAGTATGTGTTGCACCTTAAGAAATCATACATCTTTTTCACATGTATTTGGTCATATGTATATGATTCCACCCCTACACAAGTTGTTAAAAGTGAACAGAAATCAGTCCCTATCTTGTGTGAATGTGGTGTAGTGAAAATTATTTTTCAAAAATATTATTCATTAAATGAACAATCTCTAGTCTAATGAATGACTAATAAAAATTATTAATACATATACATTTCATTTCATAACAGGAAACTCATTCAGATATTCTGTGGACTAAACATCAGATCTCAATCAATACAAAGATATTGTGATATTCATTAGTTAACTGAATGATTCAAATTCAAATATCTTTGAAACATTCTATATATTGAATCAGGGAAATTAATCCTGTGTTGCAGTTTTATTTATATAGCATTTTAAAGAATTTTATATGTAATACTAAAACACACACACACACAGAAATATGTAATAAAAAAATCAAAATATAAAGAAATGTTTAAAGAGATAAGTTTGTAATTGTCATACACATCAAATGCAATGAAAAAGTTCTTACTTTCGGTTATCTAACTTTTATATTTATTTTGTCCTGCAACAGTAAACTCATTTAGATATCTCTGAAGCCAATCAATATACAGATATGGTAATGTGAAGTATTTAAATTAATAAAGTAATGTTTAATTAAAGTTGAAAAATATTTATTTGTGTACATTTTTAATATTACATGTATATAATTATGAGTGGTAAAAATAAATTATCTTTTATTTACAACTAATAAATTTTGGGGAAAATGTTTTGTTTATCAAGTCTCCCTACCTCTTCCTGATAGTTCTAAGAAGTGGTTATTTTTTAATTTAAGAATTTATTTCATCTCTAAATAAAATAGATTACTTTTTATAATAATAAAGAATGTTTTGATATATGGCTATGCTCTTCTTAGAAACAAATGTTTTTAACCAATAAAAAAATTTTTTAAATAAATAATAATAATTATACATTATTATTAATAGCAGTAAGAATAGTGATAATTTATTTGGGAAAATTTTCAAATGCACTTTGTTATACATATTGTGATTGGATTATTTTTTAAATAGACTCATAATGATATTTTGTAAGCTAATATATGATACGTTGGCATAAATTTATTTAGTTGAGCTAATATAGTGGAGATATAAAAAATAACATTTCACAAACTCAATTTCTTTGGCCACAGTATTACACTATATAAATAAAATAATGAAATTTATTATCACTTAAAAATTTTTTTCAGCAAATTATTTACAAAATTCTATAAGTCTACGAATATTCTGCATCAACAAAAGACATACAATATGTATAAATCAGATTGTGCTATATCTAATTACATTACTTCAATTCTATGCTATCTAAACAAAAATGTAAACAAACAAAAATTTTAAATAAACAAATAATAAAAGTATTCATTTGCAAATATTATAATCTTCCCTATTTTTTGTCTTCTCTCATGATTGCTGTTATAATGTTTAAAAAAAGAAAAAAAATGTAAAATAAATTTTGCAATAAACCAATAGCCATTTTCCTATCTCAAAGCACTGTACATAATTATATATATTAATAAAAAAATCACTTTATGTTGAAAGCACATATGTTTTATCCTTTCTGAATTTTATGTACATCATTTTGTGCAATATCATATTTCTAAGCTTAATGCTAAATGTTTTCCAAAATTTGAGAACATACTAAAAGTTGATACTGATTTAAACCTAAAGATTCTAATTTCTTCATAACAAGACCACTCATATTTTATAAGAGAAAAAAGTTATTGAAAAGAAAAAGAATATTGCTGAGAGTGTATTTAATAGTGGATGAAAGTCTCATTTCTCTACTTACTTTTATTTTAAAAATAATAATAGGGTAGTTACATATTTTCCTAATTTTCAATATTTTAATGAATGCATAAAAGAATACACAATCTATAATATATATAAATTTACCACATCAATTTATTATTAATAACTACATTATTAATATTTTTAAATGCTTTTATTTAAGTTCAAAAATCTGTTTGTTTGTTGGCATATTTGTTTGTAAACTTCTGAATCACTTTTAAATTACAATGGAATTTTAAAAGTGAGGTTTAATAGATTGAAATTAAATATAATTGCTTCAAATTTGGTATATAAGTCAGAAATACCAGGCAAATCTATATAGGGCACTACTTTTTTAGTATGTCACCTAATTTCTTAGATATAAAATAAAGGGGGAAAATATTGAATATTTTAATATCAAAGTTAAAAACTGTTTGTTTTAAGTAAGACTTATGAGAGGGCTGTATAGAGATTATTTTTATTTTCAATTTAAAATTATAATAACATTTTAAAACAGATTTAATAGATTTAAGTTCAGTATAATTTATTGAAATTTTGTACATTTTTAAAAATCTCTTCACAAGTGATAGGACATAATATTTTAGATAGGTGACTTAGTGCCTTAAATATGGAAGAATGGGAGGAGTTTGAATATTTTGATCTTAGAACTTCAATGTTTTAAGTAATTCTCATGATTTTCTTGGTTTCAATTGTAAGCTTCATTTAAGTAATAAGAAAGTTGATTTACAATATAGTTTAAGATTTTTTTTAAAAAAAATTTCAAATAAAAAAAAAAGTCAAATACTTTTCAACAGAAAAATAATTTACTTACTGATTTATTATACATATATAATTATGTACACATACTAAATAAAATAAACACATAAAGAGTATACATATTAACTTCTAGAAGAAATATATATTAATACATATATATGATAACAGTTAGACTTAGCATAGTTCAACATTTTACATTTTCTCTATTTATTTATATAAATTATATGAGCATGACCTGTATTTAAGTATCAGGAAATTAACTAATGTATTTATAATTAAAACAATATTTTATTCAATATAATAATGTAACCTTTGCGTAGCTCCATTTATAATGCCAAGCTAACCTGCAGAGAACATAAATTACTTCTGATGAATGACAGTAGAGCATGTAATATTATATAAACATGTAACAAATGATGTAAGAATAATTTATTTACAAGTCTACTTATTAATTGATATACAATTTATTTTCTTTAATAAAATTAACAAATCATATAACAATTTATTTACAATGTATAATCATTAATTGATATGCAATCTATTTCTTTAACAAAATCCTTTAATCTCTATATATTATAGTATCAATATGTTTATGAAAAATGTAACACATTTGCCATTTCTTGAATCCTGTCTCAAATAATATGCAATGTATGAATTCATAAATATAAACATTTCTTTGACTCTTATGTCTCCTAATTCTTACACATACATATGTTCTATATGAGATAGATATCAACACTATCTTTATCAAAGCAGGCAAAACTCTCCATCAGTAGTGCCACTCAGTGCAATCCAGAGTAATCAATGGATTCCAGAAGGCTTGTGCATAAAATCCCTATCTAGTATCTACTCACCTAATATCCCCAGATTAGTTTCTGGCTGTGGTCTTTTATGCACAAGCCTTTTGGCATCCATTGATTACTCTGGCTTGCACTGAGTGGCACTACTGATGGTGAGTTTTGCCTGTTTTAATAACAGTTATGAGCAACATAAGAATTGGTGATCATGTGATATTCAGTAGTTATCTTAATTACAATAGTCATAAAAATGGTCTTATTTAGATCCTATTTCTAAACATAACCTCTTATATAATAAAAATAATTATGAAGGGATAGCCTTTTTGTCCTAAACCTAATTTAATACAACTGCAACTTATACAGAGAATACTCATTCTGAGATAATTTCCTAACTCATTAAAATGATAGGAATGTGTTCACCCATATAGGTGTAAACATATGTATACTATTAAACATTAAGCAAAGAACTGCCTATACATAAATCCATCTACATAAAATCCAATTTTTAGTAATCAAATATAAGTTTAACTATGAATAAATGCGATGAATGGAAACAATGACATCATTAACTATGATTAGTTGTGACTTAGACAATTTATGTGTACATTGCACTTGCATGATTATCATTATTTTTTTTGCCCTTTCCTCTTATTAATAACTTATATAAAATTCATAAGCGTAGTGTATGTATATGGTGTATAATTTTTTTTTTTTAAAAAAAAAACTTTAACAAGTAAAGAGAAGTTATTACAAATTTATTTTTCTTTTAAATTAATACATTCTTTAAAATAATATCTAAATAACAAGTGTTATTACAAATTCATATTAGTTAAAATAAAGTATTCAACTCATCAAAACAAAATAATTATCATTTACTTTCTTTCTGAAAAATATTATAAGTCCATTTACAGTGATGATATAGACTTGTAATTTGTAGCTGCCTTTTAAATAAACCTATTCCTTCATTTCAGCCAGAGTTATATAAAATATGATTCAAAATTGTTCCAGATTAGATCTAACTAATTGTTAGTAGGGTTCTATTTTATTTCCAAAACATAAGTGGATGTCCTGTAGGATTTGAATGAAGGAATATCCCAGTCTGACTAAGAGAAAAAATAAAACAGATTCTTTTATCAAAACTTAATTTCTTTTTTGAACCTCATTTTAGTTCTTTTTTTTAAAAAGAAAAAAACAAATTTGCATATTATTTTGCTTAGAAGTAAAAAAAATTGTTTTTTATTGAAATGAATAATAGATTGTTCATTTCAAATTTTTGAACTTGAAAACAAAAAAAAAACAACAAAGAAAATGAATGCATTTATTAAAAGTTATTTTTATATGTCCATTGGCCATTTTATAAGTTGTTTACCCAGCCATTGTTTGATAAAATAAGATTGTTCAGGTGTAGTTTGATAAAATCTATCTGGGCCTTTTTTTTTCATGGCTACTGTGGTGAAGAAACAATTGGTGTAGGCGAAAATTGTGTTTTATTTCTTTCCAACTGTTAGTAAAGTTGACAACCAGTAAAATTCTTGTTGAGCATAATTATGTAGAAATACAATATATTCATATAACACACAGACTTAATGTTTACTTGCGCTGTTGGATTTCTTTATCCAATATATTAATCAGTATCAGAGGGAAGTTTTTATTTAGTTTTTGTGATAACAGTAGTTCCACTTTATTTTGGAGATAATGTAACCTTTGCTCTATTTTTATTTGTATGTTTATCCAGCTGTGAGATTATGGGTGGTACTTGATATAGTACATCACATTCTTTTGATCTATCTTCCTTTTGTTGTGAGCCTTCAGGCTTACCTTTATGTATTTGGGTATTTAGTTTTAACAGTTCTTGTTTGCTTTTAATTTTTTCCAGTATCATCTATTTTTTTTTAGTTCAAGAGATTCACCCTTTTGCTATTTGTTCTTTTATTTGGATCTGTTTATATTCTATTTCAAGTTCTGATTCAATCAAAAGTTTATAACACATTTTTGGTTTATTCTCTGATCTATAAAAGCAATTGAGCCTGTTTATTGTTCATGATATGATTTATTGTTTCTTTTTGAATTTGTATTTGCTCATTTTTTGCTCATATTCTATTTGGTTTAAATTATCTATTTTTTGCTCTGATTTGGATGGTTTCCAAAAATTATCTATCACTTGAGCCATATATTTATAATGCTCTTTCAGCTGTTTTTGATTAGCTTTATAATTATCTTTCAATATTTGATTTATTTGCTCCATTCACTTTGGATTATTTTTATGATTATTTTCCATTCTATCAGTTTATATAATGTATTAATCGTCTACATCATGTCCAATTGTGATGATGTTGCAGTATTATCATGCATTTTTATTATTTTATTAATGTCTTTATGCTTTATTTGATTGTGTGAATCACTATCTGGATGGACATTGTCCATATCTGAAGTTTCTAAGCTATCTCCTTTATAGCAAGTTTCAGAAGTATTTGTTTCTGTTATTTCCTGCTGCTTTCCATTCTTTTTATTTTCTTTTTCCATTTTGATAATTCTCAAAACTTTTAAATGCAATAAACTTATTATGTGCTAGATGATTATAACTGGATTTATCAACAAAATGCTAGATCATCCCCTGGAACTCTCTGTAGCAATGTGTATACTTATATGTTTTTTTCATGGCACATCTTGCTTTGTTCTTTTTTATTAGTTTTTTTTATTTTGGTTTACAATATAATTAAAATATAGAGAAAAATATAGTCTGGTCAATCATATCATTCATCTAACTCAGGTAAATAGGAGTTTATAACAAATAAAAATTGAATCCCTCACCTTGGACAAGCCAAAAATTTACAAACACATTCAAGTAACTCCCAGTGAATGATGGTATATCATGGAATCTTACATAAACAAAATAAAAAATGATGTAAGAATAATTTATTTACAAGTATACTTATTAATTGATGTTCAATTTGTTTTCTTTAATAAAATTAACAAATTATAAAACAATAATTTGCAATTCATTTCTTTAAGAAAATTTTAATCTTTATATATCGTAGTTATCAATATATTTATAGATAATATAACACATTCACTGTACCTTTAATCCTATCTTCAATAAACTTAAATATAATTCCATGCATGTGTAAATCCAAAAATATAAATATTTCTTCGATTCATATATTTCCCAGCACTTACACATACATATGTTCTATATGGATAGACATCAAAGCTTTCTTTATTACAATAATCATAAGGAATGATCTATTTTAGATCCTATTCCTAACCATAACTGCTTATATAATAATAACTATAAAGGAGAAGGCCATTTTGGTCCTAACCCTAACTGAATAGACCTTTTATACAATATTTATAAGAAAAATGGCCTTTTGGCTCTAAACCTAATTTAATATAATTACCATTTATACAGAGATAATTCATTCTGAGATTGATCCCTAACTCATTAAACTAATAGGAATGTATTCTACCATGTGGATGCAAACATATAAAAACTATTAAATATTGAACAAACAACTGTGCACACATAAATCCATCTACATAAAATCCAATTTTCAGTAATCAAATAAAAGTTTGAGTATGAATGAATGAGACTAATAGAAGTAATTACATCATTAACTATGGTTATTTGTTATTTAGACAATTTATATGTGTACATTGCCCTTACATAATTAGCATCATTTTTTTGCCTTTTCCTCTTATTAATAACTTATATAAAATTCATACATAAGCTTCGCATTCATATATGATATATATATTGTGAATGTTCAGATTGATGATCCAGGTATATATAAAAAAAAATAATAATAAATAAATAAAGAAGTTTGTTGATCTTATTTGATTTTTCCTTTACTTAATAGATAGATAATGTAAGATCTTGGAAATGTAAATTTAAATTTGATCACCATGGCAACCTTAAAGCTTTTAAATAGAATTATATACTGTTGATTCTAGCTTTAAAATAAAAATAACTTCACTATAATCAAACTTAAGAAAAACATATAAATAAATAAATTTATTTAAAAAAAAAAAACAAACAATTCAGTACAATATAAGTTTACCTAAATAGGATCGATATTATTTTACATATTTCATATATGAATGCAGTCACCATAGTAACATTATTACATACAGTTCAATGTTTTTATGTTGTGTATATTTGTTTATAAATTAATTTAAAAAAATATTATTATTAAAAAATATAGATATGTGTAAATTATTGATGTTTATCAATAATTTAAAAGGTTGTTATATCAATTTTGTATTTTGGTTTGTAAATAATAAAAAAATTGTAATCGAATTTGGATTTAATTTTCATGTATCTTTTTCTCCAAACTTACCTTACAAACCGCGCGAAAACCACTATAAAAAAAATTGATAAAATTGAGTTTTTTTTTGAGTAATATTGGATGGTCGTCAAGATACGAGAAACGTCAGAAAGAGAACCTATAAAAAAGACGCGACAGAATATAACAGGAACTTTTTCATCATTTTGCTATAGTCAAGGACAGACCTATTTTCTGTATCCTAACAAATAAAGTTTTTCAATATTTTTTTTTTTGCATGTAAAACCATAAAACATGGAAAAATAGTTGAATTATCTGCCCGTTCAATCATTTAGAGGGCAGTTGCGAAAAGTTTCCAGGGAAACGGCAACAAAGTGTAAAAAAAAAAAGAAACCTATGAAGTAAAAAAAAAAAATGCTTTATAAAAAAAAAAAAAAAGTCGGCTATTTTTAATTAAAAAAAAAAAGGATTTGCGTAAACATCGTCTCACGAGTAAAGGAACAGGGACCAACTGGATCAATTCACATCATAAAAGGGATAATCAAAGTGCACTCACCTCTTCGGACAGAAAAAGAAAACTTTTAGTGAAGTATCATAAAGTTTGCGATTATTATTTCTGACAAAGAAACTTCTCTTTACACCATAAGAACTGAAGTCAATCAATGGGCCAATAAATAGTGAACGAACAGACTCATATATATGGTATGATTTTTTTTTATATAAAATGTGCGTGTATTAATTTTTTTTTATATGTAATAAAAGGGGATGATTTTTTTTAATTATCTCTAAAAGTAATATAATTTATTAAATGAAAATGATCGGAAAGACTCAAATATATTTATTATTTCATATTCATTTATCCGTTATTATTTTGATAAACAAATAGATTTTGAAACCCTCCTATTTCACATCTTTGGCATCGGTTATATGTAAATTTTTTTTGCAAAATATCCAAAAGCCTTTCCCTTCATTTACTCATTCATTTTTTTTTTTTTTGTTATCGTTGTCGCAACACATTTGGAGATACACATAGCAATTTATTATTTTTATTTAGTCAACCAATCTAAAATATAAAGTCATTTCCGATGTATTTTATCATTAATCTTGTTAATTTTCTTTTATATAATCCAATAAATTGAGTTAATTTAGATATCAAGACTAGTTTAATTATTTTGTTTTATTTGAATTGCATAAGACAACGTAGCTATTTAAGTAACAAAATTCAAACTCAGTTTGGTAAGTGAATTAGAATATAAGATAAGGTATGTTTTGCTTATTAGTATTTTATTTTGTTTCCCTATGAATTTTATATTTACATTTGCATTCGAATATTAAATATATATATATTCTCATTTATCTTAGTTAATATTACAAAGTCAATCATTTCATGTTTGTCTGATTCCGTCATAAAAATCTAAATAGATCGTACTTTATCGTTTGGTTCAGAATAATTCGTCTTGGATATTTTCTTAAACTCCTATAAAATGAAGAGAATAAACTTCATTGACCGATTTAATTGAATATTGTTTTGATTTGTATAAATATCAATTATAATCATATGTTTTAATTGTTGCCGGTCAATTTTTATTCAATTGTTTAAAATTTCAAACAGATTGTATTAATACTCACAGGTGAATAAACATCCAATAGAAGCTCGATATGTCTTTTATGTAATGTGGTTGGACATTGTAGAGTTAGAGATGAGCTAATAGAGTGTTGATATTAAACTCCAGTGAAATATTCTATTTTAAAACATAAACGAAGCACTAATTAAGCAGCACTTTATTGGAAGATATTTATAAATTATTTATAAATTATTTTGTAGCTTCTTAGTAAACCATAGACGTATATTAATTTGTTTAAATATTTAAGTGAGTGCATAAATTTTCAAAGTGTTTATAAAATTATAATAAAACCAGTTGATGCCAACAGAAAATGATTAATTAAAGATTGGAGTAGAAAGAATTGTATATCGCTTATTGACACGAGTGTTTATCTTTCTATTTAGAGTTTGTTAAAATAGATATATATATATTTGGGTTCAATTATTATTTTGTTTTGATATTTAAATAATGTCTATATGTAAGAAAATGTTTTGTAAAGTACTATTACAGGTACTTAGAAGCTTATCCATTAAGTTAAAAAGGCAGCATCTTTAAATAATAAAGTAGATTTAAATTACTATAACAGTAACAGGCTAATAATATATATATATATATTGGAATCTGTTTTAGTTATTAATTGGATTTGATTTTGATTAGATTGCCAATCAAGTAGTTAGCCTAATCCTATATTATTGTTTAAGGCAATAGTAGTTGGTTTCACTGCTCTTTGCAATTTATGTTGTAATTGTGATGGATTTGTTGATGTCTGGAGCAGATAGTCTCATTATTCCTTCATTTCACATATAACTTAAGCAAATTAAACTTTAAGAGAGATTATTTGTGCTTTGTGATGGTTTATTACATAATGGCGACCCGATTGAGCTAGACCAGATTAATTTAAATTAGATTGTTAGATTTTTTATCAGATCAGATTGATCATCCTAACCATCACCTACATCCATCAATTCAATCAGTTACAAATTGGCACCAACATTTTGGGCCTTCTTTCTTCAATTTAAATGGAATACAGCATTCAACAATTCCGACGGTTACAAAATGGCGCGCCAACTCGGGCCGAAATAACCAATTAAAGACCCAAGTTTGAATCTCATATAGATGCTAAGACATGGTATTATTTTTATATGCATTGGTGGAGTTATATAGCTGATTATATTATATCATAGGTTTAAATAAGATATTAGAATATTTGTTGTTGTCGTTCTTTGGGAATTTTTATTCGCAGCTGTAGGATTGAATGGGTAGATATGTTTTATGTAAGAATAAATAAAAGTAAAGTATTTCACAATTTATTTAAAATAGAGATATTATATTTGACATAAATAGAAAATAAAAATGGAAAGCAATAAGAAAGAAAAATTATCAAAACCTGAAGGAGATTTGTATCCAATTCTGAAAGAATTAATGGAAAAGATGGGTGATATGAAGAGTGATATAAATAATAAATTTGAAGATATAAATGCCAAATTTAGTAAAATGAGCAGAGAAAATAATAAGTTAAGAGAAGATATAAGTAGTGATATAAATAATAAATTTAGTGACATGAGTAGAGATAATCAAATGTTAAGAGAAGACATGAATAATAAACTGGGTGATATGATTAAAGAAAATAAAGAACTTAGAGAGGAGGTAAATATTAAAATTGGCTTATGCAAAATCGAGTTAAATGCTACCAATGCCAAGTTTGAGGAATTTAAATATGACTTAGATGCTCAGTTAAAAAAATCTGATAGTAAATGTGATAGCAGATTTAATGAGTTAAGGGACCAGTTAAATAAATCACAAGAAAGATTAGAAAATAGATTTGAAAATTTGAGTGAGGAAGTTAAAAATTGTAAAGTTGGGCACAAAGAATTAGAGAAAAAGTACACAAAATTTGAGAAAGCTTACAAGGATGGTCAAGAGGCTTCAAAAGTAGAAGTAAACAATCTTAAGCTAGAGGTTAAAGATCTTCAAAGCCAGATGAAAGTTGAATATAAAGAGGTATGCAAGAAACATAACAAGGCTGATAATGAAATAAAGAAATTACAGAAAGTGTGTAAAGAATCGCAGAATAGTCTACTAGGTGTCCAAGAAGAGTTAAGCAACATTGAGCAAGTGAAGGCAAGAGAGTTAGACGATTTAAAGGATAGACTAGATAGTCACCAGTTATCATTGCAACAGTTGGAAAATTATGCTAAAAATCAAGAGGAGGTTTATAATGAAATTAAAGATAATAGCAAGATACTGAAACAAGAAATAAATAGGCATTTGGAGGAACAGGAAATAAATCTCAATCATAGGATATCTATAATATTGGAAGATAAAATAGTAGGAATAAAGGATACTATGGTAAAAGGTAATGATAGTCTAATGGATAAACCATATCAATATTTGGCCACAGAAAATAAGTTAAATAGAAGTGATCGTGATATACCATCAATGTATGGGGATGAAAATAATAAATTAATACATAGTCCAGAAGAAATTAAGAAAGAAAGGATAGATGGAAACATAGCAAGGTTTATCCAACTCAAAGTCTTCAAGGGTGATTATGATGAAAACCCCATAGAGTATCTCAGTGCATTGGAAGAGCTATTCTCATTAAGTAGATTAAGTGAGATGGAAAAATTGTCGGTGGCTAGTAATCATTTGAGTGCATCTGCCAAACATTGGTGGAAGTCCTTGTTTAATAAGCCCGAAACATATGGGGATTTTAAATATGTATTGTTGAATAGTTTTTGGGGGGAAGACAAACAGGACAACATTAGGCACCAGATTAGCCAAGAGAAATATAGTGTTAGTAAGGGTAGCTTGACTCAATTTTTCCGGATGCAGACAGCAAAATTAAAAATGCTGACCGCATATCCATTGTCGGAAAACCAAATAATTTGTATTATTAGGAGAAACCTGCCACGCCATATTGAGCAAACTCTGATCACTGCCGATAGGCATACTGTTGAAGAGGTGTCCGATATACTTGGATCACTTGAGGCAAGTGAAGCACCTGCAGGAAGTGGTCATAAATACCACAGAAATAATCCTACTTACAATGTTTCTCCCATTAAATATTATAGAAATAGAAGGACCTTAGATAATAGAAATGATAGGTATTATAGAGGCACTAAATATGCCAAGTCTTTAGCACCAGTAAATACAAACAGGGCTAATCCCAAAGGTTATGATAGAGCAGAAAAGGGTGCATGTGTAGCAGGAAGTTATCCTGTCAGCATATCACAGAATACACCTGTGAAAATGCTAGGGGCTAGGCCTAAGACTAGTCCTTTAAATTAAAAATGGCCTCGTTGGAATGTTCCTCACTGCGGGAGCCTCATAGTATAGTGAATTTGGGGAGCCATGATATTTTTAGTTATTTGGAATCAATAAATTTTGAAACAGAAGATGATGATTATGATAGGGATTTGGAAAGTTATATCATTAATTATTGTCCAGAAATTATTATAGTTATTCAAGGTAACTCAGTAAGGGCTTTACTTGATTCAGGGAGTCAAATTTCCCTTATCTCTGAAAATTTTTATAATAAGCTTGCTGAAATCGATTCTGAAATCCCTATGTTGCCATTGAGACAGACACAGGTTATAATGGCAAATGGTCGAAAGGCAAAATTGTTTACTCAGCAAGTCTGGCTAAATGTGAGAATTAATTCATTTACAGTAGAACAAATCTTTTTGATTATGTCTGGACTTATTCATGAGGTCATAATAGGATCCGACTTCATGAATCGGTTTGGATGTATTATCGATTATGCAAATCAGGAAATAATTATAAAAGGGGAAAAGCATAGTTTTAAGAGGTCAGTACCCATCAAGAGTGTAAATATACTAACCATCCAAGATAATTCTACAAAGTCAGAATTATATGCAAAGGTCGATGAATCATCTGAGTTAGATGACAACTATAAGCAAAGGTTTTTTCAGATACTATGTAGATATAAGGATGTGTTTTCTAAAAAGCCTGATGTGATAAAGGGATATGTGCATCGGATACGCTTGAGGGACTATAGCCCCTTCCAATGTAAAAGCTATCCTATCCCTCACCAATATAAAGATGAAGTAAGAAAACAAATTGATCAAATGGTTGAGTGGAAAATTATTAAGAAAAGTCCCTCAGCCTATAACAGTCCATTAGTGGTTGTTCGTAAAAAGAACAGGTCCATACGTATTTGCTTAGATGCGAGGTTCTTGAATCAGTTAATGGTTCCAGAACGTGATGTTCCTCCTACTGTGCAGGAATTGCTCATTAAATTTAAGGACAAAAAGGTCTTTTCTACAGTTGACTTAACAGCTAGCTACTGGCAGGTATATTTGCATGATGAAGATCAGCAATACACTGCATTTAAATATGAGGGCTACTCATATGTGTTTAAAAGAATGCCTTTTGGGCTTATAAATAGTGGAGCTGGACTCCTCAGATGTTTAGACAAGGTATTGTCTGATGAAGTAAAGGGCATCATTACTATGTATGTAGATGATGTTGTGATTGCTTCTGAAAACATGTCAGAGCATTTTCATCATCTTAATATATTTCTGAGAGAGTGTGAAGAGAAACATATTAAAATAAATTTAAAAAAGAGTAGAATAGCTGTTAAGGAGATACAATTTTTGGGACATATTGTAGGATATGAGGGAATAAAACCGCATCCAGAGAAAATAAAGTCTATTCAAAATTTTCCCATTCCAGAGAATAGAAAGCAACTACGTTCTTTCCTTGGTGTCTGCAATTTTTATCATAGATTTTATGAAAATTTTGCATATGACACTGTTCATATATTAAATCTATTAAGGAAAGATGTGAAATGGAAATGGACTGAGAACCACTCTATAGAATTTAAAAAAATAAAATCAAATTTTCTAAATACTGTAATCTTATATTACCCTAATTTCCAAGAAATATTTTATGTACAAACTGACAGTAGTGGGTATGGTCTAGGAGTAGTTTTATTCCAGCTGGACCATGAAAAGAAGCCCCGTGTCTTATATTTCTTGAGTAGATTGCTGAAAGGTGCAGAATTACATTATACCACCACAGAAAAGGAAGCCTTGGCTGTTGTATGGGCTTTTCAAAAGCTTCGACAGTATCTGCTTGGATCTGAAATAGTTGTTATTACAGATCACAAGAGTTTAGAGTTTATAAATCGAAGCTATCTAAATAGTGAAAGGCTAGTTAGGTGGAGTCTCTTCCTTCAACAATTTAATTATAAGGTTCAGTATTGTAAAGGAAAAGACAATATAGTAGCAGATATTCTAAGTAGGAATTCTGTCAAGATAGACACCTGTCACTTAAATCTCGATCATGCTTTTATCACTGTAATCTCTCTGGTAGTTGATGAATCAGTGGAAAATGATTTAAAGAACTTAAAATTTTTACAATCTGGTGATCTAAAGTTGAGTGCTATTATTCAATATTTGGATGCGGGGATTGAATCAATAGCCATAAAAAGAATAATCAAGAGTAAAGTAAATTTTAGATATAAGATGAGTGAAGGTCTGTTGTATTATAAGGTAAAGGAGGACCATGAACAATCATGGAGAGTTGTGATACCATCATGTATTAGAAATCGATTGATATATTATGCGCATTGTCTTTATGGGCACTACGGACCCAGAAAGGTAGAATATGTTGTGCACAGACTGTTTTACTGGCCTGGATTGTATGCATCCATAATGAACAGGCTCAAATATTGTGAGATCTGTTTGAGATCTAAATATGCTAACAAGTCATATGCTGGGGCATTGCAACCAATAATACCTGCTCATCCCAATGATCTCTTGGCAATTGATTTCTATGGGCCTTTACCAGCTTATAAAAGGTTTAAGTTTGTTTTGGTCACTTATGATGTCTTCTCCAAATTTGTAAGGGCATATCTGGTGACCAGGGCAAATTCAAAGAATGTAATTAAATGCTTGCAAGAAATACAATTTGTAAATATAGTGAAACCCAAGGCTATCTTGACAGACCATGCTACATCATTCCTATCTAAGGAGTGGAAATGTTGGATTGAACGGCAGGGTATAAAACATATTCTGTGTTCAATTAGGAACCCACAATCTAACCCATGTGAAAGAGTTATGCGTGCGCTGGGTAGATTATTTAGGGTATACCTAGGAAGCAACCACCGTGCTTGGGTGAATAAATTAAAGGATGTCATTCACTATATAAATATAACACAGAATGAATCCACTAAATACACCCCAATGTATTTGCACTTTGGATATAAAGAGCCCATATTAATTAAAGCACCATTACCTATTATAACTGAAGAAAAGGTAGATTATGATAATGACTTAGCAAAGGCTGGCCAGAATTTGAGAGAGATGGGACAGAAAAGAATTACCCAAGCCTCTCATAAGCCTTGTATATTTAAAGTAGGAGATTTTGTATTTGTAAGAACTCCCCAAATCAGTGACCCGCAGAATTATAAGTTCAAAAAGTTTTTGAATATATATGAGGGACCATTCCAAATAAAAAGAAAAGTGGGGGAGAATGCATTTCTCATAGAAACCCCGGAAGGTGAAAAAGGTACCTTCAATGCCCGAAGCTTAAAGCCAGTAGCACCACCCAATTAAATAAAAAGACATTCACTAAAGTAACTTTATTAGTATGTCTCATGATATTTATTATTATGACCAAAAGTCATTAGTAATAGTGTAGATACACATATGAAAGACGAAAAAAAAAAAAAAAAATAGAGTGAGAAATATTTATAGTCAAAGTACTTTTGAAGATTTTCATTGTATAGTATGCAAATACTGTTTAAAATTAAACCTTGTAGAATTGACTGATGATGGTGAATGTGTTATTTAATGCATTGGAGATGTAAAGTGTAAGATTTAATGTCTGTGCTAATTGTAAATTGTAGATATTTGTATGGTTAAGTCTTTTCTTTGAGGAAGTTGGCAGAACTATAGATGTGTGTTGTGGCTCATAACTCTATATAAAATTATATTGAAGTCTGAAGTCGACAGATGTCCCAGACTTATTATTGTTCATTGGCAGGTAGGAAGAAATCCTTAATGGCAGGATTTATCTTTTAATATGAGTTATAATTTTAAAGAGAAATGTTTAGTAGTTTCCCTAACCTGTATAAAATAAAGCTATTCAAACATAAACATCCCTGATTAGCATCAATGTAGAGCACAGCTTAGTTTGTAAAGTAGTTGTCAGATCCCCCAGAAATTAAAATTAGATTTGATTGACATTTAATCAGTTTACTTTAGTATTAGAAGTGATTTAAAAATGGGATATCTCTATTGTTTTGAATCTCCAGCTCACTGTATGAGTTAATTTTCATTTGTTTATATTATTTTATAGGGAAAGTGACTTTAAAGGTTGATATTTTCAATGTCCAAAGCAGGAATTGAATAAATATAAGATATTAATTAACTAAAATTACATTCTCATTTTATGACAATATTGAATGTTTAAAATTTAGGCCCATAGTAGTGTCACTGAAGTGAACTACAGATATGTCTAAAGAAAATAATAATAAAAAGCTATTGTTGAGTCTTAAGAAAATAAAACCGTGAATATATATATTTTAACAATACAATAAAAATATATGATTATTAGAGAGTAACTAATAATATTTGGCTTATAAATGAATTTTGTTCCGTAATATATTTGGCTTGTATGAAGCAAATACTAAATGATTTTCTTGTTTGACTCTAATTTTAGAGCATTGTTGTCCAGAAAGTTGCAGAGAGGAAAATTAAGATGTAATAATTTGATTGTGAAATTCAAAAAAAAAAAAAAAAAGAAAAAAATACATGTAGGTAAACTAATTAGACAAGCATAAATGGAATGAATGAATTCCACATTGCTTCTAAGAGAATAAGATATTTGAAATTTTTTACTAACATTTCAAATGATATTAAAATCAAGACAGATGGAAATGATAGACGTTTATCTGTGCAGAAATTAAAATGTTTAATGATTTTAGAGAAGAAAAAAAGTGTCTTTATTTATTTTTTTCTCTGTAGAGGGGAGATGTTGTGAATGTTCAGATTGATGATCCAGGTATATATATAAAAAAAAATAATAATAAAATAAATAAATAAATAAAGAAGTTTGTTGATCTTATTTGATTTTTCCTTTACTTAATAGATAGATAATGTAAGATCTTGGAAATGTAAATTTAAATTTGATCACCATGGCAACCTTAAAGCTTTTAAATAGAATAATATACTGTTGATTCTAGCTTTAAAATAAAAATAACTTCACTATAATCAAACTTAAGAAAAACATATAAATAAATAAATTTATTTAAAAAAAACAAACAAACAATTCAGTACAATATAAGTTTACCTAAATAGGATCGATATTATTTTACATATTTCATATATGAATGCAGTCACCATAGTAACATTATTACATACAGTTCAATGTTTTTATGTTGTGTATATTTGTTTATAAATTAATTTAAAAAAAATATTATTATTAAAAAATATAGATATGTGTAAATTATTGATGTTTATCAATAATTTAAAAGGTTGTTATATCAATTTTGTATTTTGGTTTGTAAATAATAAAAAAATTGTAATCGAATTTGGATTTAATTTTCATGTATCTTTTTCTCCAAACTTACCTTACAAACCGCGCGAAAACCACTATAAAAAAAATTGATAAAATTGAGTTTTTTTTTGAGTAATATTGGATGGTCGTCAAGATACGAGAAACGTCAGAAAGAGAACCTATAAAAAAGGCATGACAAGAATATAACAGGAACTTTTTCATCATTTTGCTATAGTCAAGGACAGACCTATTTTCTGTGTCCTAACAAATAAAGTTTTTCAATATTTTTTTTTTGCGTGTAAAACCATAAAACATGGAAAAATAGTTGAATTATCTGCCCGTTCAATCATTTAGAGGGCAGTTGCGAAAAGTTTCCAGGGAAACGGCAACAAAGTGTAAAAAAAAAAAGAAACCTATGAAGTAAAAAAAAAAAATGCTTTATAAAAAAAAAAGTCGGCTATTTTTAATTTTAAAAAAAAGGATTTGCGTAAACATCGTCTCACGAGTAAAGGAACAGGGACCAACTGGATCAATTCACATCATAAAAGGGATAATCAAAGTGCACTCACCTCTTCGGACAGAAAAAGAAAACTTTTAGTGAAGTATCATAAAGTTTGCGATTATTATTTCTGACAAAGAAACTTCTCTTTACACCATAAGAACTGAAGTCAATCAATGGGCCAATAAATAGTGAATGAACAGACTCATATATAAGGTATGATTTTTTTTTATATAAAATACGCGTGTATTAATTTTTTTTTATATGTAATAAAAGGGGATGATTTTTTTTTAATTATCTCTAAAAGTAATATAATTTATTAAATGAAAATGATCGGAAAGACTCAAATATATTTATTATTTCATATTCATTTATCCGTTATTATTTTGATAAACAAATAGATTTTGAAACCCTCCTATTTCACATCTTTGGTATCGGTTATATGTAAAAAATTTTTGCAAAATATCCAAAAGCCTTTCCCTTCATTTACTCATTCATTTTTTTTTTTTTTTTGTTATCGTTGTCGCAACACATTTGGAGATACACATAGCAATTTATTATTTTTATTTAGTCAACCAATCTAAAATATAAAGTCATTTCCGATGTATTTTATCATTAATCTTGTTAATTTTCTTTTATATAATCCAATGAATTGAGTTAATTTAGATATCAAGACTAGTTTAATTATTTTGTTTTATTTGGATTGCATAAGACGTAGCTATTTAAGTAACAAATTCAAACTCAGTTTGGTAAGTGAATTAGAATATAAGATAAGGTATGTTTTGCTTATTAGTATTTTATTTTGTTTCCCTATGAATTTTATATTTACATTTGCATTCGAATATTAAATATATATATATTCTCATTTATCTTAGTTAATATTACAAAGTCAATCATTTCATGTTTGTCTAATTCCGTCATAAAAATCTAAATAGATCGTACTTTATCGTTTGGTTCAGAATAATTCGTCTTGGGTATTTTTCTTAAACTCCTATAAAATGAAGAGAATAAACTTCATTGACCGATTTAATTGAATATTGTTTTGATTTGTATAAATATCAAATATAATCATATGTTTTAATTGTTGCCGGTCAATTTTTATTCAATTGTTTAAAATTTCAAACAGATTGTATTAATACTCACAGGTGAATAAACATCCAATAGAAGCTCGATATGTCTTTTATGTAATGTGGTTGGACATTGTAGAGTTAGAGATGAGCTAATAGAGTGTTGATATTAAACTCCAGTGAAATATTCTATTTTAAAACATAAACGAAGCACTAATTAAGCAGCACTTTATTGGAAGATATTTATAAATTATTTATAAATTATTTTGTAGCTTCTTAGTAAACCATAGACGTATATTAATTTGTTTAAACATTTAAGTGAGCGCATAAATTTTCAAAGTGTTTATAAAATTATAATAAAACCAGTTGATGCCAACAGAAAATTATTAATTAAAGATTGGAGTAGAAAGAATTGTATATCGCTTATTGACAAGAGTGTTTATCTTTCTATTTAGCGTTTGTTAAAATAGATATATATTTGGGTTCAAGTATTATTTTGTTTTGATATTTAAATAATGTCTATATGTAAGAAAATGTTTTGTAAAGTACTATTACAGGTACTTAGAAGCTTATCCATTAAGTTAAAAAGGCAGCATCTTTAAATAATAAAGTAGATTTAAATTACTATAACAGTAACAGGCTAATAAAATATATATATTGGAATCTGTTTTAGTTATTAATTGGATTTGATTTTGATTAGATTGCCAATCAAGTAGTTAGCCTAATCCTATATTATTGTTTAGGGCAATAGTAGTTGGTTTCACTGCTCTTTGCAATTTATGTTGTAATTGTGATGGATTTGTTGATGTCTGGAGCAGATAGTCTCGTTATTCCTTCATTTCACATATAACTTAAGTAAATTAAACTTTAAGAGAGATTATTTGTGCTTTGTGATGGTTTATTACATAACGGCGACCCGATTGAGCTAGACCAGATTAATTTAAATTAGATTGTTAGATTTTTTATCAGATCAGATTGATCATCCTAACCATCACCTACATCCATCAATTCAATCAGTTACAAATTGGCACCAACATTTTGGGCCTTCTTTCTTCAATTTAAATGGAATACAGCATTCAACAATTCCGACGGTTACAATATATATATTTTTAAAAATAATAATAATAATTTTAATAAGTAAAGAGAAGTTATTACAAATTCATTTTTTTTTCTCTTTTATTTTTAAACTAATAGTTTCTTTAAAATATCTGGATAACAAGCATTATTTACAAATTCAGATTAGGGGATTTGAACTCAGACTTTCACACACCCCTCAACCATCATGTTATCTCATACCACTGATACACTTGATCACACACATGTTGAAAAGATAAATTTCAACATGTGTGTGATCAAGTGTATCAACAGTATGAGATAGCATGATCGTTAAGGGTCATGTGAAAGTCTCAGTTCAATCCCTCTATATATCACATATAGAAATGCAGGTATGAAAAAACCTGTTCTGTAGAAAAAAATTCATATTTCAAATTCAGATTAGTTAAAATAAAGTACACATCAGACTTTAAATATAAGACTCACCAAAACAAAATAATTGTCATTTACTTCCTTTATGACAAATATTAAAAGTCTATTTACAGTGATAATATAGTCTTGTAATTTCTAGCTGTCTTTTAAATAAACCTATTTTTAATTTCAACCAGAGTTATTCAAAATATGATTCAAAGGTATTTCAGATTACATCTAACTATTAATGATGTTCTTCCTTTTTATTCCCCAAATATGAGTGCATATCCTGTGGAACTTGAATGAAGTGAATCCCAGTCTGATTAAGAGGAAAATAAACTGATTCTTATATCAAAACTTAGTTTCTTTTTCTGAACCTCATTTTAGTTCTTTTGTTAAAAAACAAAAACAAAACAAATTTGCATATCATTTTACTTAGAAGAAAAAAAAAGTTTTTATTGAAATGAATAATAGATTGTTCATTTCAATATATATCAACTATAAGTGTCCAGTCAGTTTAAAGTGCAATATAGTTTTACATTTTTATTTACTGTGCCAATACTCAAAAGTTAAAAATAATAAAAATAAAAAATATTTTAAATTAAATGCTTTTATTTATCATGCACTGAAAGGATGGAAAAAAATGTTTCTTCAACCACAATTGAGTTTTTAGAATTAACTTGAAATAAAAGCATAGGCTCCAGAAATTAATTAAGTCAATTTCTATTTATTACAATCAGTAATTGACTTAATTAATTTCTGGACTCCCCCCCCCAAGCTTTTATTTCAAGTTAAATCTAAAAAACCCAATTGTTGATGGAGAAACATTTTCTTTTTCTTTTTAGTACATGTGAATTAAAAGCATTTAATTTTTAATTTCATCTCTATTATATTTAAAAGTTTATTTATACTATAATCTTAATTTATATATATATATATATACACACACATTGTACATATAAAAAGTATCTATATTATAAATGTGTGTGCTGCACAGTTCTGTACACTTACAGTTCAATAATTAATGCAGTTTCTACTCCACTCCATGTTTATCAATAAAATGGGAGTTATTATATGCTATACACATTTGTACATGAGGGAGGTTTGGAACAAAATATAGTGAACTTTGTGTCTCCATTGTACAGCAATTCAAAATATAGTAAAAAAAAATATCTTAACACAATAATTGTGGGGAATCCAACTCATTAATAATTCATATAACAAGTATAGCTGTCTATTGTAATGCCATCTATTATAAGCTTAAATAATAATTGTTTGCCCAAGATTACAGGAGATAATCTTAAAATAGAGAGCTACTCTTATTTCATCATATATTGTGTGAGTTGAAGCATTAAATGATTTGTTTTTATTATTAACTGTAAATTTTATAAAGTAATACTTTCTTCACAACATACATGTATGAAGGGATGTTGAAAATGATCTGAAGTTCAATTATAAAATTACTGTATTTCTTTGTACATTTTGAAACTTCAGTCACTTTCAAAGTACTCACATGAAACAATACATTTGTCCAAGTGATTTTTTACTGATCAAAACATTTTTTAAAGTTTTTATTGTTTGGGCTGTTTGGTGCTTCACTTCATGTCTTCAGCATCCGCAAAATAGTTTTTTTTATATCTCTTTTCATTTGAGTGGATTAAAACAACGTCACATGGAGCAAGATTTGGCAAACAAAGAGGGGGAGCAAGATTAAAAATTGTGTAACACCCACAGATGTGGAAGTAGGTGCACTGAAATGATAGAAGAATCAATCACCTGCTTATCACATATCAGGATATAATTTTTTCAAAGCTTCCAAATATACACTTTTTATTAAGTGTGCTTAAATGCAACTATAGAGAAGTTTATTTCTATAAATTAAATACTACTTAGCACTCTTGAGAACTTGTGATGTTTTTTATTGAAATGGTTAGATCTAAAGATCCACCTGTTTCATCTACTATAGTCATAGTAGTATATTTTTGTACGTTATTTCATCCCGAATTGCATATATTACTTTAATTCAGAACTCTGAACTTGTGCTCTTGGTAATTATAGAGTATGTGCCTGTATAAGTGCCTATTTCATTGAAATATATATATACCAGTAAAGATAATATATACGCACATATAGCCCACCATTTATTAAATCTGTGTAGACTTAACAGTATGTGCAGCTAGAATTTACATATAGAATTATATTTAAACTTTGGTAAAAATCTCTTATTTAAGATTTAGTCTTAATATTATCTTAAAATTATTTCAAGCTTATTCTTTGTTAGAAGTACAGATGGTAAAGTTGTTTACTAGTTAATATTTGCTCAAAATTATATTTTAGTTAACAATTGACCAGATTGGCAGTACTTAAAATTATTTCAAGTTTATTCCTTATTAGAAATACCGAGGGTAAAATTGTTTAAGAGTTAATATTTGCTCAAGATTATATTTTAGTTAAAGATTGACCAGATTAACATTTCCTAAAATTATTTTAATTATGCTTTTGTTTAAAACTGCAGGCTGTGAAGTTGTTTAAGAGTTTTAGCATTTGACCAAAATAATATTTTAACTTAAATTAGCCTTATAGTTTAAAAATCAATTTAAAAATCAGTCAGTCATAAATGTTGACATGACCATTTGGAAAGGCCCAAGAGAGAGTTTTACTCACAGCTTTGGTGTGGTAAAAGATAATTAAGAGCATGAGGTTTGAAACAGTGAACAAGTAACTTGATTAATGCAAGAAAGAAAGAGGGGGGTGCTGAAAAATAGCTATAAAATCTTACAGTTTTTGTATTTAAAAAAAGACAAAAACACAAGCACGCACTATAACTTTATGCAATTTGGCCATTAACATCACAGGGAGATTGAGTTTGAGTACTATATCAAAAGACCTAAAGTTGCTAAGATGAGAACCATCAGCTAGTGAGAGATAAAGTTGTCGTTTATCTTCCACTAGAGCTGTTCTACCAATGATAATAATATCAACCATCTTACACCAAAGAACCATCAACAACCACCCTGAAAGTATAAGCCAGCTGCATTGATAATAAAGGAGCTGTATCTAGAAGGTGCATCAGCAATAATGAAGCTGTACCTAGTAAGCCACCTCAGCCATAAGCAAGCTGTATCTAATATGCCACATTAACTAAATTACATCAGAAAGAAAGAAGCCATATTTGTATCCATCAATGGAGAATAGGAACCCCGCTTGGAGAAGCTGCCCATCCATGAACATTTACTAGAATCCCTCTCGAGAATTACGGTAAAGCATGCTAAAAATACCATTTCATTCTTTAAAATAACTATCAAGCTAGAGATCAGTATGTTTCCTGCATAACTCTGCTAAGTAAATGTAAGTCTGTTATTTACCTTTAATTTAAGATAGTCACTTTATAAAATCTTGCTTGATCATACACATACACATATATTCATTTTAATCTTTAATGTTTAAACTCTAAAACTTTAGTAATAATTGTATTACCTTATTTATTGTTTAGATGTTATTTTACCCCATTCTTTATTATAGTTATGTTTGATTTATGCTAAAGTAATTCGAACAGAGTTTGGCAAATTGTTAATTTTCTGAGGGATACTTGTATGCTCTCATTGTGTTAAATTTGCTATAAAGAAACAGGCAAACTTTCTTCTGGAATTAATATTCTTCTGCCAGTAATAATATGGCTATCTATAACATGGCCAAGTAAATAATTTAAAAGAGTGTTTATTTCCATTAGGCGAGAGCTATTTCTACAGTATATAGGCAATTAATATTTAGATCCTTAATAACTCCTAACTGCAAGACCCCGTAATTATAGACCTTAAGTGGTACAGATAATTCTTAAGCCAGATTCGTATTTCCCCATAGTAGAATTATTATGTACTATTTCCGAACTGAGTAATGGCAGTAACACTGACAGACACTTAGTATTTTGCATATTTAATAAATTAAAGTAATTATATTAGATTAGCGGAGCAAACATGATGCTCATTAGCAAAATAATGCTTAGCTTCTTGCTACATTCTCTACACACAAATGTGTCTGCATTAGGGTTGATTTAAGGTCAAACCATGCCAGTTAGTTCGAACAGCAAAGTCATTTCATATTTGATATTTGAAAGGGACCAAAGAGCCTCACCCTTGAAGTAACTGTTTGATCATCTGGACTAAAGAAGTCTCCTTTTATTTAGTATAGCAAGTAGTATGGTCCAAAGAACCAGTTACTTGGTAATAAATCTTTATGAGTGCACTTTCAAGATGCACTCATTCTACTAGTATATTTGGCATGCTGTAGAATCTGAAGTTGTATGCTTCCTTAGTTCCGCCCACCTTAGTAAATAACCTTGGCTTTGATCCAAGCCAGAATCTGAATTAACTTAACTAATTTGTATTGCAAATTAGATGTAAATTTAATGATAAGTAATATACATTCCCAGCCAGTCTGATTGCCCTCGTTTTGCTAAGTTCTTTGTGTATATTTTGGCATAAATTGCTACATAAACTTTGTATAATATTTATTCACCACTATTTAATTAGAGGGAGAAATGGCCAATGTAAATGTTAATCCACCACTGTAACTTTGTTTTTATCATATATAAAGATGAAATAAGAATCCCTTGATATATATAAACATTCACTTGCATGTGAAGAAATTTTATACACTCTGTTTATTTACTCTTTAATTTGTATAGTAAATTCATCCGTTGTATCGTACCTTTATACATATTTCCCATTATGTAAAGCTAAATTATTAATCTTTTACTAATATGTACATTCACCTGCATGTGATTGATTTCTATACCTTTTTGTTTTATTACTTATGAATTTATATATTAAATTTTCTAAACTATATCACATCTACATCTCAGTCCTTGCTCATTGTCTTTATGAATCACTAGTTGTCATTTAGTATTAATTGGGGGGGTATAAGTCTCACGCTCTACCATTTTACTAGTGCTGAAACATGGTCAAGGAAATATCTAGTGTAGCCTCAGGTAGGTCATTCGCTAGAGGAATTTGGAAGCACAGATAAAAGAAGGCATGTATGATCAGATGTAGGGTGTCACCATCCCAACTTGGTCAGCCTGTTTCTCTTTCACCCAGACTCTCAGTCTGTTGAGAAAATGTACCAACCTGACCATTACATTATATTCATAGCACTATGGAGAGATGAGTGTATTTGTATCTATTTGAAGATATAAAAAATTCTTTAAATTCGATGTTAAATATTTAAATTAGAGTATCCATTTTTTGGAGAGAAGGAAGGATAAGTCTCTACAGTTAATAGCATCCTCTCTTATTTTTCTCTTTGAATCATGTTGTTTGGTGTATTGTATGTTTGTATAGAAGGAGACAAATTGATGTCCTGTTGCCTTTTGGTACTCAAGAAATATAGAGCTATGTTCTGGCTTATTACATTTATTACATTCTGTATACAAAAAGTAATATAAACCTTATATGACAATCGGACCCTGGAATACAAATTTTTGATGCACAATCTCTCTCACATCAAAGAAGCCAATGTGCAATTGTTTTTACATTTATATCTCTTGTCATACTTCAGTAAGAATTTTCCATTGACTGGACTGCTGTTTTGTTTTTGAATCATAACTATAGCTTTCAAATATTACATCGAAGCACCACAGACAGCTAGAAAATGATCTCACTGATCATGAACTTGATGTTTACCCATGACAGCTTCCTTGTTTGTGTGAATCAGCCATCACAACATAAGTAAAATATTGAACAACCCGTTGAAAAAGAAATCAATGGAGCCAAACACAATCTTGTCCAAAAATATCAGCTGGGACCCTGGCTCAGAAAGGTTCCCCAAATATTCAATGTTCCACTCTCATTCCACTTTCTTCTGACTACCCCCCTCATATATTAATTATAAGAGTTACAAAAAGCTAAAACTGATTATCATTTCTTCCAATCTAGAATAAAAATTATGTGTGTGGTTATTGACTATTAAGAGTACCACTTGTAATAACAGTTTGTGCTTCAAGTTTTATACTTTAAAGTAAAGCAAATCATTCTATACCATTTTCAACCATTATTGATCCATTAAAAAATAAATGTCTTTCTAAGTTTAATCCAAAAACTTCTTTATTTCATTCATCCATCTCACATGTTGACTCTTTCTAGTTCTTTTACAATAACCTTATCTTTCTTATTGCATTGCCAAAGCCATATAATATTAATACCATCTATATCCTTTATTACTTTTTTACAATGCTTTTTTACAATCTACTGACAGTTTCAATTGCCCCAGCAATCTTCTTCAGAAATAGTTCTGAAGATGATTGCTGGGGCAATTGAAACTGTCAGTGAATTGTAAAAAAGCACTGTAAAAAGTAATAAAGAATATAAATGGTATTAATACAAGACACTTTAAACATTTCACTGTCCATCTATTATCATCTCTTACAGAAATATGTCCAGACCAGTTCCATTTTATCTCTTAATTTTTTAATGATGTCAGTGCTATCAGTTTATTCTCTAACCCATTTATTTTGTTTTGATATTTTCTTGTTATTTCTGATATACATCTTTCATTTTTTGGTGAGTGATCTAAAGTCTCTATATTACTCTTCTATTAAGTGTCCAAGTATCATATTTATAAATAAAAACTAATAAAACACATTTATTAAAAACTTTCCTTTTTAAATGCAAAGGTATATTTGCTTTTAATATTAACTTATTTTTATCAAAAACACTCCATCAGAGTTTATCCATTATAATTTCTTTAGCATTTGTCCAAGGTATTTATAGATGTTCACTTCTTCTAATTCATGATTGTCAATTTTTTATTGTTCTGAGAAAATTCATTGAACATTATTTTAATCTTTAAGCTATCAACAATCTCAACCTGTAGTCAAGGCAACCTCCTTTAATTCCTTGGTCAAGTTGCAATCTTTAGTGTCTATATAAATATATAAGACTATAGACAAAGGTAGTCCCACCTTTATTGTTAAAGGAGGTTGCCTTGACTACAGATTGAGATTGTTGATAGCTTAAGGAGTGTGAGATAAATCAGGGAAATATGACCACTGTTATTGTTAAAGGAGGTTGCCTTGACTATAGATTGAGATTATTAGTAGTTTAAGGGTTGATTGTTATTGTCTACATTTATAAACCTATTAAAGCCTTCAGTAATTGGCTTTATTGTCTTACTTTAATCTTTTTAGCATTTATCCTTTTTCCTTATTTTCTTACTTTTATCTGACACTTCTTACAATACTTCCTAATGCTCTGAAGTATTGTTTGCAAAAACAACATCATTTGTAAAACTTAATTCTCTTATTTACTTTTATTCTCAATTTAACTGATAAAATACTTATTTTACAACTACTGTAAAATTTTTTAGAGGTATGAAATCAGTCTGTCATGTATTCTCAATGTTAATTTTCATAGTATCACCATGTAATCTAATCAATGTATAAATAATCTTCAGATTCTGCTTAATATAAACATGTTTCACACTTATGCTGATTTATGGCTGGTGATGTTAAAAGCTTGGTATGATTTATAAAAAGATTCCTTTGGAATTATTATTGAGAGCCTTGTATTTTAGTAGCTTTCAATTCAGAATTTGATTAGTATATCTTACCCACACAATCAATTAAAAGAGAATGTTTAAATGTTCTCAATCATAACAATAATACTCCAATAATAATATTTACTAAGGCTTTAAACCTGTGGTTAAGACCTGTAGAGGTCCCTACCTTCGCATTTTCATGGGCATATACTTGAGGTTTACAGCCTTAGTAAATATTACGGGCGTTTAAATAAATTTATAACTCCAATAATAATGAAATGAACAATTTCATCAATCTTTTTTTTTTTAAAAAAAGAAACAAAGTATTCCCAAATGTATTTAGAAAGTTAAAAAAAAATTTTTTTTCATTTTTTTTTTTTTTTTTCATGTGTCAAAGCATCAGCCAGGAAGTGAACCCGCAAACCCGGGACAAGTGCTTGTAAGGTAGCTGTGCTGACCACTCGACCACCAATGCTTGACAAGTTCAAAATTTTTGTTGGGTAAATATAAAACAATGTAATTCAGATTTATAGGTACTTCATATTTTAATTTTATCCAAAAATCTTTGTTTTTCTGCAATATAATGGATTTCTGCTGATCATACATATGGTGAATAAACTATCTATTATCACAAAAAATTACAATTCCTACATAAAAAAAACAGATTAAAATAAAATAATTTACATAGCACATAATTTGCTATAAAAATTTAAAAGGAAATAACTCTTACTATTAAATGTGCCAAATGTAAAGTATTAACTTTATATGTATTGCGATATATAATTAAGTATTAAATTATTAAAACTTGATATACTAGTGGCAAACTTTTACCACCTTACATTTTTGATGCCGTCTACTTTAAATAAATACATTAATCATTATTACCAAATAGGAGATCACTGCGATTAGATTTATCAATTTATAAGTTTACTGAATGTTTATATATATATTTCTTTAAATTTATTTTCAAATGTGCCCACAAATTTATTTATTTATTATAAAATATTAAAGATCATCTTCAAAATTCTGTTTGGGTAACAGAAGTTTTTGAAAAATAAGGGTTGAATTAATATTATTCTACCTGTACCTAATAATAATGAGGTTCATGTGGAAATTTTAATGAAAGTTGTTTTATCGACTTACAGATTTAACTCCGATACTGCACTTAACTTTTGGTGTAGCAACTATCTTCATACAATAGTGCTACTCAGAGCTGCTACTATTTAAATAGCTTATATGAAAAAAAGAAATGGTGGTCATGTGATAAATTCTTGGTGTATATAGCAGTAGCCATTAATGTTCATTACAGATAGTTTCACACACTCTTACACAATGAGGATATAACCAGGGCAATCAATATTCTCCAACAGTATTGTTTTGTCATCCTAGTGTGCTTAAAAAGAACTTTCTACTTTAAGTGCCTTATATATATTATTATTATTATTATTAGAACTAAATATTAATTATTTTAATAGAAAACAAATATACATTCATATAATTTGTTACTCAGAAATTATATGATAAATTAGGAGATTAATTATTTTCCTAAAATCAAATAGTAATACATTGTACAGGCTTAAACCTGCATTTATATATGTAATATATGCGGGATTCGAACTCAGACTTTTACATGACCCACTACTCTCAGTGCCATCTTATATTGCTGACCCACCTGATCACACACATGTTGAAAAGATAAATAATCACTAATATACGTATTTCATGCTAAACCAGCAATCATCAGTTGGTCTAGATTACTATCCTCACACCTATATACAATCAGTGCTCAGTTTTATATTAAGATAGCCAGTCTTCATACTTTAATGGACAGGCTTCAAACTATTCCAACTCACAACTCTTCAGCCTTCCATTTCATTGAAGATCTGATGATGGAACGTTCAAAGCCCTTGTTAGTGCCAAGGTTGTCATCCTATCCATATTGACCAACTGATGATTGCTGTTTTAGCATGAAATACGGATATTGGTGATTATTTATCTTTTCAACATGTGTGTGATCAGGTGGGTCAGCAATATGAGATGGCACAGAGAGTAGTGGGTCGTGTGAAAGTCTGAGTTCGAATCCCGCAAATATCAAATTTTATAAACTTTTTAAAAATATATAATATTTGATATTTAAAAAGTCATATATATGTTAGGTTTCCATCATATGTGATTAGCCCATCTGTCTGCTAAAAATTCAGCTAAAATATTTAGATAACTGAGAATTATTATTTTAAAAATGTAGCGGTGATAACATTGAACAAGTCAAGATTTTTTTTTTCAAGCAGATGACCTATAATCACCCTAGTTACCAGGCTATGATTAAATATAGAGTAAACAAGAAAGGATTGGTCACTATACTGATTAATCTGGCAGTTCAATAGGCTGGCTAGTATTGTTATGTCTCTCTTAGTTATCCTGTGAAGAGATGCCGAAAAAGTTTTTGCCCTCAAAAAGTTATTTAAGATTCTTGCTTTATTTTTACTTATATATAAGCCATTAATTTGCTTAACACCCAAACATTTAAATAAAAATTTCGGAAGTTATTTTATCATTAGTAGTTATAAAATTATTCTATTCCAAAAAAAAAAAAAAAACAACGGCAAACAGCTACAAAGTGGATTTCTTCATTTATTACAACGCTGAATATGCAATTCAGAAATTCAAACAGCAAAGTCATTAGATGTTAGTAAAATAAAGTCTATAAATATGAGTGGAAATCTGTGTTTGCTTTTATATGATTATTTCAAACAATGATTAACGTCTTTATTCTGTTGATGAGGGATAGCAAGCAGGGGCAAAATTATAAGCAATTATGATCACATATAGTCTTTTCCTCGAACCATACTATTGCTCAGTTACTTACCATAAACTGCTTTCAAATATAAATTTTAACTATATACTTTGCAAAGCTTTGCAAACGAAAAAAGAGGCAATATTAGGATTTTTAAACATACTTTCAGAGCAATAACAACAATAAAATAAATATAATTCAGGTCCAAAGAAAAGAATAATTATTAAGAAGATGTGACCAAAGCATTTATTAGGGAAATCGTAATAATATTATTAATAAAGTTTTTCTTTAACAATAATTTGCATTAATAATAATCAAACGGTTTATTGCTGGAAGTTTATAAAACATTAGGACATCGAAGGTAGCAGAGTTGGGGATGTGATACAGGGACTTTGAGCGAATTCCGGAGTCCGCCACCACTGCATTAAACCACGAGAGCAATAATTTACATTAAAAAGTATATATATTCAATTGCTTTAAAAATAAATATAAACAAAAAAATATATATTTTTTTGTTCTTTACAATTAACATAATACTTAATTTTATTCATTTTCTTTTCATTTTAATTATTCAAACTTTACAAAGTTTAATTTTTTTTTTTTTATAACAGATGAATTTTTGTCAAAATCATAAATAAAAGATGTATTAAAAATACAAATCCAATATAGAATGTTTTATAAAAAAAAAAAAAGTAATGTTTGAGAGAATTTTTGATGTAGTTTATTGATTTTAATACACTTGTACAACTTCTTTTGACCTTTAAACTAGTCAATTCCTTCCTTGAAATGCATAGTTAAAACTCAAAGCTCATCCATTTTTTTTCTTTTTTTTTTCAGAACTAAATCATTTTTAATGTTAAAAACATGTTGTTTTGTGCAATTTACAAAATTAGTTAACGTATTCTCCTGCCACAATCATGACACGAGGTTCGAATTTTAATAGAACTAGGAGTTTTATTCTTTCGTTTAGATAGTTGAAAATTTTTTAAATAAGCAGAATTTTTTCTGATCCAAAGACAACCAAGTTAACTATATAACAGAGGTTAGTAAATAGGTTTGTAACTATTTTTAACTGTGGGTGAAAGAAGATTTAAGAAGTCTGGATTATTTTAATAACGACTAATGTAATGCAATCTTCACTCATAGTTAAGCATCTATAGATGCTGAGATTATCATTTATTTTACATCAATAGTCTCTTTTATAAGAGTTTCACTATCAGCTTTAGGCATGCACTAGAAAATATCAACTCTAAGTAAGTACAAAGAAAGAAATAGCAGACCATGAAGATAATTTGAATAATTTGCTTCATAACAATATTACTGCAATATGCTACATAATATTCTTAATAGTGATTAACTTCTACATACGAATGCCATTTTACAATCAGTAAAACAGAACTCACTTTAAGTTTATGAAAATGTTTTTATATGGATAGTCTGAATGGAAGCAGAAAAACACTTTTGCATGTATTCCACAACGGCCTAAGAAGCCTATCACAAAGCTCATTTTCATGGACCGATAAAAGAAGTCGCTACAAAGCATGCATTCAAGTTGACACACATTCAAGAGACTAATACACATTAATTGTGGGGCAAAATGAATGCACACATTCTCAATAAAACAATGTAATAATAATGCAATAAATTCCTTAAAGATAAATTCAAAAAGTTATAAAGATATTAATTGTTTCCGCTTTGTCTATCAGAAGCCTACTTTTCACATAGGCAGTTTTAGGCAGAGTATTCAGAGTTTTTAATTCTAATTTAAAAAAAAAAAAGAAATGAAAATGGCCATAACATAAGTAAACGTAATAATGAAGAAGGTGTCACAGACAACATTGTATCCCAACAACTATTTATGAATTCCACATTGGTAATGTTATTTACTTACTACAACATTTTCCCTTTCATAAATATTAAATAATTAAATTTTTAAATGCAAATAAAGAGACTAAAGTCTTTATAAATTTATAACAATTAAAAATATTAGAATATAGACGCTATTATTTACCTACTGCTGGTCTTTAATGAGCAGAACTCTGGTTTTACATGAGCAGTTTTACCTAGGGTGTTCCAAAGCTACTCAGTTTTTTTAAAAAAATTGAAATGAAAAATGCATCAATATAGGGATAACTTCATAATGGGAAACTGATGTAGACAACATTGCATATCATCAATTTTTTTTATGAATTTCACTTTGGTAAATGTATACAATTTAAAATAAAACATTTTTTCCCTCATAAATATTAAAAATTGATTTTTCGAAAGTAAAAATAGAAACTCATTTATTGTAAGCCCATAACAGTTTAAAATACTGCCCAGGGATTGTAATTTATCTTCAATATAAGAAGTAACACCAGTAATTTAAAAATATGTAATCTAATAAAAATAAATATGAGAAAATTTATTTCTGGAAACATAAGATATATCTTGATATGAGGAGTTTTATTGTTTTATGGTATGGCTCCACATTGGAAGTGCTAGAATAAATTTTATTAAGGATATAACTAGCAATGACAGGTTATGATTACATTTCTATTGCTTGATCAGAGTAATCTATTGCTCAGTTATTTCAATTGGCTTTGGGCAGAAAAGTCAACATGCATGCATACACACATAGTTGGTGAACTAAAAAATTGTGGATTTCAATTGGAACTAAATATTGAAAAAAAAAGTGATTAAATGATGATAATATGTATGTATATTAAGTTCTCTTTCAAAGGCTGGTTTGCAGCAAACTAATAGACAAATAGGGTATTATGACCAAATAATAAAATCTGATTACTATCTGTAGTATTTTATCAATGCTGGGAACTCTTTGGTTACAATATAAAAAAATTAAAGTGAAAATTACATTGAGTAAAAGAATTGTTAAATAAGTATAACTATTTTCTAGTTTATGAAAACCAGAATTATGAAACAGAATTGCAAAATATTATACTAAGTTGAGTAACATTTTGCAATTTTCCTGACAAAAAAAAAGTGTTTGAAGAGCAATAAACTCCACGGAGAAATAACTACTTGAATTTATATGGATAAAATCAAAATATTTAATAGCAACAAAATCTGTAATAACAGTAAAAAAAAATAAACTAATAGTAATATATTAGTCAAGCGTTGTTAGCCGAGAGGTCACCGCAGGACCTTGCAAGCAAGTAGTTGGTTGCAGATGGTTGTGGGTTCGCTTCCCGGCCGATGCTATGACATATGAAAAAAAAATAGTAATATACTATCAGTTTCTGTTAAAATTAAATTATTCAAGCATCTTTTCAAATTAGGAATCAATAAAAGTGATATGGTCAAAATCAAATAATATGCTGCCACATAGAATAAATAACAGTTAAGATGTATTCATTATCTTTGGTTGCAAGATTTATGCAAATTCAGCATATTTAATTGTAGATGGGTGAGAAATGGGTATATCCTAATATACAATCAATAAATATTTCTAATATAATTATGGATAAATAAAGATGACTTATTGAATAAATATAATATTTAATGTCCACCACCTATATTGCAGTTTTATAATGTGAATGCTACATCCAATATCTTATACTACTCCTAAGAAAAGTATTTGTTTTATATAATTATCATTCCAATTTTCATTTTTTATTATAAGTATTATTTGCAATAAAGAGTATAATATCTGTATAAAATTTTAAAAATGTAACTATAAACTCACAAAAATGGAGAAATAAAATTATTTTTGTTTAGAATAGCTTCTAACTGGAATAAGTTGATTGCTTTTATACAATCATTATTATAATGAATTAATTTGTTTTTTATTAATGTATTTATTATCTACAATAACTATTATAATTTTTATATAAAAATTAGAAAACAATAACTATAGATTGCAAAATGTGAAGAAAAAGTACTTATATTTAGACTACAAGTGGTATGACATATCTCTACACTCCAACAAAATGATATAAAACTTACATGGTGTGAGAAACATTCAAACTAATTTAATTTTTTGCAAAATAAAGATACACATAGAAAGGTACTGACATAGACATCTGTTCAATTTAAAAACTTATATGAAATTAAGGCATATGAAAATTTCTTGCAGTATCATAGTTGTTGTAGCCATTGTGGGTTAAAAAACAAATCTTTAACTATATATAAGTACCTTTAAACTAATACAATCTTTATACAAGGCAGAATCTACGCCAGTAAAAAGAAAAATATAACTAGAATTTTTCAAAAATGGTTTAGGATAAAAAATTAATCAATAAATTATTAATAATAATGAAATGGCTTTATTAATTTGAGTGTTCTTAAGAGGATTGGGAATTGAAAAAGCCAGACCTGGAATCAATCTGACCTTATGCTTCAAAATCATATTCTCTGCACTAATCCATGCAAACATTAAATTAAAATGCTATGCTATTAAAATATGTAATGAAAAAAAATACTATTAATTGATTTTCATATTAAGAAGAAAACAGAATTGTATTGGATATATTTCTAGAGCTAAAAGAAGAAAAAAAATTATTGTTTTTAAATAATACAATAAGACTACTTCTCTATTTTGCATCTTTTTATTTTTTCTTCTGTTTTAGCTTAACTTTGAAGCTCTCATGAGAGATATTTAAATATCTTATAATATTACAATGCAAACAGAATGTAGTACATAAAATTGCTGCAAAAATACAAAAAGAAAAACTATTGTTACTGTATTAAATTGAGCAACATAAAGATAGTAATGCCATGAAATCATATTTAAATGATGTGATAAAGAATTTAGAAAACTTGGAGAATGTAATCTGAATTGATATCTGGACCTGACATTCCAAAAAAGCTGAGATTTATAAACAAATATCATAACAAACTATCAACAAAACAGATTTTGAAAAGTAAATGGCATTTCTAGATAAGGTATTTTGGGTTGTTGTGATATTTGCTTTTATAAAAATACCATTCTAACAATATGCATGTTTGTAATCATAAATATATAAACAAGCATATATATATAATTAGATCAAATAGAATAGACAAAGAAAGACATAATATCAATAAAAAAAATAGCATCATATAAAAGTGTTTAACTTTTTAAAGGGCAGGCAAATATTGGGTCGGAACTTATTATTACAACAAAATGAAACTTAAAAAACTATGTAAATCATTTTTAGAAACAAAAAAATATACACTGATAGGTAAATATTAGACTATGCTTAAGAAGTTAATTAAAATATACATGAAGAAAAAATATCAGATTCAAATATAAAGAAAAGATTGGGTAAGATTATACAAAAAATGTTTAAATTAGTGCAACAAAAAGTTGGGAAAAAAGTAGAAGGGAAAATTCAGAAATTTCAAATCAGCCACATTAGACAAATTGCAATTAGTAAATAAGCTGTTGAGAATAATAAGTAGAATAGTTGAAACACTAATACAGAATTGTGAAAAAATATAAATCCAAAGAAATATATGAAATGATAAAATCTTAACAAGAATTGGTAGAAGACAATATAATATTTATATAGAAAAATTCTTACAATTATACACTAAAATTTAAAAGATATGGATGGTGGATTGTATATGGTGGACTTTAATGAAAGAATATTGGCAAAATTAGCAAAAGCTAAGATTGTGATATCATTGTATAATAATACAATTTATATTTTGTTATAAGAAAGTTCAAAGAACAATAAATACATAAGAAAAATAAAAATCCTGTGAAAGTCATATTAATTGAGAAAATTCTCAAATACAGCCCAGACAATTTTTATCCAAACAAGTATACAGTATACAGTAATGCATCACATTATAGGGGGGGGGGATATAGATTGACCAAAATCATTGTTAGTGTTAACTTATAAAGGGAAACACAAAACAAAATGTGAAAAATTACAAAAAGGCATTAATAAGCAATTTGTGCAAATTTTTTGTGGACACATTAAACAAATATTTAAGACTTCAAACAAATACATGGCAGATGAACAAATGGGCTTTAGAATCAAAGTAAATGTACATAATAGATTTTATTTCATACTGCAAAAAAAGCCAGAAAAAATTATATATATATTTATTTATTGACTTTCAGAAAGATTTTTTATTTATTTTTATGCAGTGTGTAAATTTTTTGACAACTAAAACTATGAACAAAATATCATAAAGGAACCTGTAGAGAATCCAACCAGGAGATAGAAATCACCAATGGCTTTATCAAGTGCTTTAATTCTATCACAGTAGTCATAGATTGAGAAGTAATTAACTATATGGTTCATACTTTGTGTTTGTCCACATTAACAAAGGTCAGTTGGTAATAAATTCCATTTATAAAGCAGACAAGTAAAATGATTATGGATTTTTATGAATCTGTTGATGAGACTTAGTTGCATCAAGAAAATCAATCCAGTTGACTTTATTGTTCAGTTTGGAAAAAAAAAATTAAAACATCTAAAAATTATATTTTTTACACCATAATTTTTTATTTGTGTGTTCTTGGTTTAACATCCAAATAGGGGATCTTGATTTGATATGAGTCTCATGTTTTTTAATACTAGCATATTCTGTTAGTAAATATTGTGTTCTTGTCTGAAGGAAACATTTCTGCACTAAACTGCAGTACATTCAATTAAATATTACTATGAAAAGTATTATTTGTACATTTAAATTTAACCTTCTCAGTAGCTTCCTGTTTTTCACATACCTTTCAATAGATTTCAGAAGAGAAAATGCTTCACAGAAAATGTATAAAAGGTTGTTAAACAGATCAGACTTTCCAATAACTCAATATATACTTTAAAAGGCTTTTAAGACTGACTAGAAGCACACATGGATAATAATTGAATCACATGGAGAAAATAATAGTTTTATTAATTTTTGACTCAAAAGCAGTTATAAAATATTTGAAGATATTGGAAGCTGGTTTCAAATCAGAAAAGATATAGAGAAACTCTATGCTACCAAACATAAAAAAAATCACTGACTCAAAATGTAGCAGATAAGATAGCAATCATTAAAAATAATAAAAAAATATTGGAAGAAACATTGAATATGATAAACAAATAACCAAAAAAATAGGATTATGCTTTAATATTTCAATAAATAAATCAATATATCTATGAAAATAAAAAATAAAGAGAAAATTCAAAATGGATGGAATTGAACTCAGAAAAAACTTACTTTTATAAAACTTAAAACTTCTATTCCTACACATATTATTGAAACAAATGAATAAAGAACCAGACAAAGTTAATTAACCTTATGTGTATGAACCAACACTCTTCAAATAGCCTAAGTTACAACCTCTTATGTACTTACTATTACCTGTTTAAATGACTTTATTCATATGTTTTCAGAATACTACTAAACATCATATTATCACCATTCTTTATGCTTACACAAACTATTTACACAGAGGCAAAACTCTTCATATATTAGTGCCACTCATGCAAAACGTCCTGCATCCATTGATTACTCTGGCTTGCACTGAGTGGCACTACTGTATGGAGAGTTTTGCCTCTGTGTTTCCTGAATGTAAAGTGGAATTGATGTTTTAAATATACCTAAAGATAAAATATATGGGGGAAAAGTGATAATACTTGGTTTAATGATATCATGAGATGTAATTTAACAAACAAATATATCAATCTTTAATTGAATTTCTACTTTTACTCGAGCTAGAGATGTTATGATAATCTCTAGATTAATAAATGATTACTAATAATCATTAATATGTTTATCTAAAAAGAATAATATCAAAAGTATGAGTGTAAGAAATGTGATACTTATAGATCAAATTATAGAAAAATATATATACCTTGGAAATCAAATCAATAGTTGTACAATGCTGTCCAAATAAAACAGAGTTAAAGCATACTGTTTTAAAAAGAATTTTTTTACACTACTTTAAAGCCATTTACTACAAACCGGAGAAATGAAATGATTATGGATGGTAATGCTAATATAATCAGATCACAAAAACAGTGTCAAACTTTGCCGTAACCAAAAATTTAGAATATATAACTTAAAATCTTAAACTAACACATTTTTGCTTCTAGCAACTACTTTAATTTTTTTATATTGTTAAGCAATGGTCGAGCTTACGTTAGATAAATCGGAATGGGAGTGAAGAAAATTGCTTTTAAAGGCATACGTTAAAAGTAATCTGATAAAATCGTGTTGTGATATACTGTATATTATAATTCTTATAAAAATATAATATCATAGATAAATGAATGTGAGTACGTAACATTATCGTGGCCTAAGATAATCTCTGTGTTATCTTATTCTTTCATTTCAACAAAAATGTTATCTTATTCTTTTATATTTTAAAACAATACAGTTATCATATCTTGCAAATTACCACTTGAATAACAAAATATAAACTGATTTAAAATTCTTATTTTATAATTTCGTAATTTATATGTTCAACTATTTTCATCATCTAGAATTAATTGATTCAATACTCACAAGTATAAAAATTCTTAGTTTGATTTTCATGAACACTCGAAACACTGTTTTATACTTACATAGGCGTTATTATTAAAATTAATTGCATTTGAAAAGTTTAAATAAGGTTTGAATTTTTCTAACGACATTTTAACAATTTTAGGCGATGAAAATAATCCAACATATATTTATAAGTAAAATGTCATCCCAAACATTTAGACAAACACTTTGTAATTTTGGTTTTATATTTAAAAAAAAAATCATTTCTGATTAATTATTTTCATTTCTATTTTTAAAACTTTTTGGTTTACTTATTAATGAGAATAATTTTATAAAACTCAAATTGGAGTTACAACTGAAAATTAAATATAGGTTGATTGGTCCTTGAAGTGTTTCATGGAACAATGATAGGCTATATCTGTCATGCTTAAACCTGAATTTAAATTCAAGACAAATAAATATTTTTTTTAAAACAAGTATGGGATTTTTTTCTCCATATATTCTGCCCATGACTAAACCAGTTAATCATTCAAAATTGGTTGGCAATTGGGTATCTAGCTAGCTTAAAGAATAATTGAAAATTATTTGAACCATCACTAACTGATTACTACTGATTTTTAAAAATCATTTTAGAGAATATTATTTTATATAATTTTAATATATGAGAAAGTTTAAGGAGAGATATTATATGTTACATCCTCTGACTGAAAGAAAGTAGAGATAACACAGTGGTACTAAAATCAGGTAATATGTCTTGATCATCATCAATAAAAGTTTATTATTGCTTACAATTCTTTAAATATAATTTATTTTAGTATGTCAAATATAAAGCTGAATCATAATTAATAAATATCATTCCACCATTCAGTAAACTCTTTAAATCATTCACTCACTTTTGACATATCTCTTCAACAACATTTCATCCCATCTTTTCTCTGACTTTAGGCAATTTTGGGGACAAAAGCATTATTACTTTTAAATTTCATGAAGTAGGGAAAACACATAATAAATAAATAGTAACCAATAATGAATAGTAAGTAGATTAAGTTAAAAAAAAGTTTTTAATGTAGCAGTCATACTCATCTCATTTTAATAAGCATCTTAAGAATTCAGTGGTTTTATTAAAGTTTGTAGTATAATATTGAATATTAAAATACTGAAATTATTGTTTTAAGTATCAAGGACTAGGCTTGGTAATAGCATCTTGTTTTCTAGTTAGGCCCATCTAAAATTTGACAATCATAAAACCATTCAAAGCATTTACAATTTCTTACATAGTTGATTTTTTTAATTAACTTTTTAATTCTTTTTTTTTTTTTTTTTTTGGTTGCTGTTTTTTGAATGACATTTCAGTTGCCACTTCAGTTAGATGTCCTAACTGTGGTTCATTAATATGTTTCTCATCTTAGTTTAAGATGATCATCCAGAACATATATTATCAACAAATATTAGCTAGGTTCATTATTTCTATTAATAATAATAAAAATCCAGCACGGTCTTTAAGTAGCACAATTTCTTAAAGCAGAATCTCTATCAATAAATAAATTGCTACAAAAAATAAATATCTTAGTCCAATAGGAAATGGCATATCAGTGACATTGCTAATAATTTCCCCAACAGAAGCAAGTTAGTGATTATAGGGTATAATCACTTTTAAATAACCTGCATTAGAGCAGAAGCTTTTCCAATATCTCTTTATAGGACAACAATGAAATTAAGGCAGTATTCACCAGATGGGTGAAATTTGGAGCAGTTTTCACTCCTATTTTATTTTTCAGTTAAGAATAGCTGGATACACATCCACTGCCTATATGAGATGGCTAAATGGGGGGGGGGGAATCTTCTGTTGAAAGTCTTTTTAGGTTGACTCAGAACAAGTTAAAATCCAAATCATAAGCATAATAAATCATAAGACATTTTATAAGTTAATGAATAAAGTTAATTAAACAAATATGTAATATTACTTTAACAATCATAGTTTATTGTAGTTTTTAATCATGTGTCAGTTATTTGAAAGGACAAGCAATGGCTTTAGCAAAGATTTCAACCAATAACCTGATTTATAAACAATGAGCATTGCCAATTTCTCAACAAGCTTTGTGATAAATGCTTAGCCAGAGAAAGCATTTATCACAAAGCTTGTTGAGCAATTGGCAATGCTCATTGTTTATATCTTACAAGCTTAAGAATATTGGGTCATGTGATTTATGACTCTTTATTTGACAATAACCTGAGTTATTTGTTTTGTTTAATTTACTTTTCTCAACGAGAAATACATCCAGGAATTTTTAAATTTTGATTCCACAAATCTGTTGCTGTGATAAATAGATTCAAATATAAGAAATGACAAGTTATTAGACAAAAACAAAAAAAAAAAAAATAAATCTGAGGTATGATTTAATATTTATTACTTTGATGTATAAATAGTTACATACACAATTAATGTACTTAGAAAGTAATACCATTTATTTAATAACAATATAAACTGTCCAGGGCAGATATAACCGTACACTATGTTTAAAAGATTGTGGTGAGATTAGGTCAAGAAAATCTAATCATGTGATATGATTCAGTACTTATTATCTCAACCTGTTAACAGTTAAAGGCATCTATAATTTATTTAATAATATTGTTTTGTTTAAGCAAGTGGCTCAATGGTGATAAAAATTTGATCAACACTTTATTTACAACCAGAATATATTTTGCAGACAACAGTTTTTGGTTGCTTCATTTAATTATCATTTTGAATATTACAAATCCTAGATTACAAATGGTTAACAGAATTTTGGGGTTTAACTAGCATTGTAAATAAATAGAAGTTCTATTGAGATAGTTAGCTTATTATGTTCATGTTAGTTATAGCCAAGTTTATAATAACACATTATTGAGGCTTTATTATGATTGTTCTTTATAACCAAATATAAGCCTTATTATCCTTATTAGTATGGCAAACCTCATTCTGATGTTGAACACACACTTAGAGTTAATCTTCAAATCTCAAACTAAATTGAATTTGGAAACATGGGTTTTTTTTTTCCAATTAGCATTGAGATTGGTACATGAACTTGTTTTTTCAATCATTAATTTTATATTCTACACATGATTGAAATGAACTGATTGATATTAATCACAATATATATATATGATAATCAAAACAAGTTATAAATTTCGTAACTTGCTTTAAGCTTGCATTTTATGATCACTAGATGGAGCTTTACCAATAGCTTCTAACAAGCTTTGTTTACATAAATGCCAAGAGAGATAGAATTCAAAATCTCTATCATTGTCACCCACCTCCAGACCGCCTTCACTGACATGAGCCAATAAGCTCAAAACCATCTGGTCTGGAGATGGGTGACAATGATAGAGATTTTGAATTTCTATCTCTCTCGGCATTTATGTAAACAAAGCTTGTTAGGAGCTATTGGTAAAGCTCCATTTAGTGATCATATATATATATGTTGTGATCAACATGCATATATATATATATTCTTGGCAATAGTTTGAGATTATTGATTCTATTTGATATTGGAAGGGTTGACTGATTTTTAATGATTATATATATATATGTGTGTGTGTGTGTGTGACTGTGGGCAAAAATTATACTTCCATTGACATATTGGGAATGCAGTTAGCTGAAGTTTTATTTACCTAGTATCTCCTCATAACTTGGTAGGTTTTTTTCATTTATAAATTGACATATGCCATGAGAATCTCAATTCAAGACTTGCTACTACAACCATTGGAACCATAACCAATTCCCTATCTAAAGCCTCCTATCATTACATGCCAAAATCACTCCCATTAATATTCTTAATATTCTCTAAAATGGCATATTATACACCAACAATCAATTACACCATCTCTTCCAAAAAAAAAATATACTCCTTATGCAGCAAACTGATATAGAAAAGAAGGCTGTGGCGATGAGTATCAGAACCTTGCAAAAAACACAGCACTAACAATGGACTCTCACTTCATTCTATCCTTACAATCCACCTTCAAAGAACAGTAACTGTAATAGATAAATTTCTAACTCCTTTCCCTAATTCTCAGAAATTTATTTGCATTATCTCAACAGATACATCATCACCGGTTAAAAACACCTTTCTCAAAAATCTTCTCAATATCACTGCCACATACTCCATTCTCAGGCAACATACTCTAATACTAAAATAAATTACTGTGAAGCTTGTAACTTCACTAACAAAACTCAGCAGTTATTAAGACTCCAATCTCTTCTTCATTGCAAAAATAAACAGATTATCTAAAAATTTAAATTCTGGTACTTAAGCCTAAATACTTTGATTTCCTTATCAAGATTAATATGAAAGCATTACCATCCTGAACCTTCTTAGCTAAAAAATGTTTTCTGCCAATTTAGATTTAACTTGTCCACTCTGCCACAAAGTGGAAGAAACTATCCAACATTTTCTTTTTAAGTACCCATCACTTGAAATATATTAAAACTCTCAATACAACTTCTACTAAGTCCCAATAAGCCTCAATCATAATATTCACCAACAGCATAGAGAGAGGATTCTTTCCTAGCATTAGAACAATTATTTTTTTTCCTATTCATTCTTTGGTCCTTATATTCCATTTCTGCTTCAATCCAACCTCAAAAAAACTGTAATCACATTTTTACAACAAAATTTTTAATTTTAACTGAGGTCAAATCCTTGTACTTCCAGATACATATGCAGCCACATGGAGCTTAATATTTTATTTAAACCACTCTAACCACGGGGCATTAAAATTGGAATATGACCATTGCTTTAATATCCATTAACTTTCATTAAACATCACATGACCGCCACCTCTTATGCTTGTGTATAACTGTTTCATTAACTATATATTTTCCTCATGTTAAAATTAACATCGAACTAACTCATAAAACCAATTCAATTTTAACAGTACAATGCATATACTAATTAATTCTCCACTACTTGTATAAAATCTCTTTAAATCTGATATAAATAACAAATATGTATGCATATGTATATAAATATGCACTATTAACTCCTCTAATATCAACTCAGTTGTATGTATATATGCAATAGGTACTACACACCTAACGAATATTTAACTATATAACCACATAATTCACCAATAAAGATTATGTTAAAAAATAAAAATTAATTTGCCACATCTAGAGAAACTCCTATGTTAATAAAGAACTTCATCTGTAAATAATCCAGCAATATTTTTAAAGCACAGAATAAAACGCAAGAAAAAATAAAAACATTTTGTTATAAAAAAAAAATTATAATCAAAAACTGTTTTAAATTTAAATTTCAGATTGTTGGAAAAATATCCCCCCTCCCCCTCTTCGGCCAGTTCATGTTAGTTACTTAGTTACAAAGAACTAAAATTCATATTACTGCATTTAAATTCGTAGACAATTAGAACAGCCAATAGCTTTATTCAGATGGCTTAAAGTGGGAGTGCGGAAACAATTTATACAAATTCAAAATTATCTACTTTACACTTTAAAATCTTTGGAGTTATTTTATTAACTACGGTATTATTTTTTCAATGAAGATGTTGAACTTTATAATTAAGTTAAGTGAACTTAAATATATATATGCATTCAATGAATATCTTTGTAAAGCAGTTATCATAATTGGAAAGTTTAATCTTACAAAACGTTATCGCTTACGTATATATAAAAAAAAAGTTTTTGCAATAAACTAAAAAGTTATTTCATTCCGAAAATATTTTATGTTCTTTAGATTATTACTAGTTTCAAATTATTCAATTAGATATATCGCTCCAAAGTTTTTCTTAAGTTTTATTACGTTGTACCGTTCTAACTTACCTTTTATATGAAAGTATTTTCCCAATACATCCAGCCTGGCTGATCACGCGTAAGCCAAATGATTCGCAAAATAATACCAATTAGCCTTAAAATTCCTATTGACGCACAAAATCATGCAATTGTTTTTAAATTCTCCACCCCCTTTTTTTTTCTTAACAAAAAAGTTTATGAAATAGCTATATTTTTAATAGATGCAATGAATAATTACAATTTTAAATGTCCGCAAATGGTGAACGTTTATAATTTCTGTATTGTAATTAAAAACTTGATTTTAAAATGAAAATAAATTATTTATGTAATGTTATTCAAGCTGAGTACTGTGGAAAATTCACAAGATTATTCAATACATACTCAAACTGGCATATACACGAGCACTATATAGGATGCCCCGTAAAAAACGGTATGCGCATACACAGGTTTTTGCATAAGCTGCATACGACCCATCATCATTGGCTAAAAAACTTTAAAGATCATTTTCACTTAATTTGGGTAGGAGATAATGTCTACAAAAGTGCAATTGGTTTCTCTTAATAATATATCACATGTTTAAGATGACTACACCTCCCAGATTGTCTGGGGTCAGAGCTAGATTTTAGGGTAGTCTCCTGCTTCAACATGTATCTGGATACTGCCTGGATTTTGTAAATAGTTCTGCATTTTATGAATAATTTATGCGAATTTTGTTTATGCTGACCCATATAAATACGGTCATGTTTTTGTGGGATCAAAATATAAATATATTCAATAATCAATTAATTATGAGTTCTAGAAATATTTTTATGGAACTCATATGCATGCACATATGTACTGTGACCCATACAACTACAACCACATAATGATGTGCATAAAACTGTTTGAATTTATTGAAAGAATTACTAAAATATTTGCTTGAATTAAAATGTATTATACATCATAGTTAGGTTGGGTTTTTTTAGTTACTGGTGTTGTGTTATCCTTGTTTGGTGTTTAATAAATCTGGTCTCTTGAAGATTTAAACCAATAAAACATCACATGGTCACCTGGGAGATTTAGTCATCTTAAACATGCATTATATTATTAAAGCAAACAATTGCATTTTTGTAGACGTTATCTTCTTCACAAATAAAGTGAAGATTATCTCAAATAATTTATAAAATTTTGTGAATATCCGAAAAATTGGAATATTGAATCTTAGTGTCAATACATCATTAATGTTGTTACTCAGTACTATTAATTTTAGAGTATGACTGTATAAAGTGTTTCAGTTTACACAAGCTGTTAAAACAGAAGCATTTTTTCCCCACAGAAGTGCTACCTAGTGCAAGTCTTAGTAAACAGTAGATGCTATTGGTAGAATTTCCATATCCAGAACTTCTCACTGATAAAAGCCATAAGCTAGAAACTAATCTGAGGATAGTGGATGGAAAAGCATTGAATAGGTATTATAAGGCACTACTACACTACTATCTAGCATCTTTTGATTACTAAAGCTTAAACTAGGTGGGTCATTAGTGGGGCAAATTTTTACTTATGGATTCTGCTTTTAAAAAGCACTTTAATTAGTAAAAACTCATGCAGCAATATGACAGAATAGTAGTAGGGTCAGTTTGATCCACTTAAACTTTGCAATATGTCTATTAACATGACTTTATATACTTAACTTGTACCATGGATGCAATCTGTTAAACTTGGCTTGTTTTTGATTTTTCGTAAATAAAGTCATTAGGACTTGTTTATTCTAACTGAGATAATTAGATCCAGATTGCTAAAAATGTGCATTAATTTTCTTATGACGGATATACTTTAGGAACAACTTCTATATAGGTATAATAAATTTTAAAATACCTCACATCAAGATAAAGACTTTTCCATCAGCTTTCCAAAGGGATCATTGCAGATAGTATTACTTCCCAGGCTACTAAACTGCCAGGTAATGAAACATTTAGCGTTTTTCAATTATTTTACTCATAATTAAGAATAGCTTAGAAGAAAATTATTTGGGAAAGGCCTTTTTTTTAATCTGGGAAAAATACATCAAATTTAACACAAGACAGGTTCAAGCTCCAAATTATATGACCATTTTACTCTATTTACATACATATTAAAAAATATTAGTATTGGCAAATTACCACTGTATTTAAATAGAAAACTTATTATTTATATATATAGAACACAAATGGCTTTATTTCTCAGGAGTCCCTTCATCATTTGATTACTCTTAGATTTTTTAAAGCTTACACTGCGTGGCGCTACTGTATGGAGAGTTTTGCCTCTGAGTTCATAAGAAGTTTGAATGCAAGAACCATGAACATAAGAATAATTTTGTTATATAATTTAAAAAAGAAACATTTTAAAAGCACGTTCCTAAGAGAAATACTATATTCAAACAATGAATCCTTGCTCTGAGTGATTTTGTTAATTGATAAAAAGTCACAGGTTTGTAAATTGATTTTGAGGAAAACACAAAATCTGTTCAATTAACTGAATATTTTTTCTCAACCTGTCATTTCAGAGTATTAATGTTTTTCAATTACTCAAGCAACTGATTATATATAAAATAAAAAAAGATGTGAAAGCCATCATTCAATTTATGAGATAAAAAAACCATACCATTTTCAAATAGTCTCACCTCAAAATGTCAGCCAAATTTCCCACCTATTAATTTTCATTTAGTATGAAAGCTTGTCGATTTAAATTTTTGGCATTTATGTATTAGCCTGGCAGTGAGATTCACATACATATTAGTCTAGAACTATTTATTTGGAAAAAAATGACCTATAATTTTATTAACCAAACCAAAAAATAATAATATACATATATTTAAATGCACAATTGTATCCATTTACAAAATGTTGCTTCCTAACATCATTGCAGTGGACCTAAAACTTTCTCACCTTAAACCAAGTTCCATTATGAATGGTGACTTTTTTTGACAATCCTGAAAGAAACACTGCCATTGTTTGACGAAAATGTAATATCATGGCTGTAAAATTAGCAGCAAACCAACATTTTGACTAATAACTTTCTCCTCATCAGAATATTATCTAATATTCACTTACAAAATTAATTCATTTTCTTTTTGGAAGATTATAATTGGGTTTTATATCACATGACCTCGCTTCTTTTTTTAAGCTTGTAAAATATAAACAAAGAGCTTTGCTAATTGCTCAACAAGCTTTGTGATAAATTCTTAGAAAAAGAAAGCATTTAAAATATCTCTATCAGAAACCACAACCAAACTCCAACCCAATGGGTTTGTGCTTTGGCACTCCTCATGAGGCACTAGGGTAGGGTTTGGGGTGGTTTCTGATAGAGATATTTTAAATACTTTCTCTTGCTAAGCATTTATCACAAAGCTTGTTGAGGTAATTAGCAAAGTTCTTTGTTTATAAGTGGGTTTAATTGGGTCTTTATATAGATGTTTTCTTGTACCAATGACTTTCATCACAGCCAGATTAATATGTAAATACCAAAATTTTTGATATCATGACCCTCAATGACAAACCTTTTAAATTTAGGGGGCTCGTATTAAAACTGTATTTTCTATTTTAATTATTAGCAAACATTTTTAAGAACTTAGCATTAAATGGACTGCTATATAATGAAATATATTATACAGAACATACCTTACAACACATAAAATAATAAATCAAATACTACCTTCAAAAAGTCACTCTCTAGGAAAGATATACGTTGGTTGGAAATTCCTATTCTACTGCAATGGGTCTTCAGAATCAAAACACCACACACTAAAACAATCTACTCTTCTTTTTATACAGGTTTAAATTCAATTAGTATTTTTTTAAAACTTCTGGAATAACTATTGTAATTTTCAATTACATTAATATTATAATTATTCTTTCTCTGTACAAAGGGAGTAATCTTTTCTAAAAATTTAATTTATTGAGTACAATTATTGTCCAAAATATATATTTTAGTAGATTAAGACAATAACCTTCTTTCTATTTATTAAATTATCTGTTTGAATTTTTAATTAAGTAAAATCTTTAATTAGTTTTTAGTTATTTTTAAAAATTGATTTAAACTGATACTTTTCTCATTTATTTTACATAGCATTAACGTAATTGTGTTGCTATTTGTAAATATCAAACAATTACTCTTTAAATATGAAATTATTAAACTTATGTTCAATTGTAAAGATTAAGCTTATCAAATAATCACAAATAAACATATACACCTGGGTCTCATTTTGTGCGGTAGATAGGTTCCTCAGAAAACACGCACAAAAGAAATCGCACAAAAATAGATGTAACTTATCTTGAAAAATGGGGATAATGGTTGTAATTTTCCAAAAATCGCATAAAAGCAAAGTAAGAACTAAAATTATTTTAAAATTCGCATAAAAAAAAAATAGGAAAATAAAATATGACTAATAAAAAATTTCAAATTTGAAAAAAATTGATACAAGACAAACTTTTTTACTTTTTTTATTAACTACAGTATTTAATTTTATTCAAAACATTATATTTTTATGCATAATTTACATTTATTTCATACATGTATGGTATTTTAATAATTATCGCTATTTCAGACATCAGATTCGTCACAAGAGGAAATAAAACTAGCGCCAACTTCATTTTTTTAAATTGGTCTTATAGTGGATTCTTCCAAACTAAAATGTTTTCCAATCATTATTGATCCTTCCCATTTCACTAAGCGATCTAAAATTGAAATTTTTGTTTCCAAAGAAATTCATTTTTTGGGGTGTTTTTTCCTCTCCATTAGAATAAACTAAAAGTTTAAAATAAGAACTTAGACTTACAATAATAAAAAGACACTAACTGACCACTGTTGGACAAAATTTAATTAAAAATAACCATTAAAAATTAAATTCTTATTTTTGTCTTTAATTTTTTAATTTTCAATTCAGATTAAAAACCAAATTCCTTCGTTTCACATGACATTAATTTCAGATCACATTACGTAATTTTTAAATTGTTAATTACAATTAAAAATCAGATTTTAATTGTCAAATTTAATTCTACCCATTGCTGTTACTCACCTTTTAAAAATAAACTTGCAGACACAAAATGATTAATTGATTACGTACTCTTTTTTAAAAAGCAAAAGTACAACGTGATTTAAAATGCAAAAACAACATACATAACGTTTGAACAGATTTACATTATAATCTTGTAAAATTTATTACTTGCAGACACTAAATGATTAATTGATTACGTACTTTTTTTAAAAAAGCAAAAATAGAATGTGATTTAAAATGCAAATACAACAACATACATAGTGTAGGCATTTACATTATAATCTTATAAAATTTAATGTGTGTATATAAAATGGGAAATCCTGATTTTAAGTGAATTATGAATTTCTTTATTGCATAAAATCTATTACAGTACTATTATAAGCGCTGAAAATATTGAAATTATTAGACGGAAGTCGAACTCTGATAACATGCTATTACTTTAAATATGACGTGAGTGCGCAAAATTTATGATATTTAAAGTAATAGCGCATTATCAGAGCTCGACTTCTGATCTAATAATTTTTATCGCATAAAAGAAAACTGCATACAAAGATATTAAGAAGAAACATGAATCACATAACTTCAAAATCGCATTAAATAAATCCGCATAAAACGAGACCCGGGTGTAATTAAACTTATGCTTTTATTATTTATGGCATTTTTATGATGTTTGTTTGTTTCTGGAAATGAGTATGTTTAGACCATAATTTAAAATGAATTTGTTTATGATTGTTTTTTTTTTATGTGTCAAAGCGTTGGCCGAGAAACGAACCCCGGGACAACTGCTTGTAAGGCTGCTGCGCTAAACACTCGGCCACTAACGCTTGACTGTTTATGATTGTTTAAAAGTAAAGGAAGTTTAAGTTCATTCATAGAGGTCATTTATGATTACATAAAGTTTAATGTCTGTGAATTACAATAAAATTATTTGTAATTACATGTATTAATCCTATCATCTAATTTTATATCTTAAATGTTTTTTTTAAAAAATTCAAACTATTTAAACTTTTTAAATAGTTTCAATTATTGATTAGTATATAACACAGTTTTTATGAATGGTTTTATTCTCTTTGCTTTAAGTGTTTCTAAATAATATCACCTAAATTAGCAAATGTCATTCACTCTCTCATAAAATGAATAATGTTTCACTATAACTATATATCAATTTATTAATAAAAATGCAAAGCAGCAGAATAAATAAGAATAAAATTCAAATTTTATATGATAATTATAATAATAAAAATAAATTATGAATTAATAAATATGAAGTTAATATTTACTCCCCCCATCCTATAAATTTAAATCTAAAGAGCAAAAAGAAACCTTAACATTTATTAAGTAATAATTTACTAAGGCTGTAACCTTAGAAATAAGCGTCTGAAAAATACGACGGTAGGGACCTCTATAGGTCTTAAAAACACAAGCTTACGCTATGAAGAAAAGAGAGAATAGCGTAAGCTTGTGTTTTTAAGACCTATAGAGGTCCCTACCGTCGTATTTTTCAGACGCTTATATAATATAATACTGGGGGTTTAATAAAATTTATAATTACTTAACATTTATTCAAAAAGAAAAAGGAAATTGAACTGTATGTCTCAGTCCTTCTTTAGTAATATATTGTCTTACATATTTTGCAATGTAAATTTTTAGGATTTTCATATTATAGATTTAAAATGACCTATTTTTTAAAAACTATTTTAGAGATATTAATCAATTTAATTAAAAGGAATTTGAACACAGACTTTCAATCTCCCTTATCCATTTTATCCTATGTACATACATGTGAAAAAAGAAAGTGTGATTTACATATGGCAACTAATGATCTGTGGGTATTTCTTCCATCTGAAAAATATATTCACAAACTTGTAGCAATTCTCAAAAAATATACAGAGCATTATGGACTTGAAATTAATCTGAATAAATCCTCTATCTGGAAACTTCTGACAGGTCACAAGATAACATTGTGTTTCATGGCTGATCCCCCAAAATTCCTGGGATTCCCAATCTCAGAATCCTCTTCTGTAATAAGGAAAAAAATACAAGATTCAATCTTATCTAACACCCATAATATAACTAGTTCACTCTCAAGAGTGTATTTATCTATCCATGCTAAAACTGAATTGTTGAACATGTTAATATATCCCAGAATCAATTTTTTTTTTCTGGAATTCAATTTACCAAAAGATTTCAAAGAAAAATTAGCACCTTATGTTCTCACCTACTTTGGGAGAGAAAGACCATCACCATCAGTATGAAAAACATACAAAAACCAACTACCCACAATGGGATGTCCTTACACTCCATTACCACATTTTCATACCAAAAAGCCTTCAACGCATTATACAGACTTAGCATATGCTAACCTAATTTAGAAAACATCATCCCCATTGTTCCCACCAATCACCTTCTGCCTAGTAAATGTTCATGGATTCAACTATTAATATCACAAATTGGCTACCACATTCAAATTTTAAATCACACTTTTATGCAAAAGATCTCCTACTGGGAGAACTACAAACAATTAAATCAAAACATAGCAGCCTCACTCAGTATTCTACAAATCACAAATAAAAAAAATCATCACCAAATTCTGACATTGGAATCTGAACCCAAGTTTCTTGATTTTATTATTAAATTAAACATAGAAACCCTCCCTACTAATCACTTTCTTGCTTATAGAAGAAGATACTCTAATATAGAACCCAACTGTCAGCTTTGCCTTATAAGTGAAGAGACCACAATACATGCTTTAGTTCAATATGAAAGACTTCAAATTCTCAGAAACTTTATCACATCCACTTCTAAAGCCAATGGTCACAGATGTATAGCTATGCAGAAAGTATAGGGAGAGGCTTTTCCCCCTCAATAAGGATTACAACATTCCTTTTGTATAGTATTTGATTTATGTGATGTAAACTGACATTTGATCATTCAATAAAAAAACCCATTAATTTACTTCTAAATATCAGGAGAATAAAACAGAGAGACAATACCCTGGCTTCTCCTGACATTCATGTGGCAACATGGAGCCTTTTCATATTATCCACTGACTGCTAACCTTAGACAGAAATGTCCTCCAGATTGTTACTACAACTTGCTCATATGACCAAACTTTGTGTTAATCACTATTATGTTTCACTGTTGCAACCACAAGCCCTAATAAGGTTTGTTGTTTTGTTTTGTTTTTAAAAACTAATAATCTGTGTTCACTTATGATTTATTATAAATAGTCTATGATAGGTTATTCAATTAGTTGCAATTGATCAGATTTGATAAAAAAAATTATTAATGTTTTCATTGCAAAAAAATAATTAATAAAGTATAACTTTCTATAATTTGTCATTATTATGTACTGAAAAATATTAGATAGTTATTTCTGTCTCTCCTTTTATATAGCTACCAAAATGATTATTTACAGTATTCTGTGTAGTTTAGCAGAATTGGGACAGGGATGGACTCACGAGTTAAAAATTTCCAAATGTAGTCCTTAATCTTTTAATTTTGAAGCTTAAATGTCACATGACCTCTGAACTTATTTATTATATTTGCAGCTATAAAATATTCAATGTTAATTCTTATTGACAAAATATATTTTTAAGGTACAAAGTAGACAAATTCACAAACCAGAATACCATATGTTGGGAATAATGATTGCTAGAGTATTGTTTTATGCACAGATCCACACAGCAATTAGACAAGAAAATCTATTATTTCTCCAATATGTTGCATTCATTGCTCTTTGTGGTTTTGAATAATAATAGAAGCAGGCTTTGGAACTTAAGAACCATGGGTTGGTGTCCTGGTCTGCCACTTCTAGAACTCCTTATAAATTCCTAAATGATAAAACTATTCTATTATTTTCTTATTGCTTGAGTCTCTAACTCCTTGTAACTCAATTCATTATTTGTATAATGCAGTAAATACAATCTTCATTTTACTATTTTTCTATTATGCTTTATTATCCCCTCTAATTATCTCTCATTCAATAATTATTTCTTTTCACTATATGTATGATGGAGTTTCTCTTCTTACGTTCAATCTCTCAATTTAATTTAACCTCTTCATTCACTTTCACCAAAACTTCCGCAGTTGCCATTCTGATTACCCAACTAATTATTTCCATTCTTTTCCACATCCATATTTCAAATGTTTCAATTGGTTTTTAATTTTTTTTATTAAGTATGTATATCTCACAACCATAAAATAATACAATACACACCCAATATTTAAGCAATCACCCTTTCAACTCCAAACATTCATTTTCTTTTCAAATGCCTCATTTGTCTATTTTCTTCTCCTTTTAACCTCATTATTACTTCTTTCATCCTCATTCAATAAACTTCCAAATATTTAAATCCATCTGTCTGTTGAACTATTTTATTTTCAAGATTTATTTTTATTATTCTGGCATTTCTTTTCATCAAAAAAGGCCTTAAAGTTATACACATTAATCCTCATTCCTATTTAATGCATCTTCTAATCTATTTGATTTAAGCTAGAAATTTTTTCATCCTCAGCTAAAAAAGACATATCACCATAAATCTTATATATTTTATTATTCTCCCTCCAATATCCTGATTTCCACAGTTACTTATTTACCATGTCTTTTCAATAAATATTACAAAGCCCAGATGGCACACAATATTCCTGTTTAGCATCTCTTCTCATACTCAATTTTATAGTCTACTTCAAATCAACCTTTCCTTTCATTACACCCTCTTATATCTTAAGACATCTATAAATCTGTTACAAGTTTCTCTATTAAATGCTTTATCTAAAATGCATAAATCACATATCAATCCCCTTAGATTTTTCAATATATTTCTCTCCTTGTATATATCTTCCAATAATCATCTTGTTCTTCTTAATATAATAATCTACCTTCTATACATTTCCTTTGAGTTAAAATCTTTAATATGTTCAATTTTATGCTATACTCTTCATATGTAACAGTTTTTTTTTCTTTTTAGCAATCAGAATTATTATAATTCTCAAGAAGTCATAAGCCAATTTGTGCTCTTATATACTAAATTTTACAATTCCATAAGTTCTTTACTGTAGAATTTTCCAATTCTACTTTAACATTTTTCAGTTTTTTAAAAATCATTTTAATGACTTCTTCTGTCAATACATCAACATCTTGATCATCTTTACAACATCTCTTTTAAAATCTGAATCTAATTACTGCATTTTTTCAATATAGTCAGCCAGTTCACTCATTAACTCTTTCTCCTTATACTTGAACTCATTATGTTTTATTCATTTTTTGTCCTTAATCCATATTTATATTCTATCTTGATTTCTCTAATCTTTTAACATTCTCTCGATTATCAAAAGCATCTTAGATTTTTTTGATTTTCAAGTGTATTTTTACTGGCTTCCTTTCTTGACCTTATATCAATATTTATTAGTATTCATGTATTCCTCATCTTTAATAGTTCTTAATATAATATGATCATATGTGAATATAAACATTTCCTTTCTCTGTTTCTCTCAATTTTTCAAAATTCCATTTCATTCTTTTTAAGCTTAACTTTCATTTTGCTATGATAATAGTGTGACCAGATTCTTAAATAAAGTACAAGACCCCTTAATAATATAGCTTTCTTCTATTAATATAAAATCTGTTTGATAAATTCCCGTATCACCCAGAGATTTTCATATTGTATAGCATTTTTGGACGATTTTTTAATTAGATATTTGTAACCACAAATTTATTTTCCCCACAAACTTTACAAGTCAATCATCTCTTGCATTTCCTTATTCCAGTACCATAGTTTTTCATAATCTTTACTTTTTTCACAATTGCATTTCATTCACCCAATAATAATATGCATTTTTTTTTGTACTGTTCATAAATCTCTTCATCATCATGAGTATTAATTGATATGTGAATCATTACAATTATCTCTGGGTTTTGCAGATAACTTTGTATCACAAGTCTATCATTAAGAAAATTCACTTTATTCAATACAATTTTTCCAAACATATTACTAAGACCATCAATTGTCTAACATCACCAGAATAACTTAACATCCTTGCTTTTCTCTCACCACACCATTCCCATTGCACTTCACTAATATTCAATGTCTATTTTATGTATCCACACTTCTCTTTAAAACTTTTCTTATTTTTATGTGTTCATCAATGATTGCACATTCCATGGACCCACTCTATCAATTCTTTTATTAATTCATCAATTTTGTCAGGCTTTAATAGGATAATGGATTCCAAAATCTCTTTTTTTTTTCAAAAAAAGATCTTTATAAAAGATGCCAAGGCTTAAATGACTTGTGCTCTCATGCTTATGATAAATATGAGAATTATATGGTAAAATGATTTCTGATTCATCTGTACAAATTTTGTTATGTCAATAAATATATTTTTAAAATAAATGATTTCTGATTGTCTTTTCTATCCAGAAAACTCTCTTCCCATGCTTGATATGTTAACCATTTCTAAAGATCATCTTTATTTACTTATTAACCATTGTCATTCTAAGATGTTTTTTTGTTGAATCGAAAAAAATGCTGTTGCTGATTCAGTAGAATATTGACTTACTGAATGACAGTCAACTCTCACTATTAAACATCCACCATTATAACCAATTGCATTTTATAGAAGTCGATGTGCTATTTTTCTTCATCTATGTTTCAATGCCAAGGACTGCTTATTATCTGCCTTTTCTTCAACTTATGCTAAGATAATCTTTGCATCCAAAGCCTAATCTCTTATCCACAATATGGGTTAGACAGCTGTGGGGAGTTTGAAAGTCTGAGTTCAAGTCTCTTATAATTAAATTAAGATATACATAATTCATACCTTCCTAATGCTAAATAAGTAATTATAAATAAAAAACACAAAATTAATTTTAAAAATTCTCAAATTGTTAAAAACTTAATTTCGCATAAATGTTTTAAAAGGATTATATAGGTAAATGAAATCATTGTTTTTTTTTTTTTTTTTAAGTGTCATAGCATCGACCGGGACGCGAACCCGCAACCCGGGCAACTGCCTGCAAGTGCAAGGCAGTCGCGCTGACCTCTCGACCACCAATGCAAGACAATGATTGTTGTGTATTGAAAGTCAATAATTTGGCTAATATCATTCATATTAATTTGTGTGCGTTATATATATACGTATATTATTCGTTTATGATTACTATAGACGGCGTATCTATATATAATCTTATCTAGAGAATAAGAACTTTGTCTTTTTTTTATGTACATAAAATCTGATCAGATTATCTTTGCAATTACAAAAAGAATACTCAAGAAAGGATTTTTTTTTTTATCATTTTATCGATAAAATAATATTTTGACTATTAGTAATTATTGGTTATTGAATTATTTTTATGATAGTATTATAAAGTTAAAATAATCGATTAAAATATTAAGATTTAATAAATCAAAATTAAAATTTAATATTTTAATATTAATATTTTATATTATCATAAAAACAATCCAATAACCAATAACTATGTAAATCTAATAATAATGAAAATATTATTTTTTTTGATATTAAAATAATATTAAAATATTAAAATTACGTAAAGGTTCACAGAAGTCGATTTATTTATAAAACAGACTAATTGTTAATTTTAACAGCTTGTGAACTTAATTTGGTGAAAGTACATACTCGTGCATATACATATATATAAACAAGAAATACTGTAAGACTAACATCATAAATTAATGTATATCTTTATCTTTTCATAAACAATTTTACATATATCTGAGTAAGAATATTTATAAAAATGCAACAGCAATAATTACATTTCATAATGATACTAGAAAGATTAACATTGAAAAGGGTATACGACAGAGTGACTCCATATCTCCAAAAATATTTTACATCAATTTTGTAAGATGTATTTTGTGAATTAAATAGGAAGCTAAGGAGGTAAAAGTAATTGAAGATTATTCAAGCCATCTAGATTTTGTAGATTATGAAATTATTTTTGCAAATAATGCTTCAGAGCTTCAAGAAATGTTGCAAGAATTATAGATGAAAGTAAGAAAACAGGACTAAAGATAAATATTAAAAAGACTAAAGTAATGTTCAATGGATTTTCTCAAAAGAAGAAAGGAAAGATTGATAATAAAGAATTAGAAGAAGTTAACGACTACAAATATTTTAGATTATAACTACAGATGGAAACAATGGATGAAATTCATCATAAAATTAAACTTGCATGGAGTGCTGTTGGTAGAAATAATTTAATATTAAAAAAAAAAGAAAATATGAGTCTAATATAGCAGACTATATATGTATTGTTGATTATATGTCCAATTGGGAAAATCCAGAAATATTGGATAGATAGGAAAAGATACAAAGATGAAAATTAAAAGAAGCTGCTCACATGATAATGATGGATATCCCCATAAATCAACCTAATGTGACTGACTATACATAATGTATAGAAACCACTAATCAACTTTACTATTATGAAAAAGTGGAGAAATCAGTAGGAATGTCATAGATAAATACATATATGAAATTTCTACTGACTGTTGCCCATGCTAGTATTGTCACTGGTTAGGCCAACAACCCTGAAGAAGAGAGATTAATACTTCTTAAAATGTTGTGCATATATTAACTTGTGTGCTATTACTAACAATTGAATGTACTTTGAAAATTTAAATAAAGTTAATTTTTTTTAAAGACATTCAGTACTTTGTATTAAATGATGAAAATAGTCCAATATATAAATTCAACTAAAATAACATCATCACAAAACTTCAGGAAAACACCTATATGTCTAAAAACGTTTTAGTAAATGTGTTTCAGTAGTTTTTGCTTAGTATTGGAGACTTGGGCATTTTACAGAAGAGGAATACAAAAACTTCAAATCCCGCAATAAAATATGGAGAGATGTGAGTGTGAAGTAGCAGGAAGAGATCAAAAATCAAACAACTATTACTGACATCATTGAAAGAATTAAGAGACTGAAGTGAAAGTGTGTGGTCATATTGCTAGAAAAGATGATGATAGACAGTTGAAATCTTATACTGAATTCCAAGAGATTATAAAAGATCTAGAAAAAGGTCACATATGATATGGATGGATGAAATAAGAAAGAGTGCTGATGTGATATGAAGAAGAGAAGTGGAAGATTGGAGAAACTGGATTAAACTTGGAAAGACCTTTATCTTGCAGTGGACTGGTAATGGTTAAAATAATGATGATAATATCTGAATATGAAAAAACAAATCCAAATGGTTTCATTACACAAAATTTTAAAGAAGCTGCTACAAAATTTAGCCATATTTAGACCAGTTCTGCCGATCTTTTTTCACATGTATATTCCTGGGAAACCTACTTCCTAATTTATACATTATAACTGTAAATAATTAGCTTAATAATAGAATTTAAAAAACAATGGAATAATAACATAGAGAGACATTGCAAATATAGTTTCATTTAAAATGTAGAAGTCAGCAATAAATTGAAATAAATGCAGCACACTTCACATATAAAAAACACCTTGTATTAATTAATTTACCTGTATGTCTTTTCTGGCCATTTTCTCATTTTTCTTGCATATTCCTAAATATCCTGGTTCAAATCTTTAGAGATATACATATCCAAGATGAGAAATTCTTATTTAGATTGTGGGTCAATATTAGTAGATTTGTTACAAAGTTTAAGTCAATAAAATATGTACATGGTAAGTCTATAGTGGATCTTTGAGCAGATCAATTAGAGGCCTAAATATTTTTCCATTTATTATCTTCTGAAAATATGATATTAAAAAGTAGCATCCATATAAACTTTAGCTTCTAAAAAATTAGACAAATATGATTCTGGGTACAGTGGATAGAATTTTTATAAAAAATATATTCAAAGATAATGAACATTAGCACAACTTATGATTGTGCCTATAACATTATAATTCCTGATCTTATTAATTAAACAAGTCAAATAAATAAAAAAAAACTTTTGTTTGTCCTCTTTTATTTTTCTTCAAAACTGATAGACATATGAGACACAGTATTATGTTCGTTTGAAAGTTATGTTAATGACTAATTAATCATAAGTATAGAAAAGATGATAATAGATGGACAATTGAAATTTTAAACTGGATTCCAAGAGATTGTAAAAGACCCAGAAAGAGACCACATGTGAGATGGATGGATGAAATAAGAGAGTCTGCAGGGGTGATGTGGAAAAGAGAAGCTAAAGATCGAAGAAGATGGATTGAACTTGGAGAGACCTTCATCCTGCAGTGGATTGATAATGGTTGATGATGATGGTGATGATATGTTGGAATATTTCCATCAGTTTGTTTTAATTTTTAAAAAGTTTTTAGAAATTTTCAAATTTAACATTTCATAGATATTCACTGACTATTATTAATAGCACACAGGTTAGAGCATTACATTAAACTTAATATCCATTAATCTAAAAATCACTGGTTCGATCAACATACTAATACTGCCACTTGTCATACTAGCAATGTCTTTAAAAAAAGAGCAGAATAATTCCAGTCATAACTCCAGGTTTTGTGTTTTTACTAACAGTTGAATGTACAGTATTTGAAAAGTTTATATTAGACTTTTTCAAAAAATATTAAAGAATTAAAATTTATGTAAGTTGAGGGATTTAAACTCAGGATTTTTCACTATATTCATCCTCCATTCCATCTCAAGTAACTGATACACTTGACCACACATGTGAAAAAAATAGATGATCCCCACTACATGTATTTTGTACAAAACTAGCACTCATCAGGGCCAGATATGAAATGGGGTGGAAAATGCCTTAGAAGAATTAAAATTATATAATAAAAATAGTCTAACATATAATTACAGATTATATGTATGCATGCATGCATGTATGTAATATATATTGTAACCTAATTATAAATAAGGGAGGAGGAGGGGAAGGGAAGGAGAGAGGAGGAGGAGAAGAAAGAGAAGAGGAAGAAAAATAAATAAAAATCAGGAGAGAGTGATAATAAATCAGAGAAACAGAGAGAAAGAGAGGGAGAGGAAGGAAGAAAATAAATAAAATAGAGAAATGGAGAGACTCTTCAGCTAGACATAGTGGGGTTACAATAAAATTTATAAAAATGCTAATGCACAGAGATCTACAACAAGATGGAGGAAAAATCAATAGGGCTGCCAAAGAATCCAGGCACAATAATAATTTTTAATAAATTATTGAGGAAATTTTTCACCTTTACCCAATATTTACAAGATTTAACCCTCCATCAAATTATATATCCCTGAGTGCAACAAGTTTATGACAAAATAAAAATCTTTTTGAATTAAATTTCTTATCTAAGGCCTTAAAAATAAATGCTACTCCAATCATCACTTGCAATGGCATAATTTATCAGAAATTTCATGAAACTAAATACCATCAGATATGCTTTTCTTCTAGCACAGGGAACAAATAAGAGCTATTTCTTATACCAGTTATAATTAATATCATAATGTGTAAAATTGTGTAAATCACTGAAAGATCAACAAGAGTAAATGTTCTCATAGGTCCTACTACAACTCTTGTGACATGTACTAACATATGACATTGTCTGCTAAGCAGCTAAATAAATAAATGGATAAGTGATTGATATCCTGGCTAACTATAGGAAACAAATACTTAACTTGAAGTGACCGCATCCTATTACATAACAATATTTATCACAATTTTTTTAAAAAAATCTTTTTTAAATATTTAATTGCAAAATGAAAATATTTATAATTTAGACTAATTATAGCCTTTTACCCAGGATATCACTCGAAATGGGAGAAAGACAAGGGTGCTTTTTATGTCCTTCCTTCTTCTCCAAAACAACCTTCATAAATAATTAAGTGTAAACTGGACTGATATTTAAGTAATAGAACAGTGTGCAGTCTAAAATAGCATGGCTAATCTTCATTTCAAAGAACACAATCTTCTACCTCAGAAGATAACGTAGTTAAAATACTTCTTAGACTAAATATTATTTTGGTATCTGCAAATATGATATTATCTGTTATAATGATTTCACCCCGAAATCAGAATTAAATGCATGACTTTATTTTATATCTGGCAAATAAAATACCCTGTATGTCTTTAACGAAATGAAAATAATTAATGTCGTGATCAATAATCAATGTTGTGAACCCAAGACAGTAACATATAAAAAAAATAAACAGAAACTGAATATAATTTAAATAAAGAATCAATAGGTTTATTTATAATTATATTGATATAATAAAAATTTAAATAAAACTTGGAAATGTTGCCAAAAATAGTCATTTGACTGACAGTATCTACAAATCTTTTAGTTTGACAAATGAACTACTAAGACTTCTTTAAAAATAATAGTGCTACATAATCACCTTATTTAACAGATAATTAGAATAGAGAATTAGCACTGGCTAATTCTTACATACTTCCATTAATATAAATAATTGTTCTAGATTTATTTATTCTAAAATAACACATTATAACAATAAGTATCCAGGATAAATAAACTGATCTACTAATACTTAAAATTATCAGTTAACTACCCTTAAGCAATAGCTGACATGTTTAAAATATATTTCATGTTACAAATAACTACTCTCTTATTGCTTAGAAACTTGAATTAGTAAAATAGCCGAATGAATGAATGAAATGAATAACTAAATAAATAAATGTATGGACCACTCATCAGAAGTCATTTAAACACATAAACTATAAAATTACTGTTCACATAATATAAACTACACAAAATGTTAAAAATAAATGATTTACACATCCATTGGAGAAGTTCTAGATGATCACAGCATCTACGTAGCATGTGTGGTTTGCACTTGCTGGCCATAGCTTACACATTAAACATTTAAAATTACTAACTAGTGTTGGTTGGTCTGTGGATGATTATAAAATCATAACAACACAAAACAGACATTGATACACTTTTAAGCATTAAAATAACCGAGTGCATCCTGAAGAAACTAAATCCTTCAAACTAACTTATCTTGTCATCACATATTAAAACACAAACAACCTCACCTACTATGGTGAAAAATTAGCTTTAAATAGATCATGAGTGACAGGCCAAAAAGACTCCGCAGAGCAACTAATATGAATAAATGAATACATTATAATTATGGTGGCTTCCAAAACACCTATGTCTGAGACAAAAGAGGATGCCTGAACCTTGTCACAGCACATCAGGAAAAATATGGAAATGCTCACCACAAACAGGTACTTAATAAATAAGTGATAACAATCACTGCAAATAAGCACTATCAACTCATGGAGCAGAATGTAATACAGATTGGGGAAATTATCCACTCCATCCGGCACAGTAATCAATGTAATAAGCAAGGCCTGACATTATAAGGCCCATCAATACTTCAGCTAACAATGACAGGATAAAAACATCACAATAACTAACTAAAGTCATATTCAAAATTTTAAACACAATAGACAATAAACAATGTCTGAACCAACAAATGAACTTTGGAAGTCAAATGATTGGGAAACATTAATAAAGATAATAAATAGCATATGGAATTTTAGCACTAAGTGACAATGCACACAAGTATGGAATATTAAATATTAAAAATTATAATAATTGGTGGACATGAATGGAAATGGGAATAAAATGTGAGAATAATGATTTTTAAAGCATAAAATATTCACGAATAAAATTACTATTGCATTTACACAAAAATATAAAAGAACAAATTCTGACAATTACTTTTTTTTTTTTTTGGCTGTTTGGCAAATAACGAAGTAAAAAAAAACCCCATACATTTAAAATAGTTATTGTGAGAGATAAAATCTCCACTGATTCAGAATAAGCAAGGTAAAACTTTAGCTGATAAAACACATACTAAATAGAAAATAAATATTACCTGTTAATGTGTAAAATATCTACACATTTTTGATAAACCCATAAAAAAATCAAATTTGCATAATTAATTACCTGGCATTTGTAATACAACATAATATTATATAAAATGCAACAAAATTCCAAAAAAAAAATATTGCATAATATATATATATACATATCAATAAAGAAAAATCTTAGTTCATAAGCGAGCATTCTTCGCACTGAGCTGTCAGTTGAGTGCACATAATATTAATTCAATGGACAAATATTCTGCAAAGCTTCTAGCCACATGAATTTATACAAATATGGCAAAATAATTTCCAAAATAAACTAAACATAAAACACTTATTATATCTAAATAGTTCTGAATTTATAGCAATTCTAAGATATAAGTCGGAAAACAAATACACACATAACAATAATTAGTCACGACAATGAAAGTGACAACGTTGTAAATAATAATATAACTTTTCAGCTGATAGAACAACTTTTTGGAATCCCATAGGTTCATTCTGTTAAAGCATAGCTTCATGTCTATTCTACTTCAAAAAGCACATTTTAAGCAGTAAAATTATTTAGTTATTTTAAGCATTTGTTTAAAATTAGTTGTGTAAAATAAGGAGACATATCCAGGTTATATTCTAATTTATTTTGTATAAAATAATTCCATAAGCAAGAATAATTCATCATGTCAAATGTCTATAAAATATTTTGCTAATGACATGGCACAGATGAATAAATTAATATTTTATAGTTCTAATAAATAATACATTATATTTTTTCAAAATTTTAATTGAAGAGCTGCAGTATAGCAAAACATATTAAAGTTATTATCATTCCTCAAGCATATGTTTTATATACGAAGATTATTAATAAAACAGGTCATTATTTGGGCATTTTAAAATATCATTTAAACTACTTCACTGGCAATTCAAAAGGCAGTAATAAAACAGATGAATTAATATAATGCATTTTATTTTTAAGCTTTAAATATACAACTTAACAGTCTATGCATTTTAAATTTCCTTCTTTTAAAACTTTTATACCTTCTTCTGTTTATAAACGAACTAAACAACAATAAAACTGGAAAATTGTTCTGTATAATTTTAAAAATGTTCATCAATGAATATAACATTTGCACTTTATTAAAGCTGATTCCAAAGCAAATTTTATTCAATTAACTGATAATGAAAATTAAGCTTCTCTGAAGCATTTTTCTGATTGAGAAAGTTTAATTGCAAATTAAAATCAAAAGTGGGAGTACCTGAAACTACTCTAGTTCATAGGTGATTGAAGAATAATAAGATTTAAGTTAAATACTTTTACAAAAGAAAAATAATAAAATTATAAAAAAAATTTAATACTTTACAGACACTTGTGTCAAGGATTCAAACCAGACCAGAAGAACTAGAAGAGAAAGCGTACATCCAAGCATGAACAAACTTCTCTTTTATACACTTTTTTAATACCCCCCCCCTTTTTAAGCCATCAATTTCTTATAAAATATCCAATAAACAAAGACTGTTCTTATTTTTTGTTTTTGTTTTTAAGACTCAACTGTAAGACAAAGCAATTGATGAATGATGTCATTTTAATCTAGATATTTAAAAAAAAAGACACATGATTTAACAAACTAATTTTAGAAGAAAGTTAATAAAGTTTTCCTATATAAAAAAATATTATATAAAAAAAATATTGAAATATAATTAAACTTATTCATCAAGTGAATTAATTACCTTCGGTATTTATTTACCTAAGTTTAAATTACCTTTTAACTAATACTAAAATTATTTATTTATTCTTTATTTCTATGAGTTTGTATAACTCAACTTTTAAGACTACTTAATTTATTATAAAACACTTTACATTTACCCATGCAAGCACACACACATACATGATTGAAAGGAAATGACATTTTAACTTTAACTTAACTTATTAATAATTGCTTTTAAATAATTAATTGTAACTTATAATAATTGTCAAATGAAAAGATTTAAATATATTTAATAATAAAATTACTTTACAGACTTTAAAACTAACCTATAATAAACTAATATTTTAACTTTTATTCTTATTATTTTAAAAATTTACAAAAGCTAATTTTAAATTAAGTTTACATTTTCTGCTCTCTTCTGTCTTATAATTAATAGTCTACGTTATTGAAATATTATTTGCTGGCACACATTTTTCTATAATCCTATTGTTTTAGTAACAAGTAAAATTATTAAAAGCAATATAAGCTACTATGCTTATGACAAGTATAAAAGAAAAATATGACTATTTCTCATACAAAACTGTACTATAAAAGGGTTATATGCAACAGAATTGCTGTCCATTTTATGTTTTGCTTATTAGTTAGCTTTTTTTTTTAAATCAAGTGAACACAGAAATTTGTTGTTTTTTTTCATGTGTCAAAGCATCAACCGGGAAGCGAACCCGGGACAACTGCTTGTAAGGCGGCTGTGCTGATCACTCGGCCACCAACGCTTGACAGAAATTTATTTTGAGGTTAAACAATAGTAGTAAGTGTGAAAACACTTAGTCACAATATATAAATGTGCACATATATATGTGGCACCATTTGTTTATTATTGATAATGACAAATTGGAGTAGTTTTAAAATAAACTGAATAGTTTTGATTTGACTATTAAATTTACTATTAAGAGGAGTTATTCTGATTTATTGAAATTTTTAGATTTGAATGTTGAAAAGATTAATGATACTTTATTTTGTAGTCATTTAATTAAAGAAAAAAAATATGATAAGACCTAAAAGTTATCAATCTTTCAGTCATAGAAAAACTGTTTTGGTAAAATTTTGTTACAGGAATATTAAAAGGCTTAATAATTTTGAAAGTAAAATTTATTATCAAAAAGACAATTTACTTTTGATTAATAGATGTGATATGTTGGTCTATTTCCATCATCTATGAGTGAATGTTGAATGTATAGAAAATTTTAAACTTTATTTAAACTTTTCCAAATACAAACAACTTGTTAGTAATAACACACAAATAGACAACACAGGTTGGTAATTACTATACATTCAACATTTACTCATAGATGATCTAAATAGTTCAACATATCACATCTATTAATATATCATCTTCATATAATACTAAATTATCCGTGCACTTTACTACTGTTACACAATGCTTTATTTACCACTCTTTTTTACAGTTTACAGTTTCGATTGTCTCAGAAATCTTCTTCAGAACTTTATATCTTCTAGTTGAGGCTAGAAGATATAAAGTTCTGAAGAGGATTGCAGGGACAATCAAAAATGTAAACTGCATTTGAGGCTATAAGATATAAAGTTCTGAAGAAGATTGCTGGAGCAATCAAAACTGTAAACTGTAAAAAAAGGGTGGTTAATACAGCGTTGTGTAACAGTAGTAAAGCGCATGGACAATTTAGTATTATATAGTATACATTTGGTAATGCAATAAGAAAGAATAGTTATTATACCATCATTACAAACCTGCAGACAAATGCTTTTGATTATATTGATTTGGGTTATCATTATGATTTTATTAAGCATATTATTTTTAATAAAAATATTTGTAAGCCTAATTTTTAAAATGTTATTATTAATGAGGAAAAAAGTTTTCTCCCCTTATCTTAATAATAATATTCATTTAATAGGTTGTAAGAGAATGCCTTGATTTAAATTATATTTAAAACAGCCTATAGGTGGTCAATGAATTTCTAGTATAGTTTATAATATTCCTTATAGATGTTGTAAAGTTTATATAGATAATAGTAAATTGAATCTTAATGAAAGAGTTAATCCACAATGGACACAACTGGTGTGTTGATATAAATTATTAAATGACTTAATTTTATATAATTGTTTGTACTGAACAGATTCCATCTCATTACCTTCCTAGATATGTTTCTATTTTGCAAAAATCAAATTAGATTGAATTTAGCTCATGGATATAAGTTTTATGCCCTTTTTTTTGTATTTAGTGGTATCTCTTACTGTTTGTAGTATAAATGGTTGTAAATTTCCATCATTTAAAAGTATCACTATTTTTTTCTGTACTTTTTTAGAGAAATATTATAAAATTTATTGTAACTAATGCTTACAATAATAAAAAGTAAATATATTTTATTATAATGGATGATTATAAGAAAGAAATCAACAGAATTCTGTTAGAAGCTATTCTAAACAAAAGTAATTATACTTCTTTGTTTGTAATTTTATGTTTATATATTTTTAAATTTTTTTATATAATTAATTTATTAGTTATTATAAATAATGCTTATAATAAAAAAAAGTTAAATTTGGAATATTTATATAAAACTAATATGCTTTTTAGAAATGGTATAAGATGCTATTTGTAGTGTTTATATTACTGCAGTGCATTTTACCATTATGGGTCAAAGTTCATAAAAGTAGAGTTAAAAATAGATATCATAATTCAGCTTTATATGTTCAATATATTATTTGACAATGCAGAGATGATCTTTTATGAATAAAATGAATTAAAAAAAATACTTTAAAAAAAGATAATTAATGTTCTTAATTCTGAGGCCACTAATTTTATGAAAACTTCTTTTGATATTAAGAATAGATGGTATTTGAACTGAATTGTGGGAATGATTAGTCTGTTATATATAAATGTGTTATTTATGATTACTAGTACAATTTAAACAGAATGAATTTACATCCTAAGCACAGTAGTTGTAATGTTGTTATAATAGCTCAGTGATGACTTTGAGTACTGAGAATACTTTCAAACCAAATCACAAGATAGTGACTTTTGAAAAGATAAAAGTGGTGTTCTATCTTTTATACCTAAATTTATTTATATAGCCAATCTAAAGCATTTTAGTTTGACAGTGCAAAGATGTTTCTTTATTCACTGTAATCTTCATACTCTCAAACTAAGATGCTTTAGATTGCCTATATAAATAATTTAGGTACAAAAGATAAGATACCACTTTTATCTTTTCAAAAGTCACTATCTTGTGTTTTGATTTGAGAATATCCTCAGTACTGAACAAGACATCATTGGGCTACTATAATAATCTTATAGTGCATGTAATTGGGGTGTTAATCCCTTCTATTTAAATTATCTCTGCACTAGTAAATATAACTGAATATTACTAGTATAGTATGTATATAAGTACTTACAGTGATTCTCTTAAATTTGCAGCATTTAGTTTCAAGTCTTTGTAAAAATATCTGAAATCACTGTTACCATCAAAGCTCTTTTTTTAATGTATATTTATGTACCAATGATGCAATTTAATTTTTAAAAATGTAACAACAAAAATAAATGCCATAAAGTACAATAATATAATTATAAAAAATTCAGTACAGTAGTACATTGAGAATTAAAAGAAAATAAGCATACAACTGAAAAAATATATGATACATACCTGTCTAATAGATGATTTATAAGCTGTTTACATAAATAATGTGTAGATAAAAAGAGACTACCATATTAAAAAGAATATCAAGGTTAAAATTAAATTTAAACCAGGCTTTTAGGAACAAGTTCTATTTAAAATTTGTATATGTTTCAAGTACTAAGAGCAGTTACAGAAGGAATTACTGAGTTTGATTAGCTATTGTGCATAAAATTTTTACATTTTGTAAAGACATCAGACTTAGTAAACATTTGTTTTGCAATAAAAGCTTTGGAACATGCTAATATTAACATCTAAGTAATATGTGTCTGTTCTGGATTATGCTTGATACTTATTTAATTAGCAGGAGGAATACTGTGGTAATTCAAAAGTTATCTACTAATGATCTGAAAGGAATGCCATAAGTGAACAAACCAACATAGAATCATTCCAATATTTAATAGAGTTAGCAACAACAAAAAAAAGATCCATGATCATTCAAAAAAAATATTAACTTTACTAAAATTGGTTAAAACACCTGTAGAGGTCCCTACTATCACATTTTATACACATATTATCGAGGTTATAGTCTCAGTAAATATTACTTACGTAATCAATGTGCGTTTAATAAATTTATAATTACAACTTTAAATTACTATAATAGATTTCTAAATATAAAATCTTTCCATTGACTCATTGTAAATCGAAAGATTTCACGAGTATTAATGTGTAATAAGAAATGTGGACTTAATCAGTGAGGTATTGAATAGCTTCATGCTCACAGATCTAACCACTTCAGCTTCACCTATTTAAATAGAAAGTAGGTTGAAGTAAAGAAGGGTTCCCCTCTTTTCTTCCATAGTGTAAGCTTGTGGTTAAAACACCTGTAGAGGTCCCTACTATCGCATTTTATACCCATATTATCGAGGTTATAGCCTCAGTAAATATTACTTACGTAATCAATGTGCATTTAATAAATTTATAATTACAACTTTAAAAAAAGAAATAGCAAAATATCTAAATATAAAGCATGTATCAAATGATAATCTCATGTGAATTTTACTATCTGATGAGATGAGATGCACTGTGACTTTTCCTTTATCGGAGTCAGGAATCTCTCAGCTGCCATGCCCAGAGAAACATGTTAGTCTCTTTATCTTTCCTTTCTATTCCCTGCCCTAAGTTTTTTTCATATTCTTCCCTATCCTGCTCCATCCCATTTCCACAACATAATCCTTGTCAACTCCATGGCCTTTATAGCTAAATCCCCCTTATCTTTTTCCAAACCCAGCATAAAAATCAAGAACCCACTTTTTATATAATCCCTTTGTTTATATTTATTTTTCCATAACATCATCATTTGTGCCCTTTCTACCTGTAAGCATTTACATTCAATTAATAGATGCCTAATAATTTTTCTGCCTTCCTTACACAATTTGTAGACTAAATTATTCCCATTTTCCCATTTATGTATTTTTTTTGTAGCTAAAGATCCTGTTTGAGCCTTAAACTGTAAACTACTTACCTTGCTATTATCATAAATTAATGCACACCCAATAATATGTTTATGTCTATATATATTTAAACTCTTTTTACTCTCCATACTAGTTATCTATCTCTCCAACTCCCTATTCTTTATTAATGCATCTATTTTTATCCCATTTTTGCAACTATTACACTCAACAATTCTCCCAACTCAATCATTTAACCTTTTATTCAAGTATATTGATACAAATTTTTTATCCAAATCTTCTGCATACTATACAATCTTAACTCACCTATCTTGTTGCCTACCCTTTAATTATAACCCAATTAAATATTATTTTGGCTATTCTCTTATTATCCATAAAATGCAATCTACTGAACATTTTCTTTTTGCTTTTTGCAACTCTCATATAAAAACTTGACCATCCCATTTCTTCTTGAATTGCTTCCTTTGCTGTCAATACATGTGCATCTAATGCATATCTTCCTACTTTTCTTTGTACTTTTTCTAAGTAATCTAACGCCCCTTTATTTATACATATTAACTTTGCTACTGCCACTCCCATATAATTCTAGTTACATCATATTTATTATATGAAAACACTGTTAATTTCTTTAGTAGTCCTATTCTTTTTTTTTGCTTCATTTATCAATTTTTTTCTCCCATTCATTCAAGCAATATCTCTGATTACTTAAGATGATTTCCAAATAATTATATCTATTCACAACACTCAACTTTATATTCCCAATAAAAATTCTTTGTCTTCTCTTTCCCCAATATTAATCATCATTATTTTTGATTTTTCTTCACTGAATTTAATCCCCATCTCTTTCTCAGCATATCTTCCCTTTTTGCTGTGCATAAAAAGACATCACCTGCTAATAAAAGATCCAATACTGTACCTCTACCCCTTTTCCTAGTCTTTCTAGTGCTCTCTCCATTTCTCTCAAATACAACAAAAACAAAATACATGACATAGAGCATCTTTGCCTTAGTCCTACCCTATTTTTAACTTTAACTGATTGTATATTCCCTAATTGATATGTATAATAATTATTTTTATACAATCTTTTAATAAGGTCCACTAAATCTCCATCCATTTCCAAATTTACTAAACTTACCCATAATCTATTTCTATTTATTCTATCATTTGCCTTCTCTATATCCATAAAAACAATATGTAACTGTCTATCCATATTTCTACTCATATCAATAAGTTGTGTAACTACAAATAAACTATCTCCTATATGCCTATCCGATTAAAAACCTCCTTGCATTTTCCCCATTATATTATTTTTCTCATCCATTTTTGCAACTCTTCCAGCCACCACATAAGTGAAAACTTTTTATAACATTGATGTTACCATATAACATTGATGTTACCACTATCAGTCTATAATTATTTTACTTTCTATGATATTTACCCTTTCCTTTAAATAGTAGCCTTACTCTTGTAGTACTCCAACTATCCAGAAGATCTCTCTTCTGTGTCATCTTATTAAACATGAAAATAGGTTTAATTTTGCCCTCTGCCCTGGATTTATTACTATCTCTGCTATGCACTCATCTAAGCCTTTTGCTTTCAACTTTTCAATTTCTTCCTTGCCTCATTCAGTTCATTTTCTGTAAACCTAATATTTCTAATACTACATGCTCTTAGGTTTGTTATTACTCTGTCCTTTATATCTAACATCTTTTCTATGTCCATTACATACTTATGTAAGATTGTCTCTAATTCTTCTCTAGAGCTACTCTCTATTCCTTCATCATCAAGTAACACTATTTCTCTCTTCCCCACATTTCTTCTTTTATTGTATTTCCAAAATTTTTTACTCCCACCTCTTCCACTTTCATTTATATCCTCGGACAATTTGCTATTTAATTCCATTCTCTCTCTATAATTATCTATTTTGGCCAACTTTTTTTTTTCTAAATACTTTTCCCATTTAAAATTAACATCTTTTTCACTTTCCCTGTTCTTAATAATTTGTTTTGTTTTTATTATTGATTGCACAAAACAATCTCCTTGTGACTCCACTGGAAATGATTACAATACTGCTTGAAGGACTATTTGAAATCTTCTCCTGGGGTTATCTGCAGAAACTTTATCATAAGCTTTGAATTTCCTTAATTGAACCATGATATGCACCTTTTAAGGACAACATCAATTTTGCAGAAAGTTAAAAGCTAATGGGAGCTAATTCAGAGAATAGTGTAGATATCTAAGGCTAACAACGATTTTTAATCAAAGAATCAAGCACAGTCTTGGTATCATAGAGCACTCATTATTGTGTGACAATGACAAAGAACTTTTCTAATGGCATTCAGATTAATTGTTTTGGCCCACAAAAAATTCAAACCATTCAAATAATAGTTACCATTTATTATCTGAAATTTAGAAATTTATTAGGGTTAAATAATGTCTTTAGAAAACAAAATGCTGAGCAAATGTTTTAATTCTGCTTTTTTGCAATTTTGGTTTTCATTCTTCTGCTATTTCACATTCTGATGCTTGTTTACTGAATCATATTAGAAACACTACATCTCATCCCTGTTATGATGCTTGACAAGAATTCCAAATCTGCAATTGCAGTTCTTTTTATCTATCTGTAGTGTTGCACTTTAGCATATTTTTGGCCAATTATCAGCAAATGAAGAACCAAGCAGCATGCATATCCATATTTTCAACTTTTTCATTATCCAATGATGTTGAGAATTTCTGTGAGTTCTTTCATGAATATGACAGATTCATAGAGGTAATTTCAAGGAATTTTAGCAATTTTTGCATGTTTTTGTTTCTACTTATTGTTGATGTGCATGGATATGGATCATTATCGGTGCTCTTTCTACTACCACAAATGTTTGCAAATCACTTGACGACATTCTTATTAATTAACTGTCACAATGCTCAAACTTTTTTATCAAATCTGTCCTCAGCATGGTCTTGTGCCTCAGATTTAAAATATAAACTTGTTAATTTAGTCTAAATTCCTAAGAACACAACCCAAAGATCAGCTTCTGGATTAAGACATCTTGCCATTTATGATGCACCTTATGAAAACATAACTTGGGTTATCATCTTCTCATTGTTCATCAAATAGCAGTGGTAAAAGGGAGTTAAATTATGCTTCTTTGGATTTAGGTTCAATAGAAGATTATAATAAGTGTCCTTGATCACCTAGAACATAAAGAGCATTTATGATTCTAATGTGTTTGAAAATGATAGCAAATTAACTTATGCTGAGATGGACTTTACCAAATTTGAGATTTAAGAAATATCTCCACATCAATGACAGAAAGTCAATTTTGAATTACGAATATTATTTTTAGACTTTACATCGGTTATTATATATTGCTTTAACAATAAATTTTTTTATTTTATTTTCTCAATGAATTATTAACCTGTTTGCTGTGATATTACTAACAGTTAGTGCATATACTAACCTGTTTGCTGTGATATTACTAACATTTGTTTGCTGTGATATTACTAACAGTTGGTGCATATACTAACCTGTTTGCTGTGATATTACTAACAGTTGAATGAATTTGGAATATTTAACTAAAATTAAACTTTTCTAAAGACATTCATATTAGATGATGGAAATAGTCCAATATAAAAATACAGCTAGAACACCATCATCACAAACCTTCAGAAAAACAACAAGTAGTTAAACATTTCAATAAAAATATCAATGGCAGGAATGGAGATGATTTCAAAAAAATATACTAATGAACATATGTATGACTGAGAAAATACAAAAATATTGGATAAAAAGAAAAAGATACAAAGAAGAAAATTCAAAGAAGCTAGCTGTTCATGTGATAATGGTGAATAATATCATAAGTCAACTTAGTATGATTGTACATAATGTATGGAAACCAAATTTTGGTCTTAAAGTGGAGAAATCAGGAGGAAGCTCATAGATAAATATATGAAATTTCTACTGACTCCTGCCTTTGAAGGATGGCTTAATTGATTAGAGCATTATCTTAGAATTCACTATTCAAGAATCTAAGAGTCCAGCTTTGAATCCCATGCTGGTATTGCCTCAAGCCAGCAATACCTAAAGAAGAGAGAAGAAGAATATCTCTCAAGAGGTTGTGCATATACTAACCTGTGTACTATTACTAATAGTTGAATGTAATCAGAAAATTTAAATACATTTTTGTAAAGACTTTGATACTTAATATCTGATGATGAAAATAGTCCAACATATAAATATAACTAAAATATCATCATCACAAACTGTCAAGAAAACACAAAAGTTTGAATCATTTAAAACATATCAGTAGCAGATTTTTCCAATTTAAAACAAAATTTAATTATGTCCATTCTTTTGTTCTGGGTTTTCAGAAGAGACACAAAACACACTGTCACATGTGCTAGTAACTTAAATTTCTATTATGAAAAGCTCAACTATGCTGCTATGTAACACATGCATTGATTTAGAGAGGGCAAAGGGGACAGAAAACCAGACTCTGTTTCACTGGGTCACACTATATATATATATAAACAAAATCCACTAAAATAATTCTACAAAATTAAAAATGCCTATATAAAATTAAAGATTAATTTCCTTTGCTATAGCCAGCTTACTACTAAAGATGGCGGAATATACCGTAAGCTGGCTACAGCAAAGTGAATTAATCTTTAATTTTATATAGGCATTTTTAATTTTGTAGAATTATTCTAATGGATTTTGTTTGTTATACTTATATCATTTGATATTACACACACATATATATAATATACAAATGTTTAACGTATATGCAATTTTATAATTAAAAAAAAAAGAAAAAACATATATACTAAATAAAAAGGTTACTAAAAATTGCAAAACTTCTTGCAATTAAATAAATTGCATTTTACCAAAATAATTTATCATCTTTTTAAATTTTTATTATTTTGATGATGATCATGTCATTGCTGCTTTTTTTTAACCATCATCTTTTACGAACATTAACTATGTGAACAAAGATAATCACAAGTTTATTATTTGTGCTTCATGTGAAAGTTCAGGTCTAATTTAATTGAATATTCATATGTTTATTTTAATGATATTTTGATAAGTTTTTACAAATACCACAGTTCAAAATCAAAAGTACTTTCAATAGTTCTTTACATCCAAAGCTAAAAGAATTCTGAGCCTTATTTCTAAAGATATGGCCCCACATTGTAAGTTTTTTCCAAGCCTTTAAAATTGCAATCTCTCTAGGATTTTTTGGTTAATAATAAATGATTCAAAGATGTAAAAGACTAACAAAACTTTCTCTATCTTCATCATCAATCTTGAATTCCATTGTTGTCTCTTTTCTTTAAATCTACATCTTCCTAGTTCATCATGTATGATGTAATTTCAATTTCCAAAGAGTGCTAATATTTTTTTCATCAGTATTAAATCAACATTTGACTTCTTTCAATTTGAATTCTTTTATTAAAAATTGAGAATAGTTTTAGACAAATTAATTAATTGAAACATTTATCTTTTTTGATTAAAAATTAAATCTTTGCCAAACATTGGTGGCCTAGCAGTTAGCATAGCTGTCTTCCAAGCCGCTGACCCAGGTCTGTTTCCTGGTCAACGCTTTGACATATGAAAAAAAAAGGGAAATCTTTACAAACATCGACCTATAATTTTTAATAATATTTTCTGTGCTGAAAACATCAATTATGAATTCAAAAATACCCTGCTTTGCATAATGCTGTGGATGAGTGGCAGAGCCTAGAGCTCAAGTTCCTTGAATCATCATTCAGCTCTGTCAATATGAATACCTAAACTTCTTACAATTCATCAACATAATAATTATTAATTATTAAATACTATAGATACCTAGAAACCCTGCATCCATTATTTCTTAAATAACACTTATTATTTTAATATATTTTAACTAATGCAGTAACTAAAAGCTAATGAGAATGCTCATATTTATATAGATGGCTTAGAAACAGATGGATATGAAATCAATTGTTGCTATTAAATATGAAGCTAATTATCTGTTGGCCTTGGTTTAGTGCAGTGAATGGGAGCAGACCTGAAAACTAAGGTCCATGGATAATAGTTTCACCCTGTCAATTCCAGTGTTTAAACATTATATAATTTCCTAAATGCTATATTATTTTTTAAATTTTAATTTAGAAAAGTCATGTGATTCTTGCTTTGTTATATATCCCTCTTTCATCAAATTATAATTGAGATCATTAAAAGATATAGTTGCTAACCAAATACTAGAACTATATAGATAGAAAGATAAGTGTTTTTGGATTCAAAATTTTGATACAATTAAGATGTTAATGTGTTAGCTTAAATAATATAATAAAAGTAAAATGTGATTTCTAGAAGAAGGTTATTAAGCAAAAACAATACTGGATATTTATAGTCATTGCCATTTGGTTACCTTTGATTACCATATGAAGATAGCTGCAGAATAGTTTAATGTTACTATCACCATCAAATTCAGCTTACATGTAAGCTAAGAGCATTATTTTATTTGATATATACTTTGAACTGTAACATTGTGTTTTAAAAAATAACATTTTAGTTTCTTTACACACACAAAGAAATCATCTTTCAATTTTTTTATTATTGGAAAAATTAAAAAAAAAGTTTTGGCTTGTTTTTTATAAAAAATTTACTTATTTGTATAATCATTAGAAGTTTCTCATTATTATCCTCATGGCATTCATTTCCCCAATTTTTTAGTTAAAAATTACAACTATATGTCAATTATTTGTTGTAGTATTATTTAATCAGTAAGAAATTTTTTTTTTTTATTACATTTTTACTGAAATTACAATATCTGTTTCTTTTGGTTGCTGGGCATTCATGGATCGACAATTTTGTTGAACTAAAAAATAATTTAAACAACAAATCTATCATCTTTTCCCACTCATAGTAAATCTTCATGCCTTTAAAGAAGGTATATGCTCTAAAAATTTAAATAAATATTTAATTAAAAATATATGTTTTAATTTTTATTCATTACACATATATTGTATATATTTTATATAATCCAAAACAAAATTAAGTAAAACTTTATCAATTTCTTCTTCTTCATTTTTTTCTTTCTAAAATCTATTATTAAAAACTTAGGAAATTGTTACAAACTACATGCCAGCTGATTTAGAAAAAAGTCTCCATCACCACTTTCTTCAAGTTCTTTTTTACCTGTAATAGACAATAATAACAAGTGAAAAAGATCTTTTTTTATTAGTAAAAATAATGATTAAAAAGTAAAATAGAAACATAATGCTCAAACCAATTAATTATACTTAATAATTTACAGGTATTTAATTAATATTAGAATACAAGTATAATTTAATATACTTAAAAATTAGATATAATTGTAAAGAATTTAAACATAAAGTTTCAACCATCCTTCAGCTATTGACTTTATCTCATACAACTGATACACATGTCCACACATATGTAAAAAAGATAAATGAGCTTCAATATATGTATTTTGTGTGGAACCAATACTCATCATTTGGTCCTATCATTATCTCCCATACACACATATATAATTAGTGCTTGGTTTATATTAAGATAGCAAATCTTCAAACTTTAATGGTCAGGCTTCAATTTACTCCACTTTCCAACTCTTCAATGATCCATAGCATTAAAAATCTGATGATGGAATGCCCAAATCCTTTGTTGATGCCAGAATTATTGTGATGCCCATGTTGATCTTGAGTCACTCTGATCCCTCATGCATAGAACTTTGTCATACATGCTGATAATTATTTTTTAAAAAAATTTGAATTTTATTTTTTAAATGTAAATATTTTTATTATTATTATTTTAAAATGATTATGTAATCAAGGTTAAATAGTATTTATGGGGTTATGGAAATTTTAAAGTGGACCCAGGTAATTTTGAGTTAGAGTAATTAAATCAATATTATCTGTATAATAAAAAATTCAAATTAGGAATGCAATCAAAAACTTAACCATAGCTTTTGACCATATTTCTCTTCTACTCTAGAAACCAAATTGTAAGTATCAGTATAATAATTCTACCAATTCATTAGGTTCTGTTAGAAATATTTAAATTCAAATTTTAATACAAGAAAAATAGTTTACAGCAACTCATGGATTGGTGGTTGCAGTCAGCTGTCATGTCAATAGTTAGAGGTTATTTTCAGATCAGATAAGCTTTACATATTTTTCAGGTCATAATCAAATTTAAGACTCTCAGATATATATATACTATAACTAATCCATTTAATTAGAAAAAATGACCAGTATGCAGGTAAATAGCCTTTTTTGTTATAGGGTAAAGGTCCTCAGTGAATCTGATTTCTTCAAATGATTATCTATATACTGATCATAAAAATTAAAAATATACATTTGAAAAAGGGATCATACTTCAACAAGCACTGAACTCATACTTAGCTATGTCTTACATTGTGCATGTTGGAAACCTAAATAAATAAAGAATGAGCAAATGCTTAGTTTTAAAAGGAATTTTCATAGATTGATATTACACTATACCAAGTTTCAAAAATTTGTTTCAAATCTTTTTACAAATAACAAATTTTATTTGGCAATATAAAGATGATTAATGTCAGAAAAAATTTGTTTTATATCTCTATTCCAAGGTCATTAATGTAAGAGTGAATAATCAGATATCACCAGTTGGCAGAGCCAATCGGAACTTTAATTACATTTCCATATATGTGCAATCCATTGCTTCTTACGGGTCAAAGCTAGTATCATTTCTTGCATAGGCAATGTGGATTAAATGATGTTGAATAGGTTGTGGCTATTCCAAGTGGTTTATGTAAATATTTATACAATTATTGATTATAAGCCAAGTTGGTCATGAATTGTTTTGTATGATACACTAAGACATGTAGATGTCTAGAAAAGACTATTGAAGTAATTTAATCCTTAATTATTTTTTTACTGAATTCTCTTAGTACTTATTTAAATATGAATGATAGTAATTTGTTTGAGTATTTATGAATATATCTTTATAGAGTATATTGTAAAAGAATGAATAATAAGCAGTTGGAAATTACATGAAAATGTTATCACATAAACGATAGTTCAAAGATAAAAAAAAATTTTTTTCTTTATTTGTAAAATTCACCAGACACATAATTTTTAACATTTTTCATTTAATCTAGTAATTTTTTTAAATTATAGCTATTTATATAGATTAATATATACTTTCAACCGTTAGGTTTTTACTAGTAGACTCCTCATGTCAACTATATCATATCACAACAATCCATTAACAGAAATTAGCCCGTCTTCCATCACTATGCATGCATTTAATAACTCAATGAGTTAAATGTAATATAAACATAAAATAATTTAATTTTATATGTATACTTTTTAAATATGTTTAAACTTATCTTCATATATATATTTTAAAAATACTTAAAATATTTTTTCCACCAAGTATTCCTGAAATATATAAAAACATCTGAGAAAGGAGAAATATAAGTGTGATAATATGTATATATATGGCAATAAACATCACATGACCACCATCTCTTATGCTTGTGTATAACTGTTGTTAAAATAGGCAAAACTCACTATACATATTGCCATACACAGCAAGCTAGAGTAATCAATGGATGCCAGAAGGCTTGTGCATAAAATCCCCATCTAGTGCCTACTCACCCAATATCCCCAGATTAGTTTCTGGCTTGTGGACTTCATCAGTGAGGAGCACTGATGAAGGCCACAGGTCAGAAACTAGTCTGGGGATATTGGATGAGTAGGCACTAGATGGCAATTTTATGCACAAGCCTTCTGGCATCCATTGATTACTCTAGCTTGCTGTGTGTGGCAATACGTATAGTGAGTTTTGCCTGTTTTGTATATATATGGGTGGATTACAGTTTACATTTTATGAAAATATGCTTTGGTTTAGTGTTTTCCTAAAGGTTTGGAATAGTGGTATTTTAGATGTAATTATATATTGGTCATATTAAGTATTGAATGTCTTTAGAAAAAATTAACTTTAGTTAAATCTTCCAATTACATTCAACTCTTAGTAATAGCACATTTAATATATGCATAACATTTCAAGAGGTATTATTCTCTGCTCTTCTTCAGGTTTTTCTGGTCTGACTAGTGATAGTATTAGCATATGAATTGGATCTGGAATATTAGATTCTTGAATATTGAATTTTAAAGTAACATCATAACCAACTGAGACATCCTGCCAAAGGCAACAGTCAATAAAAATTTCATATACTAATGTATTAATATACCCTGATTTCTCCACTTTTACTTAAAAGCAGAGCTGATAAGTTGTTTTCCATACAATGTGTATAATCATATTAGGCTGACTTACATGTTATTTTTCATTATATGACCAGCTTTTTTGAATTTTCTTTTTTGTACCTTTTCCTCTCTATCTAATATTTTTGTATTTTCCCAATTAAACATATGTTCCTCAGTACCTACATAGTCTTCTATTGTAGATACATCTATTTTCTTTCTTCAAGGTACTTTATGAATGCAATTTTTTATTTTCAGCATTTCAAATTTAATCTTTGTAGATGTTAGAATTCCTCATAGTGTGGTATGGATTTGGAGAGCTGTTCAGATGTTATAGTGATTGCAGATTTTTCTTAATTTGTCTATTTTTTGGTATGCATGGAAACATTACTGTACCAATAATTGTTTTTTTTTTGTTGGTGGTTTTTTTTTGTCTATTTACGGTTTTCTAGATAACAGCTGATAGATAATCATTTTTTATAAGAGTTTATTCTATATTGATCCATTCTTTTTTCAAATCACTGATTTCTGAATGAACTTTTTTTTTGTTATGTTCTATAGTGAAGTATAATTCCATGTTTTGTGTTCCTGGCATGATTGGATGTATATGTTTTTCCTGTATGTGTGGGTTTTGTATAAACTGTACTTTTGATTTTGCCATAGATAGTCTTGTCACAAGAACATCTATGAATGCTAATTTTTGTTCTAGTTCTCACTCTATTGGAAATTTAAATGAAGGAGATATGTTGTTGATGTGTTTCCAGAAAGTTTATAGTAATGTTTCACTATGTGGTCATACAACAAATATATCATCTACATAGCACAAACAAACTTTAATTGGATATGGAGCAGTTTTTATGGCTGTTGTTTCAAGTTCTTCCATGTAAATATTGCTAATCAGGGGTGACACTGATGAGTTCATAGTCATTTCTTGACTTTATTGGAAGAATTCTGAGTAATATTGAAAGTAGGTTGTTTTAATGCAGAATGATTATAGTTCCATTATACTATCAATCGGAAGAGTTGTTCAAGTTTGTAAGTTATTATCTTTAAACAGAGCAAAACTCTCCATACAGTATTGCCACCTGTGCTAAACAGAGTAATCAATGGATGCCAGAAGGCTTGTGCATAAAATCCCTATCTAATGCCTACTCATCCAATATCCCCAGACTAGTTTCTGGCTTGTGGCCTTCGTCAGTGAGGAGCTTTGGATCTGAGAGCACTGCGTCTAGATCTTAGGATCTAATGCAACCCTCTAGCAACCACCTTTTATCTCTACTTAACTACTAAACTATGAGAATGAAATTGAAAACACAAAAAATATTTTCAATCTAAGCTCAATAGCTTAAACCCCAAGTCAGAAACTAGTCTGGGGATATTGGATGAGTAGGCATTAGATAGGGATTTTATGCACAAGCCTTCTGGCATCCATTGATTACTCTGTTTAGCACAGGTGGCAATACTGTATGGAGAGTTTTGCTCTGTTTATCAACAATTAATGTGCTAGTATAGGAACTGTGATCATGTGATGCTTAATGGTTTATTATCTTTACTTAATATTTTCTTACAATAGACAATGCTTTTTCACGTTACATTTGTGAATAAAATTTCCACATCAAAGCTTACTAGTACATCAGTTTTTGCAATTTTCATGTTTTTGATTAATTCTACAAATTGTCCAGAATCCCTGACAAAAGACTGAGTGGAACTGAGTCTTATTTGCCAAAGGATTAAGAACATTGAAAAGAAATTTTGACAAAGGTGAATTTCTAGAACTAGCAATAGGTTTTAATAAAACCTTATCATACAGATTTTAGGTAGACCATAGACATGAAGAATTGGATGGAATATGATGTTCTGCTGATTTTTGCCTTTGGAAGGATGGCTTAAAATTCAATATTCAAGAATTTAAGGGTTCAGGTTCAATTTCTATGCTAGTACTGTCACTGGTCAAGAAGAGAGTAGAATAATACTTCTCATAATGTTGTGGATATATTAATGTCCTATTACTAATAGTTGAATGTAATTGGAAGATTTAAATAAAGTTAATTTTTTATAAAGACAGATGTAAACAGTCCAGTATATAAATACAATTAAATACCATCATCATAAAACTTCAGGAAAACACTATGTATTCAGTATGAATTTGATACTACATCAAACTTTAGACATTTTGAAAAACTATGTCCAAAGTTTTCCAAAGTAGAAAATCATTTAATTTTTTATGTAAATGTAAATCCGAAGGGATAGCTCTTAATGGTTTAAAACTAAAACATTTAATTCACTACCAGAGATCTAAGAAAATTATTCAGAGAGCAAGTGAAACTCTGTCAAGAGAAAGAATAAATGCTGAAAAGTTTTCCAAGTATGAAACCTTACATTCCATTAATAATGTAGAATCTTTTCTAAAAAATAAACTTACTAATGAAGATTTCACAGGAGTTTTTCAATCAATAAAACAATGGAAAAATAAAAGAATGCCAAAAGGAAAAACTTCCAAACTGTGTGGGCATATCAACAGTTATAATGTACCAAGCAATGTATCAGCTTCATCTATTAAAAATCTCAGTTCTAAATATCTAACAGATGCTGAAATTTCTGTTCTCAAAAAGAATTAAACATTGTCATCACACCATCTAATATCCCTTAATGGCAGACACTGAGGAAATCACTCAAAAATTGTTTTTAGAAGAAGCTGGAGAATTACACTGGATAATAAAAAGAACACCCGAGGAGCAACAAAAATTAAAATCAAATATATGTTATAATGGAAGGAAAGCAGTTAAATCTCTCAAAGTAGATAAAACTATAATCATTATATCTGCTGACAAACAATTCAACAGTCTTAATAAATACAACTGTTTATCGCAACAAAATACAGGAACTCCTTGCAGCAGACTAATACAAGAGTGGGGCAAAAAAATTGATATCAAATACAGAAACAAAGTTATAAGCATTATTCAAAAAGCATCACAGGTACTTCAGTGATTCAGAAAAAAAGTAAACTAACATCATATTTCAGCAAAATTTCTCATCTTTATAGTCTGCCTAAAATCCATATGGATCATATGCCTTTAATACCTATTGTTAGTTCTAAATATTCACCTTTCTAAAATTTATCAAGATTTCATCTCAAAGTTCTTAGTTCTTTGGCATACAAGACCCAGTTCTTTATCAAGGATTCTGAATACTTTGTAGAATTAATAAAAAACATGAAAATTGATGTGGAAAGTTTATTCACAAATGTATAATGTGAAGAAGCATTGTCTATTGTAAAAAAAATTAAATGGCGATAATAACTTATAAACCAGAAAAACTCTTCCTACTAATAATATAATGGAACTATAAACATTCTACATAAAAATATCTTTCAATACAACATGTAATTCTTTCATCAAATTCAAGGACTGGCTGTGGGCTCACCATTGTCATCCTTTATTAGCAATATTTACATGGAAGAAACGGAAACTACAGCTATAAAGATGACTCCATATCTACCTAAAATTTAGCTTTGCTATGTTGATAACACATTTGATGTATGGCCACATGATGAAGAATGACTACAAACTTTCTCAAAATGTATCAATAATATATCCCCTTCAATTAAATTCACAATAGATTCAGAACGAGAATACAAATTGGCATTTTTATATATTCTTGTAACAAGACTCCTTCGTGGCAAAATCAAAGCTATAGTTTACAGAAAAGCCACACATAAAATACTTGGCAAAAACATCCAATTACACCAGAAACACAAAACATGGAGTGATACTATCATTATAGAACAGAGAAAAAGAAGTCTGTTCAGAAACCAAAATATGAAAAAAGAAAAAGGATCTATATGAAACTCTTATGAAAACTGTTTATCCACCACCTGTTATCAAAAAAAATCTTAAATAGACAACAAAAAAAAAGCAATCAACAGGAAAAAACAATTATTGATACAGTAGGGTTCCTATACATAACAAAAACAGCAGACAAATTAAGGAAAAACAAAAAAACAATTATCGGTACTGTAGTGTACCTATACATATCAAAAATAGATAAATTAAGGAAAATCTGCAATCAGTATAACATCATATCAGCTTTCCATATCCATACCCCACTATGAGGAATTCTAATACCAACAAACTCTAAACTTAAAATGCTAGAAAGCAAAAACTGCATCTATGAAATACCATGTAAATGTGGCAGGATGTAATTACTGAGACATCGCACCATTGAAAAGTGATTGCAAGAGCATAAACTGATGATTAGAAGAAAGAAAATAGATGTATCTAAGGTAGCAGACCATGTAGGTACTGAGAAACATATGTTCAATTGGGAAAATACAAAAATATTGGATAGAGAGCAAAAGGTACAAAAAAATTCAGAGAAGTTGGTTACATAACAATGACAAATAACCCCACAAACACAACCTAGTGTGACTATACCCAATGTAAGGAAACCACTATTCAACTTTGCTCTTAGGAAAAAGTAGAGAAAGCAGGACGAACCTCATAGATAAATATTTACTGGCTGTTGCCTTTGCAAAATGTCTCAGTTGGTTAGGGAATTACCTTAAAATACAATATTTAAGAATATAAGGTTCTAGGTTTGATTTACATGCTAGTACTATCACTGGCCAGGCCAGCAACACCCGAAGAAGAGATGAGAATAATACTTCTTGAAACATTGTGTATATTTTAACCTGTATGCTATTACTAACACTTAAATGTACTTTGATAATTTAAATAAAGTTAAATTTTTCTAAAGGCTTTCAATACTTTATATTAGATTATGGCAATAATCCAATATATAAATGCTGTCATTTACTTTTATAAATAGGTAACATTTTGTAGTTAATTCCACATAACAAGTTGGTATTTGAACCTGAAAATAAAAACTCAATGTAACCACTAAACTAATAATTGATGCTTAAAAATTAATCTTCTATATAAAAGGTATCGTTTTAATAGGAATTACCTTTGTAATTTAACTGTTACTTTTAAATTGAATTGTTTAATTTTTTAATTGGTGAGTTTGTTTGGTAGATCTATCTAATAGAGGCCAGTTTGTAGAATGTGATTATTCAGAGGGTCTATTTCTGAGAATGCAGTAGTTTTTAATTTTGTTTTGCAGTCCTAAACAATTTAATGCAAATGTTAATGATAGAATCAAAAGCCAAAAATCCTGGATCAGAATTAAAAATCTCTGGATTGAAACTCATACCTGTGATTTCCAGAAACCCTCTTAAGAAATGAACCATTATTTTTTTCCAATAATAATTATTTTTATGATCCTGAGTCTAATATTCTCTGTTTCCTAAAAAAAATGCAGAAAAGTATACCTATGATGTTGCAGGCTTTTTCTTTGACACCAGTATCTAGATTATTGTTGATGTAATATCATTAATGTAACATTAGTAGTTATTTCTGAAACTTTTTTCCCTTTTTTTATCATCATCATCTGAATTATTGCATATCAAACCAGGCTACATTTTCTAAGTCTTTCTAACCTTTTTTTTTCACATACTCTTTAATTATTTTTAAGACCATCAATCAACTTTTCGTTTTTTTTTTTTTTATATAGTAACTATGATTCCTGTTTTGAAACATATCTTTCATCATTTGTCTGTTCAACTTAGCTCTTGTTTCCTTCAGAAATTTTTTTTTAAATCAATTTTTCTTTTTCAATTTACTCTTTTCTGACATGTCTTCCGACAAGAATTAATTCAGAAACTTTTGCTCACCAACAACGTTCTCTACTAATGAATAACAGCTTAATAAATAAAATTGTTTTGATTTATTAGCAAGAGCTTAATAATTTTTCTGAAAGATTTCTATCATCTAGTTAAATTATTAAATGATTTTAGATAACTAAAAAATATATACTTTTCTATAAACACATTCAACCATTATGGATCAGAACATTGTAAGCAGTATCTTTTCTCTTCTTCATGAGTTGTTAACTTGACCAATGATAACTAGTACAGGATTTGAAACCTTTAAATCCAGGAATATTAATTTAAAGTGATGTTTTAAATACTTAGGCTATTCTGTCAAATGCAATAGCCAATTGAAACTTTATATACTTATGTATAAGGTCCTTCTGATTTCATACCATTTTTTTAAAAGACAAAGTTAATGAGTAGTTTCCAAATAAGATGGATAAGCATAGTGAGTTTACATATGGGTGTTATTTGCTTTTAGTATGACAGTAATATCTTCACTGTTTCCTCTCTGCCAATTTTTTTAGTACATGCTCGGTCTGCTATTCTAGTTATTAATTTTATGTTGCTCTGCATAATCTGTTAGAATATAGAATGCCAGTTTCTGAAGCTCAAGACCCATGGAACATGGTCCATCTCTGTCTTTTCTGGTACTTAATTTGTTTATGAATTCACAAATAGTAAACCATTGAGTAATTTTTTCATATTCTTTTAATTGCTAATAATTGAAAGTATTTAAGAAAAAATAAATACTTTGAATTTTTCCAAACACATTTAGCATTTCATAACGGAAATAGCTCAGCATATGATTGTAAATGCATCACTATAACAAACCTTGCCCTGCGTGACGTCAGGCTCTAGAGCTAAGATCCTTGGATCGATTCCAGTGCACTTCCGGCAGTCGAACTTCTTATAAATTCCAAAGCAGTAAAGCCATTCGATCATTTACTCCCCACAAACTTCAGACAATAATTAGCATTTTAAAATATCTTATATTTATATACATGGAATGATAGATTAATATATTATCATTAGATAAAAGTTTTTAAAAAACTATTCATAAACTGTGTTTATTTAACATTTTAATCACTTTGAATAAAACAGTTTTCTTGTAGAGTTTAATGTATTTTTAAAACCATAGGTTATTCAGAAGCAGGAAATACTAAATTAAAGAAAGTTAAAAGTTATGTTAAATTTAACAAAACTAAGTGCAGAATATTCTCAAGGTTAACTTAATTTTCACTTTCATTAATTTTTATCTAAGCATGACTTTAAGAACGAATATAAATTGTAAATACCATTATTATTAAACGAATATTGCCGTAAATGGGAATATAATATTCTGATTTTCATCAGATCGTGATTCATAATCCATATTGCAGGGCCCTTCAGTCCGAGTGGTCTGATGAATTGACCAATAGAAAACATCTGACGCGCAACTATTTTTTTTATTCATTAAAAAAAGTATTCTAGCATACAAATTATTTTAATCATATATATATATTGGCACTGAATAGAAGTTAAGACGTTTGGAAAATCGTTGCAACTCTAGTATGAGTAATGAATGTATAATATTAAAGACAGGGTTTCATAGGATATATCTTTCAGTATGTTTATTTCCCCCAGTCGTTTAATTTGGTTGATTTACATTTTATTTTTTTTAGATTTATCTGATTATCTATCTATCCGATTAGTAATTTGCCCAACTGCTTGCTTAATAAAAATGGTCGTAGTGTTTTATCTCTAAAGAAATGTAATAAACAAATATTCAGATGTTATAGAGCAAAGCTTTAATAACGTTCATTAAGCATGATGTGTTTAGCTTGCTTTCGACTTAAAAAGTCATAAACATAGCAGTTATTGTGTTGAGAGGCTGGGCGCATATATATATTGTGTGCTGGTTAATTTACATAACATTTGCATTTAAGGTAGAATGGATAGGCATTTTTTTTGGAAAAGGGGATGCAGGACTCCCTCTTGTTAATAGTACGTTTGTCCCTTAAAATGTGCAACTCTTTTTTGATTTAGCATTTGGCATCTTTGTGCTCTGTGCAGATATGGCTAGTTGTGGAGGAGAAAGTTATCTGAGTTTTTAGAGTAGATCTCACCCATCAGTTATGTAAATATAGAAAAAAAATTTCTTAGTCATTCATTAGGTAGGTGTTAAAAGCAGATAGAAACCGGTCCCTATCTTATGTGAAAGTGATTTAGTGAAAATTATTCTACAGAAATATTATTCACTAAGTGGATAATCTTTAGTCTAATGAACAACTAAGAAAAAGTATTAATATATTTCCATTAAATAGTTTGTGTCAAAGTAGTGAAGGACTAAGTTTGACATTTATCAACTAAACTGTAATACTTGGCTATCTATATCTTCTAAACAATGATAAAGATATGTGTTTGTGACCTGAACCAACTGATGAGTTCTGGTTCAACATGAAATATGCATCTTGGGAATCATACACATTTTTCATCTGTCTTTGGTCATATGTTTATAATTCCATCTCTCACAGGGTGTTAAAAGCAGATAAAAACTTGTCCCTATTTTGTATGAGAGTGGTATAGGGAAAATTACACTACAGAACTATTATGCAAATACATGACTTTGCTATTTACATAATAAATCTAAAATTAAATTTAAAAAAATATTAATTTAATTTCGTAGATTATTGTAGTATATGTAATAAATGAATTGTATGAAGAGATGACTACATTTAAGTAACATTAAAATTAGAAGTTACATTTTATTAAAATAAAAATATCCCCTTTCAGAAATCTTGGCGATGACTATGACAAAGTTATGATAAAAAAAAATTTAATGTTACTCTCTTTAAATAAGTGATGAAACTCTTGTATTTTTAAAATTCATTTTAATTTGTGTACTCATTTACAATGATACTTTGCTTCTCAGCTTGTAAATAGGTTTGGTATTTATGCATTAAACCTTCTGCCTGTGTTTGTGACTGCATAATGTTGTATCTTTCTCCAATCTGGAGTGTCTGTGTTTGTGATGGAAGAATGCCATATTAAAAGATCACAACTACAGCATTCTGCTGTCTCAAACATGGACAGCAGGTGTAATACATAAGTACCATAAGTTTAATTTGGTTTTTCCAGAAGAAATAATGATAAAACTTTAAATATAAAGTTAAGATTTCTGTGATGGGTTTTTATAAATCATTTTATGGCTTGACATATATATGCGTTTTTGCATATACTGACATTCAGGGAAGCCAGAAGCATGCTTTTACCAGTTGATTAAAAAAGCACTACTTAATGAGACATTATTCAAGAATCCTAGGCAGGAAATATTAAAGTAAATAAATCAATTTTGTTCAGAACTCTACAGTTTTATTATCTCAACCCACGAGTGATTGATGACTGATTGAGACAGTTTGCTGCCTCATTGGAATGTAGAGTATGATGATTCCCAACCGTCTCTCTACAACTTTTTATAGATTTTGCCTTGTTTACAAATTCTTTGTTTCATAATAAATATTCTAAAACTGTTTTTAAAATAATGCATATTTACTTTCTTTTTTATTATTATCAAGAATTACTTCTGTAAACCAAAAACAATTGAATTTCTAAACTATCTCAAAATTAAAAAAACAAATATGTTTTTCTTTTACATATGTGATTATCCTTATAAAATATAACAGAAGGTATAAATTGTAATTAAAATTACATAGTAAAAACAAATAATGTTTTTTAACCATGGAAAAGTATGTATAGTGTGTCCTGATAGAAAAGTGATTGCTTACTGCAGCGCCATCTCTGAGTTAAGGCATGTGCTATGTAGTGTAATAGTTTAATTATTCACCACAATAATTTTAAGACACTAGCCTATTTGAATTGTGAGCTAACACATAAAAGTTGGCAGTATGATTCATGCCTTTGTTGATCATGTTCCATGCAGCCATTGTATTACAAAATCTTTCAAAGTGCGTGAAAAAACCTTTACATGCCTCATTACTTCTATTTAAGACAAAATTTAATGTTAGTGTGTTGTTTCATTTATGGGTTAAGGTTTAAACCACATTCTCATATTTTGTTATTCCTTGTGATCCAGGCATTCCAATAACTTAAAAAAATTTGTGGTGAATAGATAAACTATATTGTCATACAATAGACTTGTTGATTTAGAGATGGTACTACAGTTCAGCTTGAAGAAGAAAACTATCACTTTTTGAGCGTGCTATTCTCCAACAGCCTTTTATAGAAAAGCATTGTCAAAATGCATTGCTTATTAGACTTGACAATTGATTGATGAGAGGTCTGAGCATTTTTCTTTTTCCACCCTTCAGCTAAGAAGAGCTAAGTAACAATATACTGATAAATATTGAATAGTTATAAGTCAATAAACATCACATGATCACCTTTTTTGTGCTTGCTCTTAACTGTTATTAAAACAGGCAAAATCCTCTATACATATTGCCACTCAGTGCAAGATCCAAGGCTTCTCACTGACGAAGGCCACCAGCCAGAAACTAGTCTGGTGATATTGGATGAGTAGGCACTAGATGGGGATTTTATGCACAAGCCTTGTAACATCCATTGATTACTCTGGCTTGCACTGAGTGGCAATACGTATAGAGAGTTTTGCCTGTTTTAATATTGAATAGTTATTTGCATTGGCAATGAAGTGTCTATCTGAAAAAAAAATTATACGGCAAGTTTAAACCTTAAAATAATCATGTTTACCTGACATGAATTTGAACGTAGGTCACAAACATGTCAGTTGAATATGCTACTACTATGTTAAGAAAGACCTTTTTAACATACATATTATACATGTATTCTATCAATATGTTTGTTTGCATTTGTTATATATTTCTATATAGAGCTTACTAATTATTATTTCTTTTTACTATTGTAACACATTGAGGGGAGAGTGAAGAAACTACACAGCCTGAACTAATGTTAATAACAATGCCATTCTTCATCAACTTGTCTAGGTGTTAAACAACTTTTTATATGTTGTTTTGTTTTGTTCAAATGCCACATAATCCTTCAAGCAATATCCATTTGATTATTTTAACAACATATTTAAATCTCTTTGTAGTTTAGCATAACAATAGAGTGAGAAAATCGAGACTGGAAAAGATTTCTGCTCAAATATCACATGACCTTCTGAGAAACTAAACATTTGATTATTTTATTTTAGCCCTATGCAATTTAACATAATAGTAGCATAATGAACTTAACAGCTTAAGATTGCTGGATGAAAGTTTCGTCTGTTATTTTGGGATTCAATAATACATGACCGACTGCATAGTAACCATTCATCATTATTTTTACAATAACAAAATTATATTTCATTTTTCGCTCTTCAATAGATTACAAAAATAAAATAAACAATGGCACTAAATATATGTTATAATTTCATATAGTTTTTTAAAAAGAAACCTATTAATATATATATATGTGTGCATTATTATTATTATTATTATTATTATTAGAAGCCATTTGCAAGAGAATATGGTTAATATGGTTATGCTAATTCCAGAAGAAAAATTAACAAAAAGATGAATAAACTTTGGAGATGAGGTTAGTGGTAACTATAGAAACCAATTCATGAATTATATATATATATCACCGGTAGATCATTTAGTTAATCTATTTGCATCAGTGAGATTTTGTAACTTTTTCTGGAAGATTTCATCACTTTGTTTTATGTACCTTTTTATTGTATTCTACCTCAGCCACATCGTCTCAATATGTCAAGAATGCTATATATTTTTAAAATGTCTTTAACAACCTTTACAATATAAATACCTGCTTCTCCCAAAAAATTATGTAGAAAGTTTATAAAAAATATGTTGTTTTTTTTTTGTCGTTATTTTTAAAAGACCCATTTCTATTCATTTGCTCCATATGCCTAGACCAATGAAAATATGACCTTAGAATAGTAGATCAAGATCATTACATCCAGAAAGCTGAAAAACAGTCAGTTTATATTGATTTTGTGTAATACAAGAAGATCTGTGTCTCATTTTAAACAACAAATTGGGTAAATAAGACCTGCACAAAACTACTTTAGATGTGGGAGTTGAATTACTATGACAAAATGCCGTTCTTTTTATCTTTTAATGTATTTTGTATCTCACATGATTACCATCTCTTATACTGGTACATAATTGTTATTAAACAAGGCAAAACTCTCCATACCATAATGCCACTCTGTGCCAACCAGAGTAATCAATGGATGCCAGAAGGCTTGTGCATAAAATCCCTATCTAGTGCCTACTCATCCAATATCCCCAGATTAGTTTCTGGCTTGTGGCCTTCATCAGTGAGAAGCGTTGGATCTGAGAGCACTGCACCTAAGATCTAGGTGCATCCTAAGATCTAGGTGTAGCGACTCTTCACTGACAAAGGCCACAAGCCAGAAACTAGTCTGGGGATATTGTATGAGTAGGCATTAGATAGGGATTTTATGCACAAGCCTTCTGGAATCCATTGATTACTCTGGTTGGCACAGGGTGGCACTACTGTATGGAGAGTTTTGCCTTGTTTACTTTGTATCTCAATATTCAAGTCCATATTTCTGCCTAAAATTCTACCAAAGTATTTAAAATTCCATTTTCAATTGGAAAATTATCTATGCTGGAATGTTGCTAAAGATTTTTTTAATTGCTAGTGAATATGAATTATTAAACCAGAAATGGCTTCATTGATAAATAATGATATATTCATACAAAATCTATAAGTCAGCAATAAAAATGTAAAACTAACCAAATGATTTATTATTCAGGAGTTTATAAAAAGTTCAAGCACTAGAAGTGAAAATGCTGGGTTGCAATCCGTTAATTTTGAGGTTCAGAGTGTACCAACTGCACTAAACAATGAAAAGGATCGCCTTGCTGATCTTAAGAGTTAAAAATATTACAAAGAGTACAATGCAGTTTAAAAGAGTGATAATTGGAAAAGAGTACATATGACCTATATGAATAAAAAAAACTTACTATGTTTTAGTGTCATTTATTCCATTTAGCTGAAAGTTTTATTGTATAAAAAATATTCAAAATTAACTCTTTTTATATATATTTTAACTAAATTTGCCTACAATAACTTTGAGATTGCTGACATCTTTTTTTTTGCTTTATTTCAATATGATGAACACATAAAAATTTATTTTTCCAAATTAGATTTATTTTAAATAAAACTTTAGAATGTTTGTTAGTCCAGAAGTGATTATGCTACTTCACAGGTTAGTAGTAATTTTAAGATTCTAAAATAATTTATGCAAATAGTATGCAGAGATAACATATTTGTATATGGTAACTAAAAATAGTTAAAATAGTCTCAAAATAACCTAACACAGAGCAAAAACCCTTTCTAACAGTCTTCTATAAAAAAAAATGAAGAAAATCTTTGCATTACGCCAATCAATTGACAAGGGGTGAATAGCTATACATTCCTGCTTTGATAAACATAAATACCTATTTAGGAGCACAACTCATTGAATTGATTATAGACTAGTTGTTTAAAAAAGCTTCTAATACTGCCTTGAAACTTGAAAAGATACACAAGCTTTACTTGCTTAGATTCAAACTGTAAGGTCATAATTATCAGGTGCATTAGCTATTATGTCATATTTCTTTGCTTATATGAAAATATTGTTTAATCATAAAAAATAAACCACTTTATCAGTGATGGATAGGTTTATTTTAAATATTTTTTAAAGGTTATTTGACAAATCACATAGTTATTTAGCAAAGTGATGGCTTGGCAGATTTAAAGATTAAGGATTAATAATCATTGCTTTGTTACATTGGCATGCAGATGTTATACAATCTTCTGAACAATAACAATTATATAAATATTGTAATGGTACGGATTCCCTCCAGGAAATCGAGGTGGTCACATCTAACAATAATCGGATTTAGGGTCTTCATACAGGATGCTATGGATGATTCGATCTGATCTTAATCCAAAATTGAATCTATCTCAAACAGGATAATTTAATATTAACCTATGTAATACAGACACAACCTAAATTAATTCATCCAATCTTCACCTATATTGATTATTCTGTTATGCTCAGAATTCGAACTCTGACATACTTTACAATTGATTCTCTTCAGAAGTTACCATCAATTTACTACAATCATAATATTAATTAATATGATCTAATGAATTTTGAAAATAACTTCAATCAAATGTCAGGATTTTAAGTTAATGTGGTATATATGTATGGCTATGCATATTCAATATTATTTTAATTCGAATGATAAAAAAATAGTTCAAATAAATCAGAGAATTTTTTAAAATGAATAAAATTTAACACGTTTATTAACAAATAATAATTTAACTGGATTTTAAATAACAAGAAAAAAATATTATTATATGTGTTTGCATACATCTCTACTATTTATAACAACTTTAAATTAAATGATACCTTCCCATACCTCCTTAGTAGATATATATCATAACATGGACACATTTTAATAATTTATACAATGAGAAATACAATTTTATAATTTTAAAAATTATAATTATACTTACTAATTAAGTTTAATTTAACAATATATATTGTACCCTTTACAATTGGTACAAATAGTAATTTAGTTTAGGAGATAGCAATATTTTTTAAAAAAATTAAAATTAAGTGCTTTTATTATGTATAATTTTTATGTTCTAAATAGTAGGGGTTCAAATTCAGTAGGTAGGAGTTTATGAAGGTAGATTTAGGAGTTTGAACTCATTGTTAGGTGAATTTAATACAAAATGATATAATAAAATATTTAAAATATATTATTTTATTTATTTATTCTAGTTTTTAAAAATACTACAGAGATAGGGTAGATTTAAATTAGTAGTAAATATTTTATATTGTGTTTTAAATAATTAGTTTTGCCCAAAATATTATTTTAAAATGTCAAATTAATTTAATATTATTTTAAAAGAGTGCTGAAAATATCACATGACTAGGTTGTGTGTAACTACATGTACTTTCAGAAAGTTAGGAAAATAAAACTTCAATTTAGGTTGCTGTCTAATGTTTGATACAATAAAATGTAGCAAAATTATTAGACTAAAATAATATTTGAAAAGTAATATTTAAAATTGTTATTATTTTTATTTAATTGTAATAATCTATTTTGAAAATTAATTCTAAGTTATTAAAATGTTTTAATATTGGTCAAATAAGAATATTAAATTTTTAGGCGAAAATATTTGATAATTAAAGTATTAAATAAGTTGAAAATTATTTAATATTGATGACTCATAATTTTTAAAAATCTTTTTGTGCAAATATGTAAATTTAGTAATTTTATTCAAGCAGCATTGACCAATGAAATCATTGGATCAGATAGGTATAAATACTAAGGTTGATGTCTAATTCTACCATTAATTCTTATATTATTTATATTTCACTTTTCAATTGTTTTTCTACAATCTACAAATTTTACAGTGATAATATTTTATAATTTTTATTATTTTATTTAAAAAGTTTAGTGAAGTTTTTAATTAGAATAGTTGCATTTTAAATGTATCACTAAACACAAAAGTTTTCCTATTAGTTTTTTTTTTTATCTACTTGAATTTAGTTCAGGATTTTCAAAAATATGCAGAATACGAATATGAATGCCAATTGCCAGGAAAATTATTACAACATACCTGGAGTAAAATTACATAAGAAATATGTAAATTTTATTAACTGTGTGCTTGATAAGATTGACTATTTAATTAAAAAGAATTTTATAGATTATAATGCATTGAATTTATTTGAAATGAAAAAGAGAAACTGGAAATTCATCAAAAATTTGTCGGTGGTCGAGAGGTCAGCATAGCTGCCTTACATGCAGTTGTCCTGGGTTAGCGGGTTCGCTTCCCAGTCAATGCTATGACATATGAAAAGAAAAATTTCTAAGAGAAAATTAAGACTTTACATTTATATTTCACAATTAAGCTTTAAATGTCAATTGATATTATAGACTTTATTTGATTTTGTCTTTAAAAAAAAAGTCAAATGAATTTATAATTGAAAGCAACAGTCTTTGAGACAAATTAAAAAAAATAAATATATGCTTTGAACTTTGTTTATATGTTTTAAAACTATTTCCTATTTAAATTGATAAATGGCTTAAATTACAGTATAATATATTTGGAAATAATGACACTGAATTCGTTTTTACAAGACGATGTAAATTACATTTGTAATAATGCTAAACTAATACAATTATATATATCTGAAAATATATGCCTAAAAGATAAAAGATCATATTATTTAAAAAGAAATTAGATAATTATCTGAATTCCTGACTAAATATCTGCTATAGAACACATAAAATAAATGTATTAATTTATATAATATCTACTGACGTACGTATTTAAAATAATACTTTATACTTTAAGATGTGCTATAATAATTTGATCATTGGAAATGCGAACGTTATTAATATCATATTTGTCGTGATAAATGCTTATTTTATACAACGGTCGAGGGAAAAAAAAATTACGTAAGGATTTTTTTTTTAATGGATTTTTAAACTATTATTCAACATGGATTAAATAAATCTTTTGGATAAAATTTCAGAAAGAACTGAATAAGCATTTTGTCTTAAAGGACTTTAACATTTTCCCATGGATTACGCTAGATTTTAATGGATTTAAAAAAGTTTGATATTTGTATTTTTTACGAGGCACCAAGAGAGAGAAAAAATATAGCAATGGAGGAAGTTTCATAAATTACAAATTCTAGAGTGCAACTTACTTTATGGACAAGAAAAAAACTTATAACTTCAATCTTTATTATGCATTTATATTAGTATTAAGTTAATATAATATTTTTGAAAGTTAACACTATTTATTTATGGTACTAACTTCTGGTTAGAAAATAGTTTTAAGATATAATAATTATTATTATATTTTTTTTTTATAAAAAATATTCAGAAAGTGATTTTAATCATAACTTTTATTTCAGTGAATGGAGCTGAAGAAGCGGAACACCGTGAATGATCTTTGTAACATTATAAGATCATTGGTAATTTTATTATTATTATTATTATAATTATAATTGCTTGAAGATTTATTGTTTTTCTTATATTTGAGAAAATATATATTTTTATTAATATTTATTTTAAATTATAATATGCAATGTTTGAGTTTAATATTGATAAAGTAAGAATGAACCATTAGTAAAGTATTGTATGTATTTGTGTAAGTGTTGATAAATGCATATAAATGTTTTGTAAAACCTATAAGAATATTTTACTTATTTTATTCTTTACATAAAACGTGAACACTTTGAATATGCATAATTATGTGGCATTGTCTAGTTATTGGAATGTTATATAAAAATATAGTATTGATCTCTTATGAATGATTGTCAATATCATTTGTGTATGGAAGCTTTTGAAAAACATCTTGTGGATTTAGATCATTGTTGTTTCCTATAGTATTGTTTTTAGGAATTATTTTTAGAATGTTGTTTATTATTTTGTGATGTTAAATGAATTATACAGTGGGATAAATGTTGATAGTGATCGGGAAAGTAATGATATTTTTGTGAAATCCTGGTGCAGGGGTCATGTTGAAAATTATTATTAGAGAATTATAGTTCCATGTATTTTGAATTTTATTGAAGTATACAGGTAATGTAGGACTATATATTTGTTTTATGGACAGTCACATTTCTTTTATGTTTATAAGTGCTGTGATATAGAGTCCTGACTTAATCTTAGGTGCCCGATGAATATGGACCTACTTTTTTGATTTGCATTGTTCCCATAGTGATATTATTTTCTTTTGGGAACATTCTCATTGTTATTCCATGCCCTACACTTATTTGCTATTCATTTCCACAAGTATCATCATAAAAGATCGTTTAAGCTGGAAAATAATGACTGAATTATTTTGAAGTAATTATTTTTGAGAGGGCAAGATGGAGTATGCAAAGATTTCTCTTCAAATGATGTTGAGATGCTTAGTGAATTCTGTAATGTGTAATACAAGAATAAAATAATTAAAACCTATATGAATATATTAGAGATCACTTGTTAATCAATAATATTCAAATGAATGAATGTGGACAAAGTAAAAATGAGATCGAAAATGATGTGATGTGTAAAAGAACATCAAGATGAAAGTAAGATAACTTAAAGCAATCCAATTTATAATTAATTTTATTAACATTTTTACTAGCAAGTTATTTTTAGTTAAGGCTTAGATTTATAAAACTTACTCCTGAATATTTTTCTTGCATAATAAAGAAATTTCTTTGAAGGGAGATATTTATGTTTTTATTAAGGTATTTTCTGAAAATTAAGTATTGAAATAATACTTCATGAAACTGAAAGGAAAATTTTAAATAATTTTCTTCAATATTTTACTTATATTTTAAAGATGTTAAAATGTAGACATGCATTGGAATATTTATATTTTAAATAGATTATACCATGGTAAAATAAGTTTTCATTTTATTGTATTATATTTTGAAAAATAGCCAGAGTGAAGACTATTTCTGATTTTAAAGTTTATGTTCTTATATCATCTTATTGTAAGTATTTTTCTTTAATTTGTGCTAAGTAATGTAAATATACTTTTCTTTATAAATATTTTAATTTGTTATATTATAAATTTATTTGTTAACTTGTTAATAAATTTGTTTTTTATATATTAAAACTACTGTAGTCCAGTTGTGATTTTTTCCCCCCATATGTCATAGCATCGACCAGGAGGCGAACCCGCAACAACCATTTTCAAACAACTGCTTGCTTACAAGGCAGCTGCACTAACCTCTCGTCTAATAGTGCTTGACAAATTTATTTGCATGTTAATTATGGATTTATCACCTTGTATACATGATCTACAGGAGTTAATGATCAGTTATATAGTATTTATTCAACACATGAATTATAAGGATTTTTCTTAAATATTATTTAATCAATTTAGTAATCAAATATATTTTATTATCATCTTATAGGATCTAATCATTATTAATTATTTTGAATTGATACAATACCTATGACAAATGCTTGATATTGCCACAATAATATTAGGATATTTTATTTTTCTTTAAGAATGCCAAATTAAACATGGAAACATTATACAATACATTTATTATTTTATTTTCTGAATTTTAACCATCAGATTGCTATACTGGGAGTCATGAGGATATTTAGTTGCTTGTAATAGTTATTATTTCATAGGGGTAGTTGAATATTATATAAAATCCCATATATTTAACCACAGAGTATTAACATTGATTTGTTTATTAATTTGTTAAGAGATGAACCTGAGATGTTTATCATTATTATTTCTATTATTATGATCATTATTAGTATTATGATTTCTTTTATTACAATTATTGTTAGCATTATTTTGGGAGATTGTTATTTATTTAATATTTTAGTAAAGAAATATTAAATAATTTGTAATTATTTGTAGTAAATAATTTATAAATTATGTTTAGGATTATTACAGGTGTATTTTAAAGACATGAGAGTGTTACATAAGTTTTATTATAAGAATTTAGTGGAGGTAATGCTCTTATGCCATTGAGGATATATCTTTTGGGATGTATTCTCGATGATCTACCTAGTGTACCTTACTGAACATCTCGTTAGGAATTTTATAATTATATTTATTATTTTGGCTGAACCTTATGTTGTTTACTATAGTGAGTTAGCTATAAATTAGATTTCTTTGTAAATGAGTAAATTAGGTAGTAAAGTTTAGAACCCTAATTAATTATTTAAAAGCTAAATGCTATAATAATTTATTATTTTTAAGATTGTCTTGAATTACTAAATGAAAAATATTATTTTATTAGATATTATATTTTGAGCTAGTCTTTAAGTTTTATTATTTTAATAGTTAGCATTTATACAACTTAATTATAATACATTGTTGTTATCCCAGTTAGTTGAATTTTGTTCAGTAGTAATCCGTCAAGAAGTACAATATATATATATATATATATCAATGATGATTTAGATTCTGCAGTCCTTGCAAGGGAATACAAGAATATTAAACAAATATTATCAAGTTATTGACTTAGTAATAAACATACTCTATTCTGTCATGAATAATTTTAATATAAAAGATAATAAAAATCTTAACTTCATATTGAATTTGTTTTAAATTTACCACAGTCAATGTCACTTTTAAAAAAAATGGGAAGACCTAAATTTTATTAAATAAAATTAAATGTTTAAAACAATAATCTTTCTATTTCTCTTCATCTAATAATTTTCTCGAATGGAGTATTCCAATATAAACAGATCTTGGAAGCAAAGGAAATAATTTTTTAGATATCAAAAACCTACAGCACACAAATATTATAAGATGTATTAAGTTTGACGGTATTGTCCTGTTCCTTTTTATGATGAGACTCAGAATGTTTCTTAATGATAAAGTTCTATGTTCTTTGGTCATCAACCATTGATGAGGCAATCAGAATGTTCTGTTGTTTAGGATCCCTCCTATTGCACGAAGTTGACATCTTCTTCTCCAGGTTATTTCACTACCAATTGAAATTATATTCAAAATTATATAGATGTAATACACATATACTTTAGGCATTGAGTAGGAATATGAAATTATATTAGTTCCAGTTAAAACAAAAGCATTTAACCTATGAAAATTGGTATTTATCCATGATGCATTTTTTTATTTTCTTAAAATATTTAATTTAATATATGAATGTTTTTGACTAAATTTGTCTTCTTAGAAAATATCAGTTTAGAATGATCTTATGAATTTCTTTAATTAATGAATGAAAAATCTGATATAATATATTTAACACTTTTTATTGAGTGATGTTAAAGTTCTTTATAATTAAAATTTTACATCAATAAGAAAGTTCATTCAAACTATTGATCCATCTTTTAGTATGTTCTGATTTTGAACACAGTAAAATGATTAAGCATAGTATCTAGTACATTGGCAACAGATAGGATTAATTTTTAAATTATTTGGTCCCATTTTTATAATGGATTCAACTTCCAGTAGCATGTATTAAATATACTATATGCTTTTCACAATTTCAAATTCTATTATTAATTATTATAATTAATAAATGAATTCTAAAAATTCATCTCCCTTATGTTTAGTTGCTAGGATGTGATATTGATTTAATGTTGTTTCCATGTTTACATCCTGGTTAATAAAATAATTAATTTAAACAATTATTTTATATGAATGAATAAAATAAAAATAATCATCTTAATGTTTTAATTTTATTAAATAAGTATTTATTTAATATATATATATAGTATACAAAATATGTTGTATCTATTAATCATGTATACGTATGTGAAAAGTTTATGTACTATCACAATCTGTATGTGAGAAGTTTTCATACTCTCACAATATATATGAATGTGTGGAGGTTTAAATTAGTAACTATTGTTAACAATCTTATACTTCACATAAATGACAAAAAACATCTGTATTCATTTGTTTGATACATAGTACTGGTAATAATATTTTTTCAAACATATATATTTAATTATCATGTTTTGAATTGCCAGTGTCAATATTTCTGCATTCATCACTTTGACACTAATAACTTCAGACAAACATATTAACAATTACTATTAATCACTTATTAAACTAGAGATTATCTCTAATCTAGATAAAAAAATCTTAATGCTTAATTAAATATTATTGTATCTGTTCTTGTAATTAAACATAAACACATGGAATAATTCAACATTTTTTTTATGTGTAATACTTTTTTTAGTCATATATGAAACTTTCACTCCACCACATATATTCAACAAATATAAATAAAGACATCTGGAAAAGACAAGTGATCCCCCAAGATACATTTTATTGTGAACTAGTATTTTTCAATGACTCGGAGCACAATATCCTACACAATTTTTCATTTTTAATATTTATTGATACCAAATTATTACACTTTAATTTCTAAGTATCAACTTCGCTTCACCCACAACTTTGGCATCAGCTAAGCCAGGTAAATATATTAATGATTATTACTAATCATTCTTTAAACTAGAGATAATCTCTAATCCAGATAAATTAAATATTAATATATTTGTTTTATAATTAAAAATAATTTCTTACTAGTAGCCATATTAGATAATTGTAGATTCATAAGTTTTTAAATGAATTGAATATACAAAATTACCTTGACCATTATTTGTAAAAATATCAATATTATTATAAGTAATCCATCCAAAATTTAATAGAGCATACCATTGGGCATATAACACTTTTTTGACTTTTATAAATAAAATTATTATATAGTGGATCAACATAGCATCATGTGAACTTCCATATTATTAAAATTTAAGCAATCCAAGTTAACTTAAACCAGTGAAGGATTGTATACTTATAAATATTTTTTAACAATTTATTTCATAGTTTCTTCCAATAAATTAATAAATCTTGGATATAAAAGGCATATAATATAATACAAGTTTTTAACACATTTTTTTCAAACATTTCAGTATATAAGCTATATAATACATTTTAATATGCTCTTTATATAGGAGTTTAAAATATATCTAAATATATATCCATGAAGTTAAAAATTTAAACTTATCTAAAAATGTGTATATAAATTAAATTATAACATGCTGTGCATGTCTTGTTCACTCAAAGAAGTGAAAGAAATATTTTAAAATGTACCTATAGTGAAAGAAATTAGTCTGATTTCTGGCTGATGGATGTTTGCAATAGAAGTAATTGATAAAAATAAAAGCTTGAAAAAAAAAATTACTATACAATGGACTGTACACCTCTATGCAAGGCATTAAAAGCATACAGAAACCAGTTCATACTTAATGTGAGAATGATGTAATGAAAATTATTGAAACTGTCAATGTGGACAAGGAAATTTAGGTATTGATAACTCTCTAACTCTAAAGACATATTATTCATTAAGTGAGATTTAAAGTTTATATTTGATCTAGGGATACTTTAGTGAATGAATGATAATAATAGTGAATATATTTTCATAAAATGATTTGTACCAAGGTTTGTTACAGTAGAAGATTTGATGCTAGTAATTAAACTATATTTATTTGCTACTCATATAATGATAAAGAAATGAAAATATGTGCAAAGTTTGTGATTATATCAACTGATAAATGCTGGTTCAGCATGAAATGTGTATCTTGGGGGATGTCCTTATTTATATCTTTCAGGAATGTATAATGTATGCTGGAGCAGAAGTTTGAAAAAAAAAATATCTACTTAAATATATCTACTCAAATTGTCTATATGAAATCAAGGTATAACATGTGCTATGTGTTTTTGCTCACTTAAAAATGTGAATTGGATATTTCAGAAATGCATCCATAGTGAGAAAGATTGATATGACTTCTGGGCTGATGGATCATTGAGATAGAATTTAGCTAAAGTGAAAGACACATTGATAAAATAACTTGAAATACATATAAAGATATAAACGAAGCTCAACATGAAATGAATTAAGTAAATCATAAAAACAATTAATTATAAGTATTTCTAAATAAAAAGCAATGAAGTAACAAAATACTTTTTTCTTCATTCTCAAAAAATCCAACAAAGTGGATAAAATACTAAATAAGCCATTTTTCTTATTATTTAGAGATGCTTTTGATAATTATTTATATATGACTTTTGTTTATTCAGTGACTATTTTAATTTATTACTGAATAACTCAAAATGGAAACCCCTTTGCTTTTTTCTTCATTGTTTTTGCTACATTATCTTTTTAAATCCTGTAATCCACACTGCTAAATAAAGTTCTACAATTTGTAACACATTAAAGTTTGAGATTAAGTTTTTGTTTTGAAAATTTTATGTAAGAATAATTTTTATTTTATAAGATTTCAAATTAAAACTAAAAAAAAGAGTCACATAAGTACTTTTTATTTATGCTTACACAAGTTGTTAAAACAATAGCAAATTTTTCCATGCAGTAGTGCCACCTAGCATAAGCTCTAGTAATCAATAGATACTAGAAGAGTATGCATTATTATCCCTACCTAGTGCTTTCAAATCCAAAATCTCAGACCAATTTTTAGCTTAAGGATTTAATGCACCATCTCTCCAACACCCACTTTATACCCCCTTGCTTATGTCCAAATTGAAAATACACTAATATCTTCAATCTAAGTTAATTTGTAACTATATACAGATCTAAAACAAGTTCAGTATCTATATGATTTGATTTTTCATTTTTAATAATCATAGTCACCATTAGTCTAGAATTGGTATTAAACACTAAACCATCACACAGTAGCAATTATTTTTTCCCACACAGTAGTGCTACAAATTATTATCTAATAATCTTTAATGACTGAAATTTTATTGTATTTAGACAAACTTCTATCAAACTTATACGTGCAATTACATGTTTTTTTTAAAAAATCATGTTTTTAAATTAGTTTTTGCTTTCAGCAAATCACAAATTATTTTTAGATAAGTCATAATTGAACCTCCAATACTAAATTGTTAAATTCTTTAATTACTTTCAATTTTATATTTAAACTGTAAATACAGCATTTGCTTCTAAAATATAAAACATGTTTATGTTACCATGAAATATTGTATATAAATATGCAATATGAAAATGGTTTTTAAATAATGCAATTACTTTTGTGTATTGTGAAATAATTTTTCATTATTATTTTCCAAGCTTAAACATTTGGATAATGCTATTTGTGATGTTTTTTTTTATTAAATTCTACATGATGATGTGAACTCAATTAAGTGAACTTATGTTCAGTGAAAAAATCATGTAAGTAACAGCCAGATGAAGCAAATTAGACAAACTCGTGTTGTGATAACATCAAAGTAGTCATGACTCCGAAATTAATAACAACAGATTCACATTTTAAAAATAATAAAATGATTGGTTGCTCAGGAAGTCATGTGATATTCAAAACCAGAAATTGAGCTTCAATCAGGAACTTTAAACTCTGGAAACTTTGATCTTGCCATTCCACTAAAGAGTACAAGACAAATTTATAGTTGTTCTGATCCATTCCAGATCCTTAAGAAGATGGAACTCATCATCTAATTTAATAAACAGGAAATGACTTTGATCAGAAAAAATATATAATCAAACAGAACAATGGTAATAATAAGAGGATTATCATATTCTTCTGTGTTGTCAGTTTCTTTTGTTATTTTAGCAAAAAATGACTTTATCTTTAGGATAGTCCTGATTGGGGATAAGGCTGCATACAATACTCGAAAATGGATATGCAGACTAAAAAGGACATACATTTATGCTATTAATTTCCAGACTTATATACCTATTGAAAACAATAATTGTTATAGAAGATTATCCTATGATTTTGTGTATTATTCTGTACAATAAAATTCTAAAATACCAATTTGAATTTGCCCATCAGCTCACAACAATTAACTGATAAAGAGGATAAGATAGATTTATCCAGATTCTTGGCATGTTTCATAAGTAGTTGAATGACACAAGTCAAATAGCAAATACACCTTAAGGTGTTCTTATAGTTATTACAATTATTTGCAAGCTCTATATATAACATCTTATAATTATTTTTTTCCTAATGATGGTCTGAAAAGAGTCTCTCAAAGAGTTCAATTGAAATTGCCTGGAACCCTAGCTAGTGTATTTGGACAGACAAGTTTTATATGGGTACCAATAAATTAAACCTAAACAAAGGTTGACAATATTTTAAGTGTCTGTGAACCAGATACCTATCAAGTTCTAGCAACACAGGCAGCACTACTATACTCTTCTAAATTAATGTTTGAAAAGGCTATAGAATTTATAAATGCTTGTTTTATGCAAAAACTTCTAATAATAATGCAAAGACGTAAATTAAATCTAAGAAATCAGGAATCTGATGAAAAGGCAGTCAATTATGTGTGTCTTGATTGCAAAGGATGGCGCTGGCCTGGGATTTTGAAACATTATTCAAAAAAGCATTTAGCAATTGTTATGCGTTATGAAGGATTTCACATTAAGATACAGATTATTGTTAGACTCCAAGACTATATTTGCTGCTGTGGTATCTTAGGTGACCTTAAGAGAAGAAATGCCCAATCAGTCTGCACCTTTGCTGGATATGGAAATAAAAATGACAAGATGAAAATGTGGTCATCAGCCAATTGTTAGCATAGTAATTATATCAGATAAGCAAAACTCTAAGCAATTGTAAAAAAAAAAAAAAAACAGAATTGTTGCCATTGCAATAACAAATTATTTTGTCAATCTGTTGTGTTCACACATAAAAGCTTCTCTCTTATAAATAAAAAGCAAATAGTGAAAATGTTGTAAAAAATTAAATTTATATGCAATTAATGAGCAAAGTGAAGTTCCAGCTTTTAAAAAAATTAATTATTTTTAATAGTATTTCAATAGGGATTTGTTCTGGCTCAGCTGTCTCTATTATCCCAATGTTGGGCCAGATAAGTAGAAATCAAAGACCAATCTGAAGGCCAGCCCAAAATTCATCTATGACTTTCAGGGAAGGGGGATGCTCAAATCAATGTCCAGAAAGAATCTAAATATATATAATTGTCATTCTTTGTTTCAGTGAGAGAGCATAAAAACTTAATAGTCGTAAAGTAGTTCAGTCCATTGAGCTGCCCACAGATCACTATGAATCAAGTAAGTGATGCATTATTAGATTTTAAAAGACAATGTGGTAAGGTTTTTGAACCTGGTTTGTATCATTATCTAGGAATATTTATTCAATTATTTTTAAACATGTCAATAGATGAGCTGTTACTGTTGACCAATACCTTTTACTTTAAATACTAAAATTGCTGAAGAATAGAATAAGTGGTAATCTGATTAATAAAACCTACATCTCATTTTGCATGGGTTACTCCAATGGTATCCATCATTAAAAAAAATGGAGAGACGTAAATAGGAATATTATCAATATATCTTAGATAAGAGCTTGCGCTTTGACAATTATCCTCTTATTGGTTAAACAAAATCTTTTTCCTTTATCTAGAGGTAGAGTATTACTAGAATAGATCTCAGACATGTTTATCTTCAACTACCAATGAAAAATGAAGCTTCCAGTGCTCTTGCAATTATGACTCTTAAGAAACTCTATAATCATTTGCCATTTGATATTTCAATGGTTCAAGGTATATTCTGAATAGTTAAGTTGATTGATTAGCAGCTGAAATTCCTGGGGCCCTTCCATATTTTGATAGTCTTCTGCTAATGGTCTGAAGTGATGAGTAACTATTGAAATCTATTTACAAGCTTTTAAATAAATTCGTGAAAAAAAAAATTCAAAAGAAAACTTTAATAAATGTGTATTTGAAGCTAAAGAAAATGAATTTCTTAGATTCAAAGTTACAGCATAGGATATTTTTTCTTACTAAGGACAAAGTAAAAGCTATTCTCAATTTGTCAATCCCCACCATAACCAAAAGAAGCTTCAAGAATTTCTTGGACTACCACAAAACAGATACTATCAAATGATTATATCAATTGTTAGATAAAAAAGCTGAATGGATGTGAAGAATTCAACAAAATCAAGCTTTTAATAAGCTAAAGTGGTAAATATCATATGTAAATTGACTAACCCATTGTGATCCAAATAGGGAATAACTTCCAATTTGTGATGCTTCTCTAGTTGGCATTGGAAAAGTCTTTGCCGCCATACCAGAAATGGAAGTGACATCTCTAATGCCTCCATTTTTCATACGTTGGCTGAGGCTGAAAAAAAAATGGTTGTAAATAGATAGCAGATGTTAAAAAAATCTGTCAATATGTGCACAGAAGTTCATTCATTTTACAAACTGATTATACATGTTAATTAGGTATATTTAGTGCCAAAAGAGGGCGACTCTAGCATGTCCCACCTCACATACTAGGATGTTTTAGCTTGCTGAGCACATATAGCTTTAAACTTTCTTATGTAGAAGAAAAAAATCCCACATGCTGTGCACTCTGTACAATATCTGATAAAAATTAAAAAAACACAAAAGTTAAATACAAAGAGAAACCATTAATAAATATGATTGATTTAGAAAATAATAATCAAATAAATAGTCAAGTGACAGCTTTATGGACAAAAAATGGCCAAGCATATTAACTTATGAGCAAATTGATAAACACAAAGTGGTCAATTGATGAACAACAATATATACATAAAGTGTTTTGGGTAAGAAGGTTTGAGCTATCCATAGAGAATGAATATATCTTATAAGGCAATTGATCATCACCCAGACATAAGCATATTTTTAACTTTTTACATTATGATTATCCTGGAATAATGAGAACAAAAACGCTTGCTAGGTTTTATGACTGGTTGCCTAAAATAGACTGATATAGAACTTCAGATATACCAATGCCAGCAATGCTAAGTGAATTAAACTATGCTACCAAAAATGAGTGACAAACTTTGGTCACAGGCAACTGACTCCTGGAAAGAATCCACTTCATGTTGGACCTTAGCAACAAAAAAAAGATTTCTTCTTCTTATTGAATTTCTATTTTAAATGATTAAAAATAGTTATAGTATCCAATTTCAACACCTCAACCATATTGGATCTTTGAGAGAAATTTTGCAATTCATGATCTTCCTTTGAATGGAAGTCTTTAGATCTAACCAATTCAAAAATTTTTAGGCAAAATATATTGGCATTGTCATTCTGCCCAGAGAGCAATGGATCACGTTGAGCATCTATATACATAGCTGGAATGCTGCTAATTCAGTACACAATACCATCTAATGCTCATGGAAAAACCTCAGCTGAAATGTTAATAAATCAAAGTTTAAGTATCAAACTTATCCAGTTTCAAAATTAAACCTATAACTCAAGAAAATGAAGTAGTGAATTATAGTCACCTCAGAATTAGAACAAAGTAAAAAGTGGATACCAGCTACAATTGCATCCAGAAAAGGTCAACAACTACTAATAGTGAAAATCCCTGAAAGTCAACTTCATAGATACAAATGAAATCAGCTTGCGACAATTTAAGTCAGACAGAAGCAACCAGCTGTGAAAGAGTATGACCAGAATCCATAAACCAACAAAGAGCAGTCCTACCAGAAGGTGAAGACCATGAGACAGCCTATATCAAAGTTCTCCCCACACCAATTGCAATACCAGGATGGAGAATAGCCTAACCACTATTAAAAGTGGCAGTAAAAGAAATAAAAACTGCCAAAGCATCTTTTAGAAGCTTGATATCTATTTCATCTATGAGAGAGAGAATGTTGTAATTCATTCCTTGTCATTCTTCAATAAATGAATTAATCATGTGGTTTCAATGAAAAGGAAATGACTTTCATGGAACAATGTAGTAATCAACAAACCAATGGTAATAACAGAGGAATTAGCATATTCTCCAATGTGGCATGCTTCTCTTGTCCTTTTAGCAAAAAAAAAGAGAGAGAGAGAGCTACTATTAAGACAGTTAGTTACAAGTGATAATATAACTACCTACAATAGAAAAGAATCCGACATGCAGCTTACTAAAGGCTTACGTCCACGCTATTAATTTCCGAAGTTATCTACTTACTATTGTAAACGAACTCAATAATTGTTGCGAAAGATTGGCCAAATTTTTGTATATTATTATGTACAATAAACATCTAAAGTATCAATTCGTATAGACAACAATAATAAACAGTTTTCTGCAATATTTTGCAAATAATGATTTAAAATAATTTTAACGTTATGGAGTTCGAGTGCCGGAAATACCAAAACGAGGACGGTATATTCCTAAATCGATCACTGTACTGAGCAATTCAGAGTCGAAGATTTAATATTTCATTTGTAGTTTCATATTGAAATATTTCTATCATTTAATTGAATTGTTAAATATTTTTTTAATAAATTCAAATTTTATTTATACATTTGCCTATTAGTAATATATTAATGCTTGTGCTAGCAGTCAAATAAAAAGATATTTGAAAAGTTAGATTTTTTAAAAAAAACATTTAATATTTCAAGGAGATATATTTATTAGCATATAATTAATAGTTGAAAGTATTTAGAAAAGTATAAATAAAGTTCGAATTTTTTTTTTAAAAAAGCATTTAACTATTCTGCTTAGATCATGAAATTTAACATGTATTTGCAAAGCATGTATATTTGTGTGCGTGTATCGCGCGCGTGTTCAATCATATTAACCTATAATTTTAATTTAGTATTATCTAACTTTATCAGATTTATAATTTTTATTTTATTATTAGTATAAAATTTTGCTCTTGTGAGCAAAAAGTATTTTTAAATATCAATTGTCAATAATTTTGAAGCCACAACGCCAAGCCTTTCGTCAAAATTTAATATTATTCTTAAATTTCCGATTACACTTTTTAAAACTTAATTTCAATATCTTTAAACCTTTCAAATAATTTAGTTTTTTTTTTTTTTTTAAAAAAAAAAAAAATCTTAAGTATTTCATTAAAATCACTTTCTCTTTATTTTTCAAATCGCTCAACTTCACAGGCGGAAGTTGTATGATTTCATTTTCAAGCCATAAAACTATATATTGATTTCAACTGGCAATTAATGTCTAAGTACTTCTGATACGGAGGTTTAAAACCTATTCATTTATTTCATATTTCATGACATTAATCTAATTTTTTTCTTCTGGTTATTTCCGACAAGGTTTTAAATGTTCTTTAAAGCAATTTAACCTACTGTCTCAAGGTACTTACATCATTTGAGAGAAAAGTGTGCGGTAAATTGAAGCTATTAGGCAAGTATTAAGGGGAGGCTTTTCTTGTATACCGTGCGTATACTATTGCAGGTATTCGTTCATCACTCCCAGAATTCTTGTTATTTTTATTAGGACTAAATAATTTGTAGTTTGCATAACCTTGTGCCTTCTTTAAAATTATCATGAGAAAGCGCAATTTTTTAGACAATTGTGTGAAAACTACATCATTAATCATATAAACAAATGGTAAATTTAAACTTAAATGAAAAGTTAAAAGTGCTCCGGTGATTAAATACACGCAAACAGTAGTTCTCTTAACCGCATAAACCGTTTGCATAGAATGTCAGGTGGAAAACACGAGAGTACCAGTTAAATAAATTAATATTTTGAACAGTAACAGCATTTTATATAAAAGTTATTAAAGTTGGCCGAAGTAAAATTTCATATGCAAAATCAAAAGTTAGAATAGTAACTTGTTGTGCGTGCGCATTTATTATCATGGAGACTTTACCTTTTATGTGTGCGTATGTATGTACTACGTAAGACTTTGTGTAGGTAAATCTTTAAAAATGAGTAGGTAGGTGTGCACATTCTTAAACGATTTATGATTCAAATATTAAAGTATCGACAGTGTAGAAAAAGTTAAGCTTACGTTAGTTTGATTACGAATTGGGGCAAAAATTCTATTGTTTTTCCACGTGACTGTTTGCAAAATTATTCCCCAACTTATATCTGCACTCTATAAAAAAAAAATATTAATTTCTAATTTCAATTGAAAAATATTAAAATATAATGTTTTAAATGTTTCCAATTAGGCATACACACGCATACCGTTCATTATTCATTTGCAGCAAAACAAATGCTTTTCAGGGTTTCTTTATTACTTTCTATAAAATACCAATTGGCTTTAACAGAAGTTTCCACTCCATCACTCTATTCCAGAGTCAAATATAAGCATAAATAATCAATTGACATTGGATGCCAATATTATTCAGGTTTCCAGATAAATTTCTGGTTATTCTTCTTCACCTGGCATCCACCTTTATTTATTTTATAATTTTCAAGCTAGTTATCTGAATGTTACATAGCTCTTGAACCCAAGTCTCGTTATCTGGTTCCCTACATAAATCTGATTCTAGATTTTAATTCTTTTACATTATACTGTTCTCATTTATATAATAATGATAGGCAGTTTCAGCGGTTTGATTAAAGAATAATATATTCGAAACAATACCTGTGATAACAGCTGTCAATCATTCTATATCCTACTTCAAAGTCATCTACATAAGCATGCATCAGTCAATGAGATACATATATTAAACATATGCTAGTAGAGTTGAGCAATATTTTTAGTAAAAAATATCCTTAATATATCCTTTGAAGTTTAGACAATCATCAGTTTTTGGAAGATAGTTACTTTCTATCAATATATGAATAAGTGTACTTATAAACAAGATATGGATCTATTTCAATAAAAATGATTATTCTGATCAGAGACTTGTACAAATGAGAAAGACTTTAATGTTTAAAGGCATTGTTATATTCTTGCATGGTATGCGGAATATATTTTTGTAAAAATTAAATAAATTAAGCAACTATGAATTGGGTGTGTAAGAAAAAGATAAAATGGGAATTTATAAAAATGTTTGAGGATCAGAAAAATTAGAGCTTGAATTATGACCCATAGACCTTAAGCCCTAGAAGGCAACAGATCCATAGACCTTAAGCCCTAGAGGCAACAGACCCATAGACCTTAAGCCCTAGAGGCAACAGACCCATAGACCTTAAGCCTTAGAGACAACAGACCCATAGACCTTAAGCCCTAGAAGGCAACATACCCATAGATCTTAAGCCCTAGAAGGCAACAAGAGAAGTATTAACTGCTCTGGATTATTATGAGAAAATATTCATGAACCAAATATTAGGAAAATATTGAAGGAAGATATTTAATGCCATTAGTGATGAGGATGTGATATATGTGTGTGTGTGTGTAAAACTCTGACTATAAAAGTAAGCCATTCTTTACTCAAACATGTGTAATATATACGTATAACTGAAACCAAAGTAACTGTGCCTACCAATGAGTTATGTAATGAACTATTAAAAGATCGACCAATATCACCGATTTTTTTTAGCATTTGTTGGTATTTTTGCTTTTAAATGAAAGAGAATTTGATCTGTTGGTTATATATAGGTATAGAATGAATTGTACAGTATCACTAGATAAATAATCAGGGGATCAAAGCTGAGTCTTAATTTTAACAATCTCCAAACATAAAATGAAAACTCAATTTAATAAATATGATAGTAATATATATTAAGACTATAACCTTAAGACTATGTGCCTAAAATGCAACAGTAGGGACCTCTACAAATCTAAATACAAGATTAATGACTTTAAAAGACAAGAATGGCCACTCTTATCTTCGACCTAATTTCTAAATATATAGGAGAATCTAAAGCATTTTGATTTGAGAGCGTGAAGCTATTAACTACTTCACTGATTAAGCCCACAATTTCTATACAAACTAACATACCCAAAATCTTTTGATTTACAATGAGTCAGTATGAAGTTCTTATAATTAGAAATCTTTTAAAAACCATTTAAAGTTGTAATTAATAATTTGTAAAGCGCATACTCATTACGTAAGTAATATATATTAAGACTATAACCATGATAATAAATAATTATAATCCAAACTATCAGTATCTGAAATGGAAATGACTGTGCTTTCCAATGAGTTATGGAAAAGAAACTATTAAAATAATAAAGCATCTTTGTTTTAGCATTTGTTGGTATTTATGCTTAGATTACTTATATAATTTTAAATGACAGAAATAATTTGATATATTATGTGTGGATAATTGAAACGGAAGTGACTACTTCTCACTGAGTTATGTAATATCAACAACTCTGAATAAATAGAATGATACCAATATATATTTTAGCTCTGCTGTTGTAAAGATTAGTTTTTGAACTTAATTTACATTCAAACTTAATGATCTAAAATCATCATTGATATAGAATAGATTATACAGAATGACCATTTAGTTGAATAATCAATCAACTGTTCTTTGTCCACCAGATAATGTGTATTTATGAAGTTATATATGAACAACATATATATATGTACATGGTAATACAAATGAATGATACCTATTTAATGAGAAATAATTTAGCTGTAAGATGGATTCATATTTGGGAGGCCATTGAAATGGAAGGGATGGGTAATGAGATTATTTGAACTAAATATGTCTGGTCCTCCTTTGATGCTCCAAATGTGAAGGAATATCATTTTAAGGACAAGTATCTTGGATTAACCTTTCAAAGTATTCTATCTGAAGCCATTTTCAAAAAATATTATGTTGATGATGGCTTGAATTTATAATTGATGATTCTCAGCATCATAAGTAAACATGACTACTGAATCACTACCATGATAGGTCAAGCTTGCTTTTACAATTCTATTATTTTTCATATTTTAACTCCCTGTATTATGGCTCTTAGTTTCAATATCAATATAAAGACAATAATTTATTATTATACATACTCCAAGTATAGAATGACAAGACGAATTAAGAATAAAGAATCATTTAATTTAACAAAAGCAAATAATTTAATAAACTAATAATCAGATGAAAATATAAATGGAAATACATATAAGCATTCCAATTCAGTGTACATAATTGGAATTTATTAATTAATAAAGTACAGTGATGAAATACTAATTTTATAAATAAAATAAAAAGTGACCATTTTAATTTTTCACCTAATTCCCATATTATTATTTTAAATATCTCAACAAACATATATAACAAATACTAATGACCTTTTCAAGAGGATACACAATTTTGGCAAATGATTCTTAGAAGTCTAAAAATAAAACATTGAATTCTGTGTTGGAATAAAATTTAAACACAAAAAAACATCAGAGAGAAAACTGCTAAGAAAAAACGTTACCTTCAAAAAATTTTTTTGAAAAACAATATCATCATTGTGTAAACAATTTAAATATATATTTTATATAAAACACACATTTTTAATTTGTCAAAACTACTGAAAATACGCTTTTAAAGCTTTATTATATATCATGAAAGTTGCAATTAAATATTTGCACACAACTTTGTCCATATAGGTACATACATGAAATTTGCTTCCTTTGCAGGTATGAAATTGTTGGTTTCTTATGGTTTTTTTTTTTTTAGCAATTTTTTTTCTTATCAAATTTTTAGATTGCATATTTTTTAACAAGTCACATTTTAGTTCATAATCTTTATAATTTGAAATTTTACATTTCAGATTTTCTACATAGCTTCCTACACAGTGGAAGGAAGACACCAAAATTCCAGTTACACTAAAAAGCTTTATAATAATAATTATAAGCATATTTGTGTGAGTGTTTTCCTATTAATTAATTTAAATAATTCATCAAATCATTGTGTGCATCTTTTTTATATATAAAATTAAACATATATTTATATATTTAAGGAACCATTTTCTGATCTATCACTATTTATTGTGATATTTGTGCTTTTTCTCTTATTAAAATAGTGCACAACAGTTAAAATATTGGTATTAATCCTTTAGCCATGCACATCACTTGATGGCCTTGTTTATGCATAAAATCACATAAAAATGCCATTTAAGTAGCCACAGACATGTAGTGATGTCTAATACACCCTGCTTGTTGTATTAGACATTGTGGGCTGCCTTGTAGGCATTACTTTGTGCTTTGCAAATCACTTTATGCCAATTCTCACACATAACATTTTGCTGCTGTCTTATGTGAGGGTGTATGTATTTTAAGTGTTTGAAAGATTTGTTTGAATTTTTTTTTTTGAAAATGGAAATCATGCAATTTGACTAAGATGAAATTGTTCCAAAGTTAAAACCATCCTAGAGACAAATTTGATGGTGACAAACATAGTCCAAAGATAGGGAGCAACCTAATTGGGAGGAGGTCACGCATAAAATAACATCTTTGCAATAACCTAGTTGAGACAAAAAATGGTGTATTTTAGCAACCATATCCATTTGAAAGATCTGCTGTCATTAGTGGAGCCATGAACAGTTGATAGTAGAAGGGGTCTGCTCAGGAACTGGACTTATCCAAGAATGTTGTATTGTATTGGAACAACAGACTGCATGAGCTGTGGCTTGACAGCCTGGAAGTCAGACCTTACTGTGAAATGCAGCAGGCCCAGTTTGATTGTTGAGATTGCTTGAATTTTGTTTCGTGTTTTCATTAATAAAAAATCAAATGACTTTTGATTGCTGTTTTTGTGTTTATATGTGTGTGAGTGTCTGGATTATGAAAAAATACTGTTTTAAAAAGGTAAAATAATGTTAAGACAAAAACAATTACAAAAAATAATAAAAATAAGAAATTAAAAAAAAATATATGCCTTCTTAAAAAAATAATTAAAAAACATAATAAAATTAAGAAATCCAAAGAAAGATGACCCGGTAATGTTACATTTTATGCCATTTTGCAAAAAAACAATGCCATCAAGTGACATGCATGCTTAAAGGATTAATACCAAAATATTTGCTGGATATTCATAAGTAGAATTTGTAAATTTCTGCTTGAATCAAATTTTATGCTAATCAGATGTTTTATTCAGATGAATGTTTAATATTAGCCATAGTGCCCAATATAAAAATAGTTTTAATAAATGAAAATAAGCACTACTAAATATCATAAGAAATGCTTCCAGAGCATAAAATGCACAAAACTTGAAAATATGCTGACTTTTACATCATAGTTTTTAAATGTTTTATACTTTATTTATGTTGGTAAAAGTTTATATAAGTTATATTTTTGTAAATTAGAGTTTATCTACCTGTAATTGCAAAATTATTTTGTATATTAATTATTAATTACAACAGCATTTTTATGTATAATTTTTTTATTGTTGTATACTTGCACACAAATATCATCAAAAATTTTGCTATAACAACTATTTAAAATGTCAGGTCAGCATGAATTTAAACATTTATATATTTTTTAAACATATTGACATTCTAATTAATGAAATATACTTTTTCCTGTTATAGATTTTTTAATAATCTTTTCTACTCTTTAAGTATTGCAATTGAATTATTTGTACTTAAAAATATATATATTGATTATTTTATAAACTTTTAAAGAGAAAATTGAAGAAAAGATTGATTAAATGCTATACATGAAGTGCATTATTGCTTGGTTGTGAAACATAGACAATGAGTAAAAGAATTAGGGACAGATTAGAGGCTTTTTATACCTGGACATGGAGAGAAATGTAGAAAAATTATTGGATGAATAAAATGATAAATAAGAAAGTTTTGGAAAGAGTAAATGAAAACAGATTGGTTCAGGAAAATAAAGATAAAAAAATCTAGATTTGACATATTCTAAGAAAAAAAATGTTTTTGAGGAAATGATGAATAGAAACAAAAAGAAAGGATGAAGAAAATTGACATTGCTGGATGATATAAAAGATGGAAAGAGATATGTGAAATTGAATATCTGCATAATGAACAAAACAAAATGGAGAAGTGGATGAATTGGCTATATAATTGTTATTCTAACCTGTCCATAGGGCAGAGTACTATTGATTGATTATTTTGATCTATAAGTTGACATTTTCAGACTAATAAGAACACAATAGAAACTGAAAATAAACTTTTCAATGATGAAAATGCACAAAGTGAAAGCAATTGTACTAAAACAGGACTAGAAATATTAAAAGCAATTAATTCTGCCAAAATAAAGGTCAGTAAATGCAATCCAATCTCATTGAACGTATAAAAAAGTGCACTTCACTTAATGAACTTTTCTCAAGGTTTATTTAATTTATGATAGTTTTGATTGAATAGCAGTCTTCTTCAGATTTAAGAGATGCAGTGCATATGTATTTTTATATGTATGTAAAATAATGGTTATATGATTATATGTTTAAATGTTGCAGCTCTGATGAAGACTGCAGGACAGTCGAAACTGTTAGAAAATTAAAGAAATTATATTAAAAAAATTGCATTGTAGTGAATATGTGGAGATTTATAGAAAGTAATATATATGAATATATGAAGAATGCAAAAAAGTAAAGGAGAAGCTATAAGAATAATACTTCTAAAATACATATACATAAAAATGATTAAACTTATTACAGTCCTTAATCTTTAAAAAAAAACAATAATAATAATCACTTGACACATTAGTGTGTTTTCAATTTCATTCTCATAGTTTTGTAGTTAAGTAGAGATAAAAGGTGGCTGTTGGAGGGATGCATTAGATCCTAAGATCTAGGTGCAGTGCTCTCAGATCCAAGGCTCCTCACTGATAAAGGCCACAAGCCAGAAACTAGTCTGGGGATATTGGATGAGTAGGCATTGGATAGGGATTGTATGCACAAGCCTTCTGGCATCCATTGATTACTCTGGTTGGCACAGGGTGGCATTACTGTATGGATAGTTTTGCCTTGTTTAATAATCACTTGATTTCATTTTTAAAATTATAACTGTAAAGTTTCCAATAATCTAACAATGCCCCCCCCCCCCCCAATTGTGCTGGACCTATAGCCATGTTTATACATTTGTTTAAATTTTCTTGAATATACAAAGTCTCATAACATTTTCTTTCATTGTAATTTTTAACATACTTTATTTCCTGAATATTTTTTCCACAGAAATAAGATCAGGTCCATATATACATATTTTGGATACTGGACATAAAATGAATTGGGGGGGGGGGATATCCAGGTAATAAAGTATGTTGAAAATTACAATGAAAGAAAATGTTATGAGACTTTGTATATTCAAGAAAATTTAAACAAATGTGCAAACATGGTTAAAGATCCAACACAAACAGGGTAAAAATAGACATTGTTCGATTATTGGAAACTTTAGAGTTATAATTTTAAAAATAAAAGAAATCATTATTATTTTTTTTATATATTATTTGTAAATATATATATTGGGGAGGGGGGGCTGTAATAAGTTTAATCATTTTTATGTGCATGTAAGTATTTTATAGTTGTATTTAATGTATGTATTTTAATAATTATATTAAATAATGTTCATTGGTCGAATTGCTATAAGGTAATTAATTGGCCATGTGATTGTGTAAAAAGAAGTATCTTGAAAAGATTCCATTAAGGAATGAAAGCTGGGATTGATGTATTAAATAATTTTTATTTTATTTATAGTGAGTTGTCTATTTCAATTTTGATTTAAATTGGTTATTTTTAATTTTATAAGGAAAATTGTCTTAATTTATTGTAAAACATATATATCATTCAAATATTTGTTATAAAGTTTAAAATAAAAAAGGAATTTTGTTACTTTGTTAAATAAAAATCAATCTGTTTAATAAATATCTAAAAATAAATAATTGGATTGATTAATATTCACATTTACTGCCCTAATTATTTAAAAGAATCTTCTCAATAAACAAAGAGAACTAAGTAAGAAAGTCTAACTGCTTTCTTATTATCATATTGTTGAATACTAAGTGGGAGTGCATATCATTTACTATAACAGCAGTTACTAATACAATGATTGCATTCAATAATACATATTGTAATTATGAGAAAGAAAGAATACCCAAAGAGTAGAGATAGAAGCACACAGTGCACAAGAAGCCAGCTGTGGATAAATCTTATCCAATACACTTATTTCACAACTCTCAAGTCTCAGGTTCTTTCATGATGTAATTAATAACAACATTAATAATAACTATCTTAATAGAATAATCTTATTAAACTACAATTATGGGATGAAACTTCTTTTCTCAGAGTTCATATTGCAAGCTTAGATATCTTGTGCTTTAATTAAATATGGAAAGCAAATATACATTTCAATATTTAAGTAATCAATAGTTATCATATTAAACATTTAATAGCTTTTTAAATTTTCTTCACTTATAAATATTTTATTTATACAGCACAAGAGTGTATTTAAGTCTATAATTTTATGATAGATGAGCTTACAATAAATATAAATAGCTGAAATAATAGAGCAGATAAAAGGGGCACATTTTATGCTACCCGCAGCATTATAAAAAAAATATTTAAAATGAATAGGAATTAATGAAACCTATGACTTATTATAATGCAGGTAAAAGGTTAAGTGAACCAAATAAATAATAATAATCTGTGATAATTAAAATGTACTTTTTAAAAACAATGAATAATAAAACTTTATTATTATGAGATTTTCTGGCTAATGGTTGCAATAGCAATGAAAACAGAAATGTATTTTAATAATAACATATATTTATTTACAATATAAATGAAACATAACATATAGTATAATAAAAATATACTAGTTTTATTTTAATAAATTGAGATACTGCCAAATCTCTTTGCGCTTGTTATAATATTTAACTGACAGCCAATCAGATGTTATGATAGCTGTCCAAATAACAAACAAAACTTAAACACACGACAAAGATTTTATGAGAAAAGGGTGGCCACCCTTCTCTTTACTTTATTTTTCTATATATCTAAGCCAGTCATAAGCATTTAGGTTTGAAAGCTTGAAGCTTTAAATATCATCACAATTAACCCACTGAGTCTAAATAACAAACGTACAATGTAAAATCCTACAATTTACTACACAGTTGTGGGTTTAAGGTTTGGTTGTTATTTGGACAGCTATCATAAATCTGATTGGCTGACAGGCAGTATCTCAATTTATTTTAGTTTCAACTATCTGTGTTTCGCAAATTAAAATATTAGTTTTACTTTAAGAAATTGAGATAAAATATTTACACAATTTTACTATAACTATCCCTTTAAAATATTGCTACAAAATTCTTTTACATTATTTATTAAATTCCAACTAATATTATTATCCCACACATTTTTTCTTCCATCTATCTTGTACTGAAGATAAAACAACAACTATTTATGCCTATATTAGGCCAACAGTATGATGATGATTGTCTAATGACATTGGCTGCAAGTTAAAATCAGTAGGATGAAACATTTGTTTTTACATTATAAATTAACATATCACACAAATTGTAATTACACTACTTTAGTACTATTAGTACCTATGAGAGGCAAGGAGATTAATACAAGATACATGCTGCAATTCAAAACTGCTTAAAATATTAAATGGCAGTCACTTGCAAATAATTCTAGAATAAATATGCCTTGAAAAACACTTTTGAATATTTAATAATACATTTAAACATAGAAATATAGGCAAGGTGGGTAATAATATATATCTGGGCACCCATTATCTTTGTGCAGGCAATGCCAGAAAATTAATAATCCACAATCTCTCTTTCATGGAGAGGCTAAACATATGCATTAAGAAGAGAAAAGATATCAACACCAATTGCCAAATTAATAGCTGACTTCAAGCAGCATGTCAATAACTAAACAAATGACATAAATATAATAATAGTAATAATATAGTTACACACACACACAATCATATTTAGAGTAAAAACATTCAGCCAATTAATTAATATATGCATGTCACCAGATATGATGGCAAAGCAAAATATATATTATAGTCTATATAATATTTATCTTTCTTACACTGACCCTCAAGCACTCTACATATTCACTTATACCAAATATGAAGGCTGTTTTAACCAGTACAACAATCTAAGATAGTGTATGAAATATCAACCTAAAGAACTCTTAATAAACATTGAAATAAAGTATTTACCTGGATCTATATTCTTTTCTTTTTATTAAATAATAATAAACCTTATACTTATATTCTTTCTTACCAATCCTTGGTAGCAAATACTGTCATAAATATCCTATATCACAATATATATATATACTATAAATATAAATATATATATATATATATGACATATATATATATATATATATATAAATATATTAAAGACATAAGCATATAATATAAAATTACATTTATTGAAGATAAACTTAAGCAAAAGGAATTAATAGTTCTTCCCATAATATGAATTAATTCCTTTAGTAAGGAGACCTTTTGTTTTCTTCTTGGCTGAAAAATATTAAATCAGTCTTTTCCTAGAGAATTCAAAGGAAAACATGCACATAAAAGATTAAATTTGGGATTTTTTTTTACATTTTTCTATGGATGCAATTAAATTCAATATAAACCATGCATTGACAAAGCCAGGAGCAGATTATAAATAGCAAAATACTTCCATTATAAGTTTCTTGCATTATTCAATAAATATTTGAATGTGAAAGAAATTTACACTTTTTCCTTCATTAAGTGGCAAAATAAACCAACAATCAACAAGTAAATTAGGTCTAGATGCTAAATTAGTAATCATAAGATAACGACTTTTAGGACACCAGTTGAATGTCATAAATATCAAGAAAGTCTCTTTTTAAATATTTTTAAAGAATAAATTTTAATATATTTTCCTTCATGAAATTTATATGAAGCATTTTGAAAGTATCATGTTCTGTATTTTAAAAATTGACAAATAATTCATTTTATTATTTTAACAGCTAGAGTTAATGAAGATATTATTAATAATTTGGATACTTGTTATCACTAATGTCAGTTTCAAAACTCTAAAAGATAAACATTAGACTTAAGAAATAATAACCACAAGTTTGAGTTAACTAATAGATTTTATAACAAGGCAAAATTTATACTTATCTAATGTTTTATCAGCTTCCAGTAATTTTCAGTTCCCATCGTTTTTATCGTTCCTTTTTAAAAGTGCGAAAATAGCATTCAATGCATGGTCCAACATATACTTTATGAAGAGTATAATACAAGGGTAACTATTAGCTTCTCACCCCTTCATTCAGATAATTTAATTTAAAAAATAAAAGTGAACACTAATTACTTTTGTTTCCTTCCTTTTTTAATTTTAACACCCAATTTTTTTAAAATTTCAGCACACAAATTTTTTTAAAATTTCAACACCAACTTTATTTTTAAAACTTTCTTTTATATACCTGTTCATAGGTATTATTTGTTGCATTATTCTCTATGATAGACTATTGTCCAATCAAATTTAAAATACTAGAGGCTGGACATTCACCTTGCATAAAGCAGATCTTTTTAATTACTTTTACCCTGACCTCTCTAATTAAAGAAACTTTTAAAACATGTTTTGTCTAATCTTGTTACATAATTATCTTTATGAAAGTTATGTAACTTAATAAAACAATACATTTATTTTAGAACACACTCTTTATTAATTAAATATCTTTTTAATTAAAATATTTATTATTATTTTATTAAAAGTTCTTACTATAATTATTGTTATTTAATACTGTTTTAAAATATTATTTTCATTTTTAAAAGACTGAATACTTTTATTAATTCCCAGTCTTACTCTACATACATGCACTTAACCACATACCCACACACATCTATTTCAGGAAATAATAATCTACTTTAAATAATAATAATGCAATAAAATAAAATTAACTAACAAATTCATCAAATCCAAAACTCTACTTTCACTCAAAGATTATCTAAATAATCAGCATTTTATTAAATCTTATTTTAAAGGCATTTTATTATCAAATAAACTACAGATAAAAGTTTGACATATTTAATAAGGTATAACTGGCAAACATGTAAATTTATTTAGTATGACTACTTTAAAACAGTGAACCCTAAGCTATCATTTACTTCAGTTTAGACTGTTAAATTAAAATTCTATGCATCTATCAACAAACTAAATAATATTTTTTAAATGATTGTTAACAAGCATATTTAACTAACTATTTTATTGACAATTGGAACATTTAACTAATACCTCTATAACTTAATTAAAACAAAGTTAACTGAGAACAAGCTTAGTTTTATCTAAGGAAAATGTTTGTATTATTAATTATATTTAATCCTTAAGGGGTTAAATATATGGTTACAATATATATATATATATTCATATTGTGATTTATTGTAGTATATGTGTGTATGAAGATTCGGATTGTGTAATGGTTAGTATATTCACCTGCCACCTGATACTAAATTCAAAATGAAGCTTGGAAAATGATTTCAGATACTTGAACATTTTTAAAGAAGTTTAGAATTATTTCATATGATAAGCAAAACTAATCATCTAACTATTGGTCAGTAAAATAGTATCTAGATATTTTTAGCTAGAAAATTATGTAAGAGGAAAACCCCAAAAATTTCTATTAAATAAAAATTGACTAGCTGGCGAATAATATCCCCTCATTACTCCTCTATACTGAGCACACTTTTGCTTTGACAATGAATTATTTATGGCATTTTAACGTGCGCACACACACTTTATATATATATAAAAGTACGATAATAATAATAAACGCAAATAAAAATACGTACTTATTTTGTGTATATATAAACATTTATATAAACACATACAAATATAAAGTCTATAACGTATTGATGTAATGAGACGGAAGAGATTACTTGTTTTAAACATGTAATTTCTTTTTCTACAGTTCCTGTAGGTAAACTTCCCTTCACTTTTCCTCTAGGTTTATTTGCAATTTAGTTCTTGCAATAGATTATCAATATGAAGAGGGTTTATCCTACTATATTTTACTCTTTTTTTTTTTTTTTAATCATAGCACCCACATAAAAGACTGTTTTTAGGTTAATAGTTTTATGTCCTTACTAATACTGCTGTTGAGAGGAGTCTAGTGGTTTTGGAACAGTTTTTGGGATGTTTAATACCAGTATAATACTTGAAACAAAACCCCTGTCAGTGACTATAAAAAAATCAATGTATGAAATAATGACAAAAAAAAAAATTATAGACGATTTTTAAAGGAACTACAAAAACGAGTCTCTGTTGCTTCTAGCCATATTGTTGACACGATTTCTTACAAACTAAGTTTTAAAAATAAATTTTTAGAAAAAAAAAAAACAGGGATGTTTAACAAAACATTTAATGTCGATTATTAAAGTTACATAGAAGAACATATATATATTAATTTCATATTCTTACAATTTCTTCTACGAATTTCAAATTTTCTGCTCTCACATCTGACACCATCAATTTTACCTAATGATTAATAATAATTATTTATTACGCTAGAGATTGTCACAAACGTATATTTTAAACACAATTAAAAATTAATATATTGTTTTTATTAACCGTAATCATATGGAATCATTAACCCAACTTTATCCCTCTCTTTTTCAAGTGTATTATTTTTTGGATATACAGTACTTAACACTTCCATTAATACTATGTATAAAAACTTCAGCCTTTTAATTAATGTTTTTTTTAATATATATATAGAGAGAGATAAGTTTTTATAGAGACAAAACATGAACCCGAAGATAATTTTGTAAAGAATACTCACTACTAAGTTTTTTTAAATTGTTATATATATATATTACTTAGAGACTCGTGTACTATATATAGTTTTAATTGTTGTATGTTTAATAAATAGTTAAATTTCTTTGCTAAAAAAAAAAAAAACCTACTTAATTTATAAGTGGAAAAAAAAAGCATTTTAAATTTAAGATCATAAAAATTTAACAACGTGGAATTCATAAAAAAAAAAATTCACGCACACGACATAGTCTGTGACAGTACGTTCTCATTATTAATTTTTTCTTGGGTGTTGTACTTTTCACTTAATTTTTTAAACATTCTCTATAAGGTAGCCAATGTAAAAAGCAAGACCCTGCTAGATAAAGCCCTGGGCTATAAAGTAACTGTTATTCCATTTCATATAATTAAGATTTTTTTTTTTTTTATGAATTAAATCAACTTGATATACAAATGCTTTTTTTTTCCATATGGAATATCTGTATAAAAGTATGACCTGAGTTCCAACTGATGAGTGCTGGTTCAGTACCAAATGTATCTTGGGGGCCATTTGTCTTTTATTATATCTTTATTTAAGTGAATTTAAAAAGAATGGGAAAGTATGGAGGTGTTTATTATATCTATAAGATATTACACATGGGAAAGAGAAAGGTTAATAACTCCGTGTGTGTGTAAAATAAAAAAATCTGATATATTAATATTTAACTGAGGTTTAAAGTTTATATCTGTGCTGGAGATGGTCTCTGGTTTCGAAGATTATTGTGATAATCATTATTGTGTTTGTCTGAATGGTTGTGGGTGGGTGGGTGGGTGGGTGGGAGGGTTGACAGTGGTAAATGAAAATGTAGCAATTTGCTCTAGATACTTTTCATATAATAAAGATTTATATGAGAGATAGTGACCTGGGCCAACTGATAAGTGCTGGTTCAGCACGAAATGCATCTTTGGGGCCATTTGTCTTTTCTTATATCTTTATTTAAGTGAATTTAAAAAGAATGGGGAAGTATGGAGGTGTTTATTATATCTATAATATTTTCAAGAACAACCCATGCAATTATTTTATCTTTATTAATTAAATCAACTTTTTGAAATAATATGCAGATACAAACATATTTTCTATTTTCTCCAAGACCATCTATATAAAAATCTTTTCATGAATGTCCATATAAAAACACTTTCATGAACTTAAATTGAGTATTGATTTTAAATGACATCCACAATAAGTAAATAGTGTTAGCATCTATATTCTAATCCACACAACAACTTTTTTTTAATTAATTAAAGAGTAAAAAAGTAACAACTTAATATATCTATATAATATGATATAATTAATATTTTTATTATTTAGAATTAATATATCAAAACAGGAAAACTCTCTATATGTATTGCCACTCAGTGCAAGCCAGCTGAATGGCAATATGTATAGAGAGTTTTGCCTGTTTTAATAACAGTTAAGAGCAAGCATAAGAAATGGTGATCATGTGGTGTTTATTGGTTTTAAATTAATATATCATTGAAATGTATTTTGTTATGTTATTATCATTAGCATATTTTACATTATACATAAAATCAAAGAAAATGTAAATATATAAATTGTATAAAAATTTTCTTCTAAATAAAAGTGTAGTTAGTATCATTTGTAACCTGTATAAATGAATAGATAAAACATATATATTTTTAAAAAACTTTTTGAATTAACATGCAATACAAAATTGTTTTTTTTTTAATTTCCATCCAGACAAAAGCATTTTTATAAAATAATTTTTGTGATCTTAACCTGCAATGACCACAATGGAGTTTACAAATGTTCAGACTGGTAACAGTTTCTAATTCTGCTCCTAAGAAGAATATGTTTTATATAAATATCATTTCATTTTTTTTTAATTATTATAATCATCATTTACAATATGTTAATATTTATATAAAAAAAATTAAAAAAATATAGCCATAAAATTACAAAAAAAATAATAATATTACTTTTGTTTAATTGGTTTCAATTGCTTTCTTTCATATAATGTTATTATAATAAAATAAATTTGCTTCTTATTATTGTTGTCATTAGTTATAACAAGTTTTATAATATTCATTTAAAAAGTAGCAAAAATGTGATCATTTACAATCATTTAGGCTACAAGCAGTATGAGATACTATTCTTTCTAAAAAGGGGACATAAAATTTAAATTATATGAACTAAATTCAAATTAATTTGGTTTTTCCAAAATAAATAAATACTTAAAAAGATACTGAGGCAGAGACTTGTTCAATTTAACAAACAATTTGAAATTGGGTTATTTGAATATTGTTAGTAGTATGCTTAGAACCATTATGAGACTTAAATTGAGTACTAATTTTAAAATGGCATTGTAGCTAATTAATGAAGACTCTTATAAAATATAAATAATTCCATAAATAACACTTAAATATAAAGAACTGAGAATTAGTGTCTACAGATATTTGTTAGAAAGAATAATCCAAACTGTACTATTTTCTAACTAAATAATACCAGTTTTAACAAAATATATGCATGAAATAGAAATAAGTGCATAAACTTCTATCAAAAGTTAAATATTGTTGTAAAGACTATAGAAGTTTATACTGAGTTTCATAAATCTGGATCATGAGAAGAAATTATATGTATTCTTAATTTTTCTGTAAATGAAATAAGAAATGCTTAACATCGATGTTAGTTCTCTACTTGAAGGCAATTAGAAAAACTATGAAAAAGTAATTAATAGTTTATTATAGTTAGTAGATCACCAGTGTTTGCCGTCATTAAATAATTCTTCATTGAATAAAAAAATTATCAAATATGTTCATTCTGGTAACCATATAAAACCGGAATTTATGAGTGCATATAAAATAATAACTTGGATCCTCAGCATGTTGACTTTCTATGACCAAATGTATTCAAAAACTTCAATACAATCTTCAAGGAGATCAATTATTTAAACAGGAAAGAGATGTTAACTACACATTCAAAAAGCTTAGTGACATTGTTAAAAATGTACAACTGAATTGCTGCATTTTGACCCACTTACTACAGTAGCAATTCTTAATAGAGTTGTCTTCTTCATGACTTGGGTTCAAGTCATAGACTGTTATTATTTTAAAATTATTTTAAAGTTGTAACTTAGTTTTATAGATGTGTTTCTGAAAATTAAAGATATCAAATGTGTATACTGTCTTCTTTAATAATTTTATTTTTCTTGCTTTGCATTAATTATATTTCATCTCAACCTGAAATTCTTTACAGTATAACATCATGTGAAGATTTCTATTGCATTTCTTCATATTTCATAATTTTGAGCTATATGTATTATCTCATAAAAGTCATGGCTGATAATCTGCCTAATCTACTATAAGGGCAGTAACCCTTTATTTTTTTTCAACAGTATACTTTCTACCTTCTTGATGTGTATGTAAGTAGATCATTATCCAACTCCCAATTAATGCCAAAAGTCTTTTTCTGACGTTAAGATTTTTTTTAAAAACAAAACAATAATCATGTGCATTATCCATGGAGTAAAAAGAACTCTCCATGGTCATCAGTCATGTGATTATCCAGGAAGGAAGAAGCATCATTTAGTTTATTTAAGGCAAAAGCAACATTCTCCATTACAACTACTGATTTTTTGAGTGCCATGTTCTAGCAATATTGATTGAAAAAAGAAATATTTGATCAATTTTCATACTGATTAAAATCTTTTTGTCTTCACATCATTTACATTAATCTTTTTAGTATCATCATATAATCTGATCACTGCTGTTGCATTTTATTAAATATCAAATCATGTCTTTTTTGAAATTTTGCACAGTAGCCAAAAATTCTTGTTATGATACTATTTCCTCATACCTATGTCCAATTTTGAAAGATAAAGCAAATGTAAACTCATATAAGATCAAATAATCTCTATATATTCTATGTTAGGATAAAGATTTCTTCAACAGCTTCTCATGGAAGAGTAGTGAAAAAGGTTAATATTCTCCAGATGGGGTCATTGCTGGATTTGAGTACTCTCCACTTTTGTTTATTCGCTAATTAAAAATAACTGACTTTCTCTCTACTAACCAAAATTTGATCGGTCGTTGGATTGTCTATGGTTCATATATTTGAAAGAAAAATCTTAAGCCTGTTTAAAAAAAAATTCAAATTTACTCACCCATGTTCAAGTACAGGTTGTACAGATAAATATATTACTGGATCTTTTATGTCATTATATACAAGAAGTGAAAAACATTGTGTGTCGGCAAAATTATAACAGCAGCTTATCAAAACAAATCTTGACTTAAAATTTTAATTAGTCTCAAGTTCAACATTAGTACTCTCTCTATATGGTAAACTCTATATTCATATTATTCTTTAATATGGGCATTATAAACTATTTTTTTCACAGTCATTGAATTTAGAGCAGTTTAAACCGATTAAAAATTACTGTCGATTCTTCTACTCCAGTAGTTGACAATTACTATTCTTGAGTATAAAATCAGTTTCAATTACTGGCAATAACATAAATGATAGTTTTCTTATTTTTAAAACTTTCAACAAAGTATATGATAGTAGTTTACGCGGCACACTTTAATATTTGATTGTCAACAGTGTCATCGTATAGTTAAGTTTTTTTTTTAAATATTGAATAACTGTTAGAAAAAAAAGTTACAAAAATAAATAAATTATATAAGTAACTGGGGGGGGGGGTAAAGATTATATGACGTTTTGGCATCAAAATGATTTAAGCTAAACACAAATGGTACCTCTGATTTCTTGGCCAAAGTTAACTTTTTTTTGCATCAACAGGACAAATATTTTAATAACAAAACGTTTCAGGAAAACAAGTGCCAGCAAACTACAAGTGGCGAAGCCAAAGGCGAGAATCAAATATCCTAGTGGTGGTTTAGTGTAGTAATAAAATGGCAGCGCCACACTTCCGCTACTCAAACGCCATATACATCCCGAAGACAAATCATTGGATTTTTATTTTTTCTCTTAGAATCATAATAAATTATGATAAATAATTTACTTTTAAATGCTGCTAACTTGTTAAAATTATGTTTTAATTTCTTGATTTATATCTTAAAATAGATATATGATTAAGCATATACTGTACTCTGAAAAATATATAATTACCATTACCTATTAAATTTGCTTGAGTGTATTAAAGTAACACAAATATCCCCCCTCCCGCCCCATCCTTCAATAACAAATATTTGGCCGCCAATTTTTAAACTAAATTAATTGAGATATGAAAATTATGCTATAAATTAAAATTCGCACGAAAGCTACTTATTCCAACTTCCGTCAATGAAAGATTACTTTTCCAAAGGAGAAAGATAAACCGCTCCGTAGATTCCAGTTAAAGACTTTCCTGGAAACTTAATTAACACGAAAGTAAAAAGAAAATCGTAATGTATAACTCTATCACGTTTATTTGAAGTTTTTATTATGAAGCAATAAATTTAGTAATTATCTTTCCATTATATAGTCTAATTATAAATGTTTGAGCGTTTTATTATTAAAACCCTTTTTTTTTTTTAGTTGTTCTAATACTACTTCTGTTACACTAATTAAATTTGAATCATTTATATCGTAATCTTATATATACATATTAATTTTATATAATTCTAAGACAGTATACTGAATGTTTTCTTCTATATGTAATTAGAGGGATTTGAATTCAGGATAAGGAATTTGAGCGTTCCATCGTAGGTTTTTTTTTTTCATGTGTCATAGCATCGGCCAGGAAGCGAACCCGCTAACCCGGGACAAGCATCGGCCAGGAAGCGAACCCATTCATTAAAGTTTGAATAATTTCTATCTTAATATAAACCGAGCACTGATTGTATATATGTGTGGGTGATTATGGTCTGGCCCAACTGATGAGTGCTGGTTCTGCGCGAAATACGAATATTGGGGATCATGTATGTTTTTCATGTGTGTTGTTATATGCATCAGTTTCTTGAGATGAAGTAATGGATGAATCGACTGAAAAATCCCGATTCAAATTCTTCTAACTACATAACCTTATATATAAATATTAAGCATTAAATCACCCCACATGGGTAAGAAATCCAGTACCGCCCTCTGTGAACTAATATATAAATACATTAGAGTTCGTATTTCAAAATAGCCAGATCAAAATGATACCACTCTAATGATAGGGCGGTACTCGATTTCTTAACCATGTAGGGTGATTTAATGTTTAATATTTGTATATTTTATAGCGTTATGCACTGGGATTAACCTTATATCTGTATTAAAAAAATAAAGTGAAGAAAACTTTTCAATCACAATATAAAAATAATCATGTGGTCTCAGGAACTTGGTTAAGATGAAAGTAAAAACATCACAACCCAAGGAGAAAATGAAAAGAGCAATAATATTGCATAACTTTTTCATATGTTTACTCACATGCTTCCAATAATAATTCTCTTAATCCTGTTCTAGAGTCACTTAGTATAACTTTGAGTAATCAATGGACACTATATGATATATTGCCATAATATCCTCTTCCAATCTCTCTCTCTCTCTCTTTTTGCTTTATAATAAGTATTATATTTCAAAAGTAGAACAAATATATTTATGAATTTAAACTACATTTTTATACTCTTTGTAGCCTAAAATTTTAAAAAAGTCCTAAGGGTTTACATGTTATAAATATTTCAGTTTTTTTTTTCTTATGTGTCATAGCATCAGCTGGGAAGTGAACCCGCTAACCAGGGACAACAAGCAGTTGTTGCTGACCTCTCGACCACTTATGTGTCATAGCATTCAGTTTTAGTACCAGTTGTAGACCCTATCATTTTTTGGTTAGGAAAGTAAGACCATCAACAATATTACATGACTTTCTCATATACTTCTAAGATTAATTGTCTTTATCCTACTCTAGAACCAACTATTGTAAACTTGAATAATCAATGGGCAACAGACAGTATATTATTATAACATCCCTATTAAATGCATTAGCTCCAGGTATGAATCCCGTTCTCACTGATAAAGTAAAATCTAAAAACTAGTTTGGAAATGAGAATATTATAGCATTGTACAATATTGCATGCACTCACACAAATTGTAGAGCTTTGTATTATGGGGGAACTAAGGCAGTATTGGAAACCAGATTACTACAACACAGAAATTTATATATCAAGGCACAGTCAGATCCATCACACTATTCCATCTTTGCACTATATCAGAAACTAGCAGAACACCAGTGTAAACCACAGGAGATCAACCTGGTCTGCAAAGAGAGACACAATGTGAAAAGAAAAGTGAAAGAGGCCTGCTTCATCACTATGAATTGCAATGCTATCAATTGTAAAGATACATGTTTCTCGATATTGAAGAAATGGAGCAATTGACCTCTAACCTTGTATAATTTGTATATAATTACATAGAGTTACTTCACTCAGAGCTATGAATATGAGAGCATGCCTCTCGAAAGTACTCAGCAGAGAAATTTAATAAAAATGTAAACAGTAGCTTAGCGAGATAGGTGTTAATATTGTCAATATTGTTTTACACATGTAATTTTTGGCATACAAAGTTTCTGAAGCAAATTCGTATTACAACATTTGATGTTTATTAATTAGTCTAAATTACAGTATATGGTTCTAGAGTAGTTGAAAAGAAACATTTTTCAAATGTTTAAAGTTAATTTATATCCTTCATTTACCAAAAGGTAAATGTGGATAATAGCTGATTTGCAACCAAGATATATCATTACTGATTGAATTTCAGATATGTTTCTAAAAGAATTGTGTAAAAGGTTTGAGTTCAAAATCTCAGGGTGCTGAAGCTAACCAACCACTATATGTGTCAATATAATGATAATATCTCATCCCACAAACTAATTATGAATGTTACCTACATACATTACCACTAGTAATTTACTGCCTTATTCAATGATAATCTAGTTTTCTAAAGTGGGAGAAAAAGGCACCAGTATTTAGTAAATAATGATATTTAATCTTTTGAGGTGTCATCTTGAAAAGCTTTCTGTTGCCAATTTGGTAATCATTTTTTGGGCTTTGTATTTTCAACAAATAAACTTTATTCTTAAAACAGACAAAACTTCCTGCAGGCCAGAGTAATCAATAGATTCCAGAAGGCTCATGCATAAAATCCCCATCTAGTGCCTACTCTCACTGATGAAGGCCACATGCCAGAAACTAATCTGGGGATATTGGACAAGTAGGCACTAGATGGGGATTTTATGCACAAGCCTTCTGACATCCATTGATTACTCTAGCTTGCACCGTGTAGCACTACTGTATGGAGAGTTTTGCCTGCTTTAATAACAGTTATAAGCAAGCATAAGAAATAGTGATCATGTGATGTTTATTGACTTAAAACTTTATTCTTCATTAAATATTTTCAATTTTGATAATAATTGTTAAATTATGACTTCAAAAAATTAAAGTAATCTTAAAAATAACATTTAGGCAGAAATTACTAAAAATCTCTAGTGAGCTATATATGAACTAATATAATTCCATCAATAAATGAAAAAGTATGTAATGACTCACCTGTGCTTCAGCTTGAATTGTATATAAACATTCAATTTATCGATGTGTTGTAATGCAGAGCATGAATTCTATACATAAACATAATTTTAGGAGAACCATAAATTATTCTGAAATCACCATGAAGAGTCAGAGGAAAAGGCTGTGTAGTCAGAGGAAAAGGCTGTGTCTTATATTTACCAATTCCAGAATATTACATGAATCAGTAGTTAGTGGTTGAAAACATTAATTTTGTTAATGTAAATTTATGTGGAAGTTGAGATCCCCAGTGAACTATATATAAAATTAATACATCTTTGTCAATAAAAAGTACTTCTGCATATATTTTATCTATTGCAGTTAATATTTGATATTCAAAATAATACATCAACATTGCAAATGAACAACAAAAAGTAATAACTTGAAATAAATAAATGGAAGAACTGGTTAACATGTTTATCAATGAATAAAAAATAATTACGCTTATTTGCATAGAATTTACATAAAAAATAATTACACTTATTTGCATATAATTTACATAATATTTATAGTATACTCCCTTCCCACTATCCATTTATTCATTGCTGTGATTATGCTATTGTGACAAAGATATTGAAAGCATGCTAAGCAATTTATATTAAGATTTTTTCACCATTAAGCATAACAAATTTCTAATAGTAAAGCATATTTCAGTAAATAATGTATTTAAGTAATGAAATTAATATTTGAAATGTAAAAATCATCTTATAATCACAGCAAAATAATAGTTACAATTTTTATAATAGACATTTTTGTTTGTTTAGTAGCATTTCCTGTTTCTCATAAACTATTTTCACTGAGCTTACTTTCTGCCAAAAGACAAATATGCTCAAATAAGATCTGAATCTAAACATCATGTACTTACTGAAGATTAGTATTTAATTTTATAAAATAAATAACATTCAATGTATAAACTTATCCCAATGTAATTTCAAGATTTTAAAAGAGGGTAAGATTGCACAAGTGCAGTAAATACTTTCAAATATGGAGGAATCTAGTTGATTTACTTTTCATTGAACAATAGTGACATCTAGGTATTTCTGTTAGAAACAAATTCAATTAGTAGACATTTTAAATTTTTGCCATCCCATGAATGCAAAACTGTCAAATGAATGTTACAAATAGTCACAATTGAACCACACCAAGCTTGATTGTAACAAACTAAGACAAATATAATGCTTTATAGAGCATGTAAAAAGTATTTTTAATAAATTTTAAATTTAATTAATGTATAATGTGACAAATATCCATTCAAATAAGTTTATTATGCATTGTTTTTAGCCATTATCAATCCACTATAATGCAAAGTACTTCAGTACCAATTCACGGTGTTCTATCACAAGTTTTTGTCAAGCATCCAAATGGTAGGTTGACTACAACAGTTCCATTCGATTGTTCATATATATATTAGTTTTCTCAATTCAACTTCTGAACAACTAAATGATAATTATCAATTTTGTAGTTAAATACATTATTATATCCCTTCTTATAAACTACATTCACACATGATATTATTAAATAATTTCAATTTTGTCTTTCATACATGACCATTATCAAATAAATATAGATATTTAAATTATAATAATACAATAACCACTAGCCTAATAAATAATTATTAATAACATTAATAAATATTTATCAATAATAGCTTCAATTTCTTACTTTTAAAAACATTTTTTCAAATAATTTTATTATGTTTTGACTGTTTTGGCTGAATCTGCAGCCCTCATCAGAAATCTATAAACATTTTGTAATATTTTATATTACATTACATCACATGACATTAAATATCAACTTCAAATTTATTTACAAAAAGCAATTACTATCATTATGGTTATATAGGAATTAGCTCAGCAGAATTGCATCTTGGGAATCATTTGTCTTTTTCTCATGTTTTTATTCATTTGCTTCAAGTGTAGTGGTATTAAACAGAAGTTTTTAAGTATATGCATACTATTTAATGATTATAACTAAGTAAAATAAATTGATATTCTGAAAATCACACGATCACCATTTCTTTGCTCTCAGATCCAAGACTCCTCACTGATGAAGGCTACAAGCCAGAAACTAGTCTGGGAATATTGGATGAGTAGGCACTAGATAGGAATTTTATGCACAAGCCTTCTGGCATCCATTGATTACTCTGGATTGCACTGAGTGGCACTACTGTATGGAGAGTTTTTCCTGTTTTAATTCTGAAAATCAGTTAGAAAGAGGATCTTCTGGAAAACACTATGCATATGTGCATATTCATACTAATATATATTATACTGATACAATTAATTTCATAGTAAGATATGGCAAAATGTATTTAGGTTCTTGCATATGTAATACAGACCAATATTAATGGAAAGACAATATTGATTGTTAATAATTATCCATAATATCTATAATTTGATTGCTGAAATTTCACTACTACCCAGAAGAAAATAATTAATGTTTTTATTAAAACATTACCAAACATATTTAGATATCAAGCATACCCCCAATAGTGATCAGAGACTAGTAACGTATTGATTTTTCTCCATATAAATACTCAAAAATGAGTATGACTATTCCACAGAAAAAAATCAACAGAACTAATACCAAAATATATACCATTTTAATGTTAGGGTAAAAAATGATGCAAATGTGATCAGGCATTGATTGAATAGGGATAACAATATCATTTTAATATACTTCTGTGAACATATTTAAACTATTTGGGAATTTATTTGCAATTGATTTTAACAATGTGCATTTGCCTATTTCATGTTTGGGAGTCAGTCAACTACTGTTTGCTTTATACTGGAAGGAGGAAGAAAGATCTCAAATTTTGGCTTATATAGGATAGCTAAAAACTGTCTAGGTTCCTTTTGCATATATATATATAGAAAGAGAGAGAGAGAGAGAGAAATGTAAAATAAACCTTTTAAAATAAATAGAAAATGCAGAGCAAAGATCTTTCTAATAACTCATTCCATAAAAGAATAATGAAGGAGATGAGTGCAACCAACAGACTTGCAAATTTCTAGATGATGGATTGTCTTTTTCCATCCTCGATTTTCCCTCTTGCTAAAAATAGCTAGATAACCATTTACTGACCAAATGATGAATGGTTAGTCGAATTAACCATAGAGAAGTTACCTGAGAGAAAAATCACAAGCTTTTTGAAAAAAAGTTCACTTCCTCTGGGTTCAAACCCAATATTATAAATACAGTAGATAATTTGAAAAACAAATTTTCTCTCAGTCATGAAAAGATTTTTTTAAATTTTGTTTGTTCCTTTAAAAATTCAAGAAGGGAAAACCAAAACATTTTGTTTACATGGTAAATGAACATTGATCATCTGTTTATCAGCTTACATCAGCCAGTTTGGCAACTTTTCTGGTTTTTATCTCTGAATTCAACACCAAGAAAAACTATCAACTTCCTTTTTGGATGCCTGATATTTCTTAAGTGAATCATCAGTAGGATTTTCTTGAAAGAAAAAAAAATGTATGAATGCTTTTTTTTCAATATTTTCACTTATGATAATCAAAACAAATTAAAAATCCTAGACTCTAAAGGTTAGATATGCATTAGCCACCGCAGTAGTAACTGAAAGTGTTGCAAAAAAAATCATAAAGTTGTGGAAGTAGGTTCTTATTCGAGGATGACCTTCTATTTGGCAACCTATACTTATAGACCACTTTTAAACCACCCCCCCCCCAAAAAAAAATTGATACATTACAGGAAGTGTCTTATTTTAAGTAGAAGAGCATTGAATTATTTGATATTTTAAAAAATGCGACAATTGATTTGAATAGGGAATGAATACTTTATTACTAAGCACAAATATTAGAAGAACAAGTAAACTGGAATTAATTGTAAATAAAACAATAAAAAAAAAAAAAATTGAAGAAGTTAAAGAAAGATCAGACACAGTCGCAGGATTAGTTTGTATTACTCGGTTTTACATCAACAAATTCTTATTATGATAAAACATTAGATACATTTTTTATGATATTCAGAATGCTTTTGACCTTTGCAAAACAATTTAAAACTGTTACGAAAAACTGCAATTATAGATTTGGAATATTATTAAGAAACAACAGTGACGTGGTAATTTTGATTTAAAGATTTGTGAAATTTTTGAAGGAAAAACTATAAAAATGAATACTTAACGTTGGTGGCCTAGCGGTTAACATAGCTGTTTTCCAAGCAGCTGTCCCGGGTTTGCTTCCCAGTCAACGCATTTGACATATGGAAAAAAAAAAAATTGGAAAAAGATACGGATGGAAGCATCCATATTTAAAGACCCATCAAACTTTGATTATATTTTGATCAATAAAGTAAGAGATGTATATCTCAAGATTACAATATGCTTAATAAATGTAACGCAAGAAATGATAAAGTATTTATTTAGTAAGACTGTGGTATATGTTAAAACAATGCTAGGGATGGCAGCTATTAAAAGTCGTATCAACAATATTTATCACATTTAGAAATTTTTTAGTGAATTTAAGTTAGAACCTACAAATAGCTTTAAAATAAATTGCAATTTGAATGCTTGCTTATGATCAAAGTCCACTTTTGGAATCGTATTTAAAATGTTTTTATAAATAATAATAAACAAAACAAATAATAGGAAGTAAGACTAATTTTGTTTTTAACATAAAAAACAAATTCACGCTACAAATATTAAATTGTCCCATATTTCACTAAATGTTATCTCTAGAAAATAAACAAAAAATATACAATAGACAGCTGAACAAATTTCAAATAGTTACGATAAAACATTTCAATTATAATATAGTTCATCATGTGTTTAACTAAGGATTATAAATCTTCAAATTTAGAATGCACCACGAATGCGATTAAATAAATAAAAAAAAAATCTTATATAATAAAGATTTGACCCAAATTAGATTTGAAAACAATAAAAATTTAATCTCAAATCTTTCAGAAATAAATTAAGAAAGCATTTTAACATGCATAATAAGTACATAATATTTATTAATTTAAGTAAAAAGTTATCATTTATATTCAAAGATGTACAAAAGTCTAATTGTAAATACACAAAGTCTGTCTTTTATAAACTAATAACATAAGAGGAATTAATGCTTTTTCATTATTTTCACTATCATTACAAGCAGAAATTAATTTAAGTTCATCTTTTTCAATATTTGCTTCATCTTCTTATCTTTTTTTTTGTTTTTCGGAATGTAAACTTAATTACTAATTGTATATATTATGAAGAATTATCTAAATATAGCATTATTACTGTTGCCTTTATCAGGAGTTCACGGCATTGAAAATACATGATGGTTGGATTTATTTTCAATGTATTCTTTATTACATTTATACATTATTTTATATGTGTAGAAACTCATTTATTCCTTAATTGAAATTCTCTATCTTGATTCTTCTATAGCCAGTTTCGTTTTTAATATGTCCATCTTTTATTATTCAGCTTGTGTCTGTAAACTTTCTAATTCATAATATTATAGACTTCTATACAAAAAAAATAATAAATTATAAGTGCCTAAACTTTTATTTCTCTCTCTTCATCTTGCATCTTTTTTCTTATTCATTTTTATTTTCCTTTCAAGTCTAATTAAAAATAATTATATTTTTTGAAGAGAAAATGTATTTTAAAAATAAATTAACATGTTTGTACAATATAAGAGCCACATGGTATAAAAAGGAATATCACTTGTTATGATCTTGACATGGGTTCGAATTTGGTCTAGATAAAACTTGACCTTTTTGAAATTTTAAAATTTTCTTTCAGATACCTGACCCTTAGCTAATTTAGTTAAATTATCCATTACTGAATATCAAGCATTAATCTATCTATTCTTAAATGGTAGGGAAAACAAAGATGGCTGTGCTCTCGTATTCTCATTATCTAACAATTGATGAAGTTCATAAATATCTCTTTCTTCATTGCTTCTTTATAAAGAATCGTTATTCATAGTTTTTGCACTTCAGTAGGCTGTTTTACATTTTACTTTCACAGTTTGTCTTTTTCCTTTTCATATCTAACTAAATCTAATAATAGTTTTTGATTGCAAATTACTTTTTATATTAATTACTCTAATTACTAATTAAATTAATTTATTTTTCTACTCTTAATATAAGTAGTAGCAATTATATATAGAGAAAGAAAAAAGAAACCATAGTTTTTATCAATAAAAATCTAACAAATGAAGGAAAATTTAAATAAGAAACTGAAAGAAGATATTTCCCATTCCATAATAGTAAAGAGCTATTCCAATGCCATCTGGAATGCATATCCTCCCATTGCTCCTGGTAACCTAAAATAACTTCAATCAAAGAATCCTTAAGAATCTTGTTGGGATATATGTGCATTCCATTGAGTAGTGGATGTTTAATATATTTCAAAATTCATGAATGCATATCTGAATCCATTAGTGGTTTTATGTGATCCGTTTATGAAAAGTGTTCCATTTATCATATTTCATACATATTTTACACAATCGGATTAGCAGCTAAGGAAATCTTGCAGAACTAATTGATCATTAACAATTATTTAAATATTTAATATGAATGTTTATGCTTCATCTTAATGCAAGTGAAGATTTTTGAATTATGCCCAATGTACACCCAGTGATGTGAATCTCCTATTACATAATGTTTTTTCTAAGCTTTTAGGCACTGACATTTTTATAAAACTTTATTTCTTTTTGAATTTGAATCTGACTGCCCGTAGGATTTTATAAAACTTCACATCAGAGACCTTTTTTATTGTATCTATCTCCATTCAGGGATTTGCCTCAATGTCATTGAAGTAAATTCTGAATCTATGCAACAGTTCCATTACAACATTTTTCTGTATCCTTTGCTTTTTTTTTTTTACACTTTACTTCTGAATTTTCCAAACCTCTCAAGTAAACCTTTGTTGTTTGAAGTTATTTAAAAAAATAAATTATAACTTGAAAATAACCTTATTGAATACTCAATCAAAATGCTCTTAGAATGTTGGGAAGTCTTAATAATATGCTTTTTCTCTATTCTTATGTGGTTAAATTCTGCATCAAAAAGCATTCTATTCCAATAGGAAGTTAATTCCTGCAAGTAGGTGGTGCAGAAGCTTAAAAACTTATATTAGATGAAGCGCATCTCATTATTTTCTCAGATGGAACTTCTTAATAATGATTAATTTTGATAACATTCTTTGGTACTTCATTTTCCTTCTAGAAATCAACTTTCACTTCCTATTAATAAAAAAAGTTTTCGTGAAATGTTTTTTAATACTTCATAAATAATCGTCAATTGATAATAATACACTTTTAGAAATATTTCTATTCAGTTTCCTTTCTAGTCACCAATTAGGATTTCTAAATTGGGATGTGCACTACTAAGCCAGTTTAAGAGTTTTATCCATTTTTTGAAATTGTGCTGGAACTGTTTTTTGACTAAATATTGTTTATTTTATCCTATGAATAACTCTTTTATTTGTACTTCAAGTCATTAAAAATCAGTACACAAAATAATAAAACAAATATATTTAATAATATTAACATTAAAAAATACCTATATTAAGAAAGATGGGTTTTATTAAAAAAATACAAAAAGTAAAGTCTAAAAAATGAGATCCATGATGGGTGCAAAATTCTAGCCAAAACTACTAAGGGAAATTTTAGATGCATTCATAAATAGCTATATAACTTGTTGAGCTGACCAAATTTCTCTATACATCACATGATCACCATCTCATGCTAGCACATAACTGTTAGTAAATAGGCAAAAACTCTCCATATAGTAGTACCACCTTGTGCTAACCAGAGTAATCAATGGATGCCAGAAGGCTTGTGCATAAAATCCCTATCTAGTGCCTGCTCATCCAATATCCCCAGACTAAGATCTAGATGTAATGCTCTCAGACCCAAAGCTCTTCACTGATGAAGGACACAAGCCAGAAACTAGTCTGGGAATATTGGATGAGTAGGCACTAGATAGGGATTTTATGCACAAGCCTTCAGGCATCCACTGATTACTCTGGTTAGCACAAGGTGGCACTATTATATGGAGAGTTTTTGCCTGTTTAATATTTTCTATACTGAAAATTATGATTAAGTATTTAAATATTTCATTAGAAAAAATTCTTTATTTAATAGAATAGTCTTAGTTCAGCTTACCAGCTGATGGCTTTCTTGCTCAGGAGTTCATAAAATGTTTGAGTGCCAGATTTACAAGTACCTGAATCAATCCTAGGCCTTCCGATACCAAGTTGAATGCTCTACTGCTATTCCAAACTGTGTAGGACAGCTTGCTAGGTGAAATCTCATGTGTGGAAAATATGAAGGATTGGATATAATAATAAAATGAAATGATCATTCTAATAGAACATAATAGCAAAATAATCCTGCTGCTACATTGTTTGATTGTTGTTTTTTTTATTTATATTACTTAGCAAGCAAAGACTAATGTTCGTCAAATTATATTAATGATTTGAAGTTTGAAGCATCATGTTTGGACCATAAATTCTAAATAACATAGTGCTATTTTAATTTAATAAACAGATCAATAGAATGTATATTTATATGCTTGATTCAAAAATATAATTTAATAACATTTATAATTTTTATCACAGTTAAAATTTGCTGGTTGATCTTAAATAACGACTAAGAAAGACTTGATATTTCAAACATTCAAAAGAAACAACTGTTTTCATGAAAACAAATATAAATCCAATAATATGTTTAATCTACATCAGAAATCCAATTGCTATTCCTTGGATGATGTGTCTAAAAGTGAAAGACACAATCAGAGATCCAACAACCATGTAAATTTTACAAATAAGAGACAAGGAGCATGGGTGAATGCATTGGAGACAATCACACAACAGTAAATTATTAATTCTGCAAAATGAAGACAGCCATTCTTTTCTCGTGAATCTTTCTTGGAAGAGCAATATTTTATCAAAACAATACACACATTAAAAAGAATTGACAAATGTAATAAGAATAAACAATATTTAACACTACTCTCAGCATAGTAGATAGATTGTAAATTGATTTATAATCAAGTGTATATTTTATTTCTCTTTCTATCTTTCTGCTACCTATCACTCTATATACCTATTATCTGTTATCTACTGACCTACTTATCTATCTATATAAAACTATGGATTTTATCTATTTATCTATCCTCGTTTACCTATCTGCCCATCTACTTATCTATCTGTATAATTATCTACATATTATTCTATTTATCTACCTAGTTATATATCTTTCTATTCATTTATTTATCTATCTATCTGTCTACCTACTTATCTATTTTACTATTTATCTACTATTTGAATACAACTATAATTTATATACTTGGATTATAGATGTAATTATAGAAAATTTGAACAATCTTTCAAACTTCCTTCAGCTATGCACTCTATTGGTTTTTTGAGATAGAATGGATAGTTGAAGGGATCTTGAAAGTTTGGGTTCAAATCCCCTGTAATTATATCTATTTACTATCTACTTCCCTACTTATTTACCTATTCTTATACCTATCTGCCTATTAATCTATCTATTATTTATCTACAAACCTACTTATTTACTTAACTATCTATCCATGTATTATGTATCTATCTAAATATCACTATTTTTATTTATCTTACTATCAACATATTTAACCAACTATCTATGTATCTATTTATATATCTGACTACTTAACTATCTATCCATGTATTATGTATCTATCTAAATATCAACATATTTATTTATCTTACTATCAACATATCTAACCAACTATCTATGTATCTATTTATATATCTGACTACCTTACTATCTATCTATCTATCTATCTATCTATCTATCTATCTATCTATCTATCTATCTATCTATCTATCTATCTATCTATCTATCTATCTATCTATCTATCTATCTATCTATCTATCTATCTATCTATCTATCTATCTATCTATCTATCTATCTATCTATCTAACAATACCTTTATCTATCTATCTATCTATCTATCTATCTATCTATCTATCTATCTATCTATCTATCTATCTATCTATCTATCGATCTATCTATCTATTTATTTAGGTCTACCTTCCTATTTATTTATCTACTTATCTAATTGTCTGTCTAATTATCCATCTTGCTATCTATTTACTATCTATCTCCTTATTTATCTACCTATATTTATGTATTTTTACCTATATTATACATCTATTTATCTACCTATCTATTTATCCACATATATACCTACCTACTTATTTATTTATCTACATATACATATGTATCTATTTTAGCTAACTATCTATTGATCTGCCTATATATTTACCTATTTAGTTAACAAACTATCTATTTATATTGTTATTTATCTATCAAACTAATTAACTTTCTATCTATCTGTATATATATCCAACTACCTATTATGTCTGTGTAATGTTTGGGGCTGAAGTTATACATTCAGGATTTCTTGAAAAAGATTTATTTTAGTCAGAACATAAGTCATAGGTGAGATATTTATCTGATTTTTTTTATTGCAGTAGTGGTGTCATTAGATATTTATTTTGATTTTATTATCCAACTATTTAGCTATAAACTTATAATTACAAGAGTGTTTAATTTATTGCAATCTTCAGTTCAGCTAAATGTTTAGCAATTTTTTATTTTATCCTCAATGAATAAAAAAACAAAGCATGATGTAAAAAAAACATACATATATTAGAAAGTTTATGTAAAACAAATATTTCACTAAAAGTTTTTATATGAACTCTAAATAACTACACTTTAATTTAAACATGAAATTATTAATTTCTTAACTTTTAAAATAACTTTAATCTAAATATTAAATTATAATAATATTTAAAAATTTGGAATTTTAAAAAGTAAAACTTAAAATTTTGATTAATTAGATATTTAAAACAATCGTACTGGGATATTGGTGTTATAATAAATACGGGTCACCTGAATGAGAATGATCCAATCAAAATGCATCATGGGAGCTGTTTGCATTTTTTCCTGATAATTTTGTGTATTTGATTATAAAAATAAAAAGAAATGGATTTAGATTATAATTAAAAATTAAATGTGTTCTTTCTTTAATATTTGTTTTGGAAGTACTTAAAATTGTGAGGTCAATTCATAAAGATGATTTGATCTAATCTGGTTTGTAAAAATAAAGATTTACGCAGTAAACCATCTATGCATATATGCAATACTTCTCTTCTTCAGGTAAAATGAAGATTTTATTAAATATTAATTTGTTTAGAAATAAACAAATATTTATGTATAGTCTTAATATTTAGTTTAGAGTGTCAAAGATTAATTGCAGTGATTCATAAATTATTCTGAATAATTCATTAATCAATATCTTTATGGTTTATGGCAGAGGTAAACTTGTGGATTCTGAAACTCAAGATCCATTAATTAATTTTAGTTTTGCCACTTCTAATATTCAAAACTTAGAATCAATAAGGCATCATGTTACCCCAATCTTCCATAATGCTTGTACAAAATTGTTAAACTGAAAATTCATTTTTCTCATAACAATTACGCCATCTAGTGCAAGTTGTAGTAATTAATAGATGCAGAATGGAAGTATTTAAAAAATCTCTAATATTGCCCTATCCAGTATCCCCAAACAGAGTTCTAGCTTATAGCTTTCATCAATAAGGAGCTTTGGATGTGGGAGTAGTCAGAATATTGGATAAAATAGTACTGTATAAGGATTTATTAAGTATTTGGCATCTATTGGTTATTAAAGCTTGCCCTAGGAGGCATAATCATAGTGGGAAATTTTTTTTTGCTGCTGAATAAATTTCTTATAAATTCCCGAACAAATAAACCGTTAGCTTATATTTTTATATTTTATCAATCACTATAATGCATTGCTTGACATGTATTATTTTAAATCAAAAGTTACATGCATAGAAAAACACTTTGCACAAACGGTTTAATATTCCAAAATCTTTTTCATGTCTCCCAATAATGTTATTTTTAAATTGTCATCAATTTCAGGTGTTATATTGTAATTTGCCTTACTAAGTTAAAAAAAAAGAAAGAAATTTATAGTCTTCAGAATGATCCCAACAACTAATCTGCTTTATTTTAAAAAAGAAAGTGATAACAATAATAATAAAAATAATCGAATGGTTACCAATCCGTAATTGTTAACGAGGTCATGTGATTTCCACAACTCTACTAACAGTTCTAAACCACACTAGGCCAAAAGAACATTTTTAACCTAAGCACCCACACATAATCGTAGATATATATATAGTGTACATACAATTCAACAGTGAAGGAAGCTAAATCGAATAGCATTAATTAAATAGTACTGAGGTAAGTGAATTTTTGTGTTAAATTTTAACTGTGGCACTTCCAAAAAAAAATACACGCAGATAATTATTTTACAACAATTTAAATAATTATTTTTTCTATTTTTTTATACAGTATAAATTATGTTTTAGAAAAGAAAAGGTCAACTCAAGCACGGTGATTTATTTGACATTTATAATTAAAAAGAATCATGTCAAGATTGAATATTGAAGCTAATAAAGTTTCCTTTCAAACATTTTTTTTCGGTAAAAAAATAATAAAGCTAATAATGAAATAAATGTTAATTGACATTATATCAGAAGCCGACGGTACTGTTATCTTATGTCTGGTCTTCATCTCCCGCGTCTCCTAGCAATCACTTCTGAACTAATGAATCACCTTTAAAATAATATTTCATTCCTATATCATATAAACTCAGAATGCTTCATATATATTATATTTTTAAAATAGGTATAAACGTGCAATTCTGCGAATCTTAACAGTGAATGTGCCTATTTATAGACGTTTGTATATTCTCTATTGTCAGATAATTTAATAAGATCATTTGTGACATTTAAAGAGAGATAGTTCTACCACAATTATATTGGCTGCTGACCCTTAAAAAAAAAATATGTGAAAAAGATCTAAAGAACCTAGAGATGCTAAATCAAATCAAATAAAAAAACCCCACTGAATATGAAATAATTTGATGCTAAAAAATCCAAGCCTTCTCCATGTCTGCTCTGATTTTTATATATATACAGGAAATTAAGAGTAGGATATAGTGGATTTGGTATTTCCATGAAGTCAATAAAAAATTGAGAAAAAATGTCAAAGAGAAGTGTAGATTAATTCCATATAAAGAATATGGATTTAACAGTTAATGATGTGAATGGAAACAAAGTAAACATACTAGAAGAGATTTAGCCATTAGTTAAATTAAGTAATAAGAAAGACAATTTAAAATTATACTTTTTTAAACAGTCATATCAAAGCAATATAGAGAAAAGAATGGTTGAAAAATTTAGAGGCCAAACATAGAGTAATAATTAAAGTAAAAACATGAAATGGAAAGCAAATTTTCAAATCTATTTAAAGAGGAATAGCAAATACAAGACTAATAAAATTAATCTGCAACTCTACAATTGTCCTTATTAACATTATTCATAGAATAAAATTAATGATGATAAAGGAAGTGAAAATAATCATTTGTAGATCTAGAAAGCTTTCATAACATAGTAAGAGACCAAGAAAAAAAGATTAACAAATCGATAACTCAGAAAGACAATGTTTATAGTGATGATCTCTAAATCAGAAGGCAAAATACAATTTGTCCTATACTGTACATAGAAATTTAAAAAGAGATGATTATCAGGTAAAGAACTTAAAGTAAATTGAGGATTTATCACAAAATTGTTTCTTTTTCTGCCTAATTCTATTTAAAAGCTGCTTTTTATCAATTCCAGAGAGTGAAGAAATGGCTAATATTTTGATGTTACCTGTATACATTGGCTTTTTTAAGTGTAAACAATTACATTTTAGAATCACAGTAGCCATTAGTATTTAAGGGGGATAGATTATAAATTTATTCAAAATACTAGTTCTGAAAAAACAATAAGTCTCCAGAAATATTTTTCTCAACCGTGGTAATCTAGAAGTACTCATTATTGGTGACTTCATCTACTTCTGGTAACATTTGAAAAACAATCAAAGACTGAAGTATTCCACATGTACTGTTACCACACTTTCATTGTAAATCTAATTTATTAGCTAAGAAAAAAGTATAATAGCTAAAATGTATCAAGAGTAAAATAAAATAAAGTGTACATAAAACTAAATCATCATCATCAACCATTATCAATCCACTGCAGGATGATCTCTCCAAATTCAATCCATCTCTGTAGCCTTTTTTCTCCACATCACTCCTGCACACTTTCTTATTTCATCCATCCAGCTCACATGTGGTCTCTTTTTGGATCTTTTATGATAACAATTTAAGATTTCAATTGTCTATCTATTATCATTTCTTCTATCAATATGTCCAGCCCAATTCCATTTGTCTTTTAATTCATTCAATGATGTCAGTAACATTTGTTTGTTCTCTTACCTATATATAGCATTTTTGATCTCTTCTTGTTACTCTTAACATGCATCTCTCCATACTTCTTTGAATGGTCTGAAGTTTCTGTGCTACTCTTCTATTAAGTGTCCAAGTCTCAGAATCCATAGGTAAGAACTGGTAAAACACATTTATTAAAAAATTTCCTTTTCAAACACATAAGCATATTTGCTTTTAATATCAAGTTATTTCTACCAAAAGCCCTCTAACAAGTTTAATTTCATCCATTATGCTTCTATCCATAGTAATAATCTTACCAAGGAATTTGTAGTATTTATTGAACATTACTTTAGTCTTTTTAACATTTAGCTTTAGTTTTATTGTTTTACTTTCATATGATAATTCTTGCAACATTTCTTGAAGTTCTAATGCATTATTTGCAAAAACAATGGCATCATCTGCAAAATCTAAATGACTTAAATAATCTCTATTTATTTTTAATTTTTTAGCTTCCCATTTTAATCCACAAAATATTTCTTGCAGCACTGCTTTAAAAAGTTTTGGAGATATGGAATCACCCTGTCTTACACCTTTCTCAATGTTAACATTTCTAGTACCATTATGTAATCTAATTGTTACTGTTGCATTTTTATAAATATTCTTTAAAATATGACAATATCCTGGATCTATACCTTGATGATCCAATGCTTTAATCACTGAAGAAATGCCTATAGAATCAAATGCTTTTTATAATTTACAAATCCAAAACATATGGAAACTCACATTAATTGATCTTTTTTATAACTTCTCTTAATACTTGGATATGATCCATTGTACTAAAATCACTTTTAAATCCAGCTTGATCTTTTGATTGGTTGAAATCCAATGTTCTCTGTAGATGAGTTGTAATTATCTTGGTAAAATTTTTGTATAAAACTGATAAAAGGCTTATTTATTATGTCTGTAATTTCTAATATCTTTTTATCACTTTTTTTAAATATTAATATTAATGCTGCATTCTTCCAATCAACAACATATCTTTATCATTTAAACATTTTTCAATCGATTCATTGGTGAGAGACAAAATCTACCAGTTATTAATGGGCAAAATTAAAATTACCTTTATTAATTCCAATTAAGACTACAATGGAATAAAGGAATAACAATAATTCGAAGTTAACCATAGGTATAGATCATAAATAGACTTTTGAACAAACCAATTTAATAACTATTCTAATACATTATTGTAAAATTATATGCATATATGTTAAAGTAATATTTTAGCAAGAATAATAAAAATAATAGAAGTTTCATTTGCCTCTCTGATTTATTTTTAAGAGAAATTGTAATAAAAACAGACAAAACTCTCTATACGTATGGTGATCATGTGATGTAAATAATAAAAAGTCATGTGATCATGTGATGTAACTAATAAAAAGTCATACACACAGCTATTTAAATATATTAAAAATAATTACATAAAACCCCTTTTTCTGAGTATGGTTTTGTGCCGAAAAAGGCTTTTTATGTATAATTATTTTTAATATATATTTATATAGCTGTTATATATGATTTTTTGTTATATAATTTATATAAAAGAACAGCATAATGGATTTCATTACTTTTATTTTTGATGATTTTTAGAGAAAAATAGCTGAAAAACTTGCTAAACGGGAAATACAGGTAGGTATATTATGTATAATAAAAGCTTAGAATTCTAATATTAGCAGTCTTGGCCCACAATACTGCCAAATTTAACAGAATTTTTGTGTTTGCTTTCATATTACTGTTATTGTTGTTAAATAGAAGTTAAACATAAATGGATTAAAACAGGCAAAACTCTCCATACAGTAGAAGCCAGAGTAATCAATGGATGCCAGAAGGCTTGTGCATAATATCCCTATCTAGTGCCAATTCATCCAATATCCCCAGACTAGTTTCTAGCTTGCGGCTTTCGTCAGTGGGAGCCTTAGATCTGAGAGCACTGCACCTAGATCTTAGGATGCAATGCAACCCTCCAGCAAACACCTTTTATCTTTACTTAACTACAAAACTATGAGAATAAAATTAAAAACAATAATATTTTCAATCCAAGCTCACTAGCTTATATAGTCATGTAGGTCTGAACTCAGTTCAGTACCCATACATTTTGGTGTTGTTGGTTCTTTAATAACCATAACCACCACTATTCTATTAGGCAGAATTGGTATTAGTGGTATCATAAATGGAGTTGTGCTTCCAAATGTTTTTATATCAAATACATGTTATTTGCAGAATGGGCAATGGAAAGCTTACCAGTATCCATCCTTTTTTTCCAAGACAATTTTTTTTTTTCTAAAAGTTTAATCGATACATTTAACTTAATATCATAAATATCTTCAAACGATTATTTGTATAATTGTTTCTACTATTAATGATAACTTAAATGTTGAGATCCCTATTGCAAAATAGAATGTTCTATTTTGTTTCAATAATTTAACAATTCTAATATTTCACATTAAAATATTTTACATTTTTTATTTTATTTTTGTTTTCAAATATAGTAACACAAACTAACTATGCACATTTTACATAAAAATTAATTCGACCAATTGATATAACAATGTAATTAAACAGATCTTTTAAGTGTCTTTTTAAAAAAAAAAAAAAAAAAGGATTCTATATTTTTATATAACATTTATCAATTTGAATACTAATTGTTAGAAGAGACAGGGTCAAATCCCTTTAGGAAACATTAATAGCTTTCCAAATGGATAGAATGCATTCTGTAATGCTTATTTCCTTAAATAAGGTTGGGACAATGAAAGCTTTCTTTAATGTTAAGCTTATATAAAATCACATTTATGCCGTAGTAATTACATCAAATGCACAAGAAAGGTTTCTATATTCCAGTTTCTTTTGATTCTAAACGTTGTGATCATTCAAAATTATACCATCAGAGAATTGAAAATGTACGTGTTGAAAGCTTTTCATAACAAGCCCTTCTATCAAAGGTCAAACGTAGAAAATGCTTTTGTTTATTCAACAACTCTGCAAATTTTATACAGCAATTGCCACGGCATTACATTTTTATTTAAAAAAAAAAAAGCTACAATTGTCCCGATATGTTATTGTTAAAATAGCTAGCAGATTGTAAATGGTTTGTAATGGTCATGCTAGTCTGTTATAGGTTGGAGACCTCGGTCAAAAAGGTCTTTAAAATCCGTTGTAATTACCAGAAGGGTTCTTCTTTGAAAGAGATTTAAGTTTGACTCCGCCTCTTCGTGATTGATGACGGAAGTAATTACGGAGGGGGATAATTTTTTACCCCCGGAGTTTCTCAGCATGGTACCAATAATAAACGAACGATTTATAAAAATAAAAAAAACGCAACAAGTTTACGTAAAGTTACAGTCCTGAAAAAGTTTTTACTAAATTCTATTAACTATATAGTTTTGCAGTGTCTAGAATTAAGCTTTTAAAAATCACTTTTTCTAGTTACTGATTCAACTAACAGTCTAAACTTGTCTAAGATTATGAATTGATTCAAGGAGGTTGAATCAATCGTTGACATTTTAACAGCTTAAATTAATATTAAACTAACAATTCTTTTCAAAAAATTTCCATCACTTTTAACGTATAAAAAATATTTTGAAAATATTTTTAATTGAAAACTTTCGTCACATAAATAACGCTTTTTAAACGTTTAATTGCTATAAGTTATAGATGTAAATATATATTACTTTTATTATTAAGCAATAATATGTATATATTTCTATATGTGCTTTTCATAAATTGTTGTTTTATTATTATATGTAATATATAATCATTTCCTCCGTATGTGTACATGATATCCAAATTCTAGTATTCATGACTATTTATTCTCTTATTGCGAAGTAAATAAAATTTCAGTCTATAATAACTCCGCAATAAAAACATAAACATTAATATTAGATATTTGTCTGAAGGTCTTGGACTGCCTGTACTAACTATAGAACGGTGTGTGCACATATATGTATATATTTGCGATTTGAAAGTTCTATATTTTGGATAATTACCCCCAGATAATACATGCATATTTGTCTCATAATTGAATTCAATCTAGAAAGTTTACATTGTTATGCTGCATCTGAATTTTAATAAAACTAATGTATGGTATCATATTTGGATTTATGGAAGATCTGAACCACACTATAAAATTGCACAGATCTATATGTAAAGAGAGCATATACTGCTATTTGTCATGCATTGTGTATTGTGAATCGGGCATCATGCTTCGCTGCGTGTGTGTTCACTAAACAGAAGATAGCTTAAATACAGACAATAGTATCTGTGCGTATAAGTTTAAAGTCACACATCTAAACATAAATCTGCACAATATAGATTTTAAGATAATTTCTAAAAAGATTATTAAAATATTACTTTTCGTGTCATCATCATCAACCATTATCAATCCAAGAATGAAGGTCTCTCCAAGTTCAGTCCATCTTTTCTTATCTTTAGCTTCTCTTCTCCACATCACCCCTGCACACTTTCTTATTTCATCCATCCATCTCACATGTGGTCTCTTTCTGAGTCTTTTACAATCTCTTGGAATCCAGTTCAAAATTTCAATTGTCCATCTATTATCATCTTTTCTAGCAATATGTGCAGCCCAACTCCACTTCAGACTTTTAATTTTTTCAATGAGGTCAGTAACACCTGTTTGTTCTCTTACCCATACATTGCATTTCCAATCTCTTGTTACTCCCAACATGCATCTTTCCATACTTCTTTTCGTGTACCTATATGTATATATTTATCTCGAGTGAATAAAGTTTTTGTTAAGTTTTATGTCTAGTGATTCTCTTATAGTTAGTTACTGATGCTGTTAGCTGGTAATATCATTTATAACTCCAGCTATTTGATGCAATTGGCAGTTCAAGAACCTGCAAGAAAGAAGATTGTAGTAAAGTAAGAGGAAGTTGTCTAAGCATAGCAGATAATGATTTAGGAAATTGGTATTTAGTGCCAGAACTTTGTGCCTGATCTTCATCAAGAGTAATGACACTGCAATATAATTTTTTTAATGAATTTGTTATTAATAATGCAGTGGTTTGAACAATTTATGTGGAACATGAAGAGAAATACGTTTATCAACATCATAGTCAATGATATAATAAAAATAGCAATGCTAATGTGTGACTCTGTGATTTGAATCCTCCTGATGAAATACTATATCATGAATTAAAAGAGAAATTGGATACATATTTCAAATCGATGACATCAAAACTTGTAGCATGCCTCAGATTCGCAAGTAGAAAACAGGCATCACATGAGAAATATCAAGATTATATATGGAATTTAGAAGTGCAACTTTAACTCCAAGCTGGATGAAATGTTAATGTGATGAAAGTTTCATACATGTTTCAGTATTTGTACCCAGAAAATTTATGGTAAGAGAAGATTCCTTAACCAGGGAAAATTTTAAAGTTGGTGATACAGTAGAGATACAAGTTGTGTTGAGAAAAAGGGGATTCTTTGGAGTATTATTAAAAAGTTTTATCATTGGTCAGTGATAGTGTAATAGAATCTGCCGGAATGAGCAATTAGAAAAAGGAAATGTCAGAATGAAAGCTGTGTTTGCCAAAGAGAGTATTTTTTGTAAATAAGGTGAGTGTGCTGACACGTGAATGCTAAATGAAGAAATGCCAAAAAAAATAAACCAGGAAAATGAAATTAATCTATCTGGAATAAATAATAAATTTGGTGATCTTGATACCACACTTTGAGTGAATTTACTATCTTCAAAAACCATTTGAACAGAGAGAGAGTAATTCTACAAAATGATGAAAGACATGTTTGTAAATGTAAATGATTCTTAAAATATTATTTCAACTTTGGAAATATAGAAAAAATATTAATTTGAAAGACATAATAATAATTTTTTTCTTATCAGAAGATTGTTGTATTACAATAAAAATATTAAACTAAAAAAAAAAGTTTGTTCTAATTCAGTTTTTAAAATTTAAACAAATTATCATTCAGATTATTTAAAGCTAACAAAATTTTACTCAAAATTGAAGGATCTACTTACAATTATTTTTTAAAATGACAAAAAAATTTATCCTAAGCTCAATATAAATGCTTTATTTTTTCAGCCAATTCTGAGTTCTGATCATGTGTTAATTGACTTCTTCTAAAAGTGCACAATTTAAAATATAGCTGAATCTAATATTTAAAAAAATAAATATTATCCAAATATTTTTCAAAAATAATGATAATGTAAACAATTATGGAAAATATATTTTACTTTAAAAATCTTACAAAAGAATGAATTGTCAACTCATTCACAGAAAGCTTCTCTATACAATAATATATTGAGTTTTTTAATTCCAGTTTTTTGCTGTTAAATAAATGCAAAACTAAGAAAATAGTACTAAAGATAGCCACAAGAGGGATCAGCTGGCACTACTAGTAGCAATGCAATCTTATAGTCAGTGCTTGGAAAGGATTAATAAAAACTTTTTTTTCATTAATGAGTCACAAATATTCTAAAAAGAATAAGTACTTACATCCTAATTAAATTTTTTCTTAAAGTTTGTTTCCGCCCACACTATTAATGACATTTATTTAATATTTAAAATTATGTTATGTTTTGTGAAGTTATTTTCAAAATTAAACTTAATGACCCCCCACCTTTGTTTTAATTTGCAATGCCAATGCAGTTTTGTTATGCTCCAACTACAATTGGTATCACATACCACTACTAGTAAGATATGTATTTGTTTTATATGCATATTGTGATTGATATTTGAGCTCTCTAAAATACAATAAACAAAACCTAAAATTTTTATTAACTTATTATAAAGATAATATTACTATTGATTTTGTACATTACAAGGCAAAACTTTACAATTCCAAGATGTCATCTAATATATTTTTAGCTTTTTATTTGAATAAAGTGTACTGGGCCAATATTTAAATTTAGCCACATTGTTTCGTTGTTGTTTGAAAATGAAATAAATGTTTACATATCATTTGCCCTTTTGGGAAAATGCATTTTGAGATTATTCAAACAAATAACAAAACACCTAAAACATCATAAGTTTAAAATGCATGGATAAATGGAATTAAAATATTTGTATTGAAATTTTCTAAACTATTGAGGAGTACTAATCCTTCAATTACTCATATGCTAAAGTTATAAAAACCAAATATTTAGGAAATAATTATTGTATAAACACCTGCATACTGGCTATTTGTTTTGACAAAATTTCTTCAAATCAATGGAACTGTTTTTAAAATAAAGTCAATCTTTGTGAAATTTACTTCAAGTAAAACTGTTAATTTTCTGCCCAAAACACCTTTAGAACTGGTGAAGAACAATGGAGTTTGATTTGACTTCAGTTACTGCACTAAAGAGTTTATTCAAAAGAATAAATTCTAACATCAACCGTTGGTATTTCCTCCATAGACGTACTGAAGGATTTAAATCATTTTTTTTTATTGTTTAAACATCTCTACTTCAATAAAAAATATCTAAAATGTATCTTTGTGAAATATAGCTTTGAAAGAATTTTAGATGATAGAATATTTCATATACTATTATTATCTACTTTCTTTGTTTCTCAATAAAATAAAAGTTCTCATAATAAATAAAAAAACAGGATCAAACAGAAATATACAGGTAGTTCATTAAACTATAATATATTAAGAAGAAATTATAGTTTAATGAAAGATGTTTTGGAGGGAATAGTGAGTGGAAGTAAGAAGACAGGATGGAAGAGATTGACATTACTGGATGATATAAGAGATGGAAAGAATTACATGTAACTGAAGAACTTGGTAATACAGAGATTGTAAAAATAGATGAATTGATGTGACTACTTTATAGGTCTGTCCATTTGACAGAATACTGTTGATGATGAATTATTGAAGAGAGGTTGTTAATAAAATGATTAGAATGAATAACTCAACAACTTGCTTTGTAATTTTACTCATATTTTAGCATAGATAGGCATATTTTGTAATGCCACATGTACTTATATTAAGTATACCTTAGTTTCAGTGGCCATACATATTTGTTAATAGTATTGTATGATCATAGAGTAGAGGAACTCCCCTGATTATTTGTGTTTCTAACCCATAGAAGGCAGATAATTTATGCCAGGAATATTTAAATGACTATATAGGGCAAATATTTTATTATCTTTGTAAAAAAAAAAAAAAATTATATGAAAGATATGTATATTTTGAGACTGACCTTAATACAGATCATATAAAGCATTGTTTTCCATTAGTTGCTTAATAATTAGTTAATATTGAAAGTTTATTTAATAGTGGCATAACAATCTTTTTCAATAAATTGCTGCATGTCTAATATGTAGAGATACACTTATATATTAGCAGTTTACATTTAGATAAAGCTCCTATATTTAAAAGGCATCAAAGACTTTTAAAAAGAATATAAAATTTTATGAGAGCTTAATTTAATATTGTTATACTTCTATTTTGTAAACATATTGATTTTATATTTATGAAATTATTTTGATGTTCACCTTTCATATTTTCGCACTCATCTTTTAATTGGCAATTTATGGTTACATGATGTTATATTATGTTTATTTAAAGGTACACTGATTTTCTAAAAGTAATGTTCTTGATATTAGTTGCTAATAGTAGCATATATAATTTAAATGTTAATGCTTCATTACTGTAAGATATGGTTTGCTTACAATAAAATCCCCTTTGTTATCCATTTCTAAGATTTTTATTTATTACATTTAAATATTTTAAACCCTGAGATAACATTAAAATTGATGTTTGTTATATTTCAAAACTTAGAGGAAATTCGTTAGCCATATAAATATTATTAGTTTGTTTAATCTCCTCTGCATTACACAGTTATATATTATAACCTAAGATATTATTTATTAATACATTTTCTTTGTTGCCAGGTATTTAAAGTAGAGATAACATATTTTGGTTACTTTGAATTATCTGCTTCATCATTGTCAACCATTATCAATCCACTGCAGAATGAAGATCTTCCGAAGTTCAATCTATTTTTTCTGATCTCTAGCCTTTCTTCTCCATATCACTCCGCACACTTTATTTTATCCATCCATCTCACATGTGGTCTCTTTCTGGATCTTTTAAAATGTTTTGGAATCCTGTTTAAAATTTCAATTGTCTTAGCAATATGTCCAGCCCAACTGCAATTGTCTTTTAATTTTTTCAACAATGTCAGTAACACCTGTTTGTTCTCTTACCCATATATTGCATTTTCAATCTCTTCTTGTTACTCATATGTATTTCTCCATACTTGAATAGTCTGAAGTCTCTGTATTGCTCTTCTATTAAGTGTCCAAGTCTAAACACATTTATTAAAAACCTTACTTTTCAAACACATAGACATATTTTCTTTCAGTATTAAGTTTTCTACAAAAAGCACTCCAACGAAGTTTAATTCTATGATTAATTTCTTCCATTATGTTTCCATCTGTAGTAATAATCTTACCAAGGTATTTGTAGTTATTAACTTCTTCTAATTCATTATAAGCATTCTTTATTTTTATCTTTTGAGAAAATCCCACTAAGATTTTTGCTATGCACTACCCAGTTTTAATTATTACAGTATATATACACTGTCAAATTTTTTTTTTTTTTTAAATAAGCATCATACTTGTATATTTCCTGGTCAACCAAAGGCAAAAGTGTTATTTTTTTCATTTATACACTTTTAGCAGCATATAATAAATCTTAAAACTAATTGGTCAAAAAGACCTAATCACATTTAATATTTCCAGATGTATTTTTTTAAAAGGCAATTTTATGGTAAAACTCTATAACATTTTCACTTTTTTAAAAATATTTTTTTATTCTAACAGAATAAAAAATGTAACAAATATAAAAAAAATGGCAACAGTAGGCAAAGTGTCATATCATGTCACTTAACACAGACTTTTTGGGAAGTCAGGATCCCATATCTTTGGAAAACTCCACTGCATGCTGTTCCATTTGAGAAAGATCCCAAATTTTCAGAATTCTTGGAAAAATTATACTTTCAAAAAAAAACATGATGAATTTAAGCAAACTACAAAAATGATTTGAGTATCAGCATTTACATGTGATAATAAAAATAAAATAAAAAAACTTGAAATAAACTGTGATCCCTCTCAAGGTCTGTATTTTGACATTTTTTTTCTCACACATCAATGTAAAATATATGATAAAATGATTATTACTTATCTGGAAATAATAAATTTGACTTCATTTGATATTAAAAAAATGAGATGACAAACAAAACAGAGTTTAGATGTCATCATTTCTAGAAAGATTATTTTCAGTTTATAAACTCAATGAAATATTTCTTAATTCTTATTATTTTTAAACATCCAAATGAATATTTATTTATTTCTCTTATATCTATTGAATTATGCTTTAAAAGTTTTAAAATTTGTAAATATAAATAGATTGCTTACGTAGAAACTAAACTTGTAAATTGCTTCAGGCCATGCATACCATCACTGCTAATATGTTATATTTTTGAAAAGAAAGTGTTTCAAGTCAAAGTAAGTTAATAGTTTATATTTCTTGATATCTAATAAATAGTGTAAATTATTTTTTTAAAAAAATCTAAAACCATAATAAGTTAGCAAATAAACAAGTTTTAGGTCATTGGAACTATTTACTTTAAACAATGTCATAAAACACCAAACATTTTACAACCTTGGCAAGAGACAATGGTTGAACATGTCAAGGTGGGGCTTATGTCTATTATAAAAATGGGAACTTTGAATTTCCTGCCTTCTACTGTAAAATTTTAAGCAAAAATTTCATATAAAATATATCATTTTACATGCATTTTAACATATAATACTTACAAAAAAATTCACCAGGGGCAAATTGGTCAAAAGTTAAATTTCTGGCATCCTGCTAAATTGAAAGGTTAACTAACACATATTCGTTAAAATAAAATTGGGGGAAAAAACTATAAATAGTTGTTGACTTTTGAAAGTATATAATTGGAAAAAAAAAAGCTTCTGTCCTTGGTTGACCTGGGAAATACACAAGTACCAGCATTATTTACAATAAATGTTCAATTATTTATATAAAAAATTCTTTTAAAATATGGCCAGAAAATGAAATAAAATTAAACTGGATTCAGATGACAATTTTTTTTATATTTAGTATATTGCTTTTTTATAATCAGTGACTTTACTGAAATAAACTTCCTACTTATTGTGGTTGCCATTAGTTACAACAAATTTTACTGTAATAGCAAAAGAACATGCCATTTGAATAAAGGTGAAAAAAAAAGTACAACCAAGTCTAAACTACAAATGGTATGAGATACTGCTAAATAAAAAAGGGTGTATGTGTAAAATTAAAATTACATAAGCTAAATTTAAATTTCACAAACTAGAGACATGTTTAGAAAGGTATTGAGAGGAGTGCTTATTCAATTTAAAAAATAACATGAAATTAAGACATTAGAAAATTGATAGCAATATCACATACTAGTTGTAGTCATTGTGGATTAAAAATAATGATTTATTTCCAGTTTAGAAATTTTATCTAAAATTTGGTTTAAAATTCATGTTTGCATTTTACTTTAATTATTATTTACTACTTTAACTGTCATTGAAAGACTTTATTGTGAATAGAGCTGGAAGGCATTTTTTTTTAATTCTTTCTTTAAAAAAAATGTCAGGTTCTCTCAGAATGATCATACTTGTCACATTTTTGTCAATTATAAAATATCTCAGGATACATTTTGAATAGAATAATAATAAATTGATATTTTAATTTCCATTTTTATGCCTAGATGTCAGGAATTATCAAAAGATAAGTAAGCTCCACAGTGCAAAAGTCAAATTTCAAAAAAATAGTGGCAGTAGCCACATTTTATTTGTAAACCAGAAAAGATTCTGAAAGTATTTTTTTTTGCTTCAAATTGTTTTCATCATTTTCAAACTTATTTTTATTTAATAAATATAAAATTTATTTTATTTTCAAAATTATACCATGTTTTTAGAAATATTTGAATTTATATTGTGGCAAACAAAAAAAAGTACACTATTCTATTTAATGTAACATCTATATCTTTTTATTTCATTAAATAAATTTATTTGTAATATTTTTCTATTATTTTTATTATGTTTAAAATTAATTGTTACTTATTATGTTAGTAATAGTTCAGGTTTATCACAAACTATTTAAACTGAAGACCATATATATAAATAATTTAAGTTTGTACAATTAGCAGCAATTAAGATGGTTTAATGGTTAAGGCAGGTTGGGATGACTAGGCAGTAGGATTCTATAATCACATGATACAAACTGATTATCACCATCAGTGATTTATTGTTATTTGCCACTCACCTCTAGATTAATTTGTTCTCAAGTTTAAAATTTGATTGAAATACGTAATTTAAATATTCTGAATGATAATCTTAAGTATTTCAGTTTTGTATATATAGCTAAAAGGAGGTTGTCTTGACAACAGGTTGAAATTGTTATTGATGTTGTCTAAGTGTTAACTGATTTTAATGATTATAATATATAAATATATTTATAGTCAATAAGAAATATTTTCAACTATAAACATACATTTACAGTTTTATCGCTGGTATTAATTACATGTAATAAATTCATATAGGTTTTAATAATGTTTAATAGCAATGTTTTAGATTAAGAACTAATAAATAACATCAATATTAAAACCTAAATAATATCAATAAAAATATTAAAGTAAAAAATTGTTTTAGTAAAAAAAAAAAGCAACACGAATATCGAAAAAAATTATATTTATTTAACAAAAACAAACATATATATGATTTAATCTTGCACAACAATTAATAAAGAACACAATATAAATAATTCAAAGTATTATATTTATTATGAAAATCCTCTACAGTTTTTTTTTTTTGTTATGTACAGTAGATTAAAATGATTTTGCTTAATTTACAAAATGGAAAATATAAATAGCGAATTTTGTGATTATATCTTTAATAAATTAGTAATGATTCATTAGAGAAAAAAAAAACTTTTAATATACTAACTAATCAAATAATACATAACAAAACAAATCAGAAAAAATAATGCATAGAATTAATAAATTTCTGACCTGTTTTAACAATCAATACTGACGCGGCAGAATCAGTTTGGCACAAGAACATACATAAAACTTATTTTAAAAATGAGTGAAGTCAGATGAAATCTTTGAAGAATTACAACAATATCCATATTCGGTTTATTTTTTAGATGTAAAAAAATACAAATTTTATTATAATAATTAGTTGATTCATAACATATATATATATATACATATGTATGTGTGGCATATAGTTTGAAAAATATGCTTAAAAAAATGAAAACTCTGGTCAAAATAAGATACTGTATTTAAAACCAATGTTTGAGTATTAAAATCATAAAATTCTAATCAGACTTAATAATTCAATTGTATGCAAAGGCAAACATTTAGTTAGTATTCACTGAATAAATTTCTAACTTATTAAAGTAAATTTAACATTACTTGAGATACTGTTATTATATTTCATTGTTTTAATAACTTTATCAATAAGTACTTTGTTTATAGTAAATTTCAATATATTTCATTTTCTAGTTTGTCATCAGTTATTATTTTTACAAAGCAGTTTATAAATGTATGATAAATAATACTTTTCATTTATCTGTTTACATTCTAATTAAATAATATAAGAATCATATGACAATCCAAACAATAGTACAAATTCCTAACAGTGAAAACATCGGCATTAGTCGTACTAACCACATAATATTTACAAATATTCATATTTATCAGTAAATTTGATAAATTCACAAATATCAACCAAATTATCAAAACATTTCATGATTATTCATGACTCTGTATTAGCTCTTATTTATCATATTTATAGTAACATACACACACGCACACATGCATATTTTAAAAACAAGACCTTTGGTTAAGAATATATTGATATAAACCTATTAAACAAATTACTAATATTGATTTTTGTCAGCAATTATGAAAACAATTAAAATTCAGTGAAAATATATAATAGACAAATTTTGACAATTAAAATAACATTTTATTAGTTTCATTGCAGAAGAAACAGAGTAAAATGCAACAGCTTGAAACAATGGGTCATGTCAATTATCCATCTTTTTTCCCCCAATAGTTTGAATGAACAGCAAGATTAGCAAAAAAAATGTGTATGTATACTGACATACATTACAATATATATGTGTGTGTGTTTTCAAGCTATTTTTTTAAAATATATTTTAAATACGTAGGTATATGCCATTTATTTATTTTAACATGTATAATTTTGAAATAGTCAATACTGATTAAAATGTAGACAAATTAACTGTGTTAAACAGTAAAAGGCTTCTCAATTTGACAGACAGTTCATAGTAAAATTTATTAATATACACATAAATAAATATAACACTTTTTTTTCAGTCCTACAATAAAATAAATTTAAAAAAGTTGAATGTTTAATTTGTTTTTTTAATTTTTAATTTCTGTGAATAAATCTATTATTTTCTGACACTGAGAATTTTATTATTTCACATGTTCATTATTCACATTTATATTTATTTGCTATTATTAGTTAAATTCTGGTGAACAATATGGAAAAACTTGCATTACCATGTAATTAATAGCCTTTTATATATTATAATTCAAATTGTTATCCTTTTTAAACTTAAAAAAGCAGAGAATATAAAAAGGTTCACAAATTTTAATTTTTTATGTCAATTAGTTTGTTTGGCACCATTTCATAGTGAACCACACACACAAATGTAGAATATTTAGTTGCTTGGGAGTTCATGTGACATTCAAGCATCAAAAGCAGTAGCTTGAAATCTTCCTCCAGAACTATTAGTTATTGAATCCATCATTCTCATTAGCCAAACATATTGGAATTTTATTTTTTAATAATTTATAAATGTAAATATATTAGAGTTGTGGTGTTAATTAAAAATATTATCGGTAAGATTTAATGCAGTGAAGTAGTGAGTTCTAGAGCTCAAGGTTCATGAATCACAATTCAAAATGTTATTCAATTTTTATATAAACTATGTCAAGCGTTGGCGGCCTAGTGGTTAGCATAGCTGCCTTCCAAGCAGCTGGCCCGGGGTTCGCATCCCGGTCAACGCATTTGACATATGAAAAAAAAAAACTTTTATATAAACTTCTGAGCAACAAACTTCTGATTACTTATTTTTAATAAAAATATGAAGATGGACAATTGGCGAAAAACTATCATAGGTCTAGATCTACTGCAATCTATATGGTTCACGACGATATTCTTGAAATGTTTATATTAAGAAATATAAATAAGTGAACACATTTGATAGTTCTTGGAAAATTATATCGATTCCATTATACTTTACAATAGTAAAATCTTACAATTTTACATTAACACGCACGACTATATATGTGTATATATTTGCTCATACTATATAGTTTCAATTATTTGTTCAAAATAATCTATGCCTTTCCCCCTTCCTCCCACTTACTTAACATTGACTTTAAATAACCATTTAAAAAGTTGATCGATAAAATTTTTATTTGACAAAAATGATAATAATCCAAAGTACATACATATACACAAAGAATGAATTTGGTGGTTTAGAATGCATTACTTATTCACTATGACCATTCATGCGTATTTTCCCAACACTTTCAAAACACTAACCAAGAATAAATAATTGTCAGAAGAAAAAAAAACATTTTTTCAGAAAAGAAAACAAAACTATAAAAAGATATTGATTAAACATTATACAGTGTTAAGATGGGAGAAATTCCTATAAACAAATACATGCCTTTTTTTTTTTTCATTTTTCTGTTATGTGTATACATATATATACACCAATATATATTTAAGTTGTCAGTAATGGCGACATATAAATTTACTAAAAAGGTGACTCCATCATTTGAAAAAATAATAAACATAATTTGAAAGTACGTATTCCAAAGTTCATTCCCCTCCCAAATTTAAACCGCTAGTTATAAATAAATCATAAAATTTCTAAACTTTACTTTCTTCTTTTAATATTATTTTATTTTGACCAAATGCATACAGATTGTTTCATTATTTTTTCGTGTTTGATAATTGAAGTAACTTATTTTTCTCAAATGAATGTTGTTAAAAGAATAGTAAAGATGTATATTATCTATACAATATGAATAGTGTAGTTAACATATAAAAAAAATAATGAAATATTTATCTGTTTATATGAATTCATTAAAAATAAAGCAAGATTTATATAGAGAAAGATGGATTAGGAAGTTTTATGGATTAAACATTTTTTTAATGCATAATAAGAAAAACTTGGACTCGGTACTCATATGTGAGACGTCTTTAGGCTGTATCACATACATGTATTTTTGTTTTTTATGGTTGGCTAATTGATATCTATTTAACCAACCTTCAGGCTTCCAGCTACAATTATTCTACAGATTGAAAAAAAAAACATAAAACTGTTATAAGTCGTATAATTTTTTTAAAATTATACATGTTTACATAGGTATATTATTATATCGGATTGTTGGGGAGAAGATTTAGTGTAATCCAACTTTTGCTGTGCATTTTTACAATATATTATAATAAAATGTTTACTACTACTACTACTACTACTACTACTATTATTATTATTATTATTATTATTATTATTATTATTATTATTATTATTGTGAAAGATAGTTCATTCAACCATAGACGTTAATTAGGATTTAAGCTCTATTGATTTATAAAGCTTAAAGTCAGAAATGACAGAATTAAAAATGAATGCAAGGCATATTTTCATGATTTTCCCATTCTTAATACTTATTGTATATGATTAGTGTTTCAGCAGATAGACATATTATATCAGCCAAGGCAGAATGAGCACAACAATTTCATTCAGGTATTCAGATTGAGATTTATCACTTGGTTCATAGTAGATCTCTAGATATAACTTGGCACAGTAATAGATAAACTCTAAATATATCTTGGTACAGTAGTAGAAAGACAGATTCACATATGAAAGTTTCTGAATTGATTCTTAGCTAAGTAAAAAAAAAAAGAGACTCAGTTTGGTCAATTGATTGAATTTGTAACATTTAACCTGCCACTTTGATGATCCAATGTCACATGATTTCTCCAGCAATTAATCATATGGTTATTAAATTTAATATAGATATAATTCAATTTTTAACCCATAAAACAATAATAATATGTGTTGAATGGCTTTAGCATGCTGGTGGCAATACAAGAATGCAAGACTAAAAACTATGTAAAAATAATAAGAATGTGTTTGAAAGTTAAGGCAAGTATGCTTTGACATAAAGCTGATGTAATTATTATGTAATTGCAAAAATATTTTTTTCTTAAATCTTTTTTGAATATAAAGAAATATCACACATTAAAATCCACTTAAAATAATTTGGATAGAATGAGACTATGTAAAACAAACTAAATGCATCATAGTTAGAAAGGCCTCATGGTGCAGAAATAGCCTGTCTGCCTGCCACACTTATGACTTGGGCTTGAAATGAGGCAAGTAAGCTTTTTATGAAAAAAAAAATGTATAATTTTCTCTAAAGAAGGTCCATAGCCAACTCAATTAATCACCAATATTAGTCAGTAAATGGATGCTTATAACCTTAGTTAAGGGTAAAACAAGGTTGGGAAATTGCTCAAATTCTGACCATCTGACAATTGGTTTGCTTAATGATAATCTCCAGGTTCAATTTGAATTCAGGATTATTACAAAACCAATGACAAAAAATATATAATCAAATAAGTAGTCATTGGGGGGAGGGAGGTTAACAGTTAAGTGGAGGAAATGATAGGTTGGGCTTCGATCAAGGAACTTTAGTTCACCAGTTCATTATTCTACCTCTGCATTAAACTGAATGGAGCACAAAATAATGGTAAGAGATCAGGTATTTCATACCTTTTGAAGAATTCTTTTTGTTACAAATGAATAAAAGCAGATTATTTAACTGATTTTTAAAATAATCAAAATATTAATCATATGGTTACTTTCTTGAGAAATTATCTAACCCAAATGATAGATAAATGCAAGAGCTTCATGCAGTTAATCCAATTAAGATGTTTGGTTATGTAACTCAAGTGAGAATTGATCAGGACCTATTTGCTCTTGACTCAGCCACTTAACAACATGCTAAACACACCGTATATGTATTATATAACTTAGTGCATGTATTATATAAGTCATAATAAATTATTCAACCAATATATCAGCTTAAAAGAGACATTAAAAAATTAAAATTGTTATTTTTAGATCAACTTTTTTTTTTATTATAATCCGTTATTTCAATTATATTTTTCCTTCGGTGAAATCATACACGTGGCCAGCGTTTTATTTGTAGTTCCACAATGAGTATTCAATGATGCAATTAATAAAATTCAAATAATAAGGAATTCCTGTATTTAGTAATTATAACTATAATTACTTGATAAATACATTTACATAAAAAGACAAATTTCATATCTAAACCAACAGGCTAATCGATTTGTAAAAATAAATAAAATAATTAACTGAACTCGGTAATCAAGAGGAAATATGTTCACAATTCACGTTCTACAATTATATCTTTTGATCAAATTCATCTGAAGTTATTAGTACTACTACAAAGTACAACAGAACTTAACCAAAGAGTAAAATAAAACAATCAGTATAAATATATTATTGAGGAAAGAAAAAATAATAGCGGTATTTTTAATATTTATGTATAAATTTATAACAATATTTAAAAATATATAAAAATTAATAAAATCAGCAAAAAGTAGAATTGAAAATGAAAATAAATATCATACAAACATAAAATTGAGTTAGCAAATAAATGATAGAAAATAGAATGCAAAATGGATGGCTAGTATTTTTTTTAGTCATATACACCTACTCTTCTCATCAATTATTTTAATATGTATGGACAGTCTTTTACTTATGTAAACTCATACATTTCCTGCCATATATATAAAGAACAAAAGATTAAAAAATGTGATTTACAGATCAAGGCAAGCCATACCATGTATGTGAAAATTTCTTGTGACGTATTATGGTGCTCATTTACATTTGTTAAAAAGTATTTTCTCATTCTGTGTTATGGTCAATGTTAAACATGAATTTGCAGGGGAAATCTGATATATATATATAAAATACAACTTACCAAATGTCCTGGAATAAATTACTTATAATGTTATGGAATGGTTATTTATAAGATCATGAAATGGATTATTCACATTAGTCAAGACCTGCATGTATTAATTATATAGGCACACTGATAAAGCTGCCAATTTTTCTAAATAGAAAATCCAGTAATAGACTTTATAGAAAACATCAAATACATTTTTTCTAAAAAGATTCATTCATTACTTTCAATGAAATTAAGCATTTTCATTCTAAAAGTTTAGTTATAAACAGGTGAAAGATATTATTATCTGATTAATGACAAAACAATGAAAATGTGAGAGTAAATTTATGACATATTTTTCTTTTCTTTAAAAAAATATATACACTATGTACAAAACCATATCACTAGTATCATAATTGTTCAAACGTATTTAATTTCTTTTTGCCTTTCTTCCCTGACGTAGGCGGTAAAGCTTCTAAGCGGGTTGGCTTCCTTAGTAAAGGATCAGGACTAATATTTCGGCAGCGTGCATAGAGATTCTGCTGTCCTAAATGGCCATTCATATGAAAACTATTTTCTTTTATTGCTATGATATAAAAAAGTGAGACAAAGAAATATATCAATATTTTTATACTTATATTAATAACATAAAGATTCTATATAATTGAAATAACAATAATGCAAATAACAAATCTACATTTATAAAAACAATACCAACAAAAAATGATAAATATTATGTAGGTCGATTAAGAGGGAAAACATTTTCAAACTATAAATCTGTTCTATTGATAGTCAAGGAAAGTATAATCTCCTAAACAGATATTAAAACTATAAATAGTACATAAGCATTTATTTTTATATGACGCCATATATCTTGTATTGTGGAGTGAAGTATTCATTTATTATTTAACACTCACAAAGACGCATGTGCAATTAGCTTGAAAGGCTGATCTTTGAATGTAATACAATTGTACACATGGCATCATATAAAAATAAATGCTTATTTACTTATAATTAAGTTTCAGTTAGAGTGACGTTTAGTAAATTCTAGACAATTTCACCGACGTCATTCATTCAATCATCGTCGATAGTAATTTAAAGTGAGATTTCTACTCTCACGCTTTACTCAACAGTACTTCAGATTTGCTCATATAAAAGAATTTGAGTCGTAGGAATAAGAGGATTCCTTTTATTCTGGCATAAATACTATATCTTGTATTGTATTCATTTATTATTTAACACTCACAAAGACTCATGTGCAATTAGCTTGAAAGGCTGATCTTTGAATGTAATATAAATAGTACGAAAATGGAAAGTTTTTTAAACTAAAGAAATAGTTTTAGGACCAAGGATGTCCAATCTTTTGGCATCTTCAGACTACATTGGAAAAAGAAGACATGCCTTGGACCACACATTAAATACATAAACATTATATTGATAGAAAAAAAGGTCTACACATAATTTTTGTTATATCCACCACCACAGATAAGCAAAAATGCTATTACATAATAACCTCCAATCTTTAAGACCATTGAGCAGGTTCCAAGTACTATAAATAATATAGAAAATGTAATTACCTAAATAATAAAATGCCATTGATGTTTCTTTTTAATTCTGTAAAAGAAAAGAGGGCAACATAAAATTAGTAGGATATCTGATATTCCATTTGAGAGTATATCACAAAAATAATCTTATAATTTTTTAAGTAAGTTTTTGATTTTGTGTTGGCCACATTTGAAAGACCTGTTTTAGACCAAGGCTATCTATCAATGACATTCAATGCTGTTTTGTTCATGGAAAGAATGACAGACTCAGGAGATGAATTATTCCTGAATCAATTCCTAAGGAAGGTTAAAAAACTCGGTTTGTTCAGCCAAATTAAACTGTTATCCTCAACCTACTATTTTAATGTTCAAACATCATATAGACTCTTGAGAAATTTATCATATGATTAACAAATACTTTTTTGCCCTTCCTTTTTTATACAGTGCCTTTTACTATTACAATTTTTCTAGAAAGTCTTCTTCAGAAGTATAGCTTTAAATATACTATATTAGATATTCCCATATACTTGTGTTAGTAGGATTAGATGTTAAAAATTGAATCTGACTATCATGTTGACAAAGTATTTTAAAGAATGTATTTTATATAATTATAACCTTATAGATTCATCTCCCCTGTTTCATAAACGGTTACAATAGATCAAGCTTGTGGCTCCGGAAACAAAAATAATTTTCACTGCCAGTTTCCCTAAACTGTTGTATTAATAATCTATAGTAGTGTAGTATATACTATTATTAGAATACTGTATTTTATTTTGTAAATTTGTAAAGATAAATAGAAAAAGAGGCAATTGAATGGCTTTATTGCTTGAGAGTTCATAAAAAAAATTGAGCACCGGAAGTTCCAGTAGTGGAATTGATCCAAGGATCTCATAATCCAGAATCTGTCAAACGACTACTGCACTAAATCATACAGAATTGATTTTATTGTTGTATTAGGTTGACAAACGCTGTTTTGTCGAGCATTGGTGGTCGAGAGGTCAGCGACAGCTGCTTTACAGGTAGTTGTCCCGGGTTAGCGGGTTCGCTTCCCGGCTGATGCTATGACACATGGGGGAAACAAGCTGTTTTAACATTGGATGGTATATAAGGACTATTATATAATTGTATTTTTTTTATTATTTATAAATTCAATTTTAAAATATTTTCGGTGATTTTTTAACATTCAAAACTGCATCTATTATATATGGTTCTTATTATCAAAAAACTTGCATCTGAGCAATAAATATTAGAAAGATACCAAGTATATTTTGCCTAAAACCAATTCCGTTCAAGTGGTTTTAGTTAAAAGGCATGGCTAGGAGGGCGATTTTTAATGTCTAATGTTGATTGGTTATAAAGTCAAAATGAATCGCGTACATCAGAATTTTAAAAAAAATTAAGAAGAGCTCAAACTGAATATATATGTTTATAAAATGTATGCTTATACAATAGTTTTAATAATTTAAATTAAATTAAAATGTCTATCATAATAAGTTAATTTCATATTTGGAGAACTGTTGGTGAATAATACAGCAATTAATATATTTAAACAGTTGAGTGCTTTGAAAGTAAAGATTATTCTCTAAATTAGTATTTTAAAACGGCTGAAACTTAATTTCTGAACAATACTCATTATAAAAATAATTACAATTATCAGATTCCAGAAGTATGTATGATGCGATAAATTAAAGGTTTTAAATTATAATTGTATGTCCATCTACTGAATCCAGGTGTAAACACTTAAATTTCTAACGTCAAAGGAGTAAAAAATAATGAAAACAAATTTTTAAATAAATTTTTATATCTATGAAAGAGAAGTTTATTTCTTTGTTGATTATTCTACTAATTCCAATGTATGCATCTAATTTAGTGGCATAACTAGAAAAATTGAGTCCAAAGGCAGAAATTTATGAGATATAGTTAATAATTGTTTTCATGTGAGTATATTTTAATTGCTTTACTATAGATTTTCATACTTATTAGCTCCTAGATTGCATGGGCCCACAGGCACTGCCTTCCTTTGTGACTCGATAGTTACACCACTGACCTGATTATAAAAATACAATCATCATCATCATCAACCATTATCAATCCACTGCAGGATGGTCTCTCCAAGTTCAATCCATCTTCTCTGATCTTTAGGTTGTCTTCTCCATATCACCCCTGCACACTTTCTTATTTCATCCATCCTTCTAACATGTGGTCTCTTTCTGGGTCTTTTACAATCTCTTGGAATCCAGTTTAAAATTTCAATTGTCCATCTATTATCATCTCTTCTAACAATATGTCTAGCCTAATTCCACTTTAGTGCTTTAATTTTTTTAATGAGGTCAGTAACACCTGTTTGTTCCCATTGTGTTTTCGATCTCTTCTTCTTATTCCCAACATGCATCTCTCCATACTTCTTTGAGTAGTCTGAAGTCTCTGTATTGCTCTTCTATTAAGTGTCCAAGTTTCAGATCCATAAATAAGAACTGGTAAAACACATTTGTTAAAAACCTTCCTTTTCAAACACATAGGCATATTTCCTTTTAGTATCAAGTTATTTCTACCAAAAGCACTCCAACCAAGTTTAATTCTATGATTAATTTCATCCATTATGTTTCCATTTGTTTTAATAATCTGACCAAGGTATTTGTAATTATTAACTTCTTCTAATTCATCATAATCAATCTTTATTCTCATATTTTGAGCAAATCAATTACTTTAGTCTTTTTAACATTTATCTTTAGTCCTACTTCATCTGATAACTTCTGCAATATTTCCTGAAGCTCTGAAGCATTATTTGCAAAAACAACTACATCATCTGCAAAATCTAAATGACTTAAATAATCTCCATTTACTTTCATTCCTTTAGTTTCCCATTTTAATCCACAAAATACTTCTTGCAGCACTGCTGTAAAAAGTTTTGGAGATATGGAGTCATCTTGTCTTATACCCTTCTCAATGTTGACTTTCCCAGTATCATTATGTAATATAATTGTTGCTGTTGCATTTTTATAAATATTCTTTAAAGTATGACAATACCCTGGATCTATACCTTGATGATCCAATGCTTTAATCACTGAAGAAATGTTTATAGAATCAAATGCCTTTTCATAATCTACAAATACAAAACATAATGACAACTCATATTCATTTGTCCTTTCTATAACTTCTCTCAATACTTGAATATGATCTACTGTACTAAAACCACTTTTAAAATATTTTGAAATTGCAAATCATTTTTTTCTAATGCTTCTTCTGATTTAGACAATCTATTCTTAATTAGCAAGAGTGATGAAAAAGCAGTTTCACATAAATAAAATGAAGCAATAGGAATCAGAATATTTACCATTGTCTGTGAATCCAAAATTTCTGATATATCAGAATTACGAAATTCTGTTTCGAGTGTTGTACCTGCTCTTATTTCTATTAATAGTTCCTGAGATGACCATGGCAGAGGTTGAAATTCTAGTAAAGGAGCAAATGGCAGCCTTATCCAATCATATTCTTTGTTTCCATCTAAATTGGAAAAATACTTTTTGAAAAAAAAATTATACAATTCTCAGGGTGATGAATAATGATATTTCTATTAACTTCAAATATCAAAATATTGTTTTCTTCAATAAATTCATGAAGAGAAGGGAATATTTCTGTATTGCAATTTTTAAAACCATTTGACCATGCAGATAGTTTAATTTGGAAAGCTTACAATAGTGTATTTAGGCATAATATATTTGTACTTTTTCCTTCCAGGAGAGATTCAGTTCATACATTTTTTTCGAAAAAATCCACCACATCCTAAATTAATATCAACCATTTTTGATTACAAAACTGGGTTGCTGATTCATGGGTTTTATCAATTAAAAAAATTCTCAATTCATTTTTTTAACAATGAAACCCTTTTGAGAACTTTTCCATAAGATAGCCATCTCACTTTCCTATGATACAAAAGCATTTCATAAAATACAAAACTGTCTTGTACTGATAGCATTGTTTTTTATGTAATTTACTACATTCAAATTTGTCAAAACTAAATTTTTCCTGTGAATAATGCAATGAATTCATCTTGCATTCTGAAAAACTTTTTTTTTTGGTTTCTGCTACCAATTCTGATATTCTGCCAGTCATGGCTGCAGCACCATCAGTGCAAATTCCAACACACTTTTTTTAAACAAGTGCATTTTTTTACAAAAATATATTTACTTTTTCAAATATATCTTTTCCCTTGGCTGTACCATCTTCATGAATTTGAAAATTATGCAGATATCTCACAAAAATCCCATTAAATTAGTTTTGTTTATGTTGTCAGTTGATTTGTCAAGCTGAATGACAAAAGAACTGCTTTGTTTCATCCATGACCTTAAAATAAACAATATTATTAGCAATAGAATCAATCTTACTTTTAATTGGATTGTTGGTCAGGGAAATTTTCTTTAATGGTTCTAAAACTTCAGAACCATGAATAGTTTCACAAATTTTTATCGCTGTTGATAGCACAAGATTTTCACTAATTGCACGAGGGTTTTTTTTTCATTTTAGCTACCAAATAAGCAATTTCAAAAAAGATTTCAATAATTTGTTGTTTATATAGTTTGTTTTGAAAAGAATGCTGATTGTCATTTAAATTATTCAGCCTTTCTTTGGAAAAAGGCAACGGTTTTATTTTTATAAATAGTATGAAAGCTTTGTAATTAGCAAATAAGTTTGCCTGGCTGCATGCAATCATTTGATAATTGTTTTTGACCAATTACACACAATGGTTTATTAAGATCATTATTTTATTGAATAAATCCATACTGTATAAATGTGACATCATATTTTCATTTTTTTTTTGTTTGATATTTTTTGGCACTTACCTATAGCTTCAGAAATCGATGTGAATTGCAATTGTTGCAATGTGACTATTCCAGATGTTTTTGGCTGGCCAATAATAACATTAAAATATCTTTTGAACTTTTTCTGATTAATTATTTATCTATTTTAATGGTTAATATGTTAAACTGCAAATAGTTCAAATCTCTTACTCATTGAAGTGCTGAATTTCACTGGTTTTCTTTCTATGTTCCCATACCTTCCACCAATATGCAAGAGGCACAGAATGGTCAAATAATAAACAGAACACATAGTCACCAGGCATTAGTAATCCAAGTAATCACACGCATTCACACATTCTCACATAAAAATCATAGGTACTTATATACTAGTCCAGTGATAACTTTTTAATCATGTGATCTCATAAAATAACATCTGCACAGGATCTTCTGAAAAACTTAATCCATCATTTGTAATAAATGATGACAACATCTTAATAAACAACTTTCTCCTAATCGAAATATTAACTAATATTTACTTAAAAAATGAATTCATTTCCTTTTTAGAAGATTGTGCATGTATTTAATTCGGTCTTTATATAAAAATTTGTTTTTTTGCCAGAGACACCACAAAACTTTATTGAGGCCCCCACAAAAAGTTCTGTGGCTTTCTGGAGAGCCATGGCTCACACATTGAGAAGCATGGACCTAAAGGATAAAACAAAGATGGAAAATTTCTTAAATTCTCACTATCAGACATTTAATAAAATTAGTAAATATTGCATTCTCTTTTTTTATTATTATTATGAGAGGCTATTAGAGAGACTTTTGCTTTGTAATGAGTTATTTGAAATACTGTTTTATTCTTCCTTCAATAGCTGTCTGTCCGCCTGTCAACTTACTTTCTTAAATATTACCTATTTATCTATTTACCTATTTAATCATCCACCTATCTATATGCCTAACTATCTATTTAATCATCCACCTATCCATCCATTTGTCCAACCACATCAATCTATGTATCTATTCATCTACCTGTCCATAAATCTATCTAACAATCATGTGATCACTCTACTGATATACTAACCACTTATTATTATTTTTCTATTGATCCATCTTCTATCTATCTACCTATCTATTAAATTATACATGTTAATATTAAAAACCCTAGCTAAAAAGTTGATTTATAAAATCTTAAAAAAATATTTAATTATCTTCGCAAATGTGAAGAATAGAACAGCGAAATATTTCATTCCGACTGGTAGACTTGTTTGGATTGAAACACGTTATAAGGTATTATATACGGATGTCCGTATATATATTTAATAAAATCAATTATTTGGTCAGACTATTTGAGATTAATAGGTGCAATTTAATTTTACTATAACCTCTAGATTAACTTGATATACTTAATTAATATTTATATATATATACATTCAGAGAAACATGAAAGAATAATCCTTTTTCTCACTCAAATCATTTTGGAAGAAATGTTAAAAAAGCCTCATACTGTTACTAATCAAATTAAATAACAAATAATTTATTATTTTATATGCATCTAAATAAGTCGTGATAGGAGATGTTAGAAAACTTAGAGCATAATGGTAACACATAGTGGCAGGCTAAACTGATAGTTTACTTTGATAATTTTTTTTTACAAAATTGCTCTAGAAGCTGCACTAGATGTAAGACAATTTGGACTTTAGGAGCATAAGAATGAGCTTCCAATATTTTCATTATATATTTATAATCAAAATACTCTGGAATAATCTCTACTGTGTACCAATAGAAAAAACAATAGCTATAGCCAGCTTACAGCAATATACAACTACCATGAGCAGCATTTAACATTTAAAATGTAAACAAAAAAATCTCATTAAATAAAAAATATAAATGTGCAAATATAAATAAACTACAGAATGTTGGCCATTCATGTGAGAACATTAATGTTAAAACGGCTTTAATGAGATTTTTTTGGTGTACATTTTAAATGTTAAATGCTACTTAGGATGGCATACATTGCTGAAAGCTGGCTTAAACTATTCCTTATTTATTTTATAATGGTATATTGAATATTATACAGTTTATTCCAAATAATTTTGTTTATATTTATTTTATCTGATTATATATATATATATAAGCAATCAGATTCATAAATCTTTTAGCACATTTCTTACATATTTCTTTCTTGTGTAGTGCAAGTTTAGCATCATATTAATAATTCAACACAATATATATCAAATAAAATGTCTGTCATAGATTAAATTATTGTAATAATAATAAAGCAATAAAGTATTAACATTAATAATAAAGTTTACAAATATCTATTATTGAATGCACAAATACTTTGAATTATTTTCATAACCATCTTCAACTGGAAACCTTTTAAATCTGGTAGAAGTAAACCTTATCATAAAATATCACAAGGTTTGTGAGTTTGAATATTCACACTTTGTCTATTAATTAATGATTTCTTTCTATTTATCAAAATTGCCTTTTTGATTTTTCTTTTATTAAGATTTCTTACCTCATGAAGAATTCTAGTATTTTCCACATTGAAGGTTGAAAATAAAATCATGTTTTTCCATGAACAAAGAAAACAGATGGTGTTATTAAATTATTGTTAAATCTTACATATTAGTTGATGCTCCTTTAACCATTTCTCAAGACCACATTTTGATTCACCTATGTATGAAGCTTTGCACTTACATAAAATTTATTTGGAATATTACTTTTTTTTCAAAGATATTGTTTTGTTATTATTTTGTGTTCCATCTAATAATACCTTTGAAACAAAAAGTAATAAAATTTCATGTAAATGCAAAGATTCATATGTGGATGAATCAAAATATAGTATTGAGAAACATTTAAAAGAGCATTAATTGTTATATAAACATATAAAAAATAACAATGATTTAATAGCAGCATCTGCATTCTTCAATCACAAAAAAACATGATTTTATTTTCAATTTGGTCTGGAAAATATTAGAATTATTCATAAAGAAAGAAAAATAATAAAAGAAAAATCAAAGAAAGAATTTTGATAAATAGAAATAATCTTTAAAAAATAGATAAAAGTGTGAATACTAATATTCATGAAATTTAATATATCACATGATGATATTTAATTCCACCAAATTTAAAAGGTTTCCAGTTGAAGATAATTATAAAAATAGTAAAATATTTGTACATTTTATAATAGTTATTTGCAAAATTTATTATCACCCTTAGTATTTTATTATATATATATATCTGGTTCATTGTATATATATATTCATGCTCTGAAAATATACAAATTGTACTTATGATACACATATATAAAGATTGGACTGGTATTCTAGTGTAAAAACCAGATGTGCCAAGTCTCTGGTTCATCTGATGACAATAGAGTGACATTTGAAACACGTGTAAAGAGTGAAGATTAGTTTAAGTTTCTGCTTTGAATAATAATTAATGCTTTTTTATACATAGATTTAAAATAAACGAGTTTTTAGCATTAGAGGATAACTTATATATACATTTAATCTCGATATATATATAACATTGCCTAAAATAATGAACTATGAAGATAAATAATTATGGCTATAGAAAAATACAATTTCTTTTACTATATATATATATATAAGTGATCATTATTTATCTTTTTAGATTTTTAATAAATGGTGGGAAATTCTTTTTAACATTTTTGTGTCATATTCAAAACTGTGGTTGATATTTCAATTAAGCAATACAGTCAAGCTGCGACAACGATTGTACCAAAACACTACTTCAATTATATGCTACCTCAAAAAAAAAAAGTAAAAAAACATTAATATTTGTAACATTACTTTCGGTACATAGCAGTTATTTGTTCACTTTAGATTATCAAATGTTACAATCTTAAAGATTTACATAGCCTTATAAAACTATGTTTTCTTCATGTTACAAATATATAAAATTAATACATTTTATGAGCTCATATTACTTATGATACAGTAAAAGTTATTTTTCATTTGCAATACCTTCATTAAATCTATTGCTCTCAAATAATAGTAATTTTAAAGAGTTAGGAAAATTCATTTTTACTAACCACGATTTCTTTGTGCTAAAAAATTAATATTTTTTTAAAAAAATTTACACGTCTGTATCACATTGCACTATAAAACCATTTTTTCATTTCGTAACTCCTTCCCTAAATCTAATGTTTTCAAATGGTGTGCTTTTGAAGGCATATATACACAAGCCTATTTATTTCCCATACTTTCTTCATGTTAAATAAGTTTAAAGCATAGAAGGGGTACTTAAAAATGACAGAAATTTTGTAATAAGAACATGTGTATTTATTTTTAGGTGTTACAAATGAAATCTCTTTCAAAACATTGTCCATTTAATGCAATGTACTGATCTAATTGTGTTTTTCACTTTTCAAAGTAGCTTTGAAACTCTTGAAAAGAGATGCCTTTTAATGCTACCATTGTTTTTTCCTTCACCACTTCTAAGTCTGCAAAAAAAAAGTGAGGCATTTTTTCACTCGAGAGAATAAAATGAAGTCATACAGAGTGAAAACAAGTGAATATGGTTGATGGATAAGCTGGTTCATGCTACATTTAATTGAAAATTGTTTCATACTTGAGGTTTGTGTGCTACTGTGTTGGCATGGTTATGATTGCAATCCTCACTTTTCAGCCATTACAAAAATCGATAAATGTAGGAAAGCACATCACAAAAAATGTGCGATATGGTGAAAAATTTCATACAATGATGTCATTTGGAAAATAGATGCAGAAAGGTACCTGCAAAAGATATCTAGAAGCAGAAGCATATATTACAACAGGAATGGCTACTAGAGAATGATTTGGTTATTTTTGAGTACCGCCTCATATATATTTTTTTCTCCACTTTTTATTCCAAAGTATTTCAGTTAATGAAATGTTTTCTAATTGTAAAACTAAAAATCTTACAAAATTTACAAGGATTTGTAAAATATTTTCTTTAAGTTAATGAAACAAAAGTTATCAATTTAGTAATGGGGGGTGGGGGGAATAATATTCAGAAGTGATCCATATGTTCAAAAAGAATGAATTATCTATTAAAGAAATAACGAAAAGAGAAAATCAAAATCTTGCAACTGTTGCTTGTATTCCAGAAATGGCTAAAACTGTAACCACATTAAAAAATAATTTTTTGATCTTTGTATTGCATCAGAAATCTTAAAGTTTGTCCAAAGAGTTCAACTGAGAACCCAAAATGAATAACTCCAAGTTGTTTATTGCAAGTAAGGGATAGTTTTATATGCAAACTTAAAATGTCAAAACAACTTGAAAGCTATAATTTCCAATAATGGAACTGCTACAATATTGCTGTTGAATTATAAAAAGTATTGGAGATAAAAGAAAATTGTTCAGAATAAGTGTTTAATTATGATGAAATTGGGTTATTCTGATGCATCACTGACTTCAGAAGTCAGATACTCTTGAGTGTTGTTGCTTTTAGTGCAAATAAATAATAAAGATACAATACATTAATGAATGTGAATGAGAGAACACACAAAATAAATATATATGTAAATATGTTCTCTCAATGTACTATTTATAACTGCATTAATATTATTTTAAAGTTTTACTTATACTATGATTGTAATTTGTATATGCATACTATAAGTGTAAAAAAGCACTATATTGCATATATATGAGTGTATGCATGGGTGTTTGTTTATTACATTATAATGTTAATTTATAAAATCATAGTATACATGTAAAAAGCTCCATATTGCATATGTATATATGTAAGTCATGGGTGTTGAATAAACTAAATACAGTAAACAATATTGTAAACAAAGATTATAAACAAAGAATAATATATTATCCATGAATCAAGTTATTCACTAATATGGCTTAGAACAAGACATAGTCTATATGAGGATATTCTAAGGTCTTCAAATACCATAAAATGTTGAAAGAGCTCTCAATGAGTTATTACAAATCTACAGTAGCAAACAGCAATTGCTAATAATTTTACTAATAAAAGAAGTCTACCTTTCTGCAATTAAAAATATTTATCTCTGTAATAGACTAATCACTTTAGTCTAGACTATGCACATACACACTCTAACTCCAATTAAAAAATATGAACTGACAGTTTAATATTTCCAGCAAAACCTGAACTTTAAATATCGTGTTAACTTGACTATTTTATTATCAGGCACATTATTATTTTGACACTAGGTTTATTTCAGTTTTCCTAAACCTAGTGTAAATTCATCTAGTTAATGAAAATGTGATATTTAAATTGTACTATTATAAAAAAAAAAATACCTACATGAGTACATATCTAACAAGTCTCGAGATGATAAGCCTCCTCTATAACTGCCTCCTGATGCTGCATAAAATGAAGTATGAAATGATAAATATTTATGACAAAATATGAATTTATTGAAATGTTGGTTCAGCTGTATAAAAAACTTACGAATATTTCTGTTTGCATCTAACTGCGTCTGGCTGAGAATCTGTTCTGTTCGTTTTGTCTTAAAGTAATTCCGGGCCAATTCTTCCTGATCTCCTCTTTCAAGTTTCTAAAAATAAATATGAGTAGATAACAAAATAAAAGATAACAAATTAGTCAATTATTTAAATAAAATTAATATTTATTTACTGTTATGCATTTTAATTATAGAAGAGCTCAGAAAATTGAGTCGACAGAAAAAAACTGTGCTAAAAAAATGGCAAACAATCAGTAAACCATTATGGATGATATCAATTGTTATCTACTGATCTCACCTATTCTGTTGCAAATTGTAGCTTCCTTCACCTGATATTAATTGTTAAATGTCTTTAAAAATATTCAACTTCATTTACTTTCAACTGTTAGTAATAGCATATAAGTTAGCATATAATACAGTGTTTTAAGTGGTATTATTCTCTTCCCTGCTTCAGATATTTCTGACCTGACTAATAGCAGTACTTGCACAATAATCAAACCTGGATCTTTAAATTCGTGAATCTTGAATTTAAGGTAACGCTCTGATCCAACTAGGCTATTCTGTCAAAGCCAGTTTAATGTATTTGAAAAGTTTAAATAAAGTTTGAATTCTTCTAAAACATTTAACAATTAATATTAGATGATAGAAAGTCCCACAAATAATTCCTACTAAAACCCTAACACCACAAACATTTAGACCAATACATTATGGTAAGTTATTCAGAAATAAAGTAATGATAAAGCACCATTGTGGCAGATCAAACAAAAGAAGTTCTATTCAATTAATCAATCGGATATTTTTTTCCTTTTTTGCTTTCAATTTCTTCACTAAGGAACTTTACTTCTACTAACTGCATATTTTAGCAATGGGCATCTTTCTGAGAACAATAAAAATAGTATAAAACATTTAAAAATATATTTGTGAAACAATATTTCTAAGCATATCATATCTTAAAAAATATTTATGCATTATTCAGGAAAAATAAAATCTCATCAGATTTACACACAAATTAAATTTCTTAAAAAAGAAAAATGCACCTCTAGTGTAGGAGTTGTCAATATAGTGCTTGTCGGCAGAAGAGTATGATGAGATGTAAATTGAATTCTTAAATGAAATATCGAAGCTCCAGTCCTTGAATCATATGTTTAAAAATTTTATTAACTAAGTTTAAACATTTAACTCTTCTGAAACTATTATATACCATGATAAACTCAATCAACTTTCAACATCCTGCCTTCCCAAAATAAATATTTAATATTCTCTTTGCCATTTCCATATAAAATCTACAATTCAAATCCTTATTCTAATTTTGCCTTCTTTCTTGGTATTGAAAGTATCTACTCTTGCACCAAATAACAATAAATTCCCTTTAGAGTTATTGTAGATTCTTTCATATCTTATATATTCTTTATTTTTAAATAATTCCGACTTAATTTTTCAGTTCATATTTATTTTTCATAGCTATACATCTTCCTTTACAACTAATTCCCATCTTCATAATTACATATCTGTAACAAATGTTCTGTATATATTTCCCCATTTTTTATATAAATACAAAAAAAGTAAAGTATACATCTAATAACTTTGCATATCATAAAGATGTCTATCAACAAACACTGTGAATCTTAAACTCTTTTTTTTTTGACCAGTGTGTTTTCCAATGTGACAAGTGATGCTACAATTGCCAATTATTTTAAGGTGGACCCATTCAGATGATTTACTTTTCATCACATTGTCCATCAGTTGTTTTTTTTTCCACGAGGTGTTGATTTGCCAGAACACTGATTTATTTGGAATTGAAGATTATAAATATAAAATTAGGGATAATTCTATGATCATATTAGAATAAACATTTTGAGAGATTAGGTCAATGAAAATATGTTCTTAATATGTTTTTTTATCACTTGATAGAAGCATAAAATTCTATTTATGATATGTAGCTATAAAGACCATATTAATGTTTTCTCATACAAACAAATGTATAAGTCAGTAAATAAATGTGAATAACTCAAGAATTTAAAGTTTATTATGTTGAAATAATAAATGAATTTAAATTAAATATGCATTGAATATATCTTAAATGCATAATTATTCTTCAAAATTAAAATAAAGTGTCTATTATCTAAATAAATCTGGTGTTCATGAAGCTTTTTAAGGTATATCCAACCCCTAGTTTATCATACACAAGAAATCAAATTAATTTGATCATCAAACTAAAAATATAATGAACTATTTAATGTTTGAAAATCAATAGCCTCACAGATAATGAGTTCAGAAAACATGCTTATTTGAAAGATAGATATTGCAAAGAATTATAGTCCAAATTCAAAAGCCAATGCAGTTCAGAAATCAACTCATTGGTATATATCAAAATAGAACATTTATAATTATACTGCCATTTATTTCAAAATCAATTGTTATTGATATTCATAGTGCAACACAAAAATTATATAAGTACTGAATAATGGATAAATCAACACATATTCTAGAGTAAAATTAATCAATGTTTATTCTCTTTCCAACCACAGGAAGACACAAAAAAACTCTCTATCAACCAAATCACTATCTACAACTATGAAATAGAGAGATAAAACAGTCATGACATGATGCAATCATAATTCAGTGCAGCCATATTGCAGACATGGATTGTTTGAACATTATAAATAATCAAATTCATTTTAAAGAATGGAAACTCTTGTAGTTAAATAATAGCCCCAATAAATATTATACATATCTCAGGGCATTCCAATATTTCCTAATGAAATATAACCAAAAGCTTGATAACTTCTACTGATATCTCTCAAAGAATTTAAAGTTTTCTCATCATAAAAAATAAATCCATATTTCTTTAAGTACTTCTCAAATGTTACATAATTCTATTTTACATAAAATTAAATCAGTTTGGGTCAAATGTGACTTTATATTACATTAGTATCATAAATTTCTTATTATTTCATATAAACGATGTGTGTGTGTGTATTTATATAATATAAGAATATGCAAGAGTGTGTTTACTTGTAAATAAAACATATAATCACATATATGTATAGAGAAAGAATGAGCAAAAAAGAAAACAATTAATAATTCACAAACGTTTGAATAAATAACTGAAGATGAAAAAATAACAATGAAAGATAAAATATATATATATATACTAAAAAAAGTAAAACAATATAGAGCTAGTAAGATAGTAAAAAAAAGTAAACAAAAAAAAAATTAGAAGCTTTAAAATAAATTTAAAATAGATATATTTAAAACATTTACCCGATAAAATCTGTCTTCTCCAATGTCTTCAAGACCATCTCCGCTTAATCTATTCAACTTCTGAGGTTGAGAAATTCGACCTCCTGGCATAATACCACCTAAAAAGTGTTTGAAGTTGTAAGGTTGCAATTTGAACATAAATAGCACTATTTACATTAAAATCAAATAATTTTTCACCTGTGGAAGGAAATGATGTTCTGCTGATGATAATATCGGGGATTTTCCAGCGTTGTGTATCTTCATTCCACTCCGCTTCAGCTTTGATTTTATCTAAATTACTGTAATTGGAATCTCTCCTCAAACAAGGTTGAACTTTATCGAGAATTTGCTGCAAAAGCTTAATTTGTTGTTCCTGGCGTCGAATAGTATCCAAATAATCTATCCGATCAAACTCAAATTCACTTTGGAGATCTGAAATTTCTCTTTCAAGAGCTTTGATCTACAAACAAATATCAAAATGTTAAAAAATAATTCACTGATCAGAAAACCATGTGATGTTCAGGTATCAAAAATAATAGAATAATATTTGGATCCGGGAACTTTAGTTCTTAATAATTCTGCATTAAACTTCACAGGACAAGTCTTGCGTTGTTAGCCGAGAGATATCGCAGCCGCCATGCAAGCAAATAGTTGGTTGCAGACGGTTGTGGGTTCGCGTCCCGGCCAATGCTATGACACATGGAAAGAAACTTCACAGGACAAAAATAATTTGTATAACAAAATAAAATAATAATGAAAAACTATTATATGACAAAGCAATAAAAATATTAGAATAAAACTAAAACAGATTTAAAATTTTTTTAAAACTGGGTTGTAATTAATTTCAAATTTAAAAACTACTTAAAGCAAATTAAATAAATATACTAATTTATATTTGAATTTTAAAAATTATGAAGATTGTAAAAGCCAATACATTTTTTCATCAGTTACAAGATAGTAAATTATTACAATTTTCCTGACAGAAAAAAAAAGTATGTAAAAAATAATAAAATCTACAAAAAAAAATAGGGCTACTTAAATTTATATGAATGATATTCAAATAATTAATAATAATAACAAAAATTAAACTAATAAGAGTATATTATCAATTTCTGCTAAAATCAAATTCTTCAAAAATATTTTACAACTATAAATAGATAAAAGCAAATGACCTACTGTTTCACTGACTAAACTCATAGCTAAGATATATTATTGATCTTCAGTTATAAGATTTATGCAAATTTAGCACATATGCATAATGAGAGAGCTAGAAATAACAAATGTGATAATGTTTCCTGAAGGTTTGCGATGATGGGGTTTTAGTTGTATTTATATATTGGACTATTTCCATGACATTCCTTCTGATTTCTCCACTTTTCCTGTTACCATAATATTCAATATTCAAGATTCTAAGGATCCAGGATTGATTCCATACTAGTAATGTCACTGTTCATGCTACAACACCTGAAGAAGAGAGGAGAATAATTCCACTCAAAATGGTGTGCTTTTTTGAAATCCTATTATATGCACAGCTGTTTGTAATAAAGTATTTATTATCTTTAGTTGTATTTATATATTGAACTATTTCCACCATCTAATATAAGTATTGAATATCTTTAAAAAAATTAACTTTATTTAAATATTCCAAATACATTCAACTATTAGTAATAGCACACAGATTAGTATATGCACAATGTTTCAAGAGGTATTATCCCCCCCTCTTGGTATTTTCCCAATTGAACATATGTTCATTGGTACACAATGGTCTGATATCTTAGTTACATCTGTTTTCTCTCTTCTATCATCACTTTGTGTTTTTGAAAGTGCTTTATGATGGGACAACTGGTCTCACCAATATACATTCTTCCACATTCACATCTGTGAAATACCATGTTCAATTGGGAAAATATTGGATAGAGAAGACAAAGTATAAAGAAGAAAATTAAAAGAAGCCGATCAACCTAGGAAAAAGTGGGAAAAAATCAGAAGGAACCTCATAGATAAGTATATGAAATTTCTACTGACTGTTGCCTTTGGCAGAATAGTGGGTTGGTTAGAGAATTATCTCAAAATTCAATATTCAAGAATCTATGGTTCAGGTTCAATCCCCATATTAGTACTGTCACTGGTTAGGTCATCAACACATGAAGAAGAGGGAAGAATAATCCCTCTCAAAACATTGTTCATATACTAATATGTGTGCTATTATTACCAGTTGAAAATTATTATTTTTTTCTTAAGACATTCAATGCTTATATTAGATGATGGAAATAGTCAAATATATAAATACAACAAAAGTAATAAGTCCTAATATACTATCAGTTTATATGCCTAATATAATTCTATATAGATAAAACTGACTTATTAAAAAATGCTATAATTAAGAAATAAATCTGTCTATGACACTAATTCTTCAGAATGTTAAGTGGAGAGATAATGCCTCTACTTAACCCTTTGCATATCTTAAGAGCATAGAATAAAATAACTTAATAGAAAGATTTGTAAATCAATAATATGATATAAACAGGAATAATTGAATCTGAGTAACCTTGTGCAAAAGACACTGATATGACCTTCTTTGGCAAATATAAATCTCTTAATATTACAAGATAAAATATTTCTTAATAAATTTAATAATAGATATATACGAAGAATGTATAAAGAAAAGTTTTCTTAAAATACATTTTTAAATAGTATGTGCTTAGTCAGCTTCAGATTATTACAAATCATAAGTGTAGCATAAGTTAGGAGTGGGATATATACATATGTTGTTATTGTTAATTTACATGAAATTTAAATATGAAAATTTATTTGGTAGAATAGACCATTTCTTAGAGAGGAGTACACATGATAAACTGTCAGAAACTTTTATCATAAAACATGACCCCTCCCCCACCGACCCTAAACACTAGATGTCTTTTTACTATATATCTAATATAACCCATTGCATTATTAAAATTATTACTCCCACCCATCAAGTCCCTCTACATACTGCACCTCCATTGCATCAGTTCCTCAACAATCCAAAAGATACTGTACCTTACCAACTGACCTCCATTCTCAAGTTGTTTATAAGATCAAATGCCAGGAACCCACCTGTCCCTCTGTTTACTACAGGGAATCTTGGGCAAACTTATCTGCACCTATAGCCCAACATACATACCTATATAATAATACTAGAATAAATGCAGACACACATTCAATATTTTTCAAAAATTTCTCTACAACTGGTCATCTCTTTGTTTTTTTCACCTGTCAACATCATGTGCACTGAGTGCAGCAACATTAAACAAAAAATTAAAGAGGATGGCATATCTCAGGTGACAAAAGCTCTATCAATAGAAAAGAATCATGTGTTCCTTTTCTAAGGGATGACCTATTCTATCAAATTATTTTTCATATTTAAATTTCACGTAAATTAGCAATAACAGCATATATATCTATACACCCGCTCTGAAAGCTTTTCTCTATACATTCTTCATCTATCTATTATCACATTTTAGTCTGAGTTAAAGCTTATAATTTTATAGTTACTTAATAAATTTAGTATTTTTCACCAGTAATGCAATTATTATCAAAACATTAATATAGTTTGTTTACAAGTGGCACTTTATATATCTGCACAAAACCAATCAAAATTGCTTTTGTTTTATTTCCATTACTAGTAAAATTATTTGATCTTAATTAATTTCACATAATAGACAAGTCATATATAACAAAAATTTCTCAACAATCTACAGATATCTCAGATACCACAAATGCAAGGTCATTGGTATATGTGTGCAAAGTTGGGTTACAGAAATACCATTTAAATTTATGACAGACAGTAATGATTTTAAAACTTGCCCTTGAACAACTCCATTAATAAACAAAATATAACCAACAGTATTCTAAAATTTTACCAGTTATTTCCACTTTTTTTAAGTAAATAACAATCCATCAAAAACTTAAAAAATCCAGAAATTTCATAAGATGTTAATTGAGTATAAATATCAAGCTGAATTTAATCAAAAGCTTTGTTAACATCAAAATACATACCAATGGTACATTTAAATGTTTCCAAAGAATCAGCAATATGTTCAATATTTGCATGTAATCTGAATAATATTAAGTTTGAAATTAAATTTGTTTTCTTAACATGGTCCTTGTTGGCTCTTTATCATTTTCTCTCTTAGTCAAGTATAATTTATCAAACAGATTGGAATATGCAGATTTTTGACTCCTCAGAATGGCAATAATGTCTATAGAATTCATTATACACTCCCTATTTTCTATAGCTTCTACTTAGAAACCATGGATAAATAGGGTATCTTTGATATTCTAAATTTATTTCTAGTGTGACTGATTCCAGGTTAATTTCAAATATGTATACATTTTAAATTAATTTATTCTTCTGTAAATATAATTTACATTATATTTCTATTATGTTAATTATTGAAGCAGAAGAATTAAAGTCCTTTAAAATATTTCTACTAGTTGCTAGTAATAGTCTTTAGAGACAGTTCATCCAATTATTCAAGAAAAGTTGTAATGTATCCATAAAACATATTGCTAATTCTCAGCCAAACAAAACGTTCAATGATTTTCCCAGCAAACATTTAATTAGACAATGGTGATATCTATTCTCACAATGTAGAAGCCAAAAAAAACAACTTTAAATCAAATTAATTTTCACTAGGTTTCCATGTGATTAATCTTCAGCTTGGCATTATATTCATCTAGTAGGCATTCTTTATCATTTTCCTCTATTCAAGATAATGACTTCAAACATTCAAGAATCAAAGATTTAAAAATTAAATCAAAGAATGTGAATATTTTAGTGACTATAAATAAAGTCTCATCGAAGATACAGGTGAACTGTAGAAAAATGTATATATTGAAGCAATGGATCTATAGACCAGATCCATGCTTCATGTCTTTCTAGATTGCTAGACTAAGATCAAGCCAGATCCACACGTGTTACGATGTTTATAAAACTTTCTGTCTGCCATTTAAGTATATTTAAATTTTAGTCCAGCAAATAAATGATTAAAATATCAATTTTTTTTATTTAAAATGTTTTTATTATAAATATTGGAGGGGCCCAGATATATATATATGTACAAATATATATAATTGCAGACAGAAACTTTTATAAAAATCAATAAATAAATTTTAATATGATATATTTTTAAGTATTTTATTCTAGAGATTTGCTTTCGTGATAAACCCTACTAACATTCCGTAGCGGCAAAAAAAAAAAAGAAAATCCATTAACAAAATAGTAATGGATTTTTTAATTAAAGTAAAATTAAAATGGAAAAGATATTTGAAATATAAATTCTTCAAATCTACATTTAATTAAAATTAGATATGAAACAATTAAATCATTGGGTTTATCAGGAGAGTGGATCTCAGGAATACAATGCAAATATACTTTAGGACGATAATTGTGGTCACTGGAATTCCAACATAGCCACTTAGCCTGGAGCGTATGAAAAAGGGAATTTCCCAAACATAGTCAGAAAAGGGTATAAATAGCCCAGGAGAACAACAGAGGTCAGCCAGTCATAGTTTTTGTCAGCGATTGCCTGATGAACCTATGGTGGTTAAATTTTTAATAAATGTTCAGAAGCATGGTAGCAGAGTAGATGGCCTTTGTAGCCTTCCCGTCTTCCCACTGTCCCAAAGATGATTGTCCAATACCTTATGCCAGAAAAACTTTGTCAAAATATGTAATTGTGAACTGCTAAACTGTTAAACTCTCATATTAAAATACATAGCTAGCTATGCCTGTGCAGAAATTCATATTTCATCGTGGGATCCAAACTTCCACAAGGACTCAGAATAAATTAGGTAATATGTTCCAGTTTGTTATTTCTAACCACCTAATTTATTCTTTCAAAACTCCAGTGACCCAATAATGTAAACTTTTGCTACTTTTAAATATCTTCTAAAATGAAATCCCCTTAATGTAATCTATATGGGTTAACTAAAATTCTGTAAATTATACTTGCTATCACTTTAAATCTAATGTCTTTGCTCTCATTCTATCTGTCTTAAAGTTATGCCTCTTAATGCTAAACTTTCTTCTAATGCAGTTTAGAAAATATTATTTACTTAAATGAAATGAATATATGCCAATTTGTTCCATCTCGACAAAAGCTTTATCTAAATAAATATTTTGCTGCCTATTTCCCAACCAACATTTGTTGGTAAATAAAAATGAATAATTCCCTAGCTCTGAATAATTAATACTTGGAGCAACCTTTGTTTTGTCGAGATGAAACCATTTTATATTATTATACGTTTTTTTTAATATTTATGCATACATGGTTTAGTTGTGGGGAGATGCTAGATTCAAGTATGAGATTTTATCCAGTTATATTATTTCATTTTTAAAAAGTGAAAGGGGGTTTAGAAAATCATATTCATGCTAAATAATAAGAGAGTAATAAAATGTTAATTGAAATATTAGGGGGATTTTGTGTTGAAGGGAGAGACGTTTCACTTATAAAGGATATTCGTAATAATAATTAATGCTTACTTTATATCTTGTTGGTCTGATCTTGGTCAATCCATATAACATTTGTGTAATCTTTATAGCTCAGCACAATTATATAGTTAAATTCTAAAATATGTTCTCCAGTACTCGTATTTGCCTTGCCGGCATTTTGCTTGATTACTTGTCTTTTGTTAATTGTGATCACTAGATCAGAATTAGACCACATGATAATTTCACTGGCCACAAATTTTCTTATCAGGATATGAAAGACAAAATGGAAAGACCCAGGGTAAGCTGAGCTTAGCTAGCCTTGGCGATTCTCATACTTTCACCTGAAATATTTTAGGTTTGCTAATGGCGCAGAACATTTTTTCTTTATTTCTTGGTGTCACTGGAATGGGGCAGGTGAATTGAGTCTATGCTGGTAATGTAATATTGAATGCTGGGTTTATTCACTCTCTTTTGTTCTGAGCACATAATGGTGGTTTGACTATGATCTGATTAACTTATTTATTTTACAATCTTAAAATATTTATTTGCGAATATCACAATCTGTTTATATTTTAAATGTGTCACTCTCTTCAAAACCAATTCCTGAAATATCATTTAATTATTTCTCTCTTAAAAATAATTTCACTTATAATAAAGTTATGTTTAAAATAGACTACTTGATATTTGTTTCGTATATCTCAGACTAGAGTGGGCATCTTTCATAAAACTCTAATCGTTTACATTTGTTAGATTGGCATATGAACTATACCACTCCCTTATTCGAGGCATAATTAATGACAGAATAGAAATTTATGTTAACTAATTTCTGAAATAAAAACAGAGAGACATTAGATAAATTATACCAGTGTTTTATTAAATATATATATATATATGTGTGAATTTAAGCTACCTGTGGTTCGTCTCAATTCATTTCATTCTAAAATTATTTTTTCTAATTAATTATTGTGCTGCTATCTGATGACTCAAGGTCACATACATACTATTCTTATATTTAAGTTAATGGTTAGGTCTAATTAGAATTAATATTAAAGCTAGACATTAGAATTAGTTGAGGTTCATGCTCCACCATTGATGCTAGTGGGCCGGAGTGTACAAAAGATTAATTGCTTGCCTCAAAAATGTTGTTAATTAGTTGACAGATTTAGAGGGTGGGTAAACAGGGCAGAGTCCATAAGTATTCTTTATCTTTGATCTCACATATGGTTGGATTTGAGGTACTTTTACCCAGGCTGTGAATCGTGTTGAGTTAACATACAATTTCAACCGGTACAATATTAAACATTTAAGTTTCGCATCATGTGATTTTTAATTAGATATTGGGTAAACTCCTGGAAATTTTCAGAAAATTATGTCATGCTAAATTTTGGTGTTTGTGATTCTTTTTCAAAATCTCAAATATATAATCATTTATGTATTGTCAGATTTATACCAGATTATCAACTTGAGTTCATGATTCAGCATGATTAAATTTTTCAGACATTATTGCATCAAGGTGCATATATATATATATATATTACTTAACTGATGTAATAAAAGTAAAATATAGCTGCTGGTCGAATGAAGTGCAAACAAAAATTAACTCTTCTTCAACAAAAATAGAAGTTTCTGTGCATAGGCCTAAGTGCAAAGATCCACGACCAAATAGTGACAAATTTTCCCCCATAGTTATATTTTGTATATATGTAAAATCAAATATGACTTCTGTAATTTATAATTCTAAACAACAGCTAATTTATTTATTTTTTTCATGTGTCAAAGCATCAGCCGGGAAACTAACCCAGGACAATTGCTTGTAAGGCGGCTGTGCTGACCACTCGGCCACCAACGCTTGACAGCTAATTTAAATTTGCTCCATAATTACACAATAAAAGAAATCTTGTTTGTGAATTTACAACCTTTAAAATTTGTTCATCGATAAGTTCATCTGTTGAATACCTAGAAAAACCCAAACAATTATGAAATCTTTTAATCAACTCAGTTTGTTGCAGTAGTTTTCAAAATAATATGAATTTAAGAAATATAGTGACTTTAAAAAAAAGTTTGATCTTTTGTGTTTTACTTTTGAAATTTATTGGCATAATGTACTCTTTAAGAATTCTCTTTTTGGGAGATTATGTTGAGGACAAATCCCTTCAATTATTGATAGAATCCAATGTTAAATCGCAAAGAATATGGCAGCAGATTATTTGGAAGAATCAAGACCAAAAGAATAATCAAGAAGCCAGATAAACAATGTATAAATTTAAGACATACAAAAAAACAGACGCAGATGAATAGCAAATATATATATAAGAAGTGAAGAGAAACAGAGAAAAATTGTTTATCTAGTTAGGATAAATTGGAGACCTCTGCAATTAAGAAAAATGTGGCCTTTAAAATTCATTAGACCACTGTGGTTCCAAGTTTCACTCAAATAAAATCGTTGGAATAAAGTAAAATATATACTGCCTTACTTGATGTTAAGAAAGACATACAAAAATAAAAAATATATAACTTTAGCAACGGTATGAATTGTTAGTTTAGACTGGATCCCGTTGCTATTGTTTTTGTTAGATAACAGATCTTAGAATAAGTTTTGTGATACAATTAGATGTTAAAAATATTAAATTAATTACTTGACAACTAAAAGAATGCTGTCCATCAAAAATATTTCAATTCAATGGAAATTCTATTCAGTTATTTATTTTAAAATAAACAAACTTCTTTTTACAATTTACTTGTAATGGGTATTTTATTAATATAGTTATTGTTTAATAATCTAGACTTGAAGCATCTTTTAATTTATTTGCAAACCATGTTCCTAATTTCCTTTTAGTTTGCTTCAACAGAAATAATTTCATTATTTTGATCTCTTCATATTTTAGTAGAAGAAAACTGCTGTTTTTTTACTTTATCTAAGTGCATAATCATGTGATCATTTAAAAAAAATTAAGAAAAAAAATCGATATATCAGCTAAGAGTTTCTTCTAACTTCCTCTTTTACTCAAGAAAAATTTCTTTGTTTAGCAAACTTCAATAGTAGTTTTAATCTTCTTGAAAATATAAAACAAAAACTCGAAATATAATTTTTAAAATTTATAAAAAGAACGAATTATTAAAAAGAAAATACCAAATAATATAATTCATAACAATTTCACATTATTTAAAAAAATAAACATTTTAGAGAAAAGAAAAAAACGGCTTGGGTTTAAATACTACTAAACCAACAATATATTTGAGAAATGACTGGTTGAAGTTGTAAGTACAAGTCTTCCATATGCAAGTCAGGGATTCAAATTCAGATTGGAATTTGGAAATTTTTATAACTAGGTAAAGATAAAACCTAAAATTAGTGATGTGATGTGATGTATTGTGGCTTCTCCTTAAACAAAGTCAAAAATATCTCAGCAATTATGCCCAGACAAACCTGTTAGCCACTTTATTTTCTATTCCCCACTCTAAATTTCCCCATAATCTTCTCTATCCCATTTCCACAACGTAATCTTTGTTAACTCTATAACCTTTATATCTAAATCCCCCTTATCTTTTCCCAAACCCAGCATAAAAACTAATAATTCACTTTCTGTATAATCACTTTTTTCATATTTATTCTTCCATAACTTCATTATATGTACCCTTTCTGTTTCCAAGCATTTACATTCAATTAACAAATGCCTAATATTTTCTATTCCTTCCTTACATAATTTACAAAATAAATCACCCATATTTTTCCATTTACATGTATATAGATATAATTTGTCCAAACTTCAAACACTTTTTAGCAAAACTCTTTATTTGTACATACACAGACTTTTGCTAAAAAGTGTTTGAAGTTTGGACACATTATATTTATAGGATATTACGGCAAAAATAAAGAAAAGTGTGATTTTGGTAACATGTATATAGAGCGAGCATGCTGCCAGATTTACTGTGTGGAAGTGAAAGATGAACCTATATCTGTTGTAAAAGCATTAGAAAAAAGTTTCATTTAAAGATATTCCATAAAATTCTAAAAAATATGATGATATGGTCATAAAGCCAAGCAATATATTCTCCACTTTACAGGATGCGATACTACAGAGATTACTATTATAAAATCACATCTTTATTGGTTGGGTAATGTGACTATTAACAAAAGAAAAAAAGTTTATAATGAGTGAATGAAGATTGAGAAGTGCAAGAATGGTGAGTGTTTTGTTATTAAGTATTGCGCTTAGTTTTAAAAGTTCTTAATAAACTGAGTTTTTTGTTTGCACAAACATTGTGTCATGAACTTCTTTTCTATAGGATTCTAATAAATAAAGGCTTTCACAAAAATGTAAATTCTTTTATAATATTTTTTTAAAAAAATAATCTGGAAAAACAAAACTAGTTGTACTTTTTAAAAATCTGAGAGTGATTTCTACATTGTTGTTAGTTTTTTTTACAGGTGACAGAGTTTTAATTTTATTGTATATAATAATACATAAATTTTACTTTAAATACTAAACATACTTTGAAAATAATTAACTTATTCTACCTTCCATAAAAATAAAATGAAGTCTTTTAACAGAAATAAGATTATAGTTCTAAAACTATAAGTTATAATAGAATTAATATTTAAAGTATCCACATTTATATAAGTGTCATCATTATTAGTAAACACTTGTAAATAGGTATGGTCATTCTGAGTCCAAAAGAGAGGGAAAGAAAGACTAGAAAAACACCAAATAAAACATTAGAATGTAAAAAAAGCAAAAATAAAACGATTAAAGTCAGATATAAAGTATAAATAATTAAAGCATAGAATCATTTCACTGTCTTTTGCAAAAAAATTGAGCAATAACATGAAAATATAATAATTCAACCTGAACTCATATTAGTGACTGAAGACAAGAAGATAAGAATAAATGACAATGTTAAGATTAAAAAAAAGAAAGATATACATTAATCCTATTAAAAAAAACAATATTTTTCTTGTATAATAATATTTAATAATGTTCCATTTATAAATCCAGTTACTGTTCAAAGTAAATGTTTTATTGAGCAATTTCAATTTAGACATTGTTCTAACCATAAAGTCTTACATATATATAAACCTTAATTAGCCCACTTCAGAACAAAGATCTCTCAAGCATTTCTCTAAAGGGAAAAAGGGACATTATAACTCAACAAACTAGTCAATTGTTGTTTGCTGATGTGTCCTCTCCCTTTTGGTCTTGATTTATTTTCTAGCATATTCATTTATTAAAAGGGCTTCATAGAACAACAGCAGTGCATTCATCTGCCACACCAAAATCTAGGTTTGAATCTAGTTTGGGAATTGTAGATTTTTTCCCCAAGAGATTATAATGTTTCTTTCAGATAAATAGTCCATAACCAACCCAGAAAATCTTTTGATACTGTTGGTGATTGGCAATGTAACTATTCTCAGCTGTAAAGTAAAACAGATAAGGAAACTTCTCAAATCCTCATTGCTTGTCAATCACTAGGACTAATAGCACAAGTATTCTCTTTTGCAGTTCGCCTATGAGATGGTGTTAGAGAAGCCATTGCTCTGAAGTGAATTATTTTAAGATTGTTTTAGCATTTACCTATTCATTCGGTCAATGAGTTGGGAATGGGTTGGTTATCAATCCTTTAAAGAAATCGTGAGCTTGCATTACACTATCTAAAAAAGCTTCAAAGTTGTCAAGCGTTGAGGGTCTAGTGGTTAGCATAGCTGCCTTCCAAGCAGCTGGCCCGGGTTCGCTTCCCGGTCAACGCATTTGACATATGAAAAAAAAAAGTTTTGCTTGCATTTGAATGTTAAATTGCGATTATAAAAAATGTATGCACTAATGCCTATGCCACAAATCCTTTTTAATTCATAAATAAGTAGAAATAATATTTACCTTTTGTTTAGCTTTCTGTATTAAGTCACTTTTAGCTTTAACTTCATCTTGAATTGAGTCGTACACTTCCAACATGAAACCATCATCATCCATTTTGGCGAGAGCTTCTGCAGAAAGAGAGATAAATATATACAAACAATTAAATAGTTAATTAAATACCTTTTTTTTTTACACTAAATATCACTTTAATTAAAGTAATATGTAAATTAACTGACACAGTTTTATCATTACTGTATATTGCCAATAGCAAATTCTCGGACCATATCTGCTTCATTTTCTATAAATTTTATTCTCATATTTACATTTTATCCTTTGGTAACAAACTGCAGGACCACCACTACAAAGCTTTTTTAATTTTTTAAGTCATTAACCTTTTCTTTTCTTACCTTATATAAAAAAACTTCATTAAAATTCTATCAGCTGGAGGAAAAAAAAGGAATCATTTTTGATTATATATTTTGTCTGCCCAACTGTCTGTTTATATATCCAACTATAAGCTAACAAAAAAGTCAGACAATAGATTTCATTTGTTATGATCAGCTGTCATTTCAAAAGAGAACAATTTCCAAATAGTAAATATAGACAATTGTTTATAGTCAAGCGAAAAAAAAAAATCCAAATTAAAAAAAAAAAATTAACTTAAACGTTGTGGAATGAAAGTTTTTTTTTGCAACAAATAATTTAATAATATCTATTCAAAACGTTTATTCCCCTCTTTCTCTGTTTGTATATATAGGTGCACTAATGTGCACCTTAAGCTGTCTATTAGAAGACAGATAGGATGAATTTTAGTCAATAAGGTAATAGTACCAAATGTTAACACTTAATCAACACACGTGGTAGTTCGACAGTGCTCGCTCCTCCTTAACATAACTTATTTTAGGATCTCAAATTTAGAATTATATTACAGTATAACGAAGCCCTTACATCTAAAAAAGAATATATATATATGAAATATTTAGATAATAAAAAAGTATTTTAAAAAAAACAAAAAAACATGGCCGTTTTATTTTTATAAATAATAACCACTTCACAAATATCAGAAAATATGTGAACATCATGATATTTCAACATCATTTAATAAGATTATGTTAAATCAAGCATTTTATTATTTTTTTTTTGAAAGTTTATCAATTTACATTTGTATTTGTGAGTGTATAGAAAGTATGACTTAAGAGAAGAGTTTACAGATCAATTAAAAGAAAACCTCTGTTTCTTCTTTGCAATGTTAAAGAAATTTAGATGTTGTCTTTATATGTAATTGTCATTGCAGCTGTTATTACTAAGTCATTATTCATATGGAAAACAAACATTAATTAGATTTCTCACCACCATACATCTGCCAGAATGTTAAATTTATTAGTATTTTATCCTTAAATCTAAGATCAACAAACATAATGGCCTTTCTTTTCTGTTGCCTGATAGTTTTTAACTGAAGCATCAGTTGAATTTTCATGAAAACAGGATGAAAATATCTGTGAATGATAATCATAAAAAACAAAACTAAATTATAACCCTCATTCCCAAAGAAACTGTCAAGTCATTCAACAAAACAGTGTTGGTGTTTGAAGGCAGAGGATGCAAAGTATTCCCTGATTACAGTCTTCAGGCTGCCATTAGATGATGATCTTTTATTTAACAATCAACAATTGCAGATCAATTTTAAATGAAAAGTATATGAATTAAAGAACTGGTGGTTGAAGTCAGAGAATGCAAAGTTTCCCTGATTGCAGATCCAGGCTGCCATTGGATCTTATTTAACAATCAACAATTGCAGATCAATTTTAAATGAAGAGTATATGAAGTGAAAGAAAAACTACCTAATATTAAATGGGCATTACTAAATTTTGTGAAATTAGTAAAAATGATGAAGAGATTTGACATGAAAAATGGAAATATACTTTATTATAAAGAGACAAGTATTGGAATCACAAGAGAAGTGGGGTTTAATATATACAAAAAGTACAAAAATAACTTTGTGGAGATTGATTGGATATCAGACGGAGTGCATGATTAGTTAGTCAACTTGATAAAAGTCATTAAATGCAGTTAATTCAGGTTTATATCCAAATAAATATCTATTAAGATGATAAAGAAAATAATTTTCATATAAATGAACAAAATAATTTTGATCGCGCTAAAAAAACCATTTAAAAATTAATATGTGAGACTTTAATGCTAGAATTGAAGATGATTGAAAGATAAAAGTGTTGTGTATAAATTTGATTACGGTGACAGTAATGAGAGAGGACATAGACTTGTAGAATTTGTAGGAAAAATAGATATTAAGAATTCTTACTTTGAGAAAAATTCTTAAGTGGAAATAAGTAGGACACATCCAAATGAAAATACAACAGAATTGGATTGCATTTTGATTAACAGAAAATATGCATTTATACTATTTTTCAATAGGCTGAGCACAGGAAGTGATCATCAATTAATGAGATTAAAATACATGTTAATGCAAAACAACAAATAAAAAGACAGTATTAATACTCCTAATCTTCAGACACGTTAAAAAGACAGTATTAATACTCCTAACCTTCAGACACATTCCAATGCATTTAAATTAAAACTTAGTAATCTTTTTAAAAATTGAAGGCTTTGAACATGGCTCAATCTTAAAAGAGATCAATAACATGACACTAAGAACTGTAATAAAGACAGCTGATACAAAAAAAAAAAACGCATTCCACTAGAAAGTTTTCAATTGAGACAAGACAATGTATGAAGAAAAGAAGGAATACAAAAATATTTAAAATTAATTCATTAAGAAGAATCAAATATTTGGAGTTATTTAAAATAATATGAAAAAGGATTTAATAATGATATAAGAGAATTTAACTATGAATTGGAAAAGAAAGCTATAGAAGAGAATAAAAATTTCAAATGAATAAAACAACATTTTAATATTGGATAAAAAAAGTTAGTTCAGCAATAAGAAAAAATGGAATTATTATTAAAACAAGAGATAACATTATGAAATGTGTTGAAGAGTTCTACAAAAAAAAATATATAGTAACAAAGAATTAAAAAAATAAAATTACTATATTTTCTGAATATCCAAGCATTTGAAATGAGGAAGTGAGGTATGCAATTAAAACTATGAAGAAGAGAAGAGCTTTAGAAAATGATGGATTGTTATTGATATCTTAAAAGAGGTGAAAAAAAATGGTGAGAGAACTATATACTAATGTCTAGTGATAAAAATATACCACATACTTGGAAGAATGCAGTAGAAATATTGGTATTTAAGAAAGATGATAAAGAAATTACAAATTATGGACTGATCAGTCTTCTATCAATTCTATACAAATATTTTTACCAAGATCATTGCATCTCATATACAGCAAATTTTGGATTCAAACCAAACAAAAGAATAAACTGGATTCAAAAGTTGTTTTATCACACTGAATCATACCCATTACAGAAAAAAAAATTATAAAATGGACCAATAAATATGAGCTGCTATTTTGCATTTGATTCTATAAGTATTTTCACAATGATTAAAAGCTTTGGACTATAAATATATAGACCAAGCGTATTAATATATTCTGAAGAATATTTATCAAAATGTGACAGCAATGATGATATAAAGAAAATTAACATCAATAAGGATATACAAGAGATGATTTTACATTTCCAAAGCCTTTTGCAGCAGCTTCATAAGAAATATTTTGTGTATTAAAATGGGAAGCTAAGAAAATAAAAATATATGGAAGATTGTTTATCTTGCATGTGATGGAGTTGTTTTTGCAAGAATATCAGATAAAAGTAAGACAGTACGTCTAAATAAAAATACTAAAATATAATGTCCAATTGATTTTCTCACAAGAAAATAAAGATTAATAATTATAAATTGAAAGAAATTAACAAGTACAAATATCTAAGTCAGATTATTAATAAAGATGGAAACATAATATATGAAACTAATCATAGAATTAAATTTAGATGAAGCACTTTTGATAGAAATAATGTAGTATTGAAAGTAAATAAGCCTGTATGTTTGAAAATAAAGAATTTTAGAAGAGATGTTTTACTAATATTTACTTATGGATGCAAGACTTCGACATGTAACAGAAGAGTAACACACAGTCTTTACATCACTCAACAAAATATGGAGAGATGTATGCTGAGAGTAACAAATGGGATCAAAAGTGAAATATTTGGGTGAGAGAATAACAGGCATCACTGACATCTTTAAAAGATCTAAAAAAACTAAAATAGAGTTGACTGGATATATTTCTTGAAGAGATGATAACAGACTGGCATGGAAAGTTTTAAACTGGATCCCAAACGATTATAAAAAGATGAAAAATGAGATCACACATGGGATGGATAGATAAAATAAAAAAAATTGTTGTTGTGATGAGGATAAGAGAAACTATAGTTAAGAAAAACTGTATTAAACATGGATAGACTTTTATTCTCTAGTGGTCTATAATGGTTGTAGTCATGATAATCATGAAATATATTACATGGCATGATTTCAGTATGCATTTGAAATAACAAAGCGAATAATAATCATACACACTCAACAGATACTTAAAGCTGACAAAATCGAGTGAAAACTGAATTCACAAATCATAATTTTGTTATGACTTTAAAATATAAGCTCCAGTTAATAGTATTGCATGTTCTCAATCATTAAAACAACTAAGAAGTTACTAATGGATATAAAAAAGCTAAATCATACTGTTATTCGAGATGTTAATTCAATGTAAAATATTTGAGATCAGATATGATTGATAAAGTTTTTTCATTACTAAATAATTTTTAAAAAAAAAACGTTACATTAGCAAATAACATTCACAAATTTAACTTGATCAAAATCCTCATTGTCAAAAAGTAAAAATTTAAAAAAAAGTTCAATAACTTTACAGTTAAAAGATCATAGCATAAAATAGTGGTTTCAATTTAAAAGATTTGAAAATTCAGCAAGATAAAAACAATGTATGACAATTAAACAGGGGGGCAATATCTTTTTTTTTTATTCATATGTCATAGCATCGACCGGGACGCGAACCCACAACCATCTGCAACCAACTATTTGCTTGCAAGGTGGCTGTGATGACCTCTCGGCTAACAATGCTTGATGCTGATATTCTTTTTTAAGTTTACATTCATAGATAAATGTTAAAAGTGATGATACCTGCTAACTTCTGCCTCCTTTTTTCAGCATGTTTCTTTTTGTAGCTTCTCCTTGCCTTTAATTCTTGATCATTCGCTTTCTCACCCCCAACCATTTGATCTTCTAGCTCTTGCAAACTAAATAAGGGATGATTTAAAAATAATATAACAGCAATTAAAAAAAAACCTGATTTAAATACCATATGATTGATGACAAAAATATCCCATGTTAATAATTCTTTTATCTTAAAAGATAAGATCTAATTTTATTTTACTTTTTGACATATATAAATATTGAGTTTTCCTGTTTATTGGAATGATTAACATTAGCACTAATGTTTAAATCAGATCTAAACTATTATCATTTGCGTAATATGGACCATTCAGTAGACAATATTATTAGATAATATAGATGGCATCATTATAGCAGTTATGAAGTCATTCAGTATTACACAGATGATGTATGGTGAGATCTTAAAAAATGACAGTACTATCATAATAAATATCAATATACAAAGGAAAACTTAAAATTATATTTCATATCCTTTTCCTGTAATAATCTTTAATTAATAAGCGCACACTTTATAAATATTGCATTAAACAAATTTTGTAGACATAAACATTTAAAATATTAATACATATTTGAAGAAAATAAATATTTACAAATAAAAACACTTATACAACGTAAATTATGTTAGTTACAGTAACTATCAAATGTATTAATGTTAAACACATGGCATATTCAATAAAGAATCGGTTCTTTCTTATATAAATTCTTTCTTCAAATAATTCTTGGGAGTCTGCAATTTTCAGTGCATAATAAAGAATCATTGGTTATAAAAACTGATTTAGAAAAAAAAAATAGTTCTAAGAACTGTGAAATTATTTATATCATTAAGTTTCAAAAACAAAACAAAAACAATAACACTAAAGCAAACAACTACTTTTTAATAAACGTTGAAGAAATTAAAATTTAAACATTGCATTTATATATTTAATACAATATATAGGGTATATGAGCACAGACTTTCACACGACCCACCACTCTCCACTCTATCTAATAACACTGATACACTTAAACACATATATGTCGAAAAGATAAATAATCACCAATATGGTATTTCATGCTAAAACAGCAATCATCAGTTGGTCCAGATTATCATCTCCCACACATATATACTATAAGTGCTCAGATATATATTAAGATAGACAATCTTCATACTTTAATGGACAGGCTTCAATTTACTCCACACTCCAACTCTTCAACCGTCCATCCAATTGAAAATCTGATGGTGGAATGCTCAAAGGCCATCCTGAGGCCGAAATTCTTGTCACACCCATGTTGACCTAAGGTCAATATGAACCACACATGTACAGGACATAATCCATTTAATACATATGCAAGGATGAGCAGACATCTCTACAATGTAATAACTGAAACACAGGCTTATTATATAGACACAGGTATGTAATAAGCATGGGTTTCAGTTATTATATTTAATACAGTAATTATTTTCTAACTTAGTTAAATATATTAGATTAAAGATAAAAGCATAGTTAAAACAAGAAGCGTGAAGGTGGTTCTTTATTATATATATATAAGAATAATAATACATCAAGATAGACAAAGCAATTGATTTTTTAAACTACAATGTATTTTCTCCTAATTCAAATCATCATTACTAAATTAATCACCCCATCACATCTCAAGAACAATTCTCGTTTATTGCAGAAAATAATACAAAAAAAGTATTAAGAATGAAAAAATCAAATATTACATTAGAACCCAGTTGTCACAAACACTTTTACTCCTTAATTCTTTTTCCATGTAACAAAATCAATCACTTGAAACATTATAATGATATAGCAAAATTAATATCAAAACTGACTTTTAAAAATAATATAAAATCACAATTGATTAAAAACCCCAAAACATTTTTATTTTGTATTGTAAGCAAAAATAGTTAAGTCACTGTGGTTTATTCTTACTATCAAAATGATTAAATTAAAAAGCCGAAATTTAATTATTGTTTTAATATTTAAATAGAGTATAAAAACCTATAGTAGGTAACACTCACTCTTATTCTTAATGGATTTAAATATAACATATATTAATATAAGGGGTATTAATTCACCTCAATGCTTATTTGTTCTTAGCAACTGACACACTGTTCAAGTCAAATATAACTCTCTTGACTGAAACAAAATATTCATCGCATTCAAAAATTAACCCATATAGACATCGTAATAAATTTGGATTCCTTGAGTTGTTACACTCTGATGTAGCTGCAGCTGGAGTAGGAATAATTATACACCACAATTCTCCATTTAATCAATTTAAAATTTTACATCTAGATTCCAATATGAGCATAGTAATGCACTATCTTACTTCACTCACAATAAACATAATCACTGTATGCCTTTACAACAAAACAAAATTAATATTGAGATTAATAAGACAGATAAATTTGCTTATTTCTACTAATCCCCATCCTATAATTTTAACTGGTGATTTCAACATGCCATATTCAATTTTTGCGAAGAAATATCGTCAGCAGATTAATGCCAGACTCATGGGTTCAGAAGGATTCTTTTCCATAAACTCATTTCTATACCAAAAAAAAAAAACACTCCACACTAATAGATCTTCTTTTCTACTCTCCTGACTTTCATTTTTTTATCAGTCCAACATTAAAACATGTGAGCTTTTCAGACTAGCTAGCACTGGCAATTAAAATTGAGTTAAACTTGCAAATTCAACCAGCATTCAGACTTATCTACACTATTAAATTACTGCTAAAATCCATGATACCTGAAGCTGTCCTTTCAGAAATTTACATTTATTTTAAAAAAATAAACATTATGGAATTAAACTCTGTAGAATCATGGTTCACATTTATAAACATCATCAAATCTATCATAAATTTTTATACTAGAAAAAATAAACTCCCAACTAGATTGGTAAAAGAATTGGATACAACACACTTTCAACTAAAAAATATTTCCCTTTCGAGAACATCTACTCCTTTAATCATAACTCTCAAACAAAAATACAAGCACACACAACAAATCTTAGCTAATTATCTATCTATTAAAAAGTCAAAAATATATATGGCAGATCTGCATAATTGGTCAAAAGGATATATACAATGGCCCCTTAGTTATAAACCAAAAGCAACAATACCATCATCCATTTTGAAAGATTCAAATGTAATAACCGGAGAAAACATGCTTTCCCTTATAAACTATCACTTTAAATCCAAATTTCACACTTATTCCTATCCCAAACTTCTTTTTTTTACTTGGACAATATGTTGAACATCATGGAATTACTAAATGTGATATTGCCTTCAAGTTAAACAACATTCCTGATATTACTTATCCAGGTTCTCATGCAATACCTAAATTCCTACTTAATTTAATTAATCATTTATCCAAACAAATCCACATAGTTCCAGAACTTCATCCTATCTCTATGGTTCCCTTCCTTAAAAATATTATTCCTCCCCCCTTGGACAATCTTAAATCTATATACATGACTCCACTCATTAGTAAAATAGTTGAATCTCTTATTAAAGATAAAATCCAACTACTCCTTCTCCCTTCATTATCAAAATTTCAGTTTGCAAAAAAAGGTTTGGCTACTTCATCAGCAGCTATTCTGTTTAAAGTAATAATAGACCACATTAGGCAATGTAGAAAAACAGGGTCCATTGCTGTGCAATTGGATATGAGGTCTGCATTTGACTCAGTTCCTATACCTAAACTACTACAACTACTTCAGGAATATAATATACCAATATCATACCTCTACATACTGGAAAATCTACTTATAAATAGAGAAGTTTGCATAACTCTCAATGGAAAAATACTCCCTGGATTTCATCCACATAATTCTATTCCTCAAGGTTCCCCTCTTAGCTCTCTTCTCTTCACAACTTATATCAACCCCCTTCTTTTCGAAATAGAAAGCAAAATTCCAGAAATACATATTCCTATAATTAACCAAACCATTAATCACATCTCCTATATAGAAGACTTAGTTATTTTTCTCCCATCAAAAAAAAAAACCTCCTTCCATTACTGTACTTAATAATTATACTAACAAATTTTCAATCCACTTTAATAAAAACAAGACTTCTACTTGGAATAATTTTACAGGTAAGACCATTCCTTCTAATTTTTCCTCTACTCCTCATAAATTTTTAGGTTTCCCAATGCACCTCTCATATAATGCAATGAAAACTGCTATTCAAAATCAGCTTATTATTTCAGTAGAAAGCACCATCAATGCATTATCCAAAGCATACCTTTCAATATATGCTAAGGCATCACTAATCAACATTTTAATATTTCCTAAAGTTAATTATTTCTTATTCATTATTAAATTTACTTCTTCATACAAAAAATATGTACTCCCTTATCACCAACCTAATCTGAAATAAAAAAGCAGTAGCTATAAGCATAAGAAATATGCAAAAATATTTTAAATTCAATTGTCTCTTTTTACATGGCATTACTACATTTTATCTTCAGAGAGCCATTAATGAAATGTCTAAATTAATTAGTTTCTTCCCAAGTGTTAATAGTGTAATTCCTGTTAACCCTACTGACATTCTGCCATCCATTAACAATATTTTTTTTAAACCTTAATAATTCTCATAAGTAAACACACTACTTTCTCACATAGTTTGTTTCTAAATAAAATTAATTATTGGCAAACATATGAAATTAAAAATAATAACAGTATATCAAATAATAGTCAATCTTTCTTGTTATGTAGAAACAAATACATTATAAAAAAGTTCAGATATTGGCACCTGGAATCCAAATATCTGGATTTCTTAATTTAAAAAAAAACATCAAAGTTCCTTCCTACTAATTATTTTCTCTTCTATAAGCAACACTTCACAAATATAGACCCATAATATGCCCCCTGTCATAGAAATAAAGAAACATTGAAACACTTGTTATAGATTATTCCTCACTTCATTCTTGTCATACTCTTATCAATAACATGATTTACTCAAACTCACTAACAATCAATAACCTCATAAATATATTCAAAATAGTCTTTTCCCAATACATGAATTACTGCATTCATTCTTTTCACACTCTGGTTTGTAAGAAGCTATCTAAGCTTTAATCCCATATCTCACAAGACTAAATCACTCTTTCTAAAAAAAATTAAATAGCATTAAAACCAGAAATCAAACCCATGTATCAGCTGATATTTTTGCAGCTGCATGAAATCTGACCTCATTAACAACAATCCAGTCACTTGGCTATTGAATATACTATTTAATATGCATTAGATATATATTAATTATTGCTCAATTATATGAACATCTATCTTATTGCTTTTTTTCCTCATGTGTCATAGCATCAGCCAGGAAGCGAACCTGCTAACCCAGAACAACTGCTTATAAAGCAGCTGTCGCTGACCTCTCAACCACCAATGCTTGACTTCTATCTTATTGCTTTTCTACTTGAAATCTTTTTTGTTTCAATAACTGTAAATAATCTCCAATTTATATAATAAACCTAATAAAGTTAATTTAAAATTAAATTAATCACTAGATAAAATCATTACCTAGTAAATTTAAAGACTTAAAATGTTTATTAAGTATGTAATGCACACTAAATAGTGTAAGAGTAGCAAAGAATAACAAATTACTATTGTTAGTAATCAAGTGCTATTACTTGATTATAACTATTAGATTACTTCAATTTGTCTTTGGGCAGAGAACTTAATCTGCTGATATTTCCTACACTAATCTACTAATGCTTACAATCAAATATATTAACTTTTTTATTATGATTTAATTAATTTTGCATTCAATTATTTTAGAACAAGATATCTGCTGCAATTCCCATCACTATTTCACTACCACAACCTAATATAATTTTTTTTTTTTTTAAGTGTCATAGCATCGGCCGGGACCCACAACCACACTCCTGCAAGTGCAAGGCAATCGCGCTGACCTCTCGACCACCAATGCAAGACACAACCTAATATAATTATACTCAACATAATCAACAATATGCACAATTTTTACAGATAATTCACTTTCTTTTATGTGAACAAAGATAAATATTGAAATGCTTAGAATGTAGCACAGGCATGCCCAACCCACAGTGGCTCCAAGTGGCTCTTCTTTCATACCACTGAAGTATAAAAATGGAATTGTAATTAATAAGAGATAAATCAATTGAGTTATTTACTTTTTTACACTAATTGAATTTTCAAAGTTGTATGGCAACTGATAGGTGGTTTCTTCCAAGTATAAAAGTATATGCTTATTCTATGTATGTATGTTACTCATTAATATATTGATAATTATTTGCAGTTCTCATAATTATGTTTGTATATGAGCCAGAGAAAAAGAAAAAATGTGTATACAAAGATAATTTTCATGACGAGTAGGAAGAGAAATATTTTCTTATTTTAATAACAAACTATATTTGTTTGATTTGTGGTTTAACAGTTGCTGGAAATACAAAATGCAATATAGACATTTTATAACAGTTCACGGACAATATGATACTAAATATTCTTTTTAACAGTAATTTAAAAAAATCAAATGTGAAAGAATTGAAACCTCATTAGTTGCCCAACGATCAATGTTTACCAGGACCATATATTAAATGAAAGCTATTACAATTGCATCATTTAAGATTACACCAATGCTTTCAATGAACAAACAAATATTTTGAGGAAGGCAAAATAAAGCAATGTTTGCTGCATCAGACATATTATGTCAAGAATTTAAAGATAAAAATGAAATAACGTTAGCTGTCCAAAAAGATCAATTAACCAGAAATATAATCACTCATAAAATAAAAGCAATATTTGAAAATATCAGAGCAAAAGTAAAAAATGATTTACAAAAATGCATATTTAAGATTTGAAATACCAGGCACTCTTATACCTAAAGCCCAATTGTAAATATGGAGAATTTGAACTCAGACTTCCAAGCCACTTCAACCATCCATACTACCTCATACTACTAATACACACAACCAGCACAATATATATATATATATATGATTATTTATCTTTTCTGCATGTGTGTGATCATGTGTATCAGTCATATGAGATAGTGTGGATGTTTGAAGTGGCTTGAAAGTTTGAGTTCAAATCCCCTATATTTAAAAATGCATATTTCAAAGTTTACAATGTGAGGAATCAACGGACAACTGCAATATAGCTTAAATAAATATTTTTCAAGGATGGATATTAACAATTACTCAGTAAAGAAAGATATACTGTCAGTTTTTGCAATTAAAAGGAAATACATATGGAAAGGACATATACATGTTGTTAAAAACTACATTAAAAAAATAATTTTCTGCTTTAAAAATTTGTGACCATAGCAACAGATAGTGCACCTGCCATGATTGTTTCTGGTTTTGGCCTCATCACATTATATAAGAATAATGCTAAGTTTCCAAACTTTTTTTTACTACCACCGCATCATATATCAAAAAGCATTATATACAAAAGTGCTGCATTATGAACACATCATGAAAAGTGTTCTAAAAATTATAAATTTTATTCGTACCAGATCACTTCGGAGCAGACTATTGAAAATATTGACTGATGATCTTGATTGCTGTGTATGGAAACTTTAATGTTACCTTCTGAAGTTCAATAACTTAGCAAGGGTAAAGCCCTACAGTGATTTTTAGAGCTTCTTCCAAAGATAAAACAATTTGTAGAATCCAGAAACTAAACTTTGAAGAACTTTATGATCATAGCTGGTTGTCTGATTTAGCTTTTTTTTTTTTTTTTTTACAGACATTAACAACAAAAATTAATATCCTCAATCTTGAATTTCAGGGGAAATAAAAAGCTATTACTAAATTAATAAAAAATGTAAATGCATTTAAATCAAAATTACATTTGTAAATATCCCAAATAAAGAAATGTAACTTCAGTCACTTTCCAAATTTGAAGAACTACAGATTGCAAATATGATAAATAAAAATGCCATTAATTTAAAAATGCAAATAATTGATTTTCATTCTGATCTACAATTAAAAACAAGAGTATCACAAACATTTTTTGATACTTATAGATGAAAAAAAATATCCACACTTCGTGGAAATTTTTCAATAGTTAAAATCTTGCTTTGGATCTACTTACCTTTGCAAAAATGGTTTATCAGGAATAAACTTTTTAAATTTCAGATCCAGAATAACAAATGATCATATGAATGACTATAAGTATGAAAGCAAGTAGTCTCTTGAAAGTGAAAAGTTCTATACTTTAATAGTTTTATATTTTAGTAAAATTTTGCTTTTAAACATATATTTTCTAGCTTCATTATCCGTGCATACAGAGCATATATATATATATTTGTGTGATTTTAGCTACAACATATTTGCCAGAGTACAATAAACTAGTGGAAGACATACTAGTGAGGTTTCACATTAAAATATGTTTTTTCTTTATTTAATTTGTATTTAAATTTATAATAAATAGAAGTTTAAAAGTATATAATTATATATCTTCTTTATTATATTACAAATTTTTATTACTTGTGTATTAAATATGTTTAAAATTGAAATATTAAAAGTGCAAAATGTCTTTATGGCTCACTTAAAATTCTTAAATCCTAAACTGTCCCAAGTTAAGTTAATGGTTGGGCATAACTGATTTAGCTTATCCAACAATGGCAGAAAATAACTTTTACTCAATACTTTGATTAAATAGTCACCAGATTATTAAAAAGTTCAAACAATGGTATTTACTTCATAATAAAAATTGATCTCAATGACCTTCTAATAAACTCTTACATTTAGACTAGGATCAGACACTCTGACATTGTTGCCACATGTTTAATGTATCATTGATATGAATAAACTGTGGATTATTTTCTTTTACAATGGCTTGAATTACAAAATATAGAAATGTCGCAATCAGCATAACATATTCACAAACAAGTAACTCTAAACAAACTACAAAATCTGAAGAGAGAGATCTTTCAAATATTAGGGCAACAACATTCATCATCTTAACCTTCCAATTTTTTGAGGTGCCATTTTATTTTCAATTCAAATACAAGCTAATTAAAAGTATTATTTTTTAGCAAAAATCACAAAAGGATTAATGTGATGTGATGTACCGTAGCTTCTTCTTAAACGAAGTCAAGAATCTCTCAGCAATTATACCAAGATAAACTTATTAGCTACTTAATTTTACATTCCCCAGTCTAAGTTTTCCCATATTCTGCTTCATCCCATTTTCACAACATAATCTTAGTCAACTCTACAGCCTTTATATCTAAATCCCCCTTATCTTTTTCCAAACCCAACATAAAAACCAATAATCTACTTTCTATATAATCACTTTTTTCATATTTATTTTCCCATAACTTCATTATATGTGCCCTTTCTGTTTTCAAGCATTTACGTTCAATTAACAGATGCTCCACCTGGTATTTATTGATTACATGAAGTTAAATAAGAACTAAATGTTTATCTAATTATATGAGTTTAATTTAAATAACAGTAATATCGTGTAATAATATAAGTTTGAATAAAATTTGAAAATATGTTCAAACATAGATTTTTTTTATTTGCTTTATATATATAATGTAATAATAACTTTGAAAAATACAGCACTAAAGTATATATAAATGAAAAAAAATTGAACAACTACTATTGGCTCTGAGAATATAAATGTATATATCTGATTGTCAAAAGAAAGGAGCATTCTTAATTTTTCTGATAGTGAAATTTGGCTGAATGAATTCACATTTTCATAGCTAATAGCAGTATATCTTCCTTTCATTTAAATACAACATTGACGTAATAAACATTAAATAAACACAGCTAAATGCATATATAATTAAAGGCAGCAAACCAGTTAGCAGGAGTAAGCTTAATAATATCGAAAGCTTAAAAATAAACGTCCATTTTATTTTTCATCTTTGTTAAGCATACAGAGTGTTATTTATTCATAACCTGGTTTTTTCTCCTTAATAACATTAGGCAATCTCTTATTTCTGGATTTCCAACTAACCTGGTATTTCTTATTTATTGGCTTATATCATGAAATTTATGTTAAAAATAAAAGTAAGATATATAGGCATATAAAATAAGTAGAGCATTAATATTTCTTCACTTTAAAGAATTTACTTATTTTTTGATCTTTTAGTTACAGCAGAAGCAAGTTGAACTTTTAAATGACAATTATAATGGTAATAATAATAAAGATAATTCTAATAAACATTATATGAGTTTCTCAGTTTACTCTCAATATGTTCTTTCAAGATCAGTTTTCTTTATTTTACTTCATGACCATAATAAATGCAAAAGCATATTAGTTTGGGTTTTAAATGCGATGATTTCAATAATGAAAACAAAACTAAAAATCATCTGAAAAATGTGAATATGGTAACATTACCATTGAATGCCATTTGATTGCTCAAGCTTACAAAAGATAGCTATAATGTGGGGTGAAGAGCTGGAAGAAAATGTAGATAAGGATGATAGAATGGAGTATATATTTAGTGGAGTCACAAGCGATATAGATGACAAAGTAAGTAGTGCAATGGGGATAGTTAGGCAAAGAATAAATAAGCTAGAGGAAAGGGTAAAAGATGTAAAAGTAAAATTAAAAATGTTAGACATGATGTGTGAGCAGATCAAGAAATTAATGAATAGAACCAATAATGAAGAGGTAGATAAGAAAGTCCAGAAGGTGGAAGACAATGTTACAGATAAAATAGGAAAAATAAACTCTGAGACAGTCTTAATAGGGGACTCTCTAATTAGAAAATGTGGTGATGTAATTGCAAGGGAAAAGAGAAATAGGTATGTAAGAATATGTTTGCTTAGATCTAGAATTAGGGATGTTACTGATAAGGCAAAGAAACAGGGTAGAAATGTTTGTTATGGTAGAGACAAATAATTTATAGAGTCATCGGAGAAAGTAATGGATGAGTACAAAGAATCGATTAGTAGTTTGAATAAAAGGTTAAAGAAAGAATAGGAGTTGCTGGATTACTACTAAGATTCAACAACAAGTATATGTTAGAGAGGGCATGTTCTATAAATGAGAGATGTGACAGAAATAATGTTATGTATGTGGATGTGTGGGATTTTTTTTATTAATAAGAGAGAGTAATATAGTAAAGATGGATTATACTTAGCAAAACAAGAAAGTGAAGTATTAGAAAGTTTGATTTATGAAATGAAAAATTTTATAGTTCAGGAACATTATAAATGGGTTAGGGCTTTAAATTACAGTATTATCAAAAAGATTAAGGACAGGATGTAAGAAGTAAACAAAGGGTAGCTAATCCAGATATAAATGTAGATGTGGAGAGGGAAAGGGTTTGTAAAACTAATGATAAACATACTAATTACAAATATAATAGAGAAGGTCAAAAGAATTTATAAGAGGGTATAAGAAAGGAAGAAATTGTTAAAATTGGATATTTGAGTATGCAATGTAGTAGGAGACTAGAAAAGTGGTTGGAATTAAACAAAACAGTTAAAAATGATGGGCTTGAGGTATTAGCTGTAATGGAAACATATCTGAGAAAAGAAGACCAACCTACACTGGAAATATTGATATGACAGATTATAAATTGAAAAAAAAAGGGTGATGGTATAGGAGTTATGTCAAAAAATATTTAAATACTGTTTAAGTGTCAAGAACTTTTGTGGCTTGAGATAAGGTTAGAAAGACAAGAATGGATGGTGGCTATAGAATATATGGCCACTGGAGATAGTTAAACTATAATAGAGTGGAACAGTAGCATATATGAATGCCTTGTTAAGGATATATAGAGTTTCAAAATAAGGGAAATAAAATAATGGTTATAGGGAATATAAAATGGGCATATTGAAGAAATTGATAACCTGGATAAGAAGAATGGATAGATTTTGAAAAATATTTGTCAGAGAGTGAATTAGAGTATTGGAAATTTATCAAATATTTATCTTAAGTGGCAACACACATGGTCTAGAAATAATATATTTCACACAATAGATTATGTATTAGTAAAGAAAGAAGGAATGAATAAAGTATAGAAAATTAAAGTGTCTAATAAAGATGAGAGAGTATGTAATAGTGATTATAATTTCTTTATAATAGAAATGGTTAATAATGTGATGGAAAATAAAAATAAAAGTAGAAAGGATAGAAAAAGATATAAATAGAGAGTGAATTACAAGAATAAGTTAAAAGAATATAAAATAAAAGTAGAAGAAATCATGGACGAGTATAAAGACTGGTGTGGTGAAATAGAACATATGGCAAATAAGGTTTCAGGTGAGAATATTCAGAAGAATAAGTAAAAGTGTAAAAAAAGAGGGGAAAAACACGTGGATAATATAAATGTGCTATTAAAAACAAAGAAAGTGAAAAAGATGTTAATATTAAATGGGAAAATATTTTTTTAAAAAAGAAATTGGTTAAAATAACTAATTATATAGAGAGAATGAAATTAAATAATAAATTATTGGAGAATATTACTAAAAGTGGAAGAGATGGGAGTAAAAAAATTGGAAATATATTAAAAGAAGGAATGTAGAAGATAAATAGTATTACTAAATAATGAGAAAAAAGAGTGTAGCTCTAGAGAAGAATTAGACAATCTTAAATAAATATAGATGTAAAGGTCAGATTGATAACAAACTTAAAATGATACAGGAATGGAAATATTAATTTTACAAAAAATGAATTGAATGAGGCACAGAAGAAGTTGAAAGGTGAAGAGGTAGGAGGTTTAGATGGATGGGCAGCAGAGATAGTGATAAATTTGGGAAATAGGCAAAATTAAATCTATTATCATGTTTTAATAAGAAACACAGAAGAGAGAATTTCCAGATAGGTGGAATAATACAAGAGTAATACTATTATTTAAAGGAAAAGGTAAGAACCATAGAAAAACAAACAATTATAGACCAATAGCAGTAAAGTCGGTGTTATATGTTTTTGCATATATGATATCAAGCTGGAAGAATGGAAAAATGGATGAAAGAAAATAATATATTGAAGACATGCAAAGAGATTTTAGAATAAATAGATGTAATAAATATGGTTTTAATTTCTCCTTATATGTAAAAACAAAAAATACTTAATTGTAATTATTAATTAGAGAAAATATAACTTACTATTAAAAATTTTTCGGCTGAATGTTTTCGAGGAACCATGCCTCATACTCATAGCCTTATGAAAAGTGTAATAAATATATGCAAATGTAAATATTCAAATATATGAGATAGTTTATTTGTAGTCACACAATTTATAGATATGAATAGGAATGCAGGTAGGCAATTATATATGGTCTTTACATATATAGAAAAGGCATATGATAGAGTAATAGAAATAGATTATGGGTAACTTTAGTAAATTTGGGAATGAATGAATCTTATTAAGAAATTGTATAAAAATAATTACTATATATATCAATTAGGAAATATAAAATTAGCTAAAATTAAAAATGGGGTGTGATTAAGGCAAGGATGCCCTATGTCACCTGTTTAGTTTGTTATATTTGAGAGAAATGAAGAGAACAATAGAGAGACTAGAAAGAGGGGTAGAAATACCATTAATAGATAACAAGGGAGTGTAAACATTATCAGTTTTTTATTTGCTGATATCTTCTTGTGTACATAAAATAGAGAAGTATGGAAGTTAAGTTGAAGACTTGTGCAAGGCTGGGTAAAGATATGGGAATTAACTTTAGTGAAGAAAAGTCAAAAGTAATGATTATAAATGCCCATGAAAGAGAAGAGAAGAATTTTTATTGGGGAATATAAAGTTAAATGTGGAGATTAGGAATAACTATTTGGGAATTATCTTAAGTAATCAAAGGAATAGCTTGAATAAATGGGAGAAAAAATTGATAAATGAAGCAAAGAAAAGAAAGGGACTGTCAAAGAAATTAACAGTGTTTCATATAATAAATATGATGTAGCAAAAATTGTATAGGCATGGCAGTAGAGTAGCAAGATAACTCATGGTAATGATGCATAATGTGTTAGTAAAGAGGTGTTGGATTACTTAGAAAAAGTACAAAGAGACATAGGAAGATATGCATTAGATGCATATATGATGACTGCAAAGGAGGCAATTCAAGGAGAAATGGGCTGGTCAAATTTTTATATGAGATGCAAAAAGCAAAATGAAAATGTTCAGAACATTGTAATTTGTAGATAGTAATAGAATAGCCAAAATAGTACTTAATTGGGTTATGAATAAAGGGTAGGCAACAAGATGGATGAGAAAGGTTGTATGGTATGCAGAAGATTGGGATAAAGATTTTATGTCAGTATACTTATATAAAAGGTGGGATAATTGTCTTAAGATGATTATTGAATGCTGTAGTGGCAATGGATAGGAATAGAAGAAGAGATGCATAAATAAAAATAGGGAGTTGGAGAAATAGTACAGAGAGTAAAAAGAATTTAAATATATATAGAAGTGGAATATTGGATGTAAGTTAATCTATGAAAATGGCAAGGAAAGTAGTTTAGTGCTTAAGGCTCAAACAAAATCGTTGGCAACAAGGGAATATACACATAAATGGAGAAATGTGGGTGATTTAGTCTACAAGTTATGTAAGGAAGGTATTGAAAATATTAAGCATCTGCTAATTGAATGTAAATGCTTACAAGCAGAAAGGGAACAAATAATGAAGTTGTAAGAGAATATAAACAAAGTGATTATGCAGAAAGTGGGTTCTTAGTTTGTATGCTTGGTTTGGAAAAGATAAAGGGGATCTAGATATGAAGGCCATAGAGTGGAAAAAGATGATATGGTGGAAATGGGATGAACCCAGATAGAGAAGAATATGGGAAAAACTTAAAGTGGGGAATGGAAAGGGAAAGCCGAGATTCCTGACTTTGATAAAGGAATAGCCATATCACATCACATCTGCTTACATAAAAAAATCCAACTTTACTAGTATGAATAAATTCATTTTGAATAATTATTAAAAACGAACAAAACAATATTAGCAAATTAAAAATAAATAAATAAAAAATCTAGGCTGCTTCAGTTTATTATTATGTGAGTTTACACAATCCTTTGATTTTAACTTAAAAAGAAATTCTGTTACTGTTTATTTCTTATATAAATATCTGGTCTATGGAAAGGCCATGTTTTGTTTTTAATTGGGTGATTTAATAATTTTTCCTAAAAGATTTAATGGAAATTAAACAAAAGACTTTAGTATTATATAAATAAGTGTGAGAAATGTATCCAGTTTGAAAGGCTGTCATTTTTGTAATACTGTTTTTTAATTGGTTGCTTAATATTTTTTTTAAAGATTTAATGTAAATTAAACAAAAGATTTTAATATTACATAAATAAGTGTGAGACATTCACAATTGAAAAATTGGGGGGGGGGGGATGATTGGAACAACCCAGCCTGTTTGGTACACTTCAGAAATGTACCTGGCAAGGTAGTTTCTTATTTGTACTCAATAAATTAAAGTATTAATAACATCTATAAAACACATTTCCTTGGTTTACAAACAGTTAAATATTTACTTGAAAATTTGTAAATTAAACAGTGCATTTCTCATTATTAGAAAAGCAACCTGCATGTTAATTTTCCCAAATACTTGTAATTTTTTATTATCAATGAAATTAAATTTACTTTATTAAAAAGGATTAAATACTGCATGGATTAGTGCAGTGGTAGAGTATCCAACTCTGGAGATCAGATCCTTGGATTAATCCCAGTACTATCGCTTTCAGCACTCAAACTTCTTATGAACCCTTGAGCAAAGAAGTCATTTGATTGTTTTATTTTTAATAGTGTAAGATGATTAGATACAATTTATCAGTTTTTAATTTTTATATACAAAGTGTTTTATTGGAACATTATATTACTAAAGCCTTTTGTTATTTTGTCATAGTTTAGTGTTGGATATATATGTAATTACATAGAAAGAAAATAACCTTCAAACATGTGCTATTTGTTTCAGTATATAAATCTATATGCACATACTAAAACAAACAGTGCAAGTCTGAAGGTTAATTTTCTTCTATATAAGTTGTTATATTTTAGTTCTTATATGTAAAGACACAAATATACAAAGAGAATTCCATAAGTGATGAAGAGTCAGAAATTGATAAAAGCTTTTATAGTGAAAACAAATTAAATTAACTAACATTTTCAAATAGAAATATAGCTTTATTCAAATTACAGAATTTTAATAAAGCTTATTCCACACTAAAAACTTTGGAGATATTGGTTTGGGTTAATAAAAAGTGAGTGAATAGATAAAATTAGAAACATAAAAATAATGAAAGTATGGAAGCATGTATTTAGTGAAAGATATGATGGAAAAAACTAAACTATAAAATAGAAATTAAAGAATTAAAATGAAAGGAAAAAATATTTGCTTATCTCAGAAATAGAGATTTTTGAATTTATGCATTTACAAATATCTGGAAAAAAATCCCAAAATAGGAAAGTTGGCTTAGAGGGAAAGGAAATAGAAATAAATAATTGAATGGCTTTATTTCTCAAGAGCTCATAAGAAGTTTGAAAGCGAGAACTGGAATCAATTAGGAAATTTTTGAACTCCAGAATCTGATATTCTACCCATACATTAATTGATGTTATCCTTCTCATTCTTGTTTGTAATAAATTAACTGAAATGTTTAGAATATTAGTTAAAGAAAAGGTTTATGATATGTATTTATTTTTATTAAATGTAGCCGAGCGCACTTTTGGCTTGGAAAACCAGATTTCATAGCACTCCTGGGGTAGTTAGATATTCTGCAGTATTTATTGATGAAGCATTAATTATCTAAACTACCTATTTAAATATTCCACTTGTTTGATGCTGGGGACTGTTGTCTTTTTTGTTAATGTCATGATTGTTGTTAGTGATAAACCAAATCTCTTTCACTTTTCTTTTTTTGTCATCATGCTCTGCGTAAACAATATTGATATTCATTGGGTCAAAGGCATGGCAGAATTTTTGTTCATAATATCAAAAATCTGATTTATGTTTGGAGTTATTTTTTGCTCACTTGTATAAGTATTTATGTTGAGAGACTCTTGTGGCAATATGTATTCTCAATTCTCCATAATATACTGCTTTGCAAGAGGTGTTGTTACATTTAATTTTGTAAACAATCTATGGTGTGGTTTATCACTAACAATGGCCATGTCATTAACAAAAAGAAAATGGTATCCAACTCTCAAGCAAATAGAATATTTAAATAGATAATTTAAATAATTAGGACTTCATCAATAAATGCTGCAGTAACCCCCCTCCCCAAATAATGAGTGCTATGAATCGGTTTTTTTAAAGCCAAAAGTGCACTCAGCTGCATTTAATAAAAATAAATACATATAATAAACATTATTTTTAGCCAATATTCAAAATGGTTTGGCTAATTGATGTTACATTTATGACTAAAAATAAAAGTTTACCATCGACAATATAAAGGTTGATTTAACAGTACATTACCGCATGCTAAAGTATGCCTTTCTTTAAATAAATAACATTCAGCCTTTTCTTTTTCTCTGAGTGCACACAAGAGCTAAAAGTTTCCAATCAATTTCCAAGTGTTTAAAAGAAAAAACATGAATTTCACTTGGGTGTGCCCTGAGTGCTTCATGGCAGTGGTAAAATGACAGATTTAAGAATTAAAGGTCTCCCTTCAACCATCATATAATCTGAATGACAAACAATTTGATTATTAATAGATCTAGTGAAGCTTCTAACTGCTACTAGCTTTAAGGTAAGGCTTATTGATTATACTAGAAATCCCCCCACCCCCTAAAAATATATATATTTTACACTGAATAATTTAGTATTACAATGTTAAAATATGTTACATAATGAATGCAGTTTTACTTCCCGTTATTATGTAAACAAACACACATTTATAAATAAATTTTAATGGAGAAGATATAATTTATTTAGTAAGTACATATAGGGTTAACGTTTTCAAGGATCCATGCCTCATAATCATAGCCGTAATAAAATGCATATAGGAAAATTTATGCAAAAATATTTAAATCAACGATGTGTTACATAGCCCATTTCTTCAAAATCTCAAAGCACATATCTTTTCTATTGATGGCATGAATATTTCTATAAATGTAGAATGCTTCTTTGATTTTTCTCTTGTGATCATTAGATTCAGTGCATAAGATTACAGGATTGGCAGGTGTAAAGACATGTCTGGAGTTTTTGGTATGCTCCAAAAATACAGAGGATGAATTATTGTTCTTTTGAGCTCTATCATAAGTATGTAGATGTTGAGAAAGTCTGGTGTTGGTAGTAGCTTTGATTTCTCCATAATATATGGTGTGGCATCCAGCGTGAGGGCAAGATATGGATGATATTTTTATCATTGCCTCTAGGGATAATATCTTAAAAATACAACCCAAACTTCAAAATCTAACTAAACTATCGCTTAGCATCATACATAGAAATAGCAACAAAGAAATTAAATATCTCGATCTCTCTTTATCAATAAACAATTATATAATAGATTACAAAATGATAGTCAAACCCTTTGAAATTCGAAGCTGCATTCACCCTAAATCCAACTTATGCACATCGCATAAATTTGCTGGTTTAAATGCATTTTTATTCAGAAACTTGCATCTATGCAGATATGAAGTAGATAGTAAAGAAAATATCAACAACTTTATTAAAGACTTATTGTCAGCAGGCTTCAAATTTAAACCAATTAAAAATAAAATTATAAAATTTCATAACAGAATAAACAATATTGCTCCTCATATTGATCTACCTAGAATTACTATCCTTGGGAATCATTCCCAAGATTTATAACAGAATAACTAAAGCATTAACCAATAAATTTAAAATCGAATTCAGAACCCTGCCTAATTTCTAACAGAATTATTAACAATTCAAAAGATCATATTGATCGATCACTCATCCCTCATGTTGTTTGATCCATATCTTACCTTCATGCCAGATGCCACACCATATATTATGGTGAAACAAAAGCTAACATCAACACCAGACTTGCTCAACACCTATATACGTATAAGAGAGCTCAAAAAAAAAACAACTCACTGTCTGTATTTTTGGAGCATGCCAAAAACTCCGGGCATGATTTTACACCTGCCAATCCTGTAATCTTACGCACCAAATCTAATGATCACAAGAGAAAAATCAAAGAAGCATTCAACATTCATAGAAATATTCACGCCATCAATAGAAAAGATACATGGTTCAAGATTTTGAAAAAATGGGCTACATAATACATTGTTGATTTAAATATTTTTGCATAAATTTTCCTATATGCATTTTATGTGGCATGGATCCTTGAAAATGTTAAGCCTATATGTATTTACTAATTAAATTATATCTTCTCCATTAAACTTTATTTATAAGTGTATGTTACATAATGGTAATAGCCACTATAATGTATAAAGAAGTTAATATAAATATTTTTTATGGTTTTATAACATAAATATTAAAGGTCCATTTTTTTTCACCTTTTCATGTGTATATATAAACAAAATACAAGGAATTAATTTGAAAAAAAATATTTTTAACTGGCAACTTTAGAGGTGCTGACAATAAAAATAAGCTCCATGATATTATATAGATACCAAGAAGAGCATAAACTGAGTCATTAATTTTTTATTTAATTTAATTTGGTTCCAATGTTATATGATTTTCAAAACAATTCACCCCTGTTATGTTTTACCATGTTTTAAAGATTATTTAATATATTTTTTTCTACTTACAGCTAATTTTTTATTTATTTATTTCCATCATACTTCTTTGTAGTATACTTTTCTTATTTTTATATGTTGTAAGATACAATGAGTATAAACAAATAGATATCAGTCTCTTTAACTTTGATAATATTTTTTTTTGTAATTTAGATGGTATATTTCTCTACATCTTTTTATTTCCTCAGATATGAATTTGTATGAATATGAGAAAAAATCACATATCATTAATAGAATTAGATATTTAATAATTTCACTTGAATAAAAACTTCAATCACAGTTTGTTTCTTAACTTATTCTCATAAGTCAGTCATTAAAACATGTGCACATGGTGGCTGACAATATTCCCAATGTTCAAATTATTACTGCATATAGTAATATCATTGTATTTTATATTTAATGTTATATTATTAATTTATTATTTATGCTTAGTTTTTTTATTTTCCGGGTTTTAATATTTATGACAATAATTTAAGAGAATTTCACTTTATGGTAATAACAATTTAAATCAAAAAAAACCAACTAATTACATAATGCTGTTTTATAAGGAAATCATTATTGATCATATCAGATTTTCCAGGCAATCTAGGCAGGTGGTAGTTCAGCTTGATATCTCTGCTGCCTTTGATTCTATCCAAATCAATACACTTTTAATCTTGCTTGGTGAGCATGACATTTCCTCAGGAATCATTAAAAACCTCCTCTACAATTGTGAAGTGTGCATCTCACTGAATGGGAAGTTTTCTCCACCCTTCTCCACCACATCCTCCATCTCCCAGGGCTCCCCTCTCAGTGCCCTGTTTTTCATCACCTACCTCAATCCATTGCTGCTTCAAATCAAGAGATCTCTTTCTGGCATCCATATCCCAGCATTAAATACATCACCATATCACCTATATAGACAATTTGGCCATTTTTCTGCCATCAAAGAAACAAATTCCCAGGCTCCTATCTGTGCTTAATGAGTTCTCTGATCGATCCAATCTCCAGTTTAATATGGCCAAGTCATCTGCCTGGCATTTACATTCTGGTAAGAACATTTTTGGCCCATTTTCAGCAAAGCATTAGAATATCATAGGTTCCCTTATATTTGAATCCACCTTGGCCATGAGATCTATACAAGAGAAGTTACTTCAATCTACACAGAAAATTGTATCCTCCCTTTCCAAAGTATTTATGTCCATGTTCTCCAAGTCCTCCCCCATCAATATATTAATATTCTCTAAAATATCATATTTCACCACAGTGATCAACTTCACTAAAGCCTTTATCAAGAAGATATGTAAGATGTGCACCGATCTGATTAGAGGGGGCAAAAGTGCAAGTCTTAGCTTAAGAGGCCTTGAGAAACACACAAAGCTCAATGGGATATCCCTGAACTCCATAGATACTGTTCTATTTGAATGCTTCTACAACATGGTCTATAGAATGTTCATGCAATATCTTAACTCCTCATCCTTTAAGGAGATATCTCCCACAGACAAACCTCCCCCTGTTGGCACTGGCTGGTTGACAACCCTCATATCCCATATCTCTAAGTATATTATGATTCATAATAAGCCATCCTCCAAGGAAATTTAATTTCTGGGAAGCTTATTACATCTTATTCCTTGATATTTCTGCAGGATTAACCCTTCTTCAGCTCAATGATCATCTGCTAATCAAGAAATTTAAGCAATGGTTTCTTGAACCCAAATTGTTTGATTTCCTGTTGAAAAATTAACATGAAAGCCTTGCCTACTAAACAATTCCTTGACATCACCAAGATTTCTCAAGCATTGATTCCACTTGTTCCTATGCCTTGGAGAGGAGAAAACTTCTACATCTCCTTTGCCACTGCCTTTCCCTTCAACCTTACAGAGACCTTATAGTCTCTATACTAAAAGACAAAAGGCCTACATTATCTACTCTCATTGACAACATGCTATGTGGATCTGTACCAGAGATATGTTCACCAATGTTCTTATTATTTTTTGCTATGGTTCACTCGTTGCTGGCTCACCTTTAATTATGCTCTGGATCATCTACTTGATTTATATATTGATAAAATTTAAAAAATTCAGAAGAGAGACCAGAGTTCCCCCCCCTCCTACATCTTTGAAGCCACATGGAAGCTGATTATTATGCCCCCCCCCCCTAGGGATGGTGCCTTGCATAGCTAGGTGGAAATCTATTTTGCAAACAATGACTAACTGTCTAGTGTGCATTCCTTTAGGATTGATTATTTTTTGCCTCCCTCCTCAAGCCTGTCCTTTAGAGCCTGGACATTATTACCCTGGAATTCATGCTTATCTGATTTACCTATGTAATTCTGTGGGTTTTTTTTCCACGAACAGAACTTTGGTGTTATCTTTATACATTTTGAGTCATGCAAGCTTAGTCACTAATCTCCAAGATATTAAATTCAGAGCTCTTTCCTTAGCTCCTATGAAGCTTTAGTCCTTTTAGATAGTGCAGTGCAGGACATTTCATCAGTGAAATTTTCCTTTCCTTAAATACCAGTTAAGGTATCCCATAAATAATTTGATCATATGAGTTGCATCCAAATTTCAGAATAAAATTTTCTATATTTTTATAAAATAAAAAAAGAGATTAACATTTTGATTTATTAGTTGAGCTGCAAAATAAATAAGAAAACATTTATTAAAAAAAAAAAACCTATATATTTTATTAACTACTTGTGGACTTCAAAAGAATAATTTTCTAAAAAATGACAACTTTATAATAAGCTCCATAAATAAATATTTAACCATTGCTGGTATTAGGCAAAAAATTCTTCAGTGCTATTCTTTCATCCTGCTGCATAATCCAACAACATCTCTTTAATTTTTAGTAAAACTATGAAAGGGTTTTTATATCACAATTTAAGTATATAAAAAAATTTATTGGCATCAATTTGGTTTTCATAAAGTTAATTTATTATCTATATTCTTCTTTACTAATGTAAGTGACAATTACTTGAAAATTATTTTGCTATTTTCACAATCACTAAATTGACTGTTTGTTATTATTATTTTACTCTGAGAACTAGTTATTGTTTGAAGTGAATGCTATCTTTATTAATATGCTTGCTTAATTAACAATTAACAAACTAGATTCATAATTTTTTTTTTTTAAAAAGAATAGGAACAAACCAAAAGTGTTAACCTAATAATGACCAAGTTACATATGATCACCACAACTTGACATAAGGAAATAAAAGTTAATAAATATATGAAATTTTTTATATTTCTTCTAACATCAGTCTTTAAAGATCACATTTTCGGCCATTGGTTCAACATTTATAATAATCATAAGCAGATAAATGTTGTGGCTGATCACATGACATTCAAACACTGAAGAGTTGAACTGAGCTTGAAATATTCACTCTGTTAATGAAGATGACATTTTTTTGTGTGTTTTCCTTAACTGGGAATTTATCAATAATTTTTTAGCTCTTAAATCTGATACTGTGTATGTGGCTACATTTATAACAGATATGAACATAAAAAAGCTAATGATGTACAAAAGTAAGTAAAAATAATTAGAATAAAGAATACATTTAAAAACTAAGATAGTCAAATTACAAATAAATGAAAGCCATTCAAAATGACACATATTTTAAAAACTGAAGAACTATGAGTAACATAAATTGTTAAATAATGAAAGTGAAGATTATAAATGAAAAATAAAAACACAGAAACTGATTGAAAAATATTAAAGTGTTTCCAAAAAAATAGGACAATTAAATCTAAAATTATAAGTAGTCTCCTCATAAAGGACTTCCAAGATAGTATTTAAAACATCTACTTTTCGTATGTATGACCTAGAATTCAACCTAGGTCAAATGAATCTTGAAAAATATGTCTGATTTAAATTTTTTATTTTATTAAATAATAAACTGTAAATAAATTTATTAATTATTCAGTATTGGTTGGTAATTATTTAGGTACTAGTAGCTGGAAAGTGTACAAGACCTCACACGTGAGTTGATCAGATAAGTGATGAAGTTGTGACTGTGAACAATAACAACAGTGAAAATGATTGTAAAATGATATATTTACAACTTAATGATGAAAGGGTCGTATTCTTACAGGAAATGAGCTCCCAGTTTATCTTTTTATTTACAAACAATTGTAACACAACCTTTCTAAACAAAAACACTGACTGTTTGATTAGGAGGAGACCAAAAACAACAACAATACAGTCACATTGCAGATATTAAAAAACTTGACAACAGAAGTATTACTATGTTGTAGATTCAATTATGGGCCAGAAACAGCTTCTGATCACTTTATTAGGTTACCTTACACTCTGGTGCTTGCACTTTTAAATTAGTTACTTTTTTGTTAAAAATTGTATAAAACTTCCTGACATATCTGAGATGGATATCAGTAATCCTAGGTTTGATCTTTCCTTTTTTTTTTTTAAAAAAAAAAGATATTGTCTGCTCATTTTCTGAAAGATGTTCCTGCATCCAATTGATAGACTAAGGATAGCAATTCTATTCAACTGGATAAAGTAAGAACTTTTTAAATTTCTTAATTGGAAATTGATATAAGAAATAATAGTCTTCAAATAGCCATTTGCTCTTCGAGATAAATTGCCCATGGCTTGAAAGAGACCAGTTTTATTCTTCAACAAAAAATATTTAGCACCATTTTATGCTTTTGTGTTTTTTATTTTTTTACAAAGATTTCCTGTTTCATTCACAGTCATATTCAAAAGTTATCAATATTTCTTAGTAGATCACATTTTTATTCCATGGAAAATATATAAATTTGTATATACATAAGCGCAACTTCATAAGGGTCTCGTCTCATGTTTCAACTGTAATGCAACTGACGAAGCATCTTATGATTCAAGTTCAATAAGATCCAGGTGAACTCAAAAAAAATTCAGACTCTGATCAACTTTATAAATTTTCTTTCACGCACATGATCCACAAAAAACATAGCTAATCATCCAATATTAACCCGTGAATTCCAGGTCAGAGAGTAACAAGAATGAAAAACTACCTAAATCCTCAATAATCAAAGTTGCATTCTTCTTTCATTGTATTTATTTGAGACGTTTCTGAAAAATGTTCTTTCCTGCAGTAGGCTATGCAAAGGCTGCTCAATTTTACTTTTGCACACACGCAGTTGATTCATTATTCTGTAATATTATGTTTACAATAATTTGTAAGCGTAAGTTTTAATCTGTTTTATTATATAAAACATTTAACAATTTAAAAAGATAAAAAATAAATAATGTAATACGTACACGTTTATTATTTTTGTTTTGAATAAAATTTAATATGTATACAGTATATTTTAAATAAAGATAAAAAATAAAAAAGGTATATAAATAAATTATTCTTCATTCTAAGGATTCATTTTATTTTTCCTCCTTCAAAATGATAACCAAAAAGTGGTTTTTCGATAGAGCAAAAGAAACAAATTAAAACTGTAAAAACAAACTTTAGTCAATACATTTTCATATAAACTTTTTTTGGTTTTGTATAAAAAATTAACTAGCTTGCGCAAATGCTACCGCAAGCAAGAAAATACTGTATATATATAAAATTTTAAGTATATATACTGTATATTAAATTTGCTTAATCTACAGTTACTAAAACAATGAATATATGTACATAACTTTATTTCTAGTTCTAGTAATAAAAGGACCAAACAAATTATATTTTAAAAAAAGCATGAGTGGGATGTTTTCATTAAAAAAATAGACTCCTCTTTAATATAGAGCTTGTCAGTTTTTCAAAGTAGGACGTGAGACATTAGAAAGTGATTTATATAACACATATTTGTAAGGAAAAACTTATAGTAGTGGAGGGAGAATTAAATCACAGAAATTTTAGTAAGAGAAATAGTAATAAAGATAATATAAAACATAGGCAAATGGTAATTTATTCATTTAGTAACAATTATATTGCAGAGGGAAACACAGAGGCAAAACTCCATATAGTAGCGCCACTCAGTGTAAGCCAGAATAATCAATGGATGCAAGAAGATTTGTGCATAAAATCCCTATCTAGTGCCTAATCAATCAATATCCCCAGACTAGTTTCTAGCTTGTGACTTTCATCAGTGTGGAGCCTTGGATCTGAGAGCACTGCATCTAGATCTTAGGATCTAATGCAAACCTCCAGCAACCATCTTTATCTTATTAGCTAATTATAAAGCTTTGAGTCCAAAATGAAAATACCATAATGTTTTCAACTCAAGCTCATCAGGTTGTATAGTCATATCGATCTGAACTCAGTTCAGCATTCATACTTTTGCTGTCTTTGTTTCTTTAATAGCAACAGTCACTTATAATCCTATTGGGCAGAATTGGTATTAAACCACTGAACATTACATGCTCACCATTCTTTATGTGTGCACAAGCTGTTTACACAGAGGCAAAACTATATTGCAGAGGATATGAATGAAAAAAGTTGTGTCAGAAGTCCACAAGAAAGTAAGATAGAAGAAAAGTGTGAGAATGAAAATGCAATAATCAAAAAAAAAAAGAAAGAGTTGGAAAAACTTATAAAAAGAATAGTAAAATAAGAAGACCTAGTTAAAGTAAAATAAGAAGACATAGTTAAAGTAATGTATAAATAAGCAAATAAATAAAAGCACAGAAAAATAATTTGAATTAAAAATAGCAGATGACAATGAGGATTTGTAGCATTAATAAAGGGGCATTTAAAAGAGAATGAAATTTTTTTTGGAGATTTATACAGTTATAAAGTTAATAAGAAAGAGGGTGAGTTAAATTAAAATTAGAAAATTAAAAATAGATAATGGCTCCAGAAAATAATCAAGTTGTAATAAAGTGAAATTGCATAATTATTTACATTTGGTTATGGTTATATAGACTTTCAATGGGGAAAAAAAAGTAGTGGTGATGGAAGATATGAAGAATATACTGCACAAATCATCAATAAAAATGGCCAATAAGTAAAATGATGGTGTTGGGAGAATGAGTTTGGACACTGCATGTGTAGATCTGATCTATAATTAGAAATCAATAAATAAAGTAACAATAATTAAAAACTTCAATAAAGAAAACATACAACAGTGATTTTTTAAAAAAAAATTATATAGGTATGAATGTGATTAATAATATTAATATAACATGAGAAAGGCAAGAAATAGCTAAAATATAAATGATAACAACTGTATAAATGTTGCATGATTTGGGGGAAAAATATGGAAAGATGTGAAGGATGTTATTAACAGGTAAAAAAAGAAAGCATGCAGAGAATATAAATATACTATAAAATGTAAACAAAAAAGTAAAATTATGATTAAATAAAAAAAATACTTAAATAAAAGGAAGTTGTTTAATCAGTCAGATTGATAAAAATATTAATTATTGGAAGATATATATGCTGAAAGAGAAGAAAAAACCCAGAAATATATATATAATAAATTGTAGAACAAAAATATACTTTTTAACTATGAAAAAAATAAAATATCATTAGGGAAGGAATACAGATAGATGTCTTTGTAATAATATAATTATAAAGACATGTGGAGAAATAAAATACCAATTATAAAAAATTATAGTAAATTGAAATATTAAATTTGTAGAGAATTATTTGAATTAAATCAAAATGTTTCAATTTGTGAGATATGAATAAACTGAAAACAAATGCTGATGTTGATTCAAGTAGTTTTCATGGAATTATTTAATGCTCTGATATAAGCATCAAGTTCCAGACAGTTGAAGCAATACAAAAGTGAAGTTATATAAGGGTAAGAATAATTAGAACACACAAAAAGAGGCTAATATTAATTATAGGCAGTTACAACAATTTTAGTGGCCTATAAAGTTATGGTTGAAAAAATAATTAAATGGACAGAAAAGAATGCCAATAAAAAAAACCCAGGGAAGTTTTAGAATATTATTGATTTATAGGTATTGGTTATAAACAATGAGAAATAAATATCAAAGGCATGTGATATAGTTTGTAGATTAGTTTAATTAACTATGTAAGTGGATGGAACATTATGGAAGTACTTAATAAATTACATGAAAATAAATATTACACTTATCAATTGAAACAAAGTGAAAATATTGTAGAATAGAGACAGAATTATCCCACGTTTCCTATACTCTTCTTATTAGATCAAGAAAGTGGAAAGGAATGAAGAGCTGAAGTATCTTTAATGGACAATAAAAGATTGTGTGTTTTACCATGTCTATACTTTGCTTAAGATACATTTTGTGTACATCAGATAAGATGGACATGGAGTTAATTGTTCTTGGAGACATATACAAAAATTACTAAAAAAAAAAAATTAATTAAAATTTATTAAGAAAAAAAAATTAATGAAAAAACGAGGAAAAAAGTTATTTTTAGTGAATATATATAATTATTTAGTAATTAGTTTGACTCACCAAAAAATTATAAATATGAATTTTGATATATGATTTAAAAGGAAAAAAAGCGATAAAAAAATGAACATATTTTTATATACCATAATGACATGGCAAAAATTATTATGAATTTGATATATAGGAATGATGATTCATAACATTAGATAATCCAGAGAGAATTCAAATTTGAGCTGAAGTTTGAAAATTGTTTTAGGAAGTGTAAAATTCTTTAGATTTTTACAAGTAGCTAGACCATCCAAATTACATATTATAATAATACGGGCACCCTGTTTTCTTGAACAAAGTGTTTAAGTGATACAATCAGAACTAAAGGTTCCCAAAACAATTCCAGTTAGTAAGGTTAAAAAACTAGCAAATTCATTTATTCTGCCTATTCTTTTGACATCTCATGTAAGTTTTAGTAATTAATAAATATAATTAACCTATTCATTCAGTGTATTGAATGTTTTCGATATAAATAACTAGAGGGATTTGAACTTACAATTTTTCAGTTTATATTTATCCTCCAATCAATCTCAAACAACTTACACACATGCCCCACATAAATATGAAAAAGATAAATGATCCCTAATATATCTATTTCATGCCAAAGCAGCACTCATCAGTTGGGCCAGATCACAATTTCCCCCACATAGCTATACAATCAGTGCTTGGTTTACATTAAGATAACAATTCCTTAAACTTTAATGGACAAACTTCAATCTTCTCACCCCTCCAACTATTCAACCATCCATTTCATTAATAAAAAAATGATGAAATGCTCCAATACTCTTAGTATATGACAATATCAAATCCACCAAGGGCTTTGAGCATTCCTTTATTGGTTTTTGAAAGAAATGGATGGTTGAATAGTCAAAAGGGTGAAAAAATTGAAGCCTATTCATTAAAGTTTAAGGAATTGTTATCTTAATAAAAATCAAGCAAATGATTGTATATGTGGGGCAGATTGTGATCTGGCTCAACTGATGAGTGACAGTTCAGCATGAAATACATAAATTGGGGATCATCTATCTTTTTTTCATATGTATATGGTCATGTATGTCAGTTGTTTGAGATAGAGTGGAGGCTCAAGTGATGAGTGCTGATTCAGCCCGAAATTTGTACATTGGGGATCATCTATCTTTTTCATACGTATGTGATCATGTGTGGCAGTTGTTTGAGATAGAGTGGGGGATGAATATAGACTGAAAAATCTTAAGTACAAATCTCTCTAGTTAATTAATAAATATATTCTACATTGTAGTGCTTATTAATTCCTTATTCGGTGCTTTCTAGTTGATGGTTTCATAAAGTGAGGACCTTTTTGAACAATGCAACTATTTTTTACGTTTTGTTATAATATCAAACTACCAGTCCAATTTGGGAAAAAACTTTTTTAATATCTCAATGCTTAACCAATAGTTGCTTTTTTTTGCCATCAGGTCTAGATTTAAAACATTAAAAAAAAATTTCAATTTGAGCTGGTAACTTGATAATATAACAGGTAGCAAAAATGGCTGCTGGGATGAAAAAATCCATTAGATTCAAAAGGTTGATGTGCATTGTTTAAAAAAGAAAAAAAAATCCAAAAAAGCTCCTCACTGATGGAAGCCATAAGTTAGAAACTAGTCTGGAAAAATTTAGATAGTACAGTACTGGACAAGAATTTAATAAGCATTGCCATCTACTATTTTTTTTTTCATACGTCAAATGCATTGACTGGGAAGCGAACCCGGGCCAGCTGCTTGAAAGGCAGCTATGCTAACCACTAGGCCACCAACACTTGATTATCTAATATCTATTGATTACTAAAGCTTACACAAAATGCATAACTATTGTGAGAATGGAAGAATTCCCTAATGAATAGGAATGTGTAGGCTAAGGTTGTGTGATATAGTTGGTCATGTGATGTTGCTTTTGTATCAATTCTGGCCAAAGAATAAAGGTGCCAAAGGTTATTAAAAAATTAAGGTTAGCACAATATATAGAAACTGAACTGGTTTTAGATTCATATGACTATGCAAAGAAATAAACAGGTTTTTCAGTTTGGGCTGATAACTTAACAGTGTAACAAAAAGTTAAAAATGACTGCTAGAAGGAAGCTGCATTGGATCCAAAAATTTAAAAAGCGTCTCACTGGTGAAAGGTTTAAGCTAAAAACTGGTCTGGGAGTATTTAGATAGGACAACACTGAATAAAGATTTATTAAGCACTATCATTTGGCATCTACTGATTACTAAAGTGTACATAAAATGGCAAAATAATAGAAAGAGTAAAAGAGGTTGCTAATGAAAAGCAATATGTGTGCACTAATGGATGTTTTGTTAGTCATGTATTAAGTTAGAAAAAAATAGTCACTGTTTTGTCAAATGATTGGTATTGCTACAAATAGTTTTCTACTTGCCTGCTTGAAGGTCACAAAATCTCCCAAGCAACTACTATACAATTAATTCATTTTTATCTAATATTGGTCAGTAAATTGATAAGTGCATGGGCCATATTGTCTTAAAAGATAAACATGATTGTAATATAATGGCAATCTTTAACATTCTTGTGAGAGAAATGTTATATATCTACTGTCGCTAAGACCACTGTTTATTTTTATTAATCTTCATAACTTCTGACTTCAAATCTATATTAGATAAACAAAGTCTGTTTATATATATGACAATACTAATCACAAAAGAATTTATTTTTATAAAAACCTAAGACGATTATAAAACTTTAAATGTTAATTGGCAGATAACAAAAATGGAAGATAAATCAAAAACAAAAGGCAAATGTAAATATGCAACGAAGTGAATAAAAAGAAAGATATATATAACAATAAATTCAATAATTAACAGCAGTAACGTTTTTTATACCGTTAAAAAAGAATAAAAATTACACAAGTCAGTTAATCCTATTTTTCTTTTGTGCGGCGAAACTAATTGTGAAGTTATCATTTAGTAATTATTATAGTCCACTAAACTCATAATCTACACAACTAGTGCAGTAACAAAGCAAAATATTATTTTCACGTAGAGAATTTAATACACACACACACACGTACAATATATAATCCAAATAATTTCCAGCTGGGTACTATATAAAGGTTGAAAATAAATAGATAATTAAACGAACATATCAAATAACCCAAAAGGTAAAAATAACACAGGCAATAATTACATATGTTTTTATAGGTTGTTTTGTTGTGTTTAATAGGAGTTTATATGCATCAAACAAAGAAAATTATATTTAGGAAAAAAAAATAAAGACATCAATACAAAAGAAAAATCTTAGCAGAAAACAGTGATGTGTGACATTTTGTAAATAGTGCGTGCAAGTAGGTAATGGACTTTACTATCGTACAATAGAAAAAAAACCCAGCAGAGATAAGAAATTAATAACTATTATTTGAGTTAAATTCGTAGTGGTATTTTATATATAATAAAAAAGAAACGAGAGAGAAAAATACGGAATCCATTTAAATAAAATTTATACTTGAGGTTCGTAAATACACATACACAGGTATATCGTCATCGTTTTCAACCGTTATTGATTCGTTGCGTGATGGACATCTTTTCGAGTGTTATCCAGTTTCTATGATCTGTAGCTTTTCTTTTCCACATCATCCCAGCACACTTATTTTATTTCATTCATCCATCTCTGGTGGTCTTGTTCTAGGTCTTTATTCTCTTGGAATGCATCTTAAAATATTGTCTTTTTTTCTTAGTTTTATTACCTTTCTATTTTTTATTTTGCTTTATTTACCTTTTTAAAGTCCTATTTCTAATGATGATGATACACAGTGATTTCAGCCATGTCAATAGTAAAATACTTTTTTAATAGTGCAATCACGAACTACTCCCATATATTGTATGGAAAATAATGAATATATCTTTAACAGAATACTGTGAATGCTGAATCTCTCAAGTCAAAAGCTCGATCTACAAATAGGCCAATCATTTTTTTCCTAACAACATTTGTGAATCACGTCAAGAATAGAGTCACTCAGACATATTTGCTTATTTACATCTAAAGAAAAATCAAAGCTGTATGAGAATCAGTATTTCATCATACAATATATAAAATAAGAAACAAGGATAACTTAATATGGTAATGTTGGAAGTGAATTGCATATAGAAAACATATTGATATCTTTGAAAGTAAATAAAATGGAGTGGGGTGAGAAGTTTTAGACAAAGTTCAGAATATTGCAAGAATTTTTATGGGATATAATTTACAAATGATCATTTGATTAGTGATTAAAATAAAATGGCTGAAAATGAACAAAGAAAACAAATACCATTAAGCAAGATGAACATGGAAGTACAAGAATGAGCAATAAGTTTTTGTGACCTCAATGATCTCTTTCCTGCCAATATACTTTTAAAAAGTTGAAAAACTGATTATGCCATAAAAAAAAATCTCTATATGGACCTTATAGGAACCAATAAGATTAAGTTTTTGAAATCTGGCAATAAAGTATTTATTTCATCACTGAAGATAAGATTGCAGAATAGATCATGAATTAGTCACATACAATTATGAAGAGATGTGTCAAAAAGCGATAACCTTGCTAACATTCTACACATAATGCACTATTTTTAGAAGTAACACTAAAAACCAATTCAGTGTTTTGAAAATAACTGATGTATATAATTTTTAAAACAGCAGTAGAATGACAGACCCAAAAGCTAAATATTCTTGAATTGAAACTCAATTCATACTTTCTCATGTTAAAGTCACATGATTTCTGTAGTAACTAACTATTTGATTATTTTATCAGACAAATTGATTACAGAGGCCAAGATGAACCAGTGAAAAAAACTCAAAATGAATTACAGAAAATCTAATACGTGTTTTTTTTTAAAAACATCAAAATTATGAACAATAATTTTTTTTAATATTTTTATATTAACTGGTTTTGGTTGTGTTTCTGTTGAGGTATCCAAATTTTGAAATTTTTAACGATGCAAAAAAATCAGGCCCCATTCAGAATCTAATCCACAACCTTACAATTCACAAGAAAACTCCTTAACAACTGAGACAATAGTAATATTACATTTATAAAGTAAAATTTTGTTAAAATTAAATTACTGACATCATAATAACATGAAAGGCTAAAACCTTTAATAGATGCGCCTTAAAAATGCTTATATGACAGCCAATCAGATATAATAATGATTGCATGTGGAACTCTCAATTCAAAAACACAAGCCAGAAATATGAGAAAAAGATGTAACACCTTCTTCTCTACTTAAATTTATATATAAATAAGCCAGACTCAAGTATTCTGAACTAAGAGCGTGAAGTTTAAAACACCTTCACATTTAATTCACTAAATATTCTATATAAATAAACTATAATATCAATAATTATGCACTTTAAAATGCTCATTAAAGAAGTAATATTTATAATAATCTATTTAAAGCTTAGTGCTTCATACTCATAGTGATGAGGGGGAGTATTCAAATTTATGTTAATTAGTTAGATGTGTCAGTATTTTATTTAAAAATATTGTTTGAATTAGTTTGTCCATCTTTTTGAAATGGTGAAGCAGTTGTCTTTTCTATTAATTGATTGGGTGTAATTATTTATGAAATATGCCTCCTTTATATGTGAAATCTTTTGATTTACTATGAAGCAATTTTCAAATCTAATGAAATGATAGTAACAAATGTAAATATATTAAATTTATTAAGTGCAAGCAGATGATATAATAATAATGTGAAAGGCTAAAACCTTTGACCGATGCGCCTTAAAAATGCTTATGTGACAGCCAATCAGATGTAATAATGACTGCATGTGGAACTGTCAATTCAAAAACACAAGCCAGAAATATGAGAAAAAGATGGAACCCACCTTCTTCTCTACTTAAATTTATATATAAATAAGCTAGACTCAAATTTATGTATAAATTTAAGTAGAGAAGAAGGTGGTTCCATCTTTTTCTCATATTTCTGGCTTGTGTTTTTGAATTGACAGTTCCACATGCAGTCATTATTATATCTGATTGGCTGTCACATAAGCATTTTTTTTTGCATCGGTCAAAGGTTTTAGCCTTTCACATTATTATTATATCATCTGCTTGTGCTTAATAAATTTAATATATTACTTACTTAATTAAAAGTAAATATTTCCTATTAAAATATGGATTATTCTTCTGAAATAATTAATATTTTACAAATATTTTGTGAAAAACATAATAAACATGTAAAAAAGGCAAGGGAATTATGTTTTTTTCTTTTCTGAAATCAAAATGAATACAACTGTCAAAATCGGTAAGAGCAGACACTTTCTTGTGCAAAGAAAAAAAACATAATAAAAAACAGACTAATGAAGAAAATTATTTTATTTCAATTATTTATAATTAAAAAGTAAAATAATATTTTAAAAATATTTTTTTAAAACAATGTTTTAAATAATGCTTTTATGTAAATAGCCCACTAAAAAGTAGAAAAATAACAAAGAAATAATCCATATCACAAAAACAATTGAAGTGTAATTTTTACGATTTGAGCCTCAAATGGCTTTATGATATGGATTATTACTTTATTTTTCTACCTTTTTAGTAGGCTATTTATATAAAAGCATTATTTAAAAAAAGTATTTTCTTTAATATTATTTTATTTACATTTTAAGTTGAACATTTCAAAGAGCAAATATAAAAAATAAAAGGTAATACTATAAAAAACACTTGCAATGATGCTGAAAATTGAAACAAATTTAAAAAAATGAGAGCAGCTTTTTGGACAATTCATGTTTTTAAAAAAATTACAATTTATAAATAAATAAATGCTGATGGAGAAATTATAACTAGAGTAATAAAAGAAAAACAAATCTGGGGGTAAGCAAAAACAAGAAAGATATTTTTGTTAAAAGAAAGTACATAGAGAAACATTTAATCAGTAGTCAAAGATAAAGTCATAAGGCTGCATGAATAATTAAGATCACATATCTGAAATTTTATAGAAAAACAATCACTAAGAGGGACAATTAATTATGCAGATAATTTGGAAAAAATCATGCATAGATTTTTGGAATAAATTCTATTTTGTATCAAAAATAGCTTTATAGTGTATGAAAACTATATGTAAATGAAATTATACAGAAATCATTTAGTATAAAAAAGTTGAGGAACAAAAGATAATACTGCTTACACATGTTGGATAATTGCAAAGATGAAAAATACCAGAATAAAGATAATGTGTGCTTCACTGATTACAAAAAGATCTTTGTGTTATTGTTGTATAAAGTATATACAAGTGCTTTAAAATACTGGTTGAAGCAAGCTGTTAAAATCAAACAATCAAAATGAGTTAATCTAGGCAAAGTGCTTTCAAGGTGTTATCCCTCATAATCATAGCCAAAATAGTAATAGTTGTCATGATATTATTAAATGGTAATATATGCAAATGTATATGTAAATTAATCAACTTGTCCATTTTCTGGAGATTGCAAAGCATGTGTCACATCTATTAATTACATTATTGTCATTGATGATAAAATACACTTTTATCTTTCTTTTGCAGTCGTTAGTTTCAGTGCACACAGTTTTTGGGTTGGAGGGTTCAAGCCTATGACCAGCCTGCTTCTTCTGTTTGAGGAATATTGAAATGTTGTCATTGTTCTTAAAACTAAATTTTAAAATGTTCAAAAATGTACTACATGACACTGCTTTTTGAAAATTCTCTATATGAGATTAGAAGCAATCAATAAACATATTTTGATGAAATAAACTGGTTTTGGAAAAAAAAATTACTCAAGATGTCTATATTATTTCCCTGCTTATTTAACTCATATTCTGAATATTTATAAAATCAAAGAAGTCAAGAGAATTATAAAAATTATGAAATGAACAATCCAATCATTTCAATAATATATTAATAAAAAAAAAGTGATGTTCAGAGTGTAACTAAGAGTTTGTAAAAATGCTATTTTAATTGTAATTACAATAATCTATTTCCCTTATCTAACATTAGTTGATAAATGTTTTTAAAAAAATTAAATTATTGTTAGTAGTACAGTACAATTCATTAGATGATACTGTTTCTGACCAATAGAGTAATCAAATTGAATTTAAGATAATGCTTTTATCAACTAGGCCAGGGTTGACAAGCTCTTAATGGTGTTATTCCAAACCTATTTTACAATGTTATTTTGCATGACAACATGATTCTAACAATCTTATGATTAAAATTACCCGAAATCCAAAACTCAAACAGACTAGCCAAAAAAAAAAAAAATCAAAAACACAAACAATTGTTTCACTGCTACAAGCAGATTTCTCAAGTATAAAGAAATACAAAACAACCCCATATTTATATTAAACATTATCCACAAATCCATTTACTTCTCATCCATTCTTAACATTAAAAGAACTTTTAAATAAGTTAATTTTAATATTAAAGGTAGCTGGGAAGTAAATGGATTTGTGGGTAATGTTTAATAAAAATATTGTGTTGTTTTGTAGTTCTTTAGTCTTGAGAAGTCTGCTTGTAGCAGTGAAACTATTGTTATGTTTTATTTTATTTTCTTGGCTAGTTTGGTTGAGTTTTGGATTTGGGGTAATTTTAATTATTTATTGACTAGTTTAGCTTTATCCTTGTAATGTTTACAATCTTATTATATATAGTATCAAAATTGGTCCAGTTATAATGGGCTTCAAAATTATATATTATATACTTTTGAAGCTCATTATAACCAGATCTTATATTATTGGTCATTCAACATTTTAAAATACATAGGATCACATGTAAAAAGTATATTTTGTTAAATTATATTGCATTTGAAATACATGCTTAAAATTTTCTTTGGCATAGAAAAAATTCATCACATTGGTGCTTAAAAAATGTGTATTGTTTACAAATGTGCTGATCAATGTATAGTGATTCAGAATAGGCAAAGCACATTTACCCTTTCAATGATTTAATTTGAAAAGCTGATTAATGAACTTCTGGCATTCATCATTTTGTGATATAAAAAGTCACTCAAAATTGGAAGCTTTTGATTAATTCTTCTTTTCTTTAAAACTATGGACCTTTGGAATTTTTCTCTATGAGAAATCTGTTTTAATTACATAATAGACACTTAAAAAAACAATGATTTTAAATTTCTTTGAGTTCTGAACAATGTTATCAAGTCTCATGTATTTGCAGACTTCATTCATGCATTAATTGATTATGACTAATTAGAAACTTTTTTCAATTAAATCCCCAAAATTTAAAATGTATTATTATATAATTATGAATAGAAGTTTTTCAAGCGAATGAATCGATATAAAATGCTGTCTAAATATAAATTCAATCTAAACACACTAGGGTTTTGAAACTTCCATATGCTTTTTCTCACCAGCTCAGATTACTAGAAATCTAAATCGACAGCACAGTGCTATGCACCCAGAAACTAGCTCAATGGTTGGTGAGAATTAGAAACCCCTGAACTGACATTAATATTGGATAATAAACTGACTAAAGATAATTTTAAATCGAGTCATGTGTATATGTTTGGGTAATCATGTATGTCCATGAACTAAATCAAATAGCAATAAAAAAAACCTTATTTTGCATTAAAAGTAGCCTTTTTATTTTAAAAGAACTCAAAAATTTATTTAACCTAAAGTTTCATAAAAGTTTTAAATTCAGCAAAGCATTCATGACTTTACATTGTAATACAGAAAGTATGTTGGGATAACACTACCTGCCTCTGTTGGGGTAAGACTGCCTGCCTAATTTTGTTTTTCCCCAAAAGTTTATTTTGCATCTGTTTGTTGAAGATCCAAATTTTGTTTTGTAAGTTTAATAAATTAACATGTAACTTCTATATTTTAGTGTTTGTTAGTAGATGTCAGCTACTATTAGGGAAAAAAAATTCTGACATTTGGAAGCTGAATTCTAGAGCCTTTTTCTCATATGTAATGATGCTGAAATACATTTTTTACTTTAAAGTGTTATACTTTATCAATGTTGATATATATATATAGTTTTTTTTCTAAATGTTGAAATGTTATTTTATGACAAAAGGCATTAAAAGATATATCACTGGGGTTTTTTTTCTGAAGATATAGATAAAAAAATGTAATAAAAAATCATTTTTAAAATCGAAACCTGATAAATTATATAATAGGTTCACACCCCCAAAATAAATTATATACATATAGAGTAACTTATACTAAAAATATCAGCAGAAAAATGCAATCCTGTGTTATCACAAATGCATATAACTTGAAATATAATTTCACCATTTACGACATCTCAAATCAAAATCTCCTTTTTGGATATTCAACTAAGATTCTCCAATCAAAGAATTACTTCATAAAAATATAATCCTTATAATATTACACATTTTTAAAAATGATCCGACAATAAAGCAAGCTATGTTTGACCCTCTTGGATGTAAGTGGAGTCTCATTAATATATTCAGGGACAACCTATGGTCATTGTATTTATCTACTTTATGAATAAAATTTAGCAGGCATTGACTTATGTAGTGTAACACTAGTGGAGATATGATATAAAACTCAATATATTTGTGTTACACAATTCATAATTTAAAAAAAATTATGATCAAATTTATTTGCAAGAATAGTTAAAGACAATTATTTAAGTAGTTTTAAAATGTAGTTTTGTAAAAATAAAAAATGCATATATTTTTTTTAAAAGAGAATAAAAGTATTTATTAAAAAGAAGTGGGGAAAAGAATTTAAAAAAAAGATTTCTAAACTCTCTCATTTTTAAAGAAATTAAAAGAGTAGAATGTTAAAAAAAAGTGTAAAAATAAATCTTAATAAAAACTGAAAATAAAAAGATTAATTAATTAATTTGAGATGCTAGTAAGATTTCTGATTGATAATAAAATCAAAACCAATAATTATAATAATTAAAAACTATGTAAACTATCTCATAAAAACAATAGCAGATTAATCTAAGAACAAGATTAGATAATGTGCAATGTAAAAGGTAATTAAAACAGACTTAAGTTATGATAAAAATTAAAAAATAATGATAAGGAATTAAAACAATGAGAGAGAAAGACTATAAAAAGTCACAGCTGCTATTATTATTCCATTCTAGCCTTCATTTTGTGATTAAATTATTCCGCTTTTGAGTCTGTAAATCATTCCAGTCTTCATGCTGCTACATTATTCACTGCTCCAGAGATTCAAAAATCTAAGAACAGAGTAGAACCATTTATTACTGCTGTGAAAAATATTGCAGATGTAGAGAACTAACAACATGCATTGCTAGACCATCTTAGAAGTGTTCATCTGGACTTCAGGCCATGAAGTCTCCACTAAGAATCAATTGTCCATGTCTGGAATCAAGGCCTAAATGGTGAAATAGATGCTATTGCATACTCTCCCATTGTCAAGCCAAGACCTGAAACTATGGATGGAGACCAAAAAGCCAACCAGTTGCAAAGTAATACTGATGCTAACCAAAACCAAAGGAACTATGTCATCTCAATCTCATGAAAGCCTAGGTAAATATATTTTCCATAATAATGATCTATAAATACTAGGTATCTTTTTTTAAAATGAAATGAACTCTAATGAAGGACTATATAAAAATTAGCCTGATTAATCATTTATATTTATGTAAAATATTAATTGTTATATTATATGTGTGTTTGAATAAATATTAATGTTTGCTTAAGTATTATTTGGTCTATTCTCTATCTCTCTTGTCACTGCATTACCAGTTATTCAGATATAAATATCTTTCTGTGTGTTAAGTTAATGTGTTAGATCCCCTGATTAAAAATATGAGCTAGCTTGGGATATTTCAAACACTAGATTATGTGCCTATCATCTGAAGCATGCCAGCTATATAACATATTGTCAGCTGGTGGCTGGGTTTGATCCTCAAAACAAATAAAATGCTTTGGATGGCAGGTTTTTGTTCCAGCAATCAAGGAGTGTTAAGGCCTGGAAATATGATTATAGGCTGTGCTTTATATAGCCTCAATCTGGCTATAGGTACTGTTGATAGTTAATCTATCAATGGTATTCTACTCCTTTGCTTGAAGAGATGGTCAATCACTGCAGTTACAAAATTGGCAAAAGTTATTTACAAAATTTTAAAAGTTGCAATAAATATGCAACTTTGGTAGACCCAGTAGAGTATGTATGGAATTCCAAAGTATGAACCACATGACAGAATTGAAGAACTAAATAAAGCTATGGATCAATTTCTTGATTGCTCGGAATTTTTGCAAATTCCTTTGTGATACTTTATTAATAGTTAAGCTGCTAAAAAAATCATATGCTAAATAAGTGAGGGGGACTTAAATATAGTGATCTTTTGTAATAAAAAATTGTACATTTATTTTTAGGCATTGCAAATTGAATTATTTTCAATTAGTCTATGCAATGCAATGGTTTAAACATGTTTTTCACGTTTCAAAGTAGTTTCAGAAACACTTGCAAAATGATATATTTTAATGCCTCTGTTTTTGTTTTTTCCATCTATTCGAAGTCTGCAAAAAAAAAAAAAATTGAGACACTTTTTTCATTCAAGAGATTAAAAAGAAGCCACATAGAGTGAAATTGAGAAAATGTGGCTTACGGATATACTGGGTCATGCTGAATTAAATTTAAAAACTGTTTATACTCAAGCTTTATGCACTAATCATGATGTCATAATGAAACATGCACTCTGCACTTTGCCACAGAATGGAAAATTTACAGTTTACTAAATAATGCAAAAGTTTCAGAACTAGTAGGTTTTAAATGCCTTATCGTTACAAAAAAAATCCGAGTGAATATCACCATTTCCATAAAAAAAAACATCATCTTGACACTTGACTTGCTACATTTTTTTTGAAATATGATAAATTTAACACTTCAATTAAACCACATGTAAACTTGTCTTTTCAATAGCAACTTGCTTGTAAATTCTTTCAAGCATTAAAACTGTTTTCCCTAAAAAAAAAAAAACAGAATTTCACATTGTTCTAACTTTTCAGCTATTACAAAAATCAACAAATACGTGAAATACACTTTACAAAAAAGTGCTATGTGACCATAATTTCATACAATAATGCAGAAGAGTCCCCATAAGAGCTATCTAGAAGCAGAAGCATATACTACAATAGATCTGGTTACCAAAGAATGATTTTGGTTATTTTGGGGTAGCCCCTCATATGTTTATTAAGTTTTTGTAACTAATGAAAGCATTTATATGACCAATACAGATTTATATAGCCTTACAGTTTAGCTAATAGCAGAGATACCCATTTTCCAACAAATACTAGATGATTAGATATACTTGCATTGGACTGAATACTTGCAAAAAATCCAATTTGTTGTCAAGTGTTTGTGGTCGAGTGGTCTGCACAGCTGCATTACAAGCAGTTGTCCCAAGTTTGCAGGTTCGCTTCCTGGCCGATGCTTTGACACATGGAAAAAAAAATCCATTTTGTTTATAATCTAACAATATTTGCAAAGTTCATCTGGACCAGACCTACACTGCTTACTGATATGACAGAATTATTTACTCAGCATTAGATTACATACTTTAGACTGGCTTGGATATATAAAAAGACAAGTAAAGAAGAAGGTGGAACCACCTTTTTCTTGTTAAATTCTCGGTCTCAGTGCTTGATCTGATTGGCTGGTGATAGTCATAAGCGCTTGAGAGATTTGCACTCTCTCAGTTTAATTTTAATCACATGTTGTATTTCCAATGGTAATGGACTATTTCCATCATATCCAAATATAATATTATAAGTTTAACTAAAGTTTATAACTTTCCAGACATTCAACATGTAATGAAAGGTAATGAAAATAGTCCAACATTATTATCACATCTAAAATATCAAGATCACAAACCTCCTCTATCATTCATATTTATAAAATTAAAAATGTTTTAAAGCTTCAAATTTTAATTGCATAATTAAAATAATTTGAATTTTTAAAAGAATAACGATTCATTGACATAATCAAAAGATTGCTTTCGAACCCAAATATCTAACAAACGTTCAGCAAATAAAACTATTTCAAAAGAGAACTACTGTTTTGATGATCAAATAAATGCATATTATACGTGAAAGCTTGTCGGAAAATTAATAAAATTTTGTAATATCTCAAAAAGTCAGATTCGATGCAAAATTTCTAAGAACTAATTCAGAGTCTTTATTAAACTATAACTAAAAAAATATATACCATAATCTCACTGTCCCAAATTCTTCTACTAGATAGTATATTGACAAATAGGTAAGTTAAAACTTTGGTATTATTTTTTTATTTTTAATTGCTAGCAACTTCTCAAACAATCTATACATTCAGATGATTAATCTAGTTGTCATTACAGTATTGATTTCTTCACCCTAGCTTTTCACAAAATTGTGGGGTTTTTTTAAAATAGCAAACCAGCTAAAGCTCTATCTTTTTTTTTTTACGTATTCAAATGTATAGAATATTTCTGGTATATAAATGTGTGTAATATTTAACTACTGCGATGAAAAATAAATATATTTAACTGATTGTGAATAAGTAGAGAATGTTTCTGTGAATATATAACTACTGCGATGAAAAATATGTGTAACCGATTAAATTTCAGATTTGAAAATACATTGCCCAATTTAAAACTTGTCATATACATTTCAGTATAAAAAATTCAGACAATTCACCTTAGTAACATACATTTTAAGTACGAAATTCAAGTTTTACCTCATCTGTCGAGGGTAGATTTGTTCTTAAAATGCATATAATAAAAAAATGATCTGAAAAGTTTACATAAAGCTGAACACTAATTGTATATATGTGTGGAGATAGTAATCTGGACCAACTTATGATTGCTGGTTTAGAATGAAATACGTATATTGGTGATTATTTATCTTTTCAACATGTATGTGACCAGGTGGGTCAGCAATATGAGATAGCATGGAGAGTTGATGGTCGTGTGAAAGTCTGAATTCGAATCCCTTATATATTACATTATATGTGCAGGTGTGTATTGAAACATAGTGCATTAAAGGTCTGCCCATCCCTCACATATGTATGTAATTGGATTATTCTCCGGTACATGAGGGGTCAGAATGACTAACATCAAGATGTATAGGATGACAACCTTGGTACTAATGTGGCTTTGAACATTCCATCATCAAATTTTCAACGAAATGGACAGCTGAAGAGTTGTGGGTTGGAGCAATTTGAAGCCTATCTATTAAAGTATGAAGATTGGCTATGTTAATATAAAGCTGAACACTGATTGTATATATGTGTGGAGATAGTAATCTCGTTGCTGGTTTAGCATGAAATACATATATTGGTGATTATTTATCTTTTCAACATGTGTGTGATCAGGTGAGTCAGCAATATCAGATAGCAAGGAGAGTAGAGGGTTGTGTGAAAGTCTAAGTTCGAATCCCTTATATGTTGATAAATAAGGAAATTTAACTGATTACATATATACAATATTTAAATAACCTACTGAAAAACAAAGATATCTCAATTAGCTATTAATAGCATAGTGATAATGAGCAGGCATGGAATAGACTTTATGTACGCTTTTTAATGAATGTTTAAGCAGTTTTTCATCATTGTTTTGTTCTCTAGCTAAGAATAGATAGATATTCACTTAACTAACTATATCCGATGCTTAGATGGGCTGACTAAGAGTTGGTTACATAAGAAACATCAAGTTAATTCAGCCTATAGTCAGAGTCAGGTAGTACATATGGTTGCATTATTATTATAAGATCTTTCACTAATGTGAATATATGTAACATTCATTGGAAAAAAATAGTACCCTTATGTAAATTAATATGCCAGAGATACTAAGAGAATTGTTTTTTTTTGAGGAGCTATAGATCTGGGAACAGTGCACTTAGATTTAGAAGCTAGTCTGATGGTATTTGATAGATAAGCACTGGAGAGAAGTTATTACGTGCAACCATCTAGTATATATACAATTACTAATAGTTACACTAGGTGGCACTATTGTGTAGAAAAATTTGCTACTGCATTAACAATTGATGTAAATGTAAGAAAAGATGATCATAATGATTTTTCAATGTTTTAAGCTCAGAAGTTGAGGTCTAACCTAGTTATAAAATCATGGATTTTAGAGCTCACTGGTCTTAAAATAATTCCCATTAAAAGGATGCAAATAATTAATTTGGTTGTCAAGTGTTGTTAGCCAAGAGGTCATCGCAGCCGCCTTGTAAGCAAGTAGTTGGTTGCAGACGGTTGTGGGTTTACGTCCCGGCAGATGCTATGATATATGAGAAAAAAAAATTAATTTGGTTAATTGAATAGAACTATTGTATGAACAAGTCTGAATGACTTTCTTAGTATATTTACCATACAATTTATTTTTTTTATTATTAATGGTAATAATAATTTCGATCCTAACATTTTCAGATTAACTAATTCTGGTCACAATAGCACAAATATATCTTCAATTGACTAGAAGAAGTAATCTGATGGATGTTAAACCTGGTAAATGAAAATGTCAGCTTAAAAGATGTTCATCTACATTTCTTATTTAATATGAACCAAAATTATCAAGAATACCATACTTTAGTACTTTCACTAATTTGCTATTGATCTAGTCATATCTTACTAACATAGCTTTTATGGCAGTTTGTCCAAGATAATAACTTCAAAACATATGTTTAATTCTTTGCAAAAGTTTTTGTCTTGGATCATTAAATTTATTTGAATGGTTGTGTAAAAGCCATGATGTATTAAAACATTATTCATTTTAAAAAGATTACTAATTCAACTAATCATGTTTAAGAGGAAATTATGAGTTTATTGTAATACTTAAAAAATATATGCCTTACATATTCTTATTTATGATGAATACATACATCATTTCACAATTATAACACAGATTCATTGATAGATTTAAGACAGATCTCTTTACATAAATTCTATTGCAATCTAAAACAAGAATCTTGATTATTTTCTAAAAATATATGTAAAATAAATTAGCCACGTTTTTATGAATATTTTTATGAGCTCACAACTAATAATTTCAGGTTTAGAAAACATAAGATTCCATAGCTATTCATAAACCTTTTACAGATTTCAACTTGGACTAAAACCTGTATTATATTCTTAATTTTATTCCTCTTACAATCTGCACAAAAAAAAATTGTATTTTTTTAAATGTATTTTTGTACTTTTATTTGTTTTATATATGTTTATTTAATGTCTTATTCTTGGTGTGTATATATATTACAAAAAAATCAAATCATATATCAGATGACCTAAATTAACAAGCTTGTACTACAAAGGTTATATAATGAGCTTGCAAATAGCTCTTAACAAGTTTTTCAGAATATTCCCAACATCAGACCAGTTTCTACTACTGACTTCCTTAGTGAGGTGCTAGGATATTCAAGCTATTTAAATTAGATAACTGGATTGGAAGACATATGAATGTCTGAAAATTTCAGATTTTCTACTTAATAGTTATCCATTAGATAAAGTGCTGGACTTGGTCTGATATTTTAAATCTTAATGCTTGAATATCCTAACACCTCTCTAAGGAAGCCAGTAGCAGAAACAGATCTAAGGTTGGGGATATTCTGAAAAGCTTGTTAAGAGCTATTTGCAAGCTCATTATATAACATTTGTAATATAAGCTTGTTAAATTAGGTCATGTGATATATGACCTGATTTCATTGTAATTTTTTTTTTTTTTATTAAGGCTTTGATGATTTTATATTACTAAAGCTATTAATATATGGTGTATCTGAGTTCAGTCTCATATGAGTATTTAAGTTAGTTAGCTGGATTGGAAGACATATGAATATCTGAAAATTTTAGATTTTCTACTTAATAGTTATCCTTGAGATAAAGTGCTGGGCTTGGCTGAGCATTTTAAATCTAATGCTTGAATATCCTAGCAATTCACTGAAGAAGTCAGTAGCAAAAACTGGTCTGAGGTTGGTGATCTTCTGAAAAGCTTGTTAAGAGCTATTTGCAAACTCATTATATATATATATATATATATATATATATATATATATATATATATATATATATATATATATATATATATATATATATATATAGTTTCTTCTTACATAAATAATTTATTCAGTTAAGTTAAATTTTAACTATATTGGATTTTTCCTTCATGGTACAGAATATTAAAATATTTTTGCCAAATAAAAATATTCATTATAATCATCATCATCATCATTTTCAATCATTATTGATCCACTGCAGGCTGAAAATCTTTCCAAGTTCAACCCATTTCTGATCACTAGCCTATCTTCTCCACCTTATCTTGGCACACTTCCTTATTTCATCCATCCATCTCACATATGGGTATTTCTAGGTCTTTTAAATCTCTTGGAATCTATTTTAAGATTTCAACTATCCATCTATTACCATCTCTTCTAGCAATATGTCCAACCCAACTTCATTTCAGAGTCTAACTCTTTCAGTGATGTTAGTAACACCTGTTTGTTCTCACAAATTTTATTTTCAATCTTTTCTTGTTAATCCTAACATGCACTTGTCCATACTTCATTGAGTGGTCTGAAGCCTATACATTGCTCTTCTGTTAAGTGTCCATGTCTCAGAACCATAAGTAACAACTGGAAAAACATGTTTATTGAAAATCTTCTTGTTCTGTGCTTTTTTTTTCAGTTGAACAAAAATTTCTAACAGAGTTTTTTGGAAAGCATATATATATAATACTTTGATACTCTGTCATTATTAGTAATATGAAAAACACTATAACAGAGAATAAACCAAATTTAAATAATCCAAGTATACTTTTGATGCAGACGTATTATAATTATGGTTGTCAATAAGTTTAAAGTTCTACTATTAATAATTTAAGAGACCCATTTTTTCCTTGAATGCTATTGGTTCTTTGATTCATTATGTATTCATTTTGCGCAATAATCATATATTTAACAAATTGAACATGAAATCAGGTTTAAATTGGATTACAGAGCCTGAAAAATACCAAGAAATTTGCTATTTAGATTTAAAAATGAATCAGGACTACAACTGATTATGTTATAAAATGATCATCAAATCTTCTAATATTAAAAGATACATCAGAGTAAGATCTCAAATACCAATGTCACATAAATTTGCAGGTTTAAAAGTATTTTTGCATTTAAACAACTGTTTATGTCAATTTCAGTCTGCTAAGATTGAGAACATGAAGATATATATTGCTGATATGATAAGATCAGGTTATAAAGCAAATAATACACACAAATATATTGAGCATTTTAAAAGAAATTTTATGGTCAGGAATGAAAATGCTAGAAACAATAAAAAATGGATAGCACTACTATATGTATCACAAATTGGAAATAAATTTAGAAACATCTGTGCAGATAAATTTGATATCAGATTTAGAACATATACTAATGTAAGTAGATTAATCAATAATACTAAGGAAAAAATATATCAGTTAGACAGATATAAGGTTATGTATGCAGTAGGATACAACCAAGAAAATTGTCTTTATATATACTATGGTGAATTAAAGGCAAATTTAAGGACAAGAATGACACAACATATTAATCATCACATGACCACCACTTCTTATGCTTGTGTATAACTGTTGTTAGAACAAGCAAAACTCACTTTATGTATCTAGGTGCAGTGCTCTCAGATCCAAGGCTCCTCACTGACGAAGTCCACAAGCCAGAAACTAGTCTGGGGATATTGGATGAGTAGGCACTAAATGGGGATTTTACGCGCAAGCCTTCTGGCATCCATTGATTACTCTAGCTTGCTGTGTGTGGCAATACGTATAGTGAGTTTTGCCTGTTTTAACATGCATTAATGTTGGTCTTTTATAACAATGAAATGATTATGGATACAGCTTTGACTCTGAAATTGTTAGAATAATGTATGAAGAAAGGAACAATAGAAAACAGAAAATCATAGAGGCTTGGTTTATTGTGCAAAATAAATGCATAATGAATTATTAAAGAGCCAATAGCATTCAAATGAACAAAAAATATCTCTCTTGACTCATTAACGATAAACTTCAAATGTATTGACAAACATGATTATGATGTTTGAACATTGAAAGTATAATCAGTCTACTTAATTTGTGTTACTTTCTGTTACAGTGTTTTTCATAAATATATATGAATGTATCTGAGGGTGTGAATTATTATTTTCATTTTCATATTCTTACTTATGACAAAAATATTATTTTGATTATCATATTTTACAGACTATGAAGTAAGTATTCGTGGCAGTAGTAGATGATTGAAGGTAGAATGTGTTAACAATCATCAGATTACAATCTTAGGCTGGACTTTGATGATGACTCACTGAATAGTTAGTTATTCAAATAATTTTATATTGAAAAAAAGTTAGCAAGAATTAAGAAAAATGGATGATTTTAAAATGTGCAATGTCAGATTAAATGTAACTAAAAAAAAAGATAAAGAGATAACTGATATAAAAGATGAATATATTTTCATTTTAAATTCATAAAAATTAGAAGCATAAATAGAATGGAATGTATTCTTAATAATAAATCAAAGAATAGCATTGTGAAGGTGGAAAAAATAACAGAGAAGCACGTTTAATTATTCAAACTGAAAGAAGTTGCACCCCAAAGTTCTCATTCTCACAAAAATGTAGTTCACTATCATAAAGATTACAATAAAGCTACTAACCCCAGACTGATATATATAAAACTATAAAGGGAAATGCTGAAAAGTTTAATATACCAGGAAAGCAAGAGGTGGGGGGGGGTGTTTTTGCTAAGTTGGCCACATAATCAACAATTATTGAATAAAAAGAAAAAAATGTAGGGTCCATTATGCGGGGGGGAAAAAAAACATCTAAAAAACCTCTAAATAAGAGAGTAAAAAATTATCAAAGGGAAAATTGCTCCAAAAACATCAAATAAAATTATATATGAATAGCATTAAAATTAACAAAGACAGGCAAATATTGCTTCCAAACAAAATTGCAATCAATCTGTTAAAATGGAGATACCCAGTAATTAAAATATACCATTAGTGGTTAGAGAGAAGAAAATAGTAAAAAAATGCACATAAACTTGAAAAATAAAATACTTAAGGACATTAAGATGTAAATGGAAATTAGATTATGTTAAATGAAAATTTGACATTATTCATTGTAAAAAAATAAAAGTAAGACTTGAAAGGCAGTTGTTTGGGATACTAAGAATTAAAGTTAATAGCAGTCAAAAAGGTAGGCAATGAAAATAAAATTAAAGTCAATTCCAAAATCTATTTTTTTAAAAAGCAGAATCTAATTAAAATGTGATTTTTAAAAATCCCTCAGCAAATAAACTGTATAAGGTTCATTATATTCAACTGAAGATTGAGAGTTAGCACCATATTTAACAAAACATTTCCAAGTACTTTTGCTATAATGGATAATAACAACATTTCATAATAAGTACTACAATCTTGTATAATCCTTTTATTTTAAATAATTGCAGCAATACAAGCATTCATAAGATCAGATGGCACAATTTCATTATGAGCTGATTTGACTTCATTAAGCTGAAAATCTTTCCTCAAATCTAAATGGGTAGATAAAATTGGATTTATCATTAAGTCATCTTCTCAATTCTTGAATCATTACTCAAAAGTTAATCAAAAAACTGATTCTAATGAAACTTCTCATCCTATAAAAAATGCCAGTTTAAGTATTTGATATGATTATGATACCATTTTTCATATCCATATCTTGCTTTCAATATGTAAAAAATATGATTTGAAGTGTTCATTGTCAGCGTTTGTCTACATACACTAATCATTTAAAATCTTTTTGTCAGGTGATGAACTTCGGTCTTTAAATTTCTATATTTACTATGAAGCTCTAAATTTAATTTCTTAATCTCCCTAACAAAAAATTCCATGTTTCCTATTAATCAATTCATTAATAATAAGATCATAGTCAGAGTCATATTTTACTTTTAGTAAACCTAGTGCTAGATTTATTTGCATTCACAACACATTCTATATAAAAAAAATTATGTCTCAATAAATGACAATCTTGAAAGTCAAAATTAACAATTTCAATGTTTAATAGCTGTTGGTATTTGGTACAAATAAAATGAGCATCAATTCCCTTATGAATGTGATAGGAGTAAGATATGTTTTAATGCAATCTCATTTTAATCTTGGAATGTACTGATTCATGATCTGTGCAACTATCTATTAAATGGCATTGTTTTGCAAAGGGATATATCCTCATTCCTTTACATCAATTTTTCCACCTAAATAAATTTTTTTCTCTCTTTTTTTCCCATGTATTAAAGCATTGGTCAGGAAGCAAACCCATGACAACTGCTTGTAAGGCAGCTGTGCTGACCACTCGGCCACCAACGCTTGACAGAAACAAATTGTTTTGATAATCAAAAATTCAATAATAGCACACAATTTAAATTCACAGCATCAATACTATTATTTCCAACAAATTTTAGTTAAAAGTCTATTATTTGCACCAGTTTTTAAGAAGAAAATTTGATTTTTAATAGAATTGCTCCAAATTCTTTTTTTAATTTTTCTGAATCTAGTATTGAAGAAATATGCACTAATAAAATAAAGACAAGTGCCATTGTGCAAACCATGATTATTACCATTAGATGTTCACTGATACATCAAGAAATTGCAAGAATAGATAATACTAAAATTGACTTTTTAAGTAAATCAACACAATAAATTTGACTTTCAATGGATAATCTGCTTTTTCAAAAAGAATTAGTAACCATCTATTTATAGTGTTAAATTTTCTTCTTATGGAATAAGAGTTTTACTAAAAGCAACTATAGTGATCTTAAATTTTGACAGTTTCAAATTCATATATATATATATATATATATATATAACTTTTTTAAAAAATTTTTTTTTAATCCCCCAACCAAAAAAAAAATATTTCACAACAATAATTAAATATCAAACCATTATAATAAAAACCCTAACCCCTCTTTTAAATACCAATAATTTTTTTTTATTAACGCATCCTAATGTATAGATAATGAAGAGTAAAAAACCCATACCTTTCAGGATATGAATAAATATTGAAACAGTAAGATTCATTTCGAATCTTAAGTTTCACCTTTTTCTGTCGTCTCTCACTGACCGGTCTATCCCGCCCAACTTTAAACTTTTTGGTATCGAATTGTGTGTGTAGCAATATTAAAATGTATAAATATATGTAGAATTCAGCATAAACACGCACAAATTTTGATCTCAAATTAAACGCAATAAATAGGGATAAAATAATATAATTTAGATTTCTTTTAGTTATATAATTTTGTATAATTTTAATCATTTATTTTGCATTATAAAGTTCGTATTTATTGCTTTGTTCAAATTTCGTTTAATAATAATTCTAAAAAAATCTGATATAATATTTAATTAAAAGTTAAAATAATCTTATTTTCCCTTTTTGTCTTTGAAATTTAAAAGCATCGGTCAGTGATAGATAATAGATTAATTAAAAAAAAATTCCCCAAAGTATAATTAGTAAATGTAAAATGTAAACAATAGAACGGCAGCTTTCTTTAATTAAAAACCAACAAAATGCATTGATTATCCTCAGGGCAGATTAAGTAGAACCTAAAAATATCTTAACAAAAATGTGAAAGATCAAGATAAAAAAAAGAGGCCATCTTAGACTTGCTGGCTAACATTCACTTAAACTTTAGCTTTGCTCTCAATCACTGAGAGTCTCCAAAAATAATAAAATAATTTGTTCCTGCCAAGGTATGACCGAGTAAAGCACCTAGATTATTCTCCATCGGGAGATGGCCTATCGGATGCCGAACTTTCCATTGCCCATCATAAATTCACCATGAAGATCTGCTGCCTGAAATAAATGAAAAAGCTGCTGCTGCTGTGAAATTAAATGAAATATCTAAATGCAAGAAAGACTTGCCACTCGTGAACTTTTTGCTGCTAAACTAATGGAATCAGAAAACTTCTTATAAAACAGGTACCTGTCTGTGTTCAAACTCTAGAGTACTCTAAAAATATGCTATAGCTCTTCTTCATACTACTTATCTAAATTATAAAATGTAAAAACTATCATTTGTATAACTAAAATTGAATAATTAATTTAATATGTAAATTTCTCTAATAATCTAGCTTATCTTTCTTGGGTGCGTATTTCTCAAATCTACATTCTATCTATAGTTATTATTTAATTATTGCATGCTCATAATTGTCTCAATTTTCAAAGTTTAAATCTATGATCGCTTGGAACAATGAACGCGTGTCAAATTTTCATTAATATTTGCTTTCATAACTAACTTAACTTTCATATAAATCGACACGCATTTAATGCATCATTTACTGTAATGCAGGGGTCTACTACTTCACAAATGGCTGACGTATTAGTTATAATAATTCCCAATTTATATATGTTTTGTATTTGTTAAATCATCATGAATAATTCCAGAAAATTACATTTCTTTGAGAGTCACCAACGTTCTTTAGTAAATGTTGATAATGTAGGGCCGAATTAGAAATCTATTTAAATCTTATCATAATCGTTTATACTTATACATGCGTTATGTTTTAAAGACGCGATGACCCATTCTGCCGTGAAATTTCCGGATTCTTCAGGGTTGAAATTAACCCCAGTCGTCCTACACAAGCGGGCATAATGGGTGCTCCCGTAGGATTTGACAATGTCATGCAGCCACCCGGCAAAACTGCGACACGGACCGCTTGTCCCTGGTTATGCTTATGTGACACCTTACTTCGTCAGGCCGAGGCAGAGACCAGCCCGTCATTTCTTATAAATCCATTCGTGGCATTGCAGTTTCAATATACTGCCATTCAATATCGCCTTTCTAAAGCGAACGTGTTCCTTTACTTAATTTTATTATTCTATATATCACTCCGCCTCTGCATTATCTTCATAAATCACTCTCAAATAAATGTTTGCCCTTAGTTATAAATAAATATTTTAATTAAATAAATATATGTCTGCCATTACTCTTATAACCCATACTTTAGACTCTTGCATTGCAAAGGTATAAATCCCTCCAGGCATGCATTAGAAATACTTACTCGAGAATTTTAGGTAGCTAGATTACACCCTCAAATAAATGAATTCCTTTTGTAAACAAATAAATAAATGTATTCTTTAAAATATAATCATGTCGCAAATCCCGCTACTGAAGCTTTTAATCCATAAATATTGTTAGTAAATGATCTTATTAAAATGTATTAATAAATAATTTTAAACTATACGTCTGCAGTTACGTTTCATTTATTCGATACCCATTCTATATAATATTTCCTCGATTATGTAAATATGAATGTTTAATTAATATTAGTTTGATTATTGGCTAACTCGAGAATAAAATCATGAGTCTCTTGCATATCCCTGACCACCGTGCCTAAGGAAATATTTACTAATGTCGCATCAGATGCGTTGTTTCGTGGATTGTATTGTGGAACCGATAAACTATGTTCGAACTCAGTACCATGGGTGGCTTCGCTACTCGATGGTGCTGCTGTTCTGTATGGTGGTCGAATTCTGCACTATGTTTACGAGTCACATGTTTTCTGACTGTTACATAGTTAAAATTTTTTTTTAGCGTTTGGCGCTTTCCAACGTGGAGCTTTCGATACAAAAAACCCATATATACCCCAAGCAAAATATAATGCATATAAATTTCTTTTAGCGTTCGTTACTCGAGTTAGCTAATTAATCTATATATATACGATTTTGTTTTGATAAAAATAATGAAAAAAAATAAATCGAGTGAAATAATGTGGGTCGAGTGAATGAGAGGACAGCATGTGTAATAACAAATTTAAGGAAAGCAGGGATGTGTGTGTAATTTAAGAAGGAACGAAAATACTCGGATCTAATGAAATATTTATATATATATATATATGTCAAAAAAAAATAAATAATAATAATCAGTCACTAAATGAGAAAGCAGGTAGCATTGAATAATTTATTAAAACACCGTTATATATATAGCATAGACAGCAGAAGCTTGTTATATATGTTAATAGTAAATATTTTGTTAAAGTACAAAAATATATATCATAGACAGCAGTAGCTTATTATACGTGTAACCAGTAGTTCGCTATAATATATATGTTAAATATGTTAAACACAGCAATATAGAGATAGGGCAATGTAGAGTGGGTGAGGGCAGCGAAAGAGTGTTATAGGGCCAATATACCAGTGGGGAGTAGTCAAATGCTAGTAGTATAAAGAAAATAAATAATATTAAGAAAAATGGAAGCAGAAAATGACAGAATAGCATCAATGAACTTCAGTCTAAGGTTACTTGAAATATTTAGACAGAATATGCAAGAAATGAAGAAAATGTATGAGGAGGAAATGAGAAAAAGAAGAGATGAAGAATCAAGACAAAGATAAGAAGAAGAAAAGATAAGAGTGAGAGAATATCAGGAATTTAAAGACCTTATGTGGAGAGAGTTAGAAGCCATAAAGAAACATTTTGGAATATCCCCAGCTAGTAAAAAGGAAGAAGAAATTAAAGAAATGGAAAAGGCAAGGAATTTAGAAATACTTGACAAACCTATGATAGTAGATGAGCAAATAGACCTTATTCAAATAGATGAAGGCCCACAAGAACTGGAGAAGGCAGTCAGCATTAAAGAAGAGATGAAGATGGACACTGGACACCAAAGCCATTTAGCCAAGATGATCCACATCAAAATCTTTAGAGGGGAGATAGGAGAAAATCCTCAAGCCCACTTAGAGAGCTTGCAAAAGTTCTTCCAAGTTCATAAGACAGGGCAAGATGTGCAGATAGCTATAGCTAGTTACCATCTGCAGGGGTCTGCCAAAAACTGGTGGAATATGGGGAAGTGGAAATTTAGAATGATCCAGCGTAGCGTGCCGCTAACCATCCAACCATTAATGACAGGCATTCAAATAAGATATAGGAGAAATGGTTGAATTTCTTACTTCCGTGGATTTGAACCATTGGGCCAAAGAACCACCCGATAAAAGGCAATGATTAGAAAACCCAAGGCCACAGTCATCGATGACGAGAGATCGGTATTATCCACCTGACCCGGGGTTGTAAAAATATTAGACTATTAGGACGGTTATTAAACGTATATGAAAATAATAAAATGAACTTGATATAATGAACTTGGTTGAATGGATTGTACTTTAGTCAAATAGGATTTTAGATAGAAATTTTATTATATATATTGTTGTTTTAAAGACATGATGACCCATTCTGCCATGAAATTTCCGGATTCTTCAGAGTTGACAAACGCTAAAAAAAAATTTAACTATGTAACAATCAGAAAACGTGTGACTCATAAACATAGTGCAGAATTCGACCACCATACAGAACAGCAGCACCATTGAGTAGCGAAGCCACCCGTGGTACTGAGTTCGAACATAGTTTATCGGTTCCACAATACAATCCACGAAACAATGCATCTGATGCGACATTAGTAAATATTTCCTTAGGCACGGTGGTCAGGGATATGCAAGAGACTCATGATTTTATTCTCGAGTTAGCCAATAATCAAACTAATATTAATTAAACATTCATATTTACATAATCGAGGAAATATTATATAGAATGGGTATCGAATAAATGAAACATAACTGCAGACGTATAGTTTAAAATTATTTATTAATACATTTTAATAAGATCATTTACTAACAATATTTATGGATTAAAAGCTTCAGTAGTGGGATTTGCGACATGATTATATTTTAAAGAATACATTTATTTATTTTTTTTTTTTTGGGTTTTGTTTTGTTTACAAAAGGAATTCATTTATTTGAGGGCATAATCTAGCTACCTAAAATTCTCGAGTAAGTATTTCTAATGCATGCCTGGAGAGATTTATACCTTTGCAATGCAAGAGTCTAAAGTATGGGTTATAAGAGTAATGGCAGACATATATTTATTTAATTAAAATATTTATTTATAACTAACGGCAAACATTTATTTGAGAGTGATTTATGAAGATAATGCAGAGGTGGAGTGATATATAGAATAATAAAATTAAGTAAAGGAACATGTACGCTTTAGAAAAGCGATATGGAATGGCAGTATATTGAAACTGCAATGCCGCGAATGGGTTTATAAGAAATGATGGGCTGGTCTCTGCCTCGGTCCGATGAAGTAAGGTGTCACATAAGCATAACCAGGGACAAGCAGTCCGTGTTGCAGTTTTGCCGGCTGGCTGCATGACATTGTCAAATCCTACGGGAGCACCCATTATGCCCGCTTGTGTAGGACGACTGGGGTTAATTTCAACCCTGAAGAATCCGGAAATTTCACAGCGGAATGGGTCATTGCATCTTTAAAATGTAATGCATGTATAAGTATAAACGATTGTGATAAGATTTAAATAGATTTCTAATTCGGCCGTACATTATCAACATTTACTAAAGAACGTTGGTGACTCTCAAAGAAATGTAATTTTCTGGAATTATTCATGATGATTTAATAAATACAAAACATATATAAATTGGGAATTATTATAACTAATATGTCAGCCATTTGCAAAGTAGTAGACCCCTGCATTACAGTAAATGATGCATTGAATGCGTGTCGATTTATATGAAAGTTAAGTTAGTTATGAAAGCAAATATTAATGAAAATTTGACACGCGTTCATTGTTCCAAGCGATCATAGATTTAAACTTTGAAAATTGAGACAATTATGAGCATGCAATAATTAAATAATAACTATAAATAGAATGTAGATTTGAGAAATACGCACCCAAGAAAGATAAGCTAGATTATTAGAGAAATTTACATATTAAATTAATTATTCAATTTTAGTTATACAAATGATAGTTTTTACATTTTATAATTTAGATAAGTAGTATGAAGAAGAGCTATAGCATATTTTTAGAGTACTCTACCTGTTTTATAAGAAGTTTTCTGATTCCATTAGTTTAGCAGCAAAAAGTTCACGAGTGGCAAGTCTTTCTTGTATTTAGATATTTCATTTAATTTCACAGCAGCAGCAGCTTTTTCATTTATTTCAGGCAGCAGATCTTCATGGTGAATTTATGACGGGCAATGGAAAGTTCGGCATCCGATAGGCCATCTCCCGATGGAGAATAATCTAGGTGCTTTACTCGGTCATACCTTGGCAGGAACAAATTATTTTATTATTTTTGGAGACTCTCAGTGATCGAGAGCAAAGCTAAAGTTTAAGTGAATGTTAGCCAGCAAGTCTAAGATGGCCTCTTTTTTTTATCTTGATCTTTCACATTTTTGTTAAGATATTTTTAGGTTCTACTTAATCTGCCCTGAGGATAATCAATGCATTTTGTTGGTTTTTAATTAAAGAAAGCTGCCGTTCTATTGTTTACATTTTACATTTACTAATTATACTTTGGGGAATTTTTTTTTAATTAATCTATTATCTATCACTGACCGATGCTTTTAAATTTCAAAGACAAAAAGGGAACATAAGATTATTTTAACTTTTAATTAAATATTATATCAGATTTTTTTAGAATTATTATTAAACGAAATTTGAACAAAGCAATAAATACGAACTTTATAATGCAAAATAAATGATTAAAATTATACAAAATTATATAACTAAAAGAAATCTAAATTATATTATTTTATCCCTATTTATTGCGTTTAATTTGAGATCGAAATGTGTGCGTGTTTATGCTGAATTCTACATATATTTATACATTTTAATATTGCTACACACACAATTCGATACCAAAAAGTTTAAATTTGGGTGGGATAGACCGGTCAGTGAGAGACGACAGAAAAAGGTGAAACTTAAGATTCGAAACGAATCTTACTGTTTCAATATATTCATCAAAAATCAAGAATTGAATGGACACACCCATTTTTTTAAATTTTGATAAGTTTACTCTTACTAATGTTGATGAAAATTTGGAGTAACTTAATGTACCGGCCAGATGAAAATATGGTATTTTTACACTAATAATCAATTACCTCAAGATGGGGAATAAAATCCCTCTTTTGATAACCTTGTTTTAATAATTAAATGGGAGTTAATAACTGTAAATATGAAATTAGTATAGCTTAATGAATATGTAATTAAGGGAGCAAACAATGATATGAATAAATAACACTTCAGATTTATTATCAAATATCTGTTACAATACACTGTTGAAAAAAATCTAATGACTTGTTTGTTTTGGAGATTGTGTATTATTGGAGCCCAGATGATATAGGTTAAGCTCCAATCTGGGAGCATTTACTTCCACAGTCTACTACCCTCTTGATAGTTCAAAGCATGGAGAAGAATGCTGAAGAAGATGCCATTCACCAGGCTAGTAACAAGTTTGATACTGGATTTATGACTTTCTCATTTTACCAAAATCTTTAACAATAATCATATAGCTATTAAACTACATAGTTATCTGTGAAAAAATATTAAATCCCAAATATAAACCAACATTATTAAGATACAACATTATTAAGAATAACAGTATTTACCAATCGATATTCCTAACCTTTAAAAACATCTCAAGGAATTTAAATTAGAATTTGCATGTCATTTAAAAATATTAACAGATTTTGAAGAGGGTTCAGATTTAAATGAAATCAGTAGGAAGATAAGTGACCCACAATTAAGAATTACAGCAAAGATAGCTGCTACAAAAAAGTAACCATTTATCAGAAAATGTTCTATTGTGGCAAGACAATATATGAATGGGGAACTAAAAAAACCTGATTAATTCTCCGGTGGGCCATTTTAGCATATGCTTTCTCAGCTAGATGCCTCTTGCAGGGACCCTTCTGCACCAATCTGCTGATCAGTATCATCAAGTAAAGTCATGGTGCTACTTAGTAATTTTTTTAAGGGCATCTCACTTAATGCCATTTTTTATGCCGGCTGAAATGTTGGAAACAACTATAATACATGAAACAGTATACTAAAAAGCTGATAGGGGAAAGTACCAGTTAATAAATGGTTTAATGAAAGAGTTCAAATTCTCCATATTGTAAAAAGCATGGCAAGTGAAGCCCAGTGTCAAGTCAATGCTAGTTTTTTTATGCAAACATCATTGCTCAATTAGAATTCATTTTTAAAAGTTAGGCATTATTTTACTTATATCATCTGAAAGCTTTGTGTGATGCAATGAGATGAAAGGTAGCAAAGAGGAGAGTGGTGATTTCACCGTAACATGTCAGCTTTGAATTTCAAACAATTTTTAAGCAAAAGCAGCATGACTCATATTATTCTTCCACCATATTTATATTATCATACTATTTTTCTGAATAAAAAAGTTCTCAAAAAATAAAGGGTCTAATCTAAGATGAGGGGCTCAAATAGTTTTCTCCTGATGGTACCAAACTTATGTTCTTATCCTACATATTGTTTCTATGACATTTCATCTTATAAACTTTATTGTCACTCATTTCCAAGATTTTTTCTATAAAGAGCCAAATGGATAAACATTTAGACCAATGCATTGCATCAAATGGACAGTATTTTTAAAGAGATTCAATTTGTAACACTTAAAAATAAATGCACATTTTTAATTACAAAATTCTGTATTATTATTTTATGGATATCCTTTCATATAAAGCAAAGAAGGAATATAATTTTTTTAAAAAATTATCCATTAAAAAGAATTAAATATCTAAAGTTTTGCAAAAATATTTGAAAAATAATTATTAGTGATATTAGAAAATATAAATGTGAATTACCAAGGAAAGCTAGAGAAGTGAAATGTAAAACAGTATCTTTGTATTGGTAGAAAATTTATTTCTGCAATAAGAAAAAAGATAGAACTATTACTAAAAAGAGATGAAATGTCTTAAAGAGTTCTATGAAATAATTATACAGTGATAAAAAATAAGATGTTAGGGTACCTTCTATAATTGCTACATCTTCTGAATTACCAAGAATTTTAAATGAAGAGATGAGACATGAAATTAAATGTATGAAAGAAGGAAAAAAGGCTCTAGGAAATGGTGGAGTTATAATCAATATCTTAAAAGAAGTGGATAACAAAATAGAAAAATTATTGGCAAAATTATATACAAATGTCCAAGTGATAATAATGTGGTGGTTGATTGAAAGAATGCAGTTATAATATTGATATTCAAAAAAAGGTGATAAAAGTACATTAAAATTTAGCAGTTTTATACAAAATCTTTACCAAGGTAATTACAATTCTTCAATTAATAAAAAAAAAAACAAGCTAAATTTAAAAGTGTTTTAAGCATCATGGATCACTTCCAAATATTGAAATTGTAAAAAAGATCAATAGATATCAGTTGCCAGTATGGTTAGATTTGTAGATTATAAAAAGGTATTGGATTTTATAAGCATTTCTACAGTGATTATGATGATTATGACATAGATCAGAGTTAGTCACATTCTGAAGAATATTTATCAAAATGCAAAAAGCAATAATTAGATTACACAGTGATGTTAAAAAGACTAACACTGAAACAGATGTACAGCAAGGTGATTTTATATATCTAAGGTATTTTGTGGATTAAAATAGGAAGCTTGGGAAGTAAAAAAATTTTTTTTTAATTATCTAGATTTTATAGTTGATGTGGCTTCAGGAAATGTTGCAAGAGAAATAAAAAAGCAGGACTAAAGATAAATGCTAAAAGATTAAAATAATGTTAAATGGATTTTCTCAGATATAAGAAAATATAGATTGATAATAATGAATTTTAAAAAAGTTAACAACTACATATATCGTGGTCAGGTCAGGTTATTAATATAGATGGAAAGTGCATAAAATTAATCACAGAATTGGATGGAATACTTTTATTGATAGAAATAATTTAATATTAAAAGGATATATGCTTATGATTTGAAAAGGAATGATTTTAATAGATGTGTTTTACCAATTATTACTTATGGTTAGAGACTTGGGCATTTAACAGAAAGGCAGTAACAGACTTAAGATCACAACAAAATATGGAGTGGCATGTGCAAGAATACATCAAAAATGAAAGATGTAGATGAAAGAACAAATGAATGTTATTGCCATTGTTGAAAAATTAAGAGTCTGAAATAGAGCTAAAATAGGAATATTTCTAGAAGAAATAATAGTAGACAAACACTTGAAGTTTTTAAAATGGATCCCAAGAAATTGTAAAAGGCCTAGAAAAAGGATACATTTAAAGTATTTGGGTGAAATAAGAAAGTTTTCTAATATGATGTAGGAAAGAAAGGCTAGAGATCATAGAAACAGGATTAAATTTGGAGAGGCCTTCATTCTGCAGTGAAGCAATAATGATTGAAAATGATGATTATGAAAATGCAATGCAATATTATAAAATATTTACAGACTTCTGATGAAGCCTGATGCTTTCAATCGAAACAGTAAAAAAATAATCGTTTGAAAAAGTTTCTAAAAACAAAATAGTGGTGTTTTTATAGATAAAAGATTACATTTTAAAAAAATTTAAAACAATAAAAACAAATACCAGTATTTTCATTTTATCAAATACTGTTTTTAAAAGGATTATTACTTGTCCCAAAATACTGAAATACACTTATCCATTTATAAACAAAATATGTCAATTTAATGCTTGTGTAGGGTTTGGTACCCCAGAAATGTGGTGGACTTGAGAACAAAAGATTCCTGGATTAAAGTCTCACCTGCCACTTAGGAGTTTGGATATCATATGATTTCCTGAACAATATTCATACTACTGTATTTTTATTTCGGAAATTTGGTCATTTACCTATGCATGCATATACACCGTATATCATTATACGTACGTTTGTAAGACTATATAAGAAAACGTATTAAAGAATCTACATATATATATACATGAACTCCGTGCTCAAATATTAAAATGCACTCCCCCTACCTCCGATTAATTATTCAATTTACTAGATATTATATTCTGGGCTTTTTAATGAGACTTTTTTGGCGCCGAACAAACCTATATAAATGAAATTGGAAAACATTTGGACACAACTTTATTTGCTTTTATAATTAAATATATTTATATATTATGCTATTAAAAAAAAAACAATTTTCTTTTACAACATATATGTATGTTAAAAATTTCGGTCAAATATTATTCTCCTTCAAATAGTAATATCGTTATTATTTTAATAACATTTTTTATATATGGAAAGATATATCCCATAATTTTGATTAAATTTCTAAGTTAAAGTCGATATAGTAGCAACAGTTTAATTACACAAATTCATTTCTCCTTTATTTTTTTCTTACTTTTCTTTTATCTAAATTTATTTTGGTCATTTTATAATCTGCAAGTTTAAATATCCACTTAAAAAAAATCAATCGCCCAAACTATTAGAAAAATTGTTGGATAAAGGGCAAGTTTTAAACCAATCAAACTATACACTAATCAGCTAAATACATCTCCACAGATTGGGTTCTAATTTCATTTGGTTAATTTCTGGACAGGAATCACTTAGCCTCCACTTCACCTAAGAACCCACTAATAATGGAACAACTTTAAAAAAGGCTCTCTTCCTATTTCCTAGCTTTTATCAGCCTGGTGCAAACTATAATTAACTGTCTGGCCTTTGGTGACAAATCATCAGCATATGTCAAGATAAGAATGCAAACAGTTTGACAATTTCTGCCAAACTTTTTTAGAACAATAAATATCCAGACAGAGAACTTTGCACTTCTGACCACGGGGTGGCGCCACAACCTAAACTCCTTTGTTTCACTACAGCTTTTGTTCTCAACTGCGTTTTTTTATTGATAAGTTTCTTTCTATTCTTGTTCTTTCTTTTTTTTTCTTTAACAAAAACATGCACACACCAAACACACACACATAGTAAAAAAATGCTAAGATCATCAATAAACGCATTCCCTCCCCTTCTCTCCATCACTGCAATGTTTTTTTCTTCATTTTATTTTTTGTATGGAAAAGATAACTTTTTTCTAAAAAAAAAAAAAATCATAAAATAGTTTGATAAAGGATGCTGAGTTTGGGTGATGGTTGCTATGGTAACTCATTCAAGACAAAGAATTCATTTTGCACTTTTTGATTAATATTTACTTTGACATGATACACTCTCAAGGTCACGACCTTTTATTTAACAAACCTTTTCTTGTAAATTCTAAACAAACTGCAGCATATTGTTTAATGAATTAAAATAATACATTGTAAATATATGTATTGTCTGCATATTAGTATATCTGTGTGGGATGTACGTCACATGAATGCGCACAGACATCTATTTAAATTCTCTTTTTCATGTCTGTTTTTAGTTTAAATAAATATGTGTGTGTGAAAAAATATATATGTAAATACATCAATGATAAAAGTTTACTTTAAAAATAGAATATTTAAAAGAAATGTTAATTGAAGTAGTAAATAAAGGCATAAAAAATAATTATTGCTCCGGTATGTCCTGCGATATTCGAACATCCTAGTAATAAAGAGGTCTTCCATTATTCCGTTATTATCATCATCATCATCATCAAATAAAGGCATAAAAAATAATTATTGCTCCGGTATGTCCTGCGATATTCGAACATCCTAGTAATAAAGAGGCTTTCCATTATTCCGTTATTATCATCATCATCATCATCAACAAATAAGATCTACTGCTGGATGCTGTTCATCTACATTATTTAAAACTTTCAATACAGAAAGCTTTTTCACCCCATTTATCCATTTCACATTCAATATTTGGTGATTTGGCTTGTGATTTTAGTTGTTCATTTATTTTTAAAAAATGACTTATCTAGTCGCATTTCAGTCCTTTGATTTTTTCAGTTACTTAAATGATGCATGTATTTTTATTCTCTTATTCACTATTACATTTTCAATCCTTCCAAATTGATTTAACATATATCTCTTAATATTTTCTGTTATTGTTTTCTACCTTGATATTTCACGTGTGTTAAGTTTTTTAATTCACAATCATTATTTAGTTCCAATAAAACATATCTATTAAAATCTTTGTTTTATTTTTATCAAAAACATATTATTCAAATTTAGTTTTATAATTAACTGCATTCATTATATTTCCATCCACATTATTTCCTCCATTCCAATATTAATCTTCATTTTTTTAAAAAAATATTTTTCTCTACTCATCCTTTTTATTTTTTTGTTTTTAGCAGGGCTTCAGTAATACTTCTTGCAGCTATAAATCTTTTTTATTTTTAATACAATTGGCTTTTGCATTTTAAATAATGAAATACTTCATGAGAAGTTAACTAATCCATAGTCACAATCAAAGTAAATCTACTAGAAATCATGAAGACAAAAACATTCTCCTACATCCAAGGTGACATTTGACACTTTTCCCAAGATTTGGGATCCTATTAAGCTGCAAGACTCTCACTCAAAATAAAATTTTTAAAAATATTTTTATCAAATTTAACTTTTTAATGTTAAACTGTATTTATGGTTCCCCAGTCGGATACTTTTGCTTAACTATGACCATATATATCATCTTACCAATGTTAATTTTAGCAGAACCATGTAATCTATCATAGTTATTACACTTTGGTAAATATTATTTATACAACTTGAAATATTCTATAGAAAGCCTTTAAATAGCTCATTCTAATAAAGAAACTGTGAAGGAGAAAATAGTACCCTCCAGGTTTTCCAATTCCTGAGTACTAAGGATTTACGTGTTTTTCTATCTCTGTTTTATCTTTTAATTAAAAATAATTAGATATCCATTTATGAATATATTTGATGGATAGTTGGGTTATTTACAATTTGGCTATGGAGAGAAAAATTCTACATATAAAATAAAATTGAATTTATTCAGTCTAAATTCAAACCCAGTTTGTAAACATGGCATAAGAATGTGCCATTGTTGAACTGTAAAGCCTCTCAACTACTACAATCATTTTAAATCTATTTTTTTTAAAAATTAGTTCAGGATCAAAGTTATCTATAAAGGATTTGTGATGAATTTAGCAAATTCTTATAATTAAAGTAATAGTGAATTGATGTTAGTAATTCCTAATACCCTCCCTCCCCCTTTTTTTTCTTAAATATCAATATTATTATTGCATTCTTTTAAATCATCTTGTTTATCCTATCAGTTGACATTTGGTATGTAGTTTTGTCATCAATTTATTTATTTTTTCATTTGATTTTTTAAAAATATTTATAGTTTATTTCTTGATACTTTTCTATTCTTGACAGATTCATGTATATGACTCATCATCTCTTCACTTAAAATGTGAGACATATAGCATTATTGTTTGGGCTATTTTGTTACCCAATTCTTTATGCTATGCAGTTCTTCACAGATTTTTTTTCACATTTCATGCTATCACTTTATGTCATCTTTTTTCTCATTAATGAACTAACTTTCCTGCAATTTCATATCTTTGTATTTTCTTCTCTAACTTCCCTTGCTATTTCATAATTGAATCATTAACATTTTCCAAACCTATTTATAAAATTTGTAAATACTAATTTTTTCTTGTTTTTTTTTTAAAGTTTTTGATGATGGTATTTTAGTTGTATTTATATATTGGATTATTTCCATCATCAAATATTAAGTATTGAATGTCTTTAGAAAAATTTAAATTTATTTCAATTTTCCAATTACATTTATCTGTTAGTAATAACACATAGTTTAGTATATGCACAATGTTTCAAGAGGTATTATTGTCCTCTCTTTTTCGGGTGCTGCTTGCCTAACCAGTGACAGTTCTAGCATGGGAATCAAACCTGGACTCTTAGATTCTTAAATATTTAATTTTAAGGTAACACACCAATCAACTAAGCCAAAGACAGTACTAACATGGGAATCAAACCTGGCCCCTTAGATTCTTGAATATTGAATTGTAATGTAGTGCTCTAATCAACTAAACCAAAGTCAATACTAACGAGAATCAAACCTCGACCATTATTAATTTTATGGTAATGTACTGTCACTGATCAGACAGCAACACCTTAAGAAGAGGGAAGAATATCACCCAAAACATTAACCTGTATGCTATTGCTAACAGGTGAAGATAAAATTTTAAATAAAAGTTAAATTTTTCTAAAGACATTCAATGATTAATATTAGATGGTGGAAATAATCCCATACATCAATACACTAAACTCTTCTGAATGAATTGATTTTAAATATTTTAGTTCTTCATTCCATTGTATGGTTTCTGGCCTCAGTAGAAAAAAATATTATTATGCTGCTTCTTTTAAATCCTATTACATGCATAGCCATTTGTATTAAAGTATTCATTATTTTTAATTGTATTTATATATTGGACTACATCTAATATGAGTATTCAATGCCTTTAGAAAAACTTAACTTTATTTAAATATTCCAAATACATTCAACTGTTAGTAATAGCACACTGGTTAGTATATGTACAGTGTTTCAAAAGGTATTATTCTCTCCTCTTATTCAGGTGCTCTCTGGCCTGACCAGTAACAGTAATAGCATGGGAATCACATCTGGAGTCTTAGATTCTTGAATAATGAATTTTGAGGTAACACTTTAACCAACTGAGTGACCTTTATATACTTAAGTATGAAATTCTTCCTGATTTTTCTACTTTTTTCTAAGAGCAAAGTTGATTAGTGGTTTCCATGCATTATGTATAATCACATTAGGTTGTCTTATGGGATTGTTTGGCATTGCCATGTGAACAGTTTCTTTAAATTATCTTCTTTGTACTTTTTCTTCTCTATTTAATATTTTCCCATTTGAACATATGTTTATTGGTATATACATGGTCTGCTACTTTAGACACAACTGCGTTCTCTCTTTTAATCATCAGTTTGTATTCTTACAAATGCTTTTCAATGGAATGACTGCTTTTACCAATACACATTCTTCCACATTCACATGGTATTTCATAGATGCAGTTTTTTCTTTTCATCATTTCAAGTTTAGGCTTTGTAGATGTTAACTACAGATTCTCATTAATTTGTCTGATATTTTTGATATGTATGGGTATACTAAATACCAATAACTTTTTTTCTTTTGATGATTCTTTTTGTTGTCTGCTTAAGGTTTTCTTAATAACAGTTGATCAATGACTGTTTTTCATAAGAGTTTGTTTTATATAGATCTTTTCTTTTTTCAAATCACTGGTTTCTGAACACACTTCATTTGCTCTGTCACATACTAATAGTATAACTCCATGTTTTGTCTTTCTGGTGTGATTGGATATATAGGCTAAGTATTTTCCTGTATGTGTGGCTTTTTGGTACATATATTGCTATTCTTAGATGTTCTCGTGACAAGACAACCTCATGGCAAAGTCAAAACTACATTTACCAAAATCCCATTAGCCTATATATCCAATCATATCAGAAACATAAAGCATGGAGTTATACTATAACTATGGAACAGAACAAAAGAAGTTTGAAAAAGTAAAAATCTATATATAACAAACTCTTATGAAAAATGATTATCCATCGGCTTTTATTAAAAAAAAACCTTAAATAGACAATTAAAAAAAACATCAAAAGAAAAAACAATTATTTGTATTGTAGTGTACCCATACATACTAAAAATAGCAGACAAATTTAAAAAAATCTCCAATCAGTATAACACCAAAACAACTTTCCAGAGCCACACAACACTATGAGGAATTCTAACATTTACAAAGCCTTAACTTGAAATGCAGAAAAGAAAAAAACTGCATCTATGAAATACCATGTGAATGTGGAAGAACATATATTGGTAAAACCAATCACCCCACTGAAAAGCATTTGTAAGAACACAAACTGATGATTAAAAGAGAATGTGTCTAAGGTAGCAAACAATATATGTACCAATAAACATATGTTCAATTGAGAAAATACAAAAATATTGAATAGAGAACAAAGGTACAAAGATAAAAATTTAAAGAAGCTGCTCACATGACAATGGAAAACAATCCCATAAGTCAATCTAGTGTGATTATACATAATGAATGGAAATCACTAATCAACTTAGCTCTTAGGAAAAAGTGGAGAAATCAGGAGAAACCTCATAGATAAGTATATGAAATTTCTATTGACTGTTGCCTTTGGCAGGATAGCTTAGTTGGTTGGAGCAATATCTTAAAATTCAATACTCAAGAATCCTAAGGGTCCAGGTTTGATTCCCATGCTACTACCTCTCAAAATATTGTGCATATACTAACCTGTGTGCTATTACTAACAATTGAATGTATCTGGAATATCTAAATAAAGTTAAATTTTTCTAAAGACATTCAATACTCATATTAGATAATGGAAATAGTCCAATATATAAATGCAACTAAAACACCACCAACACAAACCTTCAGGAAAACACTATTCATTATCTTATGATTTTGTTTGCATCTGAAATATCTTTAATTATTTTTTAATATTTAGCTATGAATAAGATCTAATTTCCAATAAAATTGGAGTATTCCTCAAACTTATTATTATCTTTTTTAGTAGCTTTTATATCTCTAGCTTAATATTAATACAGATCTTACATTTGATTAATTGGTGATCATTTCCTATTTTGAAATATATATTTCCTGTTGGTTAAAATGTAATGCAATTCTTCCATATTATCATTTGCATATTTCTATACCATTTTAATTTTTTTTCTCTCATAAAATAATTAATAATGTACAGGTTTTTTTGTTTTCTCTGCAAATTTCACTAATCTGCATCCCTTCCTTTTATTTCTTTCTTTATATTCAAACTTAACTATCATGCTTTGAACATTCAAATATTTTCTATGTCTAGTATTATATATTCCATGAATGTGTTAAAAATATAATTTGGGTCAAGAATGCCCTCTGTACATCTGTATAAAAGCTCTTCACTTCTACATCAGAATAAAAATTATAACAAGACTTGAATATCAAACATCCATATGTCATATCTTACAGTAGTCTGAATAACTAATATTGCTCCTCCCCCTCACACACACATACACACACTTTACGGATCATATATTCTTCCATCATATGAAAGTTATTTGTAGTTGTTAACATACAAATATAAAATCATCTACAAATGGCTGTATAGGTTCAAAATCCAGAAAGTCTTAAAATTGTCCATTTTCAACCATCAATTTATGACTTTACTTTTTTCAAAAAAACAAAGGGCATAATTTTTTTTTTGCTATTTGATATAAATATATAGTGAAGAAAGTAATTATTCATGCATAAACCTAGATAAATACATTCCCTATACTTTAAAAACCAGAACAATATCTTATTCAGGAATTACAAGATATGTAAAAAAAAAAAAAAACCCACTCTCTTTTGATCTCAAAATCAGAAGTGAAATAAAAAAGAAACTAATCATGGTCTGTAAAAATTAGCAAACATCAAATTTAAGTTTACTTCTTAAATATCTACTTTTTGGTAAAAGTTTTAAAGATTTGGATACATAGAATAAATGCCAGAAATTGTTTTTAACAGTTCCTTTACTATATGAATGAAAAATTAAAGGGTTTTTTTTCACTTAACAACTACCACTTTGGAGTAAAGAAATAATATGGATTGTGCATATAAATAATAGTTACTTTAATATTGCACTTGGCAAAGGGATGTCTAGAGCTTCTTGTGCTCACAAACTACCTTCTACTGAGCAGATACGACTTTGAAAGATCAAATTACTACTTATATATATATATACTAACAAATACTTTCATGAATGTGATTTCATCAAACGATGAAAAACTATGCAAAAAATTAATACATAGAATAATCCAAAAAAGATTATATTTTCATATATATATATTTATCACTTGATAATAATCCAAGGTTATTTATCCCAGAAATTATTAATCTATTGCCAAGGCAACCTGCTTAAGTAAAAGACGAATTCCACCTATCACTCTGACCTAAAATCTTAATATCCGACAAAGAGATCTGGATCAAGACTTTAACAGATTAAGATTTTTAATATTTGTAAAAGTTTAACTAAGGCCTATTAAACAAGCAGATATAACTTGTTTCAACAATATTATCCCAGTTTGTTAAAGCCCTGTGCCAGTGCTCTCTCTCTCTCTCTCTCTCTCTCTCTCTCTCTATATATATATATATATATATATATATATATATATATATATATATATATATATATATATATATATATATATATATATATATATATATATATTAAGATCTTAGACAAAAGTAAAAGATGAAATCCATCTTTTGCTTAAAGAAGTTGCTGTGACAACATAAAGAAGATTCCTGGATTAGATAAACTTGGGATGTTGCCATGTGATCACATTTGTCAAATCGACTAGTTTTGGCCAAAATAAGATTTATTTATCTAAGTAATATATTTATTTAAAATTTCTGCTTGACCATACATTCATGAAATATTTGAACACAGACATCTGAAAATGGTAAATAAGCCCAATTCAAAATAATTTAGTACTTCCAGATGTATTCACATGTATTTTAAACATATATGATACAATGGAATATATCTAAAAATAAAATATACATGGAAAAGAGAGATGGCATTGGATTAATGATATCACATCTTTAGGTTAATTTAAAAAAAAACCAATAGATATATTAATTTTTAATTCAGGTTTAAAGTTTGTTTCAAGGCTAATAATATTGATAACATCTTACCTGATAAATTAATAGTAGCAATCATTATTACATTTACATAAGGCAGATAGTGATAATGATGTAATCTAGAAAGTTTGATACTTGTAGATCAAATAATAATAATAATAATAATAATAATAATAATAATAATAATAATAATAATAATAATAATAATAATAATAATAATAATAATAATAATAATAATAATAATAATAATAATAATAATAATAATAATAATAATAATAATAATAATAATAATAATAATAATAATAATAATAATAATAATAATAATAATAATAATAATTCAATTCAATTCAATTCAGTTTATTAGTAAACAACAGCTTACAAAGCCAATAAAACGTTTACAATGATTAAAATTAAAATTTACATAAAATTTTGATTTAATGAATCTAATATATACTTTTTAAATATTTTAAAATCTGATGTAAACTCTACATCACTAAACATATCATTATATTCATTTTGTAATCTATATACAGGTGCATTTTTTACACATTTATGTTTAATTAATGGTAAATAAAAAAGTTTGTGATTTCTGCTATTGAAAGTTGGTATTTTATATAGCAGATTTGTTACTGAATTATCAAAAGTTATTGTGCCATTTATCATTTTATATAAAAAACACATATCAGATAATATTCTCTTAACACACAATTCATTATTATTATGAAATGAAGTTTTATACACATATTTACAATATTTATCATAAACCTTTTGTATTTTTTTCATATTCGTTTCATTTATAGAATTCCATATAATGGATCCATAGTGTAAAATTGGCAATATCAAACTATTAAATATTAATTTATTAGTCTGGAAATCAAAAACAATTTTTGATCTGAGCATCCTGCCAATGAGTTTAAATGCTTTATTAACAGAATATGTTATATGGTTATTAAAAGTAAAATTGCTTGTGAAGATTATACCCAAATCTTTATGATCAGTAATTTTCTTAATTTCAAGATGATCAATATGGTAACTACCCCGTATTAACATTGTTTTTCTTGAATATGTCATAGCATTACATTTGTCAATATTTATTTTCATGTTATTTTCTTGGCACCACTTGTAAAAAACATCTATATAATTTTGTAAAGTTTTAATATCTTCTTTACTATTAATCTCCAGAAAAATTTTAATATCATCTGCATAGCATAACACACTCCTACTTGGAATAAGTGTTATCAAATCTGATATATAAATAGCAAAAAATATTGGGCTTAACACACTCCCCTGTGGAAGTCCAAGTCTAGATTTAAAATTATTTGACTGTTTATTATTGTAATAAATATAATTGCTTCTATCAGATAGAAATGACTTGAATAAATTCATTAGATTGATTGAAAACCCAATTTTCTCTATTTTCATAAGAAGTAATCTATGATCAACTCTATCAAAAGCCTTTGTTAAATCAAAATATATTACATCCAATTGACTTCTTGCCTCAATAGCTCTACCTATGGCATCTGATATATGGACTAAATTTGTTTCTATTGACCTTCCCGGAAGAAATCCATGTAAAGAATAAGGAAGAATATTTTTTAAATAATGTATAATTCTGTAATAAATTGATTTTTCAAAAATTCTTGATGGTATAGGTAGTAAAGAAGATCGGTCTATAATTTCGGACCTCTGATTTTTTCCCAGATTTGTATACAGGTATTACTTTAGCTGTTTTCCAATAGTTAGGAAATATTGATGTTTTAAGTGACAAATTAAAAATATACAATAAAACTGGAGCCAAAAGTTCAATGCATCCTTTATAAATAAAAACTGGTATATTATCACAAGCAATACTTTTTTTATTTTTTATTAATTTTGTAGAATGGTATATTTCATCCAAATCAAATTTTAATATGTTTATGGAATCATTATTGAATATAAGATTTTGAATAAATGGATATTCCAAGATTAAGTTATTATCCAATTCACATTGAGTTGAAAAATAAGTCTTAAATCATTTGATTCTATATCTACTACACATGTATTTTGTCTAACTGAAGTATAATGAGTCTTTAATACATTCCAAAAATATGCAGGATCTTTATGTATTTTGTTTTGAGTCAGTTTAATATATTCTTGAAAATCATATTTTTCAAGTACTTTTACTATGCGTCTATAATTCCTATAGTTATTCAAATACAAAAAGCATTTATATTTCTTATAATATCTATGAAAAAATTTTTTTCTCTTTATACATCGAACTAGTTTCACAGAGAACCATTTTGGAAATTTAATACCTTTACTTTGCTTAACTGGAATGAATCTATCAACAGTATCTGACAATATTTGATGAAATATATTGGTAGCTAATGATGGGCATTTATATTCATAAACATCACTCCAAGAAATATGTTTAATGGCTTGATACAGATTATAATAGTCTCCTCGTCATAACATTTATTTGCATAGGTTATGGAATAATAATAATAATAATAATAATAATAATAATAATAATAATAATAATAATAATAATAATAATAATAATAATAATAATAATAATAATAATAATAATAATAATAATAATAATAATAATAATAATAATAATAATAATAATAATAATAATAATAATAATAATAATAATAATAATAATAATAATAATAATAATAATAATAATAATAATAATAATAATAATAATAATAATAATAATAATAATAATAATAATAATAATAATAATAATAATAATAATAATAATAATAATAATAATAATAATAATAATCAGAAGAGGACAACAACTCACAAACAGAAGAGTACAACACCGCATCATCATTAACCAGAATTCAAACGGATGACTGGTCACCAATGGACATCACTTCTATCTAACCAACCAATTAAAACTCCAACAATGTACAGCTCATACAATGAAAACCAGTCACTAACATATTTTGAAATGTGAACAATCCCAAAATACAACCATAATGAAAGTCAAAATAACAGCTTTTAATGTGCGGGGTTTGAACTCGGCAAACAAACTGCATCAACTTAGAGAATGGACCAAAATCACACAGACACATATATTGGGACTTCTGGAAACAAAAATATATAGTGGATCACAGATTGACCCAACAGTGCATCTTCGCACTGAAGGCTTCTTTGCATGCTCCAGGGACATGTCATCACCTGCGGGTGGAACTGGCCTACTAATAACCCCAGCTTGCCCATTCACATCATTCAGAATCATATATATCGATGCAAACTTGTTGATAGCTACATTTCATCACCATGCAAACACTCTCAACATAGTTTTCACCTACATCCCACCTGGAAACATCATCATATCAAACATAATACTCACCATCAATTCACTGCTAGCATCAACTCCTTACCCAACTATCATCATGGGAGATTTTAACATGAAGTACACAGATTTCATCTCAAAATGGCTGCATCAAATTGCAATACCACTCATGAGTGCTGAAGGTTTTTTACCACCAAACACAGTAACATTCCATAATAACCGACACACATCTTTAATTGACCTTTGCTTCTATTCACCAATGCTGCATCATTACTTCAGCCTCAAGCTCAATCCATCCCCATTCTCAGATCACTCTGCTCAAACTGCAACACTTGATCTAACTGAAATTCAGCCAACTACACTACCACTTGGGAAAACAATGAGAATTCTAATACCAGCATCCACTCCAGAATCCCTTTTTTCTGAAACATATATTATGCTCCATAAACTTGCAGGACTACAACTAAGTGCTGTGCAGAGATATCAGGCATACATAAATATACTTTCATTCAATATTGACCATGTCACCAAAAAAAAACCTCCACCCTCCAGGCTATTAGCTCTGGCAGATGAACTTCACAAGAGGATAACAATGTCTAAACCTACTCAAAATACATATCAGCATATATATAAGCTCACCCAGGCATATAACAGCACATGTGCAGCACTTAAAGACTATTTAGCGATAAAAAAAAGCAAAATCTGCCTCAGTCAACAACATACATGGACTAGAGGCTACATCAGATGGGCCATGGGTTTTCCCTCCACCATTAGAGTACCTATGGCACTTCAAATTGGAACAACTATACATGCAGCACATAACATGATTGAACCTATTTATAAGCATTTCAAACAGAATCTTCAGACACATCAACTCTTCAACCCACCCCCCGATTATTTTGGATCACCTGAAACAAATACACCATTTACCATTAATGAATTTGCTTTGAAGCTTGCCACTCTGCCCAATGCCTGTCATCCAGGCACTCATGGCATACCAAAATTTGTGTACGAACACCTTAGCCATACAACTAATCAAGTATTATGTAATCTTGCAAACTATCTCTCACAAAAAATATACAACATTGAAAATCTTTATCCAATTGCAATAGTACCATTTAATAAGAAACCAGCTCCAATAACCACCCTTAATAATATTAGGCCTATCTCCATGTGCCCAATAGCCATCAAGATCATTGAGAAAGTCATTAAAGACAGGATTGAATCATATCTGCTCCCATTGATTTCACCATATCAGTTTGCAAGAAAGCAATCATCTACAGGACAGGCAGCACTTCTTTTCAAAGCTGTATTGGGATCGGTGCGAGGCCGGAAAAAATACAGCCCAGTTGCAGTTCAAATAGACATTGAATCAGCTTTTGATTCTGTGGCAATCGAGATATTAATTAAAATGTTGGCTGCCACTGCAATACCTCGCACTCTTTTATATGTTATAACCAACTTGTTGTTAAATCGGGATATACATATTACACTCAGTGGCAAAAATTCTGAATCCTTTACTCCAACACAATCAATCTCACAAGGATCCCCCCTGAGTGCTTTACTTTTCACCTTTTACATCAACCCTCTATTAATAAAAATCCAGCAAACATTCATTGGCATCCAAATACCAAACACATCTCAGCAGGTAACATGTATCGCTTATATGGATGATATAACTGTCTTCCTCCCATCTAAAAAACACCTACCAGCCTTGCATACAATACTACAAGAATTTGCAGCTACACACAAACTCAGGGTCAATCTAAATAAGACGGCAGTTTGGTCTCTTTATAATGCAAAGCAGTACACGGGCATGTATGGGGGAAAGCCATCTGCTTTCTTGGGATTTCCCTTTTATATGAGTGCAAGTGCAATGAGGGTCAAGATCCAGAACAAACTCAAAGAAGAAACAGAGCGAATTACTACTTCTCTCTCAAAGGCATATCTTTCAATATACTCCAAGATCCAGCTATTTAACCAGCTAGCCATAACAAAAATCACCTATTACTCACCCATTATCACATTTTCTAAAGGTTTTATTAACAAAATCTCTTCTCTCTGTAATAAGCTCTTGTGGCAGAGGAAGACTGTGTCAATATCTGCAAAACAACTTACCAGACCACCTATTCACAATGGACTAGGACTTCATAGTATTTATATTTTCCATCTACAGAAGGCCACAAACTTAATAACATCCACAGTCAAACACTTTCCAATGCTTGAATGCCTACTTCAAATAACACCAACAGATAGACCACCCCCTGCTTATGACCAACTAGCATCAATGATCAATCATATAAAAACCACAGCTCCACAGATATCTCTTCAGACAATATACAAGCATTCATACTGGCAAATTTATTCATTAATCCATCCAAATCCAACCCATGACACCAATCTGACAATGCTGAAAATCAATAATCTACAATTACTCCGTAAGTTTAAAAAATGGTCACTGGAGCCAAAGTATTTTGATTTTTTGCTGAGACTAAACCTACAAGCACTGCCCACGACATATTTTCTGAGATATCGGAGACTATACACTAACATTGATCCTTTTTGTCCCCTGTGTCACAGGGCTGAAGAAACACAGGAACATCTATTCTATCTTTGTCCGGCACTAGACAGAATTCGAGTTATTATGATAGGAGCATATAGACAATCTAACACAACCCTTCAAACAATCATTAATTCATATTGCAAAGGCTCTATTCCATCAGTCCGTGCAGCCACTTTTATGCTTTATGCATACTGGTGCACTAGATGCACATTCACTCTAGGTAACAACACAAGGCGACATCCATCAACTTTCAATATCAAACTGGCAAAACTACGAGCCAGAGACAATAAAATTGCACATCCAGACATCTATGCAGCAACCTGGTCACTGATAACACAACAATCAAACCTCTAAGATGGCTCCCAATAACCAAAATCTATGCCCTCAACCAATATATATATATAAAAAAATGTGGCAATTATCTACAAATAAAAAAACAGAATGTTGTCTTTGATTGCATAATATTAATATAAAGGACAGTAACAACAAAATCAGACCTCAAATACTGGAAAGCAAACTAAACCCAGCATGGCAATATACATCAAAGTTGAAGTTTTGCAAATTGAACAATGATAACCCAAGACTTTGGAGAACTATGATTACAGCAAGCAGCACTCATAAATGTAACGTATACATATGTATTTTCACCCCCCCCTAACAATGTTTAAATATCTTTCCCTCCTAAGTTAAGTTCCTTTTTTGTACATCACAGATACCAACTTAAACTTGGTTTACTCACTAGCAATGTAAATATATGTATACGAAGTGTCTTATAGCAAATGTAACTCTATGGTTATCAATAAAGTTCTTTTCTTTGAATAATAATAATAATAATAATAATAATAATAATAATAATAATAATAATAATAATAATAATAATAATAATAATAATAATAATAATAATAATAATAATAATAATAATAATAATAATAATAATAATAATAATAATAATAATAATAATAATAATAATAATAATAATAATAATAATAATAATAATAATAATAATAATAATAATAATAATAATAATAATAATAATAATAATAATAATAATAATAATAATAATAATAATAATAATAATAATAATAATAATAATAATAATAATAATAATAATAATAATAATAATAATAATAATAATAATAATAATAATAATAATAATAATAATAATAATAATAATAATAATAATAATAATAATAATAATAATAATAATAATAATAATAATAATAATAATAATAATAATAATAATAATAATATATAAACAAGTTTCTGAGAATCTTAAGTATTGCATGAATTAATTCTTCACATCAAAACATTGATTGGGTGGTGAAGTCAATGAACACTCAATCTGACTAAAAGCTGACTGCATAATAAAAAAAAAATACGAATGAGAATTTATGTCTTAATTATTCATAAAAATAAATATTACACACAAAAAATCGTAACTCAGAAAGAAAATAAAAACTTCCATGACATTCATTATTATAAATTTATTTAATGCACATGGATTAAGTAAGTAATATTTACTAAGGCAATAAACCTTTAAGCATGTGCACTTGAAAATGCGAAGGTAGGGACCTCTACAGGTCTTAACCACAAGCTTACACGAGTAATTTACATGGCATATATATTTTTATATACAAGTAATGGATTATATAAGCTTCAACGTTTGTTTTAACTTTGTTAAAATAAAAAAAAATTAAAAAATCAAAAGGCATCTTAATTACATTTACTATCTAAAAAATACTGCATAAATACAAATGCCAAAATGATTAAATGCACTGATTAGCACTGCTGCTTGTATAACTAAAGTATTATAGTCAAGATTTAAAAAATTTGCTAAAAAAGCCACTATACATTACTATGACTTACAAAGAACCCACATGACATCTAAAAAAAAGCAAAAAAAATATACCTAAAATTGTAAAGAGTTCATTTTCATTTCACTGATGGCCTATTTACATTAGCCTTTGATTGTTAACCCTATGTTAGAACATACAAAAGGTCAAAATACACACTTTCAGTATGGAATATTTGTTGCAATGGTTGTACCTTGTTGCAAGTAGAATACTATTGAGTCAAAAACCTATTCAAAATCTTCTTTTAATCCAAAAATTATATTTAACTTTTTACCATCATTAAATTAGATTGCTTATATTTACAAGTAAATACTAAGAGAGAAAAACATTCAGTAAATAATAGGAGTTTTATCTATACTATTAATTCAAAGTCATACAAAAGTTTCACCATCATGTTTCAACCAGTTTCTATCATAATCTGTTCATTTCAGCTCATATTTTTAATTAATTTTTCCTCTTGAAAAACATGTATGTTAAATTATTCACCCAAAGGCTAGTCATATTGTAATAAGACAAAGTGTTTCCACTATTTGTAGTTAGTCACCCTCTTAATGCAATTTATTCTAGCATATCATTATTTATATCTACGTCATAAATTATAATATACCTGCATGATTAATATATAAGCTACAAATTCCTAAATTACTTGTCTCCTTTTAATGTACTTATACAATATTAAGTAGAAGCTAAAAATCATCCATGAGATAAATACTTAGTAAAATATGAACCTCTTTCACCAGTGATAAAATTCTCATCTTACTGCAATCACATACTAGTATTTAAATCAATGCATATATGTGCATTTGACTATTTGAAAATAATATTAATCCATTACTCTCTATCTAATAGTATCAAGATGTCCATTTATTTTTGAATAGCTAGATAATTATCTAGGTTAGCTATAAACTCTGTATAGGAAAGACAAATATCAAGGTATATTTAGCCTGGTCTCAAACTCCATATTGTGGACATGGCCAGCAGATGTGTTATCTATTACCCCATGAGGCTCACATATTTAATATGTACATTGTAAATAATTTATAAATTTTAAAATAACAATACCAAAAAAATCTCAGTAAAAGTAAAAAATTGTTTCTAATTGTTTCTGAACATGATTATCATAATAAACATAATTAACATAATTTTATCTTCAGTGATTTTTTTTAAGAGTTAGAATTATTTAAAAAATAGAAGTAATTGAATGTTTGTGATTCAGAAGTTCATTGGGAATTCAAACACCTTGATCTTTGCACTAATTTATGCAGGATTTTAGAATTGTTAATCCTATGTTACTCAAAGTTGAATGACTGAAGACCATAGCAATATTTGACAATTTTGCTTTTATTATATAGATTTTAGAATTTCTTCTTACTGGGATTATTGTCTTCTGATCAAAATATTCTTGTGAAAAGAAAAAATAAAGTGCAAAGACAACTAAAATAATAACAGATTAGAAAACTAAGAGTTTACCGTTTAATGGCTTCTTCTTGAGAAACAACACTATTAGAATTTGACAGCTTTGGAGATGATGGAATTTCATTGTCTGGTGCAACTATGGGTATGGGGGTCTGCAAAAAAAGTAATTGAATTGTTAAGTGTTTTTTAAGAAAAATATAAACTTTTTCAATATTTTCCCAATTACTTTCAACTGGTAATAATAAAATAATACAAAAGTTGAACATAAAAGTAAAATGCCATTACCACATATGTTCACATAAACAAAAATTATAAATAAATACACTATTTGCCTAAAATTGTTACATGCTGTTTATATCTAAATATTTATATATTTAAATTTAAAATTTTAACATTAATAAAATCAATAAGAAATATGTAAAATGACATTAAGAAGAAGTAAGATCTTAGGTTTTACTTTATTGAATTTAACTTTCATATTTCTTCATATCTAAACTGCTAATGGATCAATCAAGTCTGGATAAAATATTATTATAATAATTCATAAGCCAGATCTCCAAAAACTAAACCAGCAAATAATACTCACCTAAGCTTCTTTCTGTTTCTAAGCATTTCTTTAATAATTATTTGCAAAACAGAAAACATATCATTTACAAAAACAACAAAAAAGCTGCCATATTATATTTTTTGGTTTTTATTATGCAAATTTTTCTTCCCCTTCCCATTATATCTTTCTCAACTTCAAATTTTCTACATTTTATAGTTAATATTTATAAAAAAATATCTTTGTAAAGACCTTTAATAATTTTTAACACCTCCAAGTAACATCTAATCTCTTCAAAACATCTCCATAATGAGTAAAAATAATTGTCCTTTCTCAGCTCATTGTGATAATAAAACATTGTATAATATAAATAATAATTAATTTTTAAATTGTAAATTATGATCATACAAGACTCAGGAGACCAATTTCAAGGAAACCTCCTTCATCAGCTGTACCAAGTTCTCAAGCAACACTAATAATAAATTGGGCTCAGCTTTATATAAAGCAGGCTGTTATTCACTTTTATTTGAAAATAAAAGATTAAATACACACAATTATTAAATATGATGCTTTTAAGAATTAATAAGCACACATAAAATTATATTACTAGTAAATTAAAATATTGTAATTATAAATCATGGAATGAACATATATATATATTGTACATATATGTATCTCAATCCCACATATATATTCTTAAATTTTAAAAAAAAATTGTATAGATTTGTGTGTGAGTGTTGTATATAGTTAGTAAACAATAATTATTAATAGGCAGTAGTAAAGAGAGAATGTTACAAGAAATAATATTTAATATATTATTATCTTATTATTAAATAAAACATTTGTTAGCTTTATTTCATTAAAATAAAACAGGCTAGTGTAAAAGATCTATAGATTGATAGATAAAAAAAGGCACACGTGTGAGTACGGCTGTGTAAATATAAAACATTTAGATTGTAAACTATGTTTTTTTTATGTTATCTGGATCTTAGATTGTCCCAAGGAAAGAAAAAATGCTTTGACAAAAGTAGATAATTAGTAATTTTCTTGTTAATTACTTTAGACCATCTATGTGTGAGGTTCTGATTTCTATCTCAAAAATGAGTTATTTTTGGTAGGAGGAAACCTTTGATCAGAAATACTGAGAAATATAAAGAGTGGCACAATATTAATAAAGGCAGTTTTTTTGGCAGTTTTTGGCAGTTTGAGGAGCAGAATATTCAGTTTGGCAGTAAAAGGCAGTTAGCAGCAGTTTTTTTCCTGTTTCTTTTAAGCTCAGAATGAGCTATTGATTTTTTTTTTAAAGTTAAAGAAGAAAATGGGAGACTTGCTTTAAAATCGGCATAAAAGATGTGCAGCTATATAAGTAATCTCACAGCTAAATTGATCTAAAGAGATGGATCAAATTGAATCTTTTAAAAGAAGTTGGTAAAATGATATAAAATGGTACTTATATATTTTGTCTATTTATAAAACAATAAACATGCAGTGCTAATCTCACTATTTTGTTCTTTGAGACCTCACATCCATGGGTTAAATTCACCAATCTATCTGTAGACTTATATACAGGTCTGTAATAACTAGAATGGCTGAGTTTAAACCAACCACATATGCTATCTGAGAGGCTTCTTTTTTGTCTTGTGGCCCATCAAAGGAACATCATCTTTGGATGGAGGAGTTGAGGAAAGAAGAGAAGAAAGAAGATGTATAAAGCCATGCAGCCAACCTCAATTAATCTATAAATCAGTTTTTAAAAAAAGTTTCCTTCATATTTATCAAAAGTGCCTGCAATAACTTTTAAAATGGTAGAAACAAGCCAAACCAACCAGTGGAAGCTATAAATAGGAGAGTGGTCTGATATTTGAACCTGGGACATTGATAACAATTGAAAATGGATCAGGTAACTTTAAAATTTGATTAACATTTTTTTTTATTTTTACTTATTAAAAGTAAACTTTTATTTCTACAGTCAAGCATTTTTTTTCTTTTTAATATATAAACATTAAGAGTTTGTTTATTGGTTGTATTGTTAGCAATACTGCACAACATTACACAAACACAGTTTAAATTCATTAAACTTAGTTTTTCATCATTTTTGATTTTTTATTATTATATATTGTAATGTTAAAATATTTTTTATTATTATTGTTATTTATTCAGTGTGATAAATGAGCAACCTATCAATATATGCTTTTTTTTTATTTGTCTCTTTGCATATTAAATTTGGTATGTTTTATTTTTGCTCAAAGTTTTAATAATTTTTTTTTAATGTGATTTATGTATCCATGCATAATATAAAGGGATGCATTTTTAATATAATATATATGTTGACATATTACAGGGTGTGTGAGTGTGTGACTGCTTATACCAACCAGACAAAATAGGTTAGACAGTTATTTTAAGGTAGCAAATTAAAGAGCAGAGTCTCACACATGTATGAAAGTAAAGAACACACATACATTGCATAAATGAAATTTACATTAGTGACATATATAATAAGTAGGGAAAATATTAAATAGACATTCAATAGATTTTTTTGTGTCATTTTAAGCCAGCTTGTTATAAAATATATACTAACATGAGCAGATATATAAAATTAGTTGGTTATGCACATAGTATTAAAATGTTTTGTTTTAATTGTGTAATTAGTTGAGTCAATTGTATAGTTAGTAATTTGATTTATAAAAAGGGAGAGTGTGAATAAATATTATTATACCATATTTGGTTTCTGAGCTATTATTATTAATATTGTTATATATTTTTTCTTCTCTTGATTCTATCGTTTTAATTGATCATCATCACCCGTAAATGTTCAGTAGATGTTAAGTGTTGGATATGGACTTACATAAAATGATGTTTGAAATCACGCTTGACATATAACCAAGTTTTGAATAATTATAGGTTAATAATAAAAAGCTAAAATTATGTTGTGCCCAAGAGTTTTGATCATCCTCAATATATAAGAAAAAATCCAAATGCATAACACTAGCTGAAAATTCACATATAAAAATAACAAATCACTCTCTCAAACATTTATATTATTTCAATAATGCCCTTTGTAAATAAATATAAAGTCTGGATTTCGGTCACATGATCCATTAAATTAACATAGCTCAATATACATTTAATTAATGAAGCAAACAATTCGTCCTTATTATAAATATATAAACTCCATAGAGAAAGGTGAAAAACAGAATTAATGTTTTGATGTTTATACACTTGTTTGCCAATCTGGATGGAAGTACAAAGTGGATTCTCAATATATCTACTGGATGAAACATGATATTAATAATTATGAAATTAATAATGAATTATACAACAATAAAGACGAATTCTCATTTTTAATAACTGTTTTAATAATCAAATACAAGTTAATAAATGTAAACATTAAATTATCATAGCTCAATATATATATATATATACACACTAAATTATACATGGATGTATACAGATAACACTTCATTTATATATAGGCAGATTTTATTTTCTCAATTTAAAAATAAATGACATGCAATTATTAAATGTAGTACTTTTTAATTAATAAAGAAAATATTAATTACTTTATTTAAAATGACAGAAGAAATTTACAATTATAATCAATAAATTCAGATATAATAAATATTTTAAAATAATTATATTCTGAACAAGTATAAAATTATAATCTATTTCAATTTTTTTATAAATTATGCAATAAACATATCACTGTGAATTGGCTATTTTAAATTTTAAAACTATAAAAAATTTATTGGCTTTGATTAATTTAATTTTTGTGGTTAAACAAATGTAATCATCGATGCCATTGGTTATAGTGCTAAAAATATGATCATTATCATGTTTAAAATAGTCTTTCATATTAATGTTTATAAGAACTATAATATAATAAAATACCGTATTTTTGAGTAACTTTACAAGCTGATTTTATAATAGACTTCTAAATTTTGTATGAAGAAAATATGGACACTTTCATTACTATTTTTATTAAGGAATAAAATTTCAATGATATGAATAAAAAAAAGTGTGGTTGTTTTCTCATCCCTGGTGTTCGCAGTGGGATGGCGTTGATGCTAATCAAAAACATAGACATATAACGATTCTGGGGCCAGACCTGTGTGATTGATTTGATATAAAAAGATCTGATTTATTAGATTTCTAATAAAATATTCTAGTAACTAATACTATCATATGACGTTAGTCTTTCATTTTTGTAAATGTTTATTAATCTTATATTGTTTTTTTAGTTTGTGTGTGTGTGTCTTTAAAGTTATGGTGTTTTTTTCTAATTTTTTTTTTTGACTTTATGTGTGTCTTTTTAAAGTTACGGTATTTTTTTCAAGAGTAAATCAATCATTTTATTAAAAAGCAATATGTAATAAGTAAATGTTGATTAATCTTATATTGTTTTTTGAGTTTGTGTGTTTCTGCCTTTAAAGTTACGTGTTTTTCTAATTTTTTTTTTGACTTTAGGTGTGACTTTTTAAAGTGATGGTATTTTTTGTCAAGAGTCAATCAATCATTTGGTTAAAAAGCAATACGTAATTCTAAATCTATAAAAAGTAATGTAATTTAGACAACATTTTCTATTATGATTTTGTGTGTGTTTTAATGATACACATACATCACTACAAATGGAAAATAATTCACGGCAACAACTTAAAAGGAAAATAAACCCTCCCAAATATTTAATTAAAGGATTCTATGTTAAGTTCGAAGACTAACAAATAATCTTCAAACTTGGAGGAAGTATTGTTATGTAGGTGTATAATTAAAATACACACAAAATAATAATAGTAAATGTTGTAAATGGGGATTTAATATTGAATTGTATGTTCGTGTATCAATTGTTGCATATACATACGCAAGTTATATATATACATGAAGATAAAAAAAAATACTTCGTTAATTTAAAATCATCTTAGACTTGAATAGCTGTGTTATTTTGTAAAATAGCAAAAAAAAAAATCCTTTGGGATAGGAAGGTTAATTAACCAAGGAACTTTGCAGATCAACAAGATGAATAATTAATTAAAAAAGTAATCGGGCTGCAAAAGGGGTAATCAATCAAAGTAAAAGGTAAGTCTAAATCTGTTTCTGCAAGTAAACTGGGAGGGATTGATCCAACCAGGATGGAGAAGATTTGACCAATCAAATCCAGAAATATTCAGAACTGGTGAAATGAGTGCAAGTGTAAAGCATCGGCAAACTGGGGTTCTACCTGATGCAGATGAACTGTGAAAGCCACTGAACGTTGCTTATTTAGCACGGTAGCGGACTGCTGGCCTCCAAACGTCCAAGAGTCAGCATAATAGGGACTATAAAGTAGGTCATATAGATCTTTATTCTTCTTATTTTGGTATACCTTTGGGTTTTGTTAATCTAGATATATAAATGATTGTTTTAATGTATTCATGTAAATATGTAGATATTAGTGTATTGTAATTAAATCTGCTTTTCTTATTCTACCGGCATTCGTCTCAGGGATTAGGATTCTTGTATGCATATATAGGCAGGGCAAGGTTGGCTTACTGCATAGATTGTTTGCCAGCAAGTATTATATAGAACTGGTGGACATAACAGATCTTTATTAGCATGAATTCGCATTTCCTCACCACAAAGACACTTTTTCTGTTTCAACATGATATTTTTATTTTTTCAAATATGCCACAGTGCTGACTTCAGTTGATGGCAATTGCCACAGCAGTGGCCATCTTACTTGTTATTGAATGAATTCTCGTGAGAACATTATTTGTAGCGTGATTGTCAAATAAATACTGGCATGTCCCCTTTCAAATAACTTTTTGAGGGTTACACATTCCTCATGGAAGCTTCATGTCATTATTAATAAACTTACAACACTAAAGTAAGTTACATCACATTAAAAATAAATGTCTAATTAAATTTTAAAAAACTATGACTGGCTCAAGTACACACACTCTCACACCAAATTACAGAGAAAATAGATATTCGAAGATTATGAGAAAATGAATAACAAAATTAACTACGGCAGCCAATAAAGGCATTTCTCTTTGCTTTTAGCATAGGAAAAAAAAGCCATAACCGGCAGCCGTCATCAGGAACTCTTTCTGTGTTTTATCATAGAAAGAAGTCTCTTTGTGTTGGCTTCTGTCAACGCCCAACATAATGTGAGAACTCTTTTTCTGCATTTTATAGCATAGAAAATTTCTTCATTTGTTGGGTGAATGCCGGTGAAACGGTATGGAATTTACCTAGAAATAGCGACATCTCAAGGCGAACACCAGGGATGAGAAAACAACCAAAAGTGCTACACACATACAACTAATCATTCAAAAATAAAAATAGACAATAGGATTATAAATCAAACATTACATGTTAATTATATGTAAAATAAGCAGCCATTCCATTTTATATGTTGAGTGCACATGTGTAAGCACACAACGTTTAAAAATTAGATTTAGCAAAGATTGATTTAAATGCTAAAATATTTGTTAGGTAATATATTATTTATTTAAAAATCAATTTAAATGTGTGAAATAAATAGCTGTGAAAATTTCAGATTTGTCTTGAATAAATTTTGTAAAATTGTTTTTGTCTTAAAACCCAGAAATAAAAGTTTACCACTTTAGGTTTAAAAAACTGTTAACACTTTAGCCATAGAAACTATGACAATCTTTCTGGAAAAAACAAGAACTTTCCACTGCATGATGGAGAATATTATATCATCCAGACATCATGTGATCATTGGCATAAAAAGTGAAATTTAAAAAGAACAGACAGTCTGTAAACATTTTCAATGCATGTAGGACCTCAATCAGTTCAAAATTTTAAATGGCCATTTTGTTTTCATCTATCTGATGGAAGGCTAAGGTTACAGGTAGGAAGATTGCCTTTGCTTGGCATATGACTTCTCATCATTCCAAAAGAGAGATGGACTACAATAAAATAACCAGAAATCATCATCAATTTATTTCATAAATTCTTTATTTCAAGAAATCCCATTTGTTATAATCAACTTTTGTTTTTCATATGTCAAAGCATCGGCCCAATGCTTGACTATAATCAACTTTTAGCAGAAAATAGACAAATTGACTTGTAGAATTGCTATCTCAATATTTAACAAATCATTGAAATTTCTTCAATTAAAATATAATGATAAATAGTATATTTTGGAAAAATTATATTTCTTAACTATAAATAAGCTATTATAAAATAATTATTTCTTCAATACTAGAAAGGATATCTATATAAGTCTCAAGAAAGTGAATTTGATTTAGTCTTCAGTTATAAAAGGAAACCTATTTTAAAATAACTAGTTTTTAAAATTCAAATCTAAAGAAATGAATTTAGATTTTAAAATGATGAAGATCATTTTCTTATTATGGATAATAAACTTTGCTTTATCAGCAATACAATCATAATTATTAACCTAAGGGATTAAAGGCCCAAAAATAAACAGATTAATTTTATATTTTGAATTAATGAAAAACTGAGTGCTAAAATTTTTGCATAAAATAAATATCTGTTTAATGGAATTAAATTTGCTCCTTACAACAAACTGTGAAGGTGTAGTCAATATCTAAGTAATTGCGTTAAGGATTATCCATGCTAAATATGTGAATAATATTCAAAAGATACTGGATTATAAAGAAATATTTAAATGCTACTCCAGAATGATGGATTCTCTAAATAAATATTAGATATAATAAAGGACCAAGTTATAAGTAACCTTAAGAATGGATTGTCTTGGATTAATAAGCATACTAAATGGAATTTAACATTTTTATGCTTTTTCCAGAATGGATTATATTATAAAAGTGAAATGAATTGTTCAATAAACCAAATGGATTATTTTAATATGCTTTCTACTTTCTTAATTAATTCATATTATAGTAATTGTTAATATAATAAAACTTTTTCTCGGATATTACTGTATTCAGGTAAAAGGTAATATTTTGTTCAATATTATGATAAATGTTAAGATTGAAAAGGATTAGATGTAATATATTTTTAGAATTGGGTTGTACAAATGTAAATATGTAACAAACTTATATTAAATGGCTAAAGTCAAACATTAATAATACTTATGAATTTTTAATACTTTGACTTTAATGTTAAATGTGCTTAGTTATCCTTATGTAGATGAGTAAATCTATAAGAAATATTTTATATATCACTCAAACTTGTTAGTATTAATTTTTCACTATTATCTAGTGTATAATAAAGCAGCCTAATGATTTAACTATATTTGTGATAGCAAAGTAACACTCCAAATGTTCAAACCTGAAATTGAATCCAGTAAAGGATGTTGAGGCAAAAATAAATAAGACCACTGTGATAAATTATCATTTAGGCCTGCTAAGCAATAATTTGTATGTGCTTATTTTAAAAGAATGAAAATTTCTCCAAATGTTTGTAAATGAGGTTGGTGAATAATTGATTGGTTGGTAAAATAAACCAATTAAGATTCATAAGGCTTTGCTTTTTTTTTTATTATAATTATTATCCTCCAGTATGAAATTAAGAATTATTTTGTAAAATAGTAATACAACATATTCCTATTAAATGTGAATGTCTACACAACATGCATGACAAAACACTTGATATATCCCAAATTTAAATTAATTTAGGGGACAAACAGTAATATTTATTAAAATGCGTTATATTATTTTTTATATATTATTGTTGTTATTTGTTCTTGTTATTGATTTTTATATTATGCAATAAATTATTTGTTAATTTAATTTTTTTTTTTTTGTCATTCTTAAATAAACATTGTCGTTCCATTTCACATTCACGATAGTAAAGTTCAAATTTGAAATATAGATTTATACATACAACTTATTGGATTGAATATATCATTACTGTATAAATGTTATCTGAAATGTAACAGTATTAGAAAAGATGCTGTGCATAAAACCCTGTTTACACTATCATGTCCTGGAATGCATAAAAACACTTGATATCCATGCATTTATTAGATTAACCCAGAGATAAAATTATTATTTAACCTTGTATTTAAATTTGCTAGCCTTAATTTCTAGAAAACATATATTAAGATTAAGCTTAATTATAACTTGAAATAAAAAACAATAGTTGTAAAGAGTTTTTTGATTAAAGAAAATGAGAATATATACAGATTATTATAAAATCCAGAGAAAATCAAATTTATTATTTTATGAACTATTTATAATTTTAGTAAAGTTTAGAATAATTATATTGCATGTGAAAATAAATATATCATAGCCACATATTTTCTCTTTTGGAATCTCAACCAGAAATCTCAACCCAAATGCTTTCTCAACCAAGTGTGTTTTCTTTATTGGTTTCAAATTTTTGGATGCTCTCAACTTTCTGGACACAATTTGATTTCAATATGTATACCTCAAAGAAGGTAATAGTTAATATTATTAACAGTAATAGATGACATTCACAATTATTAGTAAGTAGTACAAACATATAAATATATACACCAAAATAATAACAGCATTATTATGTTTCTAAATCAATAAAAAATAATTACACAGAATATACAAAATTGAGAGAGAAAATTTTGCTCTGTAAAACTTACCTCTGATGTTGGTTGAGGTTTCAGTGCTAGATTTTAAAAAATACAAATAAATAATTAAGTTTCAAGCAATATATATATATATATATATAAATTAATTCTAATATTCTCACAGATAAGATACATTCATCCCTCATATATGTATGTAAATGATTATGTCCTGTACATGAGGGGTCAGAGTGACTTACGGTCAACATGGGTAAGATGAGAAGGTTGGCACTAAGGTGGGCTTTGAGCATTCCATCATCAGATTTTCAGTGAAATGGAAGGCTGAAGAGTTGTGGGGTGAAGTGATTTGAAGCCTGTCTTGTCCATTAAAGTATAAAGATTGGTTATCTTAATATAAGGTGATCTTTAATTGTATATATGTGTGGAGATGCTAATCTGGACCAACTGATGAGTGCTGGTTTAGCATAAAATGCGTATATTAGTGATTATTTATCTTTTCAACATGTGCATGTGATCAAGTCTATCAGCAGTATGAGATAGCATGGATGGTTAAGGGTCATGTGAAAGCCTGAGTTCAAACCCTCTATATATTAATATGTAGTAGTAAAAAGTTTTACTGAATAACAAATAATGATTTTTAATACAATAAATTGTAATGGGAAAATTCTGGAAGTGATTGAAATTATATTTCTGACTTGAAATATAAAACAAAAACTAAAAACTTTTGATAAAAAAAAAGTACTAACCTGAATTGTATATATGGTCTAACAATAGATACATCAACTTAAAACTTTCATATTTTTAAAAGTTATGTATAAGAATCAAAAATAAATTATTAGTATTATTGCTATTAGTAGTAGTAATATAGTAGTTGAAATCCAAATTGGCTTTAAAATAAATACAGTAATCTAATAATTTGTCACTCAGAAAATCATGACATTTGAGCATCAGAAATGATAAGAGTTTAACTACAATACAGATATTGTAAGCATTTGTGTCTTTTATTCTTTTGTTGAACAAACTCATGCAGGGCAAGTTGCCATTGACTTCTAAAAAGCTTATTCATTATAGCATATGGATACAGTTTATGACCAAATATCTTGATGATCTGTCATTTTTAATACTAATATAAAATGCTAAAACAGAGTATGTATATGTTTCATTGGAATTAATTGAGCCAAGAATACTTTCAATGCTTGTGGGTCATATGACGCACAAACATAGAAAGTATACTTGGCTCAATTAATTCCAATAAAAGATAGATATAGATATATATAAAATCTGTTTTGGCACTTTATATTAGTATACATATATATTAAACTTGAATTATTATTTTCAAGATGTCAAAGAAAAATATATCTTCTGTATCCTCATATCTATAATTCTTATAACAATTTGGATTACAAATAAAAAAAAAAAAAGATCTTTTACTTCTAAAATTAAACTTAGGAAAAGAAAGTTATTATAAGTTAATAATGAAAGCTTGTTTAGCTTCAAAATTGCCAATTAGTAATTGATGATTTCCTGACAACATTAAAAGTAAAGTTACCTCTGTTTACACGGATATAATCTCTAAATTTCCATTGTTTATATTATATTAAATCCACAAAAATATTTAATGTATCATACATATGTAATTAGTAAGAAACATAAAAAAAAAAAGAAATGAAAATGAGGTAGAAGATATCAAAGAAAAATAGGAAAAGACTTAAAAAGATATACACTTCTTTTCATGATTATAGTGAAGATGTAGGGGAAGAATTCAATTTAAATTTCAGTATCAAATGAAAGTCATAGTTAAAAGAATGGAAAGATTCTAACTAGTCATATGATTTCCATGCCCACTTAGAAGATGTATAAAAATATATATGTATAGAGAGTTGCAGATAGAGTGCAATTTGAGCAACTAAATGAAAGAATGTTGCAGTTTCATTTCAAACAGTCTAAGACATTTTTGTCTTTTCAGTTTCCTTCAATAAACATCAACTCAATCATTTCTACTCACAAGCAAATCATTCTAACTATCCAATAGTACTTAACTGTTCAAGATGCGAGACTAATTGAATTTTACAATATAAACTTTCCTACTCACATTTAATGAGACTTGAATTAATAATTATAATTTTAATATTTAAAACCATTATTTAGTATTATGAATAAATAAATTGGGCTTGACTTGTTACAAATTTAAATTTAAAGATAAAAAAAATCTACAAAAATCATATTTTAATTACTAAATATAAAAATATATACATAAAAATGTCAAATATGTAACAGGAACAATAGTTTTACTTTAATTGCGTTTTGTTGTTGTTGTTGTAATACTACTGTAAAAAGTAAATAAATGAAATATTTGTTAAATCATTTCCAATTTTTAAATCTAAACGAATTATCGTAAAGACATAATAAATCTATGTGATATTTGTCTGAAATCAATAATTTTTGTATTTATATTTAATAAAATAACACAAAAATTCAGAAGCACCCGTGTTTGAAATCTATTTGACAGACTGAAATAAATTTAATTTGAACACAGCTTTCAACCTTAAAGTATGATACTTTGATTGTGATATTTCTAACCAAGCTATTTTCTGAGCTTTTTTTTCTTTTGCTTAAAAATTACCTTTGAAGAAAACACCCACAGTGCCCCGAATGCCTACATTGGAGTAATAAAAAAAAATTAAAGACAGAGATAAAATGCTCATGCCTTCAGATTTATTTCAGGACACGTGGAATAAGGTACTGTTTTTATAAACAATTTTTCAAAGCATACCTCGAAATTACAAGGAAACAACTTGTTTGGGACTAGAACCAAAAGACAGTTTAGTTCAAAGTCATGTAAATTTAATTTAACAATTGTAACAATTTTTTTCTTATTTAATAAATTATTTGTTGTTTTTTTTACAATAAAAAAAAACTAAACCAAACAAAAAAATGATGATCATAGTCACAATTTAAAAATAAGATATATCACAAGAATTTGTGTTTAGGTCTCTAACATATGTGACAAAGTTCATTAATAGGTAAAACATGAATTTTGAAAGATCAGTACATTTAATTTACATCAAAATGATTAAAAATATTGAAGTTTAAATCTGCAGTACAGAGAGATACAAATCACTCTTCACTTTTTTTTTTATTATCAAAAACAGGTTTATTCAACTATGTATACAACAAAAGAAAAAAAAATAGCAAAAACTCACTCCTCCAGAGAGGAATGTCCAACATTAACAACATTCCATGTGGAATTCACCATAAAGTGAGGAGCTAACTTCAAATCTCTTTCTTTGATTTCTTTTAATTTTTGTAGAAAAATTAATTTTTGATCAGGCAAAACTGACTTGAAGATTAGAATGCATCTGACAAACCATAGACAAAAAGAAATGAAAGTGGCACTTCTTATAGTTGCAAAATCCCCAGAGGCAATACCTTCTATGAGTGTGTTGATAATTGGATATTTTGGTATATAAATTTGATTAATCAATATTCTACAGTCCTGAAGAGATGAATAATTGTTGAAAATGTGAAATATGGTATCATCCTCCCTATGGCAGAGTGAGCATACAGGGTCCAAAGATGAAAAACCTCCTGTACATCACAAGAAAATGTCTTGTGGGAAGGGCATTGATATTTTACTTTAGAAGGAAGTCCAAATATTTTGTCTCTAGATTCCATCTTTTATATTTCTTTATAATGGCAAAGTTTGTACAGGTGAGAAGGTTAGGATCTGGGATAATTGGTGAAAACAAAAGAAGATAGGCATCCCAATAATGAAGTTTCATTGGTTTTATTTGATTTAAAGGTGTGAGAATTTTTGCAAGGTCCATTAAGACTTGTGTCAGCCAACCATCATTAATTGGAGGTGGCGTATCTGTAGGATGAATATATAGAAAAGGTGAGTCATCAGTAAAAATCCCATTAAGTCTTATAATGAGGTTATTTGATTTCTGTAGATAAAGAACCTGAAGTGAGTGCATTGACAAACCATTAAGTTTTGTTGGTCTCTGAACTCTTCTTAAGCTAATAGTAAAAGTTTTACCCTTCCACATTTACTGTAATTATTAATATTGCATACATGTATATAATGCATAACCAAAAAATGATTCAAGATAATACTATTAACAATTTTTAAGAGAGCAACCAACAATGTTGATTGAAAAAGGAAAAAAACTTCACATATTTAACAGAATGCAATAGATGCTTGAAATTTTGTTATGTAGATGAACCTATTACTACATCTAATCATAGGTTTGACATTCTACATAGAAATGAAAATAGATATAAATTACCATGAAACACAATTGATAATTTAAGAGTTGTTATTTACACAACATTTCTTCCACAAGAAAGAAGTCAAGTTTTTTTGTCTTCAAATTTAAAACCTTATATCTATGTGAAATTAATAAAACATTGACTGTCTAGTTTCCTAATATATTAACTGTAACCAATTGTTTGTTTTGTATATATTTATACCTATGTATATGTAGATTTAAAACTTTGATTACACACATATAGATGACATATATATATATATATATGAAAGAGGTACTTATTATATGTATATAATTTATTTTATTCACTCATTACAATTATTAATACTTAATATTTGATTAATTCACTTATCTTATACTTAAGATTTTCTTCAAATACATATACATACGTATAATCATCGCCAACAGCAGCAGTCGTTCACAAATAAGTTTGGCAAATCCAACATCAAGAAAAAAAAAGGATAAGAAAACAAAAACAAATGGAATAGTTTGCCAAAGATAAGTTTTGTCAGGACTATAGTAATCAATTCAAAACCCATATTTTTATGACTATTTATACACATGCTGGTGTATTATGCGGTTTAAAATATTTAGTGATGCAATCTTTTAATTTCTTCTGTAGCAACATTTTTTTCCTAAAATATTTCAACATCTTGTTAATTGTAACTGATGAATGTCCTCTTCTCAAACATATTTTCACAATGAAAACAACAAAGTATTGAATTTCTAAAATGTTTAAAAATCTTTATAATGTACTGCCTTTCTATCACACATTATACTCAAATTCAGAGTTTTTCAATGTTCATTCATTCCATATGTCTATTTCAATGAAGATGTGACTTTACAGTAATAGACTCTGTAATATCACATTCAGTAAAAATGAAGAACATATTTATTGGACTTATAATTTTATCACCATATTTTTAGAATTTTAAGGAACATTTTTAAATTAAATTTTTTAAATGCCTTTATGATACATTGACAAGATGTCTGGCTAACTTCTTTATAAAGTAGTAATTCCATAAACATCTAGACAATAGTTATATCATGGTGATGAAATATTCTAGCCTTTAATTTGTTAAAAGTAGCAACAGTGCACTGGAGTTTATGCTACATCTCAACATTTATGATTACCTCTCTACATAAAAAATACTATGATATTTAAATTGGCTCGCATTGTCAAGTTGAATACCCTCCAAGATAAAGGTTGTTGAAGAATCTTCTATTATCCACTGATAAAAAAACTTGAGTTTTCAGAATATTAAGTACAAAAAACAAAGTTTTTGTATGGTATATTCAAAACCTTAAATTTATTCTGTAATCTGATTCTCTGATAATGATTCTATTATAAGTGACTGAATTAAAAAAAAACATGCTGCACTTTACACTTAACACACTAATAAACTGAATGTGAAGCAAAATAACATATAGAGATTTAAAGAAAGAAGTTCAATGACTGATATGAAGATCTAAAAATCAATAGTGGATTAAAATTTCAAATATAACAGATATTCTATGACTACAGACATTTTACATTTCTTTGACATGGTAAAACTAACATATGGATCTAAAAGAAAGGATATCTATAAATGACATTCTCTTATATGATGACAATGACATTTCAAGAAAGTGGAAGAAACATTTTAATCATTGCTTGAATTATGGTACAAGATTTGAGCTGGAGATATTTAAAGGTATATCCATTTTATCTATTCATTTAGATTTGGACAAAGATATATCTAGCTTAATGAAATTACAACAGCTTTTTTGTAACTTTATAAATAAAAAGAGTGCAAGTCCTCACAAGATACCTGAAGAAAAGCTCAAAATATGATAGTGGCATGTTAGCTTTAAAATGTGTAAATTTTTTGAGGATATACTGATTTATAAAGATATGTTGTCCTAATATTAAGGATTTTTAGATTGTTGTAATTGTTAAAAATAAATAGAGTAGATAAGACTGCAGTAATGATAATGGAATACCATTGCTACCTACTATAACATATTTACTTTCAAGTATTTTGTTGAATAGATTACTTTCTGTCTTAGATGAATGATTACTGAAGACTTGGTGTGGTTTTAAAAAATAAGGTACTATAGAAAAAATTTAACGTTGCCAGGAAAAGACAATAAAAACAGTGTCAGGAACAAAAGAGTAGTTTATACATTGCTTTTATTGATTGATCACGATATTTCATTCAACTAAAGAAATAGGACTGTGACATTGTTTGAAATTGGTTGATTGTTCGTCAAAGTTTATTCATATTATACAGCTCCTACCTGATAAAATGAGAGGAAGTGCTGTTATTATAAATGGAAAATCTACGATATTTGGAATGAAAACTAGCTTCAATTCATTTTAGATTTTTATAATAGTAATTTTTTTAATAATAAATCTTTTGTGAGTTAGGGATTATGATGCAAGGCAAATTTAATTATGGAATTTTCAATTTGAACTGATTAAAAGCAAAATTCCAAAAGTCAGATTTATAGTATAATAATGAATAGTAGAGATGATAATAAATGGACAATTGAAATTTTAAACTGGATTTCAAGAGATTGTAAAAGACCCAGAAAGAGACCACATGTGAGATGGATGGATAAAATAAGAAAGTGTGCAGGGGTGTTGTGGAGAAGAAAAGCTAAAGATAGGAAAAGATGGACTGAACTTGGAGAGACCTTCATCCTGCAGTGGACTGATAATGGTTGATGATGATGATGAGTATAATAATGATTGTCTGTCTTTGCTAGTTCAAAAGGTGATTTATTTGAACGTGGCTTTTTTTTCAGATTGGATTTAATTTTTTTTTTTTAAAAAAAAAAAACATATTCATTTTGTTAACAGAAACAAATCGTACAATAAATTTAATAGACCCTTGCCTAAACCTTTTAACACAAATTTTTTTTTATAGGTTAGAGGAATCTTCAAAGATAATTTATTAAATTGTTATATTTTGATGTACAAGTGTCAAACTTATTCCACACTGAAAACTTTGACAGCATCCACTCTAGATAATCCAGTAATGATTACGACTAATCACTTATTAAACTAGAGTTTGTCTCTAGCTAACTTTTAATTTTTGCCAATTCATTTATTAAACTAATTTGTGATGAAAGCTGTTCTTTTAATTCAAATGTTAACAGCCTATTATAGATCAGCAATTTGCTTTTGTACATTTCTTTTAATTCGGTCTTTTTATTATATAAATAAAATTAAATTGAAAGCTACTGACACAAGAAATGACATCCATCATAATCACTAAACAAACAATAATATTGCAATAAGAGTTTACTGCATTTAAATTAATTTCTAGATTCGTAAACATTATAATAATAGATTTTTTAAAAATGATTGTAAGCTATCAGCCACATGTCAAAGCAATGAAAGAATAATATTTCAAATTCAGAAAGATATTTCAAATAATGCCTTGTTATTAAAAAAAAAGAATGTATTAATAATAATCAAGTGGTTAGTTTGTTCAGGAAGTCATGTGATATTTGAGGGCTCAGTTATATTACATTGACGCTAATGCAAAACCCTAGCATTGTGCTAAATAGCATAAAGCAGCATATTAATAAATAAATAAATAAATAATAACAATAAAAGTTATGCTGCCTGCATGGCAATGGTAGAGTGGTAGACTCTGGGTAAACATGAAGTTACCAGGTCACGACAAAATTTTGTAGTTCAAATTTTTTTCACCAGAGTGTTTCTTGTCAAATTATTTAAAAATTTGTTGTGAAATATCAAATACACGGTGGCATAAAATTATAATATAAAAAAATAATTAATAACAAATAATTATATTATAAAAAGTAATCTATTAAAATAATAACAATATATCCTACCAACATTCATAATTACTGTCCATTGTAGTTTTCACTTATAATAGCGATAAAATCCGCAATGACGGCATCAGTCGTATAGAGAGTCCTAAAAGCAAATTCCTGTAGGTAGGATTCTAATAAAGTACTGCTGGTACCATACTGATGTTTGAGCTTGCATTTAGCTTTCATCCACATATTTTCCACATTCTGTGTGTGGATATCAGGGTCATGAGGATCAACAAAGTTCTGGTGTAAGATGATAGAGTGCATATATACACCATTACGGATTGTGCTTAAGTTGTTGTATGCACCCCATCTGTCCATAATGATATGGGTCCCTGGCAAAATATATTCTTGTACTTTTGCTTCGAGAGTCGCAGCTGACTGGTTGAGGACCTCTACTAAGAAACACTTTTCTGAATGTCTCTCTATCCCACCAAAGACCCAATGACCTTCTCGCCACTCAATGTAACAATTTCACACTACTAACAATACTTTATTCCAATCCTACTTATAAGAATTTGCTTTGCAAATTGTATCTTTTCTTTTATCTTTTCTATAAACAAAAACTACAATGCACAGTAATTCGACAAGAAACACTCTGGTGAGAAAAATTTGAAACAAAATTCGAATTTTGTTGCGACCTGGTAACTTCATGTGCACCGACTCTGGAGCCAAAGATCAAGGATCATAACTCAGTTATCACTTTCGACTCAAACTTCTTATAAACTACTGAACAGTAAACCATTTGATTATTTTTTTGCCCTGCATGGTTTACTATAATAGCAGACTGGTGGATTTTTGAGTTCATAGTTCATGAATGGTGGTTACTTCCGATGTTTGGACCTCTAAATTCTAAAGTAATAAACCATTTTATTATCATTATTAATTGTTGTTTTTTATTTTAAATGAAGGGGTTTAAGTTTTTAAAATTTTGATTAATTTATAGCTTAGTAATAATGTCTAATCCGAAAAAAGCTCTCATTTTTTATTACAATAATCTTTGACTTAATATCTAAAGATATAATTAAAATATGTTAACTTTATGATATGTTAAATATAACATACATTTGTAAATAAATTAATAGGTTTTTTTTTTTTTTTGTAAATACAGTAATCATGTTATATGAAATTTGGAAATCTGTTTAAGAGACTTCATACAAAATGAAAGCAAAAAAAAAAAGATTAAAAAAATAATCATAGTTACAAAAAACCATGTGAATTAGAAGCAACTATTAGGCACAAAAGTATTTTTAAAATAAAAGTACTGATAATCCTATGCGATTGATAAAAATCCTAATATGATGCATTTAAAAACCGGAAGTTCCTATCACTTTTATTTTTAGATATCACATGACTTCCGGTGTATTAAATATTCTGATATTTTTATTGTCAAAATAAAATAAATTCAGCAGATGTATAAAAAAGTTATTTTTATTAAAATTACTAAGGTAATTTTAATTACATTTTAACAGCGACAATAATAAAAAAAAACAAACATTAGAATTGAAATGACTATGAATATTAACACTGGATACTAAACAACATAAACATTTTAAATAGTAGATATACCTTGGTTTAGATAAAGAAATATCACCTTAGCAAGAAAACGATCAAATGGTAACTCAGCAAATAGTCTGCCAACTATTTGTACTTTAACTTATACTACTTCACATAAATATTCATATACAAAACTATAAATCAACATTTATTTTATTTATATAATAAACACCTCCATACTTCCCCATTTCTTTTAATTCACTTAAATAAAGATACAATAAAAGACAAATGACCCCCAAGATGCATTTTGTGCTGAACTAGCACTCATCAGTTGGCCCAGGTCACTATCTCTCATATATTTATTTTATTATAGGTATTGAGGTTTTTGTGATGGTATTAATGTTTTATGTTAACACAACTTGTACACAATGGTAATATAAATATCAATTCTTACCTTCATATTTCTCATTAACAAGGGTCATTTCACTTTCATAAAAGGATTTAAGATTCTGAACATCTTCTTGAAGTTTAACATTGCTCATCTGTTCCTCTTGAAATTTTAAGTTCATTTCAGCCAATTTTTGTTCATATTCCTAAATTTAAACAAACAAACAACAAAAAATATTGCAACTGAATAATGAGATTTAAATATGGCATTATGTTCCATACAAAATATAATACATATTTGGTTTATGATTTTATTCTTAATTTTAGATCTTTCATGATTAAATGAAGTTAAAATTTGTATTAACATTAAATGATTTGACAGTTGTTTAAAGAATGCAAACAATAACACATGTAAGCATTACAAAATGTCACATGACACTGAATTTGCTTCCATTGATAGCATTAGGAGCAGGGTTCAACTTTGATTACTCTAAAGCAGTCTACTAATGTGGATGCAACCTAAAATGCCTCATCAATGAAGGTCAATAGTCAGAAACTCGTTTGAGATTTAGGGTGTAATATTTAAAACAATCAATTTTAAACAAAATTGAAACAGACAACTAAGAAGAAATAAAAATATATTTAATACATCTAACCTGGCTTTCATTTCTTACTGGAACCTTATCAAGATATTTCCTCTTTTCATCTAATTGACATTATTTACATTATACTACAATAAACATAATTAGTATAATACATAAAAAATGAATAAACGTAAAAACTTATTACAATCATTTTTTTTCATTTAACTTACAAAACAATCTACATAAAGAATATTTCAATTATAATTCCAAAGTTTCCAATAAATCAAAAATACCATTGAAAGAGGTAATGAGTATGATAGAGCATTTAGTGGAAAGGATACAAAATCAGGGCCATGGCCATAGAATGAATTGTGAAAAAAATATTCAGATAATAAAATGTTAAAAATTATAAGGAAAGCAATTGTTGTGAAACTTTGTTCAGTCAAGAAAATTTAAACAAATGGGTAAACATGGTTAAAGGTCCAGCACAATAAAGAAAAATGGGCATTTTGGATTATTGGAAACTTTAGAAATATAAATGAAATATTACTTTTGTAGATTGTTTTATAAATATAAAAAAGAAATAATTGTAGTGAGTTTATAAGTTTAATAATTTTTATGTGTTATATATATATATATATATGTATTTTACCAATTATGTTCATTGTAATATTACATTAATAATGTTCATTGGGTGAAGTTGCTATAGAGTAGTTGGTCATGTGATTATAAATGAGAAAACAACTTGATAAGGTTCCAATAAAGAACAAAAGCCTGGTTAAATGTATTAAATAAACTATTACTTATTTTTAGTTGCGTTTTAATTTTGTCTGATTATTCTACATTTTATAAAAAAGACATTATGGACACATTTTTTATGAATAAAATTTGATTATTTGAAGTAGGACATAATATCAACTATCCAATGATTACTTAAGCTTAAAGCAGATGACTCTAAAATAGAGTGAGAAAATGAATTACTGTTGTTAAAGTGTGTGAATTACAATTGTAAAGAAAACTATTAGACAATCAAGACTGAAAAGAAAAAAAAAACCCAATAACATGTAAAAAATTATGATAATTTCATCCCTAAAATGTAATAAATTAAATATATTAAAACTGCTTCCTAAAAGCAAGGGTGTCCCACATCAAAAATGCATTAAAGATTATATTGAATGTTTTCAATACTCTTTTTATGTATGAAGGACTATTAGTATTATCTTAAAATATAAGAAAAAGAAGCATTATTTTACTACATATTGTGCGAGTAAGTAAAACTACTCACATACATGTATATATATATATATGTTTACATTATCTTTTTACATTCAAATACATATATATATAACTTAAAGATTAAACTATAAAAAAGTTGATGACAAAAGTTCATTTAAATAAATAGTTGTTTTAAAGTAAAATAAATAATTTAACTTTAAAATCATTCATATATATATATAATGATTATTAAGTTGACTAAAACCGTTAATCACGATGTCAAACATAGAGATAACCTTAGGTCAAGTCGCATCTTAGCAACTTAACACAAAGGAAATAAAAATTAGAATTCAATTATAATTATTAATTATAATAATTTCAACAATAATTGAATATGAAATCGTGAAAATCAAATAGTATATTTAACACATGCTACCGGAAGTCAATTCTATTATAAAAGGGATCAAATAATTTCAAAATGTAATTCTATCTTTTGCCAATGAACTAGCCACTATGCATAGTCATTTTGCAGTGTTTGAATTTCGAACATATTAAAGATGAATCAATAGTTTGAACAAATTTTCTTATTGATAAAATTTTTATTAGAAAAGAACTCTAATCTCACTCAATAAAAAGAGTAAATAAATTACTCTTTAGTATCATTAATTGTAATTTCAAAACAAAATTATATATAATTTTTGTTTATTAATTAATAAGATTATTCTAAACTGAAGTTCTAAAGCAGATAAGTTTCATTAAAAACATCTATATATTTAAACTAAATTATTTTAAGAAGATAATAAGTATAGAAAATGCATCATGAGTAAAAACCCACTTGCCATGGGATAAAATGCTATTGTTTAACTGAAAATAATATAATTACTTATTCCTACCAAAATGCTTAAAGCATATGCATATTTCATCTATATGATTTACAATAAAACTTCAATTGATAGTGAAATAATTTGTGGAAGCTGTCAACATCACACGAGAGGAAACATTCTGAACACCAGACTATTCTGGCTGCCTCATCAATGGTTGATGACTGTAAATAATGACCTTTATCCTTAATGAACATTATTAATCTCATTATGGAAAGGAATAGGACAATACCATCAAACTTTAATATATCATATTATCTTTATGTGTTATCAGCTTCAGATGTCTAATTTTATTTCCTTTGCTTCTAAAATCCATTTACGTTGAAGTAGTCCATTTAAAAATGTTATTAGATGAAGAGAAATAGAAAGATCATTGAGTTAAATATTTTTTTTATTTAATAAAATTTAGGTCTTCCCTTAAAGCGACTTGACCAAGGTAAAATTAAACTTAATATGAAGGTAAGATTTTATTGTTCTTCATATTAAATTCATTCATGACATGAGAGAAATTTTGTTTATTACTAACTTAATTAATATAGTAATATTTGTTTATTATTCTTTGTGTAAATGATTAACATCTTTGGATGAAAGGTCTTTTATTTCATAATAATGACTACACATAGGAGGGGTGTCTCATAAAAATGGAATTCCCTCATAAGGATTGGATAATGTAAGATCATCATTTATACATATATTAATTAAAATGAATTTAGCTAGTTAGTATTATTATAATTATTTTTTTGAAATTATAAAATTTCATCTATTGTTTTATCATTTATTAAAATTTATTCGTGTTATGATACATATCTACTATGGGGATATGGGAAGGTATAATTTAATTTGATATCATAAAATAGTAGAAATGTATGTAAAGCACTTATAATAATACTTTTTTTTTGTTATTTGGAATAAATTTAAATTGTTATCTGTTAATAAATATGTTAAAGTTTATTTTAAATTCAAGGAGGTGTCTGATTTATTTAAATTATTTATTCATTTTCTGAAACAAAATAAGATTGAATAAGCATACCCATACACACTTATCATATTAATTTAATATCCTGGTAACTTGGTTGAAATTAATTAAAAAAATTTATTGAAATTATATGAAGTATTTGTAGAATATTAACGGAAACACCTGAAGCGAGTTAAATATAAAAACTACCCTGAGTTCGAATACTGAGCATAATGGAACAATCAACAAAGGGGAAGATAGGATCAATTACTGTAAGTTGCATCTATATTAAATATTTAATTATAAATTATCTTGTTTGAAATGGATTCAATCTTGGATTAAAATCAAACTGTATCATTCATAGCATCCTATGTGAAGACCCTAAATCCGATTATAGTTAGATGTGACCACCTTGATTCCTTTAGGGAATCCGAACCAATACAATATAAAAGCAATATTAAAAAAAAGAGAATATTTAATAGATCATAGGTTATAAAATATTATATTTTAATTAAATCTTAGAAAAAAACATTAAATTTAATAAAGTTCAAATACTTCTGTAATACTATTCATATCTCTACACATATATACATGTGTGTGTGTGTTTTTTCATAACAAGAAATTTTCTGCATAATTTAGTTCAATATACATGACCTGTCGTTCAAGATTTCTCATTTATAACACTTTTTATATAAGTGAATAATAATGTTTGTTTGTAATCAATCACATCTTTCTATCTTCCACTATGTTCTTAAAATTTTTCAAACTTGAGATCAATATTATTCTTAGATTTCAAACTTATTGAAAAAACGGCTGGTAGCTCTAAGATATATATTTGACCAACCAAGTCTCAGCACTTAAGCTGAGCCTTGCATAGCTCTCCAAATGCCATTCATTAATTTGGATTTATTGATAATCATTGTAATTTTCAATGCATATGTATTTTTCATTGAATATATATATATAATCAGAAATAGCATTTTCAATCATTGATCTAGTATAGAATGAAAGATTCTCCAAGCATAATCCAATTTCTTTGATCTGTATCTAGCCTTTAAAAAGGCTTCTCTATACCATAACAACAAACTTTCTTATTTCATCCGTCTATCTAACATATAGTCTGTTTTTAGGTCTTTAATAATCTCTTGGAATTCAGATTAATGCCTCAACTGACCATCTATTATCATCTCTTCTAGCAATATATCCAGTCCACCTCCATTTCAATCTTTTAATTCTTTCAACGATGCTAGTGATAATTATATGTTCTCTAAGTACGTTAAATCAGTTTTATTAAAAGAGAGAATTAGTATTAGAAAGAATGGAAAATAATTTATCAATTTTCTCTAGCAATGGAGTAGATTTTGGCTTGATGAGGTTAATTTTTTTTTTAAAAAAAGTTGATTACTTGAATTCAACATAAAAGTAAATTTGGGGTAATAAATAGCCCCTCAAAAAATTCCAATTATAAAAACATAATAAAATAAATCAAAAATTGTAATTGGAAAAAAATTGGTAAATCAGGTTTAGCGTTGGTGGCCGAGTGGTTGTCCCGGGGTTCGCTTCCCGGCCGACGCTTTGACACATAAAAAAAAACACTTTAAACTTTCAAAGTTGTAAAAAAAATTAGACAAAAATGCAGTAGGTAAAGAGATTTAATAACATTACAGACTAATTGATTAAATAAAAGAATTATAAAGACGCTTATTAAAAGGTATAGTACGGTTTTATATAAAGTGGGAAAAATATACTTCATTAGAAAAAAAAGAAAAAATGATTAAAAGTTTTATAAGAATAGAGAGGCATTTAAAAAAAAGAATAAGATAAAGTATAATAGGAAAAAAGTATAACTTGAAAAAAATATCGAAGAAATGAAGCAGAGAAACAAAAATGTTAAAAAACAAAAGTTACATGAATACAGATGGTAAATAAATGTTTGCAATAATGTGATTTGAAAATAGTAATAGATAAGGATGTATATAATTATTTTTGTGTAAGTGAACATGCAATGTACATTCTTTATTTTTTAAAAAATGCAAAAAAAAAAAAAAAAAAGTATTGTAAAAAAATAAAATAAAACTGATTCGTTTAAAGAAAAAAAAAGTTTTCTTCATAATTATTATTTAGATAATAAGTTAGAATAATCAATAACAATAGATAAGTATCTTTACATTACACCAAATATATCTCACAAAATTGATTATGAGTACTCCAATAATTTGCTAGCCCCCCCCCCTTTATTGGCATTTTCTCCATCCCCAATTCCCATCTCCATCAAGTGTCTTTTGTGAGTACATAATTAATATATTGAAAAATGTTCTGTTTAAAGTGAATGATGGGATTGACATTAATATGTAAATAGGTAGGGGAAAAAAACCTAAATATGCGTAAAGATGTAAATATGCAAATATGTTAATTAGCTGTACCTCAGGTTTCACAAAAAGTCTTCTTTTCCTTAGTAATAATACTCACCATTCATCATAATGAAAACAGCACTTTTTTTTGTTTGTTAATTCATATTGTGACGGCTCGTTAATGTCTGCTAGGGATTGCGGGGGGGGGGGGGAGGTAATAGCTCTTTAATGATTTTTAGTTATTATTCTTTATTATCATTATTATCAAAAGTAGAATTTATTTAACCCGTATTTCTTTTTTGTCTTCTTTTTTCTTCTCTTGAAGCTACATTTCCTTAATGCTGAAAATCAAACAAATAACCTCAAGAAAATAAAATGAAATACAAGTATAAGAAAACAAAACAACAATAACAACTCAAAATGCAAATGAAGAAAATTATACTAATTACCAATTAAATAAGAATATTATCAATGAAAAAAAAAAAGATTATGATTATTTGCAAGAAAAGAAAATAAATTATATAAATTATTATTATTAAGTGCCATCAAGACGTTAGTTCTTATGAATGGCATTCGGTCTATTCATAAAATATTCAACATAGTGGATGGGAGTAGTTTCTAATTACTGATTTCTTTCGCGCAGTTTAAAATGACGTTTTGCTATTGACACAGCTGTGATAAACTCTCACTAACACCATCCTACATTGCTACTGTTCGATATCAATATTAGAAAGGAGACATTAAGAGAAAATAAACAAAAAAAAAAAGAAAACACAGACAAAAAATAAACATATACGCAAAAAATAAAAAGATTGTTATAGCAATCCAAACTCAGAATAGATTTCAATAAGGATAGAAAAATTTCACACAGTAAAATAGAGTTCTATATTTTTTAAAACAAAAAATAAAAAATATATATTTTGGCTCTATAATAAATTGTGGGTGTTATAATGTGGTATTTTATCCTTCTAGTGGTATTTTATCCAGAGCTGGGCTTGTGATCACTTGATGGATTTTTTTTTCATTTTAATGGTATCCAAAAAAATTGTTCATCACTATCCACAGTTATATATTATCTTCCTAAACAAATTGTTATCACAGAGCATTCCAGATAACTTAAATCTTATCAATTGCTCTGCTCATCAAAGATTCATAGCTATCCACATTCTTTAAAGGTATCTATCAATTTCTTTCTTCTATTTCTCTTCCAGAATCTCTTGCAACATTCTTTCTTAAATTTTATTTAAACTAGACATATAAATAGTTTAATTCCTGTTATTTGTCTTAATAGCCTCAATAATTTTTTTTTCATGAATTTTTTCACCATTTCTATGTATCTAGTTTTGTTTGTCTAATATAATCTTGCACATTCTCTTCTTAATTCATATCCGTAGAGCACCTAATACTTTTTTGCTTTTCAAGAAGTCATAGAATAATTATTAAGCTTAATTAAAAGCCTGATTACTCATTTCAGTTCTCAATATTTTTTTAATCATTACTTCCACCATCAATTAAATATTTTTTTAAATATTAAAAAAGAAGAAACCCACTAAGCCAGCGCGCCGTGACTTTATATAATCTCTCCAAACATTTTCTCTTGACACATTTATTCTCATGTCAAATTTAATATATGTTCTATTTTCTTCTAACTCAACTGCAGTTTATTTAAGATCAATCTTATTATTTTGAGTAGTGCTACAATAACAGCAAATCTAATATAATTAAACCTCCTTTATCAATCTCAGCTTTATCCTTGTCAAGACAATAGCTATTTAACAACTCATTTCAATAAATATTAAACAAACCACTAAACTTGTGTCAAGATGGTGTACATAACCAACCTGAATGCAGAGGAACCTAAAGAAGAAAATGAATAGGATAAAGCCCATGTTTTTTTGTCTTTTTTTACAACTGCTGTAAGTTGTTTTCAAAATTACAGTAATACTTTTGAAGCATCAAAAGTAGTAATAAGAAACAGTAAAAGAAACCCTGAAAGCTAAATTGTAAAATAACTCAGTTATAGTAGAAAAAAACTAGTGAAGTATGTTGTGAAGATTTAAAATAAAATAAAAAAAACCTCATTGAAACATTTCTATTATTAAAAAAAAAGAAAGAATATGTATAAAATGTGTTAATAAAATATACAAAAAAAAAAAAAAAGAAACATTTTCAGCAAGACTTGATAAAAATAAATTAATTGATTCCAGAACAATTTCATTATATCATGCAATCAAAGTAGCTTATGTTACAATATCTGTGTTTAAACGTAATTCATTTCAGGCACAAGGCTTAAATAAAAGTTACCATTCAAAACAATTCACTTAAATAGAAAAAAATGACCAAATCAAAAATATAAATAAATATAACATCGATTTCTGTGCAAACTGCATTTAACACTATTCTGGATAAAGCAAACTACATTGATTATTTAAGTAAGTGACAAAAATATGTTTAGTGTCAATGTATGTATTCCACCCACATTTGTTATATAAATCTTAATATAATAAGAAAAACTGTTGTTTGTTGTATTGTTTATTTTCTTTGCATGCCTTCATTATTGCAGACCTCAATGTATTTGATAAATAAATAGACAAATAAAAAAATAGAACATCCCTGTTTTATATCTCTTATTACCAGGTATATTTATTTCTTCAGGAAAAAAAATCTTTTTTAAAATCTTACAAATATTTTCTGCTTCCTAAAAAAAAAATTATCTCTGCTTTTAATCTATACTACTTCTCAGTAAAATAACTAATAAAACAAAAAAAAATATTTTTTTTTTACATATCTCCATTCTTTCTCTCTTTTTTTATTTATTAGGGATCTTTCAATAATTTATCTCATTACACAAACTGATGATCTCTTGTTGTTTCAGTTTTTCTATATTCAAATCACTCTCTAGATGAAAATATTTCTAAATCTACTAGAAAGATGTGTGTTCAAGACTCTTAATAACATCTTAGAAGTACATAAAATTAAACCAATACTGTTCTAAAATCGTCAAATTTATATTGTATTTGATCTTATCTTTAAAAACAGCTGGAAGATTCTCATGAATCAAAAGATACACTATAATCATCAATTGATTCTTTCACACATGTTTTTCTTCCTCAGCCATTATCAGTTCAATTGTAATGTCATCATTTCCTTTGCTTTTCTAAAGTATACCTCATTTATGGCTTTTCTATATTCTTTCTTTATTATTGTGCAGCTATTATGACCTTACTTCATTTTATTTTTCAGTTAAGCAAATAAAATTATCTTGATTTCTTTACAAGCATGAAGCTCATTATTTAATTGCAATTTCTTTCATCAATTCTACTTCAATATATCTCTCATTAATCTTATTCAGCTATCATTTAAATAAAATCTATATATTTTTTGTATTGCCTATACTTTTTAATATTTGTCCTCTAACTGCATTTGATTTTATCCCTTTCATGATTTAATTCACTATTAAAACTTTTCATGGATACTTTGATTATAACAACATTTTATATATTTCTCTCTCTACAATTTCATTAAACACTGCTAAAACAAAAAAAAAATTCCACACTTTACATCTTTCAAAAATTACTACTGATACCAGATCTTTTAATGTAAGTCTTTTGTCCACAATTACTTTCTTAATTCAATAATTATAGAATCTTTTTCTTAACATTGTCTGTAGTTCTTACCCACTGTGTTTACAATCTTTTCCTTTATAATTGCCAACTTATTTTGTTCTGTGCATTAAATCAGTATTTTTCAATTCCTTTTACAATGTAGTTTCTATTCCATCATATTATTTTTGTCAACTTCTTTTAACTATTTAATAATATGAAATTGGGGTCTTCTAAAATAAATTAAGTATATATTTAAGGCCATCATACTTTATGATCTACTACAAGGGTGTATAAGTGGGAGGAATATCAAGATTTAAGAATTAAAAGTAAAAAAAATAAAAAAAATATTTTTGTTCTTTTTTAGTTGTTTTCATTCATTCATTCATTCTATCATAAGTGTAAAGATTATAATATTTCTTCAAATTTTTCAGATACTTTGTGAGAATATCACACATCCTCAAGAGTCCATGAACTATAAATTAAAAACCACTGTAGCAGACAGTTTAGCACTATCACAAAAGTTATGAATCCAAATCATTTTGAAAATGCACTAATGAAATGCTTCTGTAGTTACCAATTAAAATATCATGTTTTCATTCCATTACTGAAACAGATTTAATCTTCTCTATTACTATTTAAATCTTATTGTCACTTTTTGAACTAATAATTAAAAACCAGAATCATTAAGAAGTGAACAAAAAGGATTGGCATTTTTATTTATATTAGATATACTTAAAACTTCTATTTTACCACACACATCCTTAAAACATATGAATAAAGATACCTGAAATAGTCAAATGATCCCAAAATGCATATCTGGATGGATCAAGACTCTTCCGATAGCACTAATTATAACTTTTGATATCATTATCTTTGATAAATATTATCAATATAATATTATTATAATTTAGTTTAAGTGCCAAATTTCTTGCACTTAATTACGAATTTAATACCACTCATTTTAGACAAATACGTTAATGATTACTATTAAACATTAATTAAACTAGAGATTATCATATCTATTTTAATCCAGATATAAACTTCAAACTCGCTTAAATATTAATATATCTATTCTTATTAAACATATCAACATGGCATTGTTAATGCAAATTCATCTCTATTTTTCCACCATGTGTATTATCCTAGATTTATTTAAAACTTGTATTTCCCCATCCATAGAAACACATAAATGAAGATATATGAAAAAATTTAAATGGTGCCCCAAGATAAATTTTTGTCAGAACCTGAACCTTTTAATTGCACCAGGTCCCAATCTCTCATCTGTCTTCATCATTTTTACCAACAAAAAAGTTCTTACAATTTAATATACAAGAGTCAACATTCTTCTTCTTACCCATTTAGCAACATCTATTTTAGATATGTACATTAATTAATGATTATTACAAATGAGTTATTAAGTTTGAGATTATCATTAGCTCAGAACTAAACTTCAAACTTGAAGATTAATACATTTTACTCTTGTTATGACAAAGATATGTCAGAGATTATGACCTGGGCAAACTGAAGAGTTCTGAATGAACTAGAAATGCACTTTCAGATATCTTTATTCATGGGTTTTAAATGTGTATGATGGAAAAAAAAGTTTTAAGCAACCTTTAACATATTATACATGGGGGAAAAAAAGAATGAGAAATAGATTTATTAAAGTTAAAGTTTGAAGTTTATATCTGGGCAAAAAGATTATGATAATACCTAGCCTAATAAATGTTTTGTAATGATCACTAAAGTATTTATCTAAAATGAAGATTGTCAATATGTTAGCGCAAAAAATATGTCCCTGTAGATCAAATTGTAATAAATATGCATATGTATAATTAATTAAGCACCACATAAATAAGAAAATAATATTATTATCATTAATTTTTTATCTATATCCACTATAGACATTTTCATGATTTTTCAAATGGCAATATTTGATGAGATCTCAACTAGTTTCAAAGGCCCCTGATAACACTGCTTATTGACTGAAACATATATGCAGCAAGTGATTGGATCGTGTAATCAAACATTCCTACTTAAAAAAGTTCATAAATATCTTTATAAGGAATGTGTGTAAAAATTAATGCTAATAATATTATATATATTGTAGCATTTTATTTCTGGTACAAATGCTATCATGTTCTGTGAAATATGAACTGTAAATTTTTTCTTAATTGTATATTTTATAGTAGATAAGTAGATCAAGGGATAGGTTTAAGACCAAAGGTAAGCTACTACAAAGTCAATATGCAATGGGATAATTATTTTTTTAAGACTTTAAATATTATTTAAAAAGTGAAGGGGAATAAGATTGAAATCAGACAGCGCAGATAAACAAATGTCCATTTTCCGTATAACAATTTAAAAAACGATTAGTGAATTGTTTAGCAATGACTATAAACTATGTATGCACAGAATATTGTTTGTGTAATAAACATCAAAATAAACAGTAAATAATGCCATACGTAATCCAAACCTTATTAAATTATAATATTTATAACAAGTTCAAAACAAATAAACTGTCTAAATGTGCGAATGCGTGTGTGAATAATATTCACAAAATTAGAAAAGTATGTTAGAAAGACCAACAAAACAATTCACTGAAAAATCTTTAGTAAATCTATGTAAAATAATAGATAACAAAACCTAATAAAATTATTGATATTGAAATATTTGTGAAATGTTAATGAGTTAATAATGTTTATTGACAACAATTTATTACTGTAATAAAGTTTAAATTGCGAATAATAGAGATTATAAAAAAAATATGTGTTTTATTTTTTTAAATAAGTTGATGTAAAATATTTATTATTTATTATTATTTTGTGTTTCAAATTGATTACATGTTCGCGCCAAATATTTATTTACAGTGTAATGGAAATATCCCAGAAATCTACTATAAAGCAAGATGCATTGTGGGAAAATTTGACATCTTTAAAAAAAAAAAACAAATTCCAGCAAATTTAAAATAAAAGGACCTCCTTTAGAATTTTCAACGCAGTCAGTACTCAGTCGTGTTTTTATCCAAAATCACCATATTGTATTGACCTACATGAAGATGGCAGAGTAGAGCACATGACATGAGAGTCTACCCCAGGCAGGGGTCTCCACTCCATTCCAATAACATCAATGGATATATGTTAAATTGTAGTATAAATAGAAAAGGAAAAACAATGCATTTATTTTAATTTTCAGTCAAGAAAATCTTAAATTTGTAATATTGAAATTCCAGAACATCTTAATAAATTTGTCTGAAAGGATTATATTGCTAAATTGTATTTCTTCAAGTGTAAAAGAATATGCTTTTAATATTTGTGTCATTAAAAACTGTAGTTGTTACCCTGGGATTTTATCCAGTAAATGCAGCATTTGGTAAACAATTATGGAAATGCCACTTATCTGGAAATAAATAACATATTTCTAGTCAAAAGAAACAACTGAAATAGTTTCTTTAAATCATCATAGGAACAAATGCAGTAAAGTGATCTACATACTTGTCTGATTAAGGTAACACTTGAAGATTTTATTTGTTTTTATATATGTGTGACCACCAAAAGAATTGAGAGAGATTACAGATATTCCAAGATATACATTTAGTATTAGAAATAAAAAAAATTCCATGATGGATTAATTCAACTGGAATTATTTTGATTTTCAGTAAACTTGAATAATAGTGCTACAAATAATTAGATTTGCTGTTGTTCACGAGTCATGTTATCGATAAATTTGGAAATGTTCTATGTTTGAGTGACATATAAACTTTAAATGAACAAAGTGTTATTTATTTGTGTTTTAATTAATATGTTAATAAATTATTAGAGTAATAATTGTACCATATGATCATATATGCTCCAGTAGAAACCCAGGTAGTATAGTTTATATTCAATATTTAAACATAAGGTATGATAGATAAATGAGAGTGAATATTTTGCTTTAAAGTGTAAGAAGAGTGAAATGTTGTTATTATGTGAAATATATGTATTAATGTATATGTTTTTAAATTGAGTAAAGTTTTAGCATTAAGTTGATAATTTTGAAATCTTTTGTCCAACTATATATTCAAAGTAAAAGTGTAATCAATCTCCTTCAACCTGTATGCTGTATTGTCACACACATAACGTGATTCTATACACCAAAAGCAGCTATGCTTGATTTATCACATACACACTTCCAAAGAAGAAATGTACATTCAGTTTTAATATTTGCTATCATACAATGATAATTATTATTATGTTATTGTTATATTTTGTTTCTTCTTTTTTATTTTTTTATTGATATTTACATGAGATAAACATTGTTGTTATTTTACAATTGTATGATATTATTCTTTAATCATCATCTTAATACAATTTAAATTCAGGTCATGCTATCCCTCTGCTGATTTATCTAATGTCACACTTAAATATTTTATTATATTTGCTATTTGAATCTAGAAAGTTAAAGTTTAGAAGGCATACATAAAATCCCTTTTACGTTAATTTATTTTTATTGTAATATTTGAAATATAGGCATTCTTCATATATCTTTACTGTATTAAATGTTTATATGTGGGCTAGAATTTTCAAATTTACAATATCCGGATTCAGCTTAAAATTGCAGAAAAACTACATGGTCTACACATGGGCATTTTACATCTTCTGAACCATTTTGTTTTTGTGTTTCAGAAAATAGAAGTTCTATTTTTCTGTCACAAAAATTGACAATTTTATGATAATTTTTTTTACCGGAACAGAAATAACCATAACATTTTATCACAGAGAAAAATGGAATATATGACTGATTCAAGTGATAACGGCCTTTTTATTAGTGAGCCTTGGAACTCTGATGCTTCATGTAGCCCATTTGATGGATTCTCTTTCAGTGAAGATGAATAAGATTCAGGTGTGTGTACCAAAAAAAAGAAGAAATTTGAATACAAGTGCTCTATCTACTCCAGATCTGCCTACCCCAGGCCCATCTTCCTGACCAGATCTGAATGAGTTGCCTAACATTATTATTTTTGAAACAAATATGTACGCTGAACAAAAAAAAAAGCTTGGGACTGGGTCAATTTGTCATATTGTGAATTATCTGCATTTTTTGGCATGATGGTGGGCATTTGCCATATGTCCAGTACATGAATTAGATGATATATGGAGCTCAGATTTGAGAGTAAGGCAACCACATTTTGCAAATATTATGACCCAATATAGATTTTATTCCATATTGTCTTGCCTACATTTTAATGATAATAAAATAATGCCAGATACTAAAAGTAAAGATTTTGACAGAGTATATAAACTTAGGCCGATTATAGACCACTGCAATATAAATTTTAAAGCTGCTTATCAATTTCATAGAGAGATAGCAATTGATAAAGCTACTACCAAATTTACTGATTGTAATGGCATGAAGTAGTACGAGCCCTCAAAACCGATAATGCGAGAGTTCAAATGGTGGATGTGTGCAGATAGCCATATTGGATATGTGTCCCATATGGAGTTGTACACAGTCAAAAGTATAACTTCAGATACTGTCCAAGGTCTAGGTACTCAAGCTGTGCTTTCAGTAGTTTTGCCATATTTATCCAATCAGCATCATATCATTTTTTTGTGATAGATATTTTATAAGCATACAGTTAGCAAAAGAGCTGTCTGCAAACAAAATCTACTATTATGGCACACTAAATGCAAATAGAAAAGGTATCCCAGACAACATAAAAGAATTGGAATAAAAGTTATAAAAAAATGAATAGGGGAGACTCACATTTTTGTAGTAGATCAAGACAGTCGTCTTCAATTTTTAATTTGGATGGATAAAAAGCCAATAATAATGCTAACCAATACTTATCCACCTTAAAATGATGATGTTAAAAGAAAACATAAAGATGCGACCCTTCATTCATATCCATGCCCACCTGCAATAAAAATGTATAACTGCTTCATGGGTGGAGTAGATTTGGCTAATAGGAAATGACTTCAGTATGGTTGGAAGAGAAAGTCTAATCGACGGGAAACACATCCTTTTTGGCACCGCTTTGATATTGCTGTTATGAATAAACATATCTAAAACCAAGAAAAGTTCAGCCACTTTTACTTTTTCAGAGAGCCTTATCAGATAGCCTAATAAATGGGTTTTCTTCAAGAGTTAGCAATTGTACAGCTTATCATGTTGTCCCGCATCTGGCTCTTCATTTCACTGGAAAACATATGCTAGTTGACCTTCACAAACACAATATCCCAAAAAGAAAGGCTTGTGTTGTCTGCCTAAAAAAAGAAGCAAAAGCATGAGAGTTTTTTTGGCTATGTGGAGTGTGGGTGTGGACCTGTTACACTCTGCCAAAGTGCTTTGAGGAACTGTTTTACTAACTATCACAGTGAGAGTGTGATAGGTGCTACACCTCAGACACCAGTACAATCAACTTCTGCAGGAGGCTCAACTAGCATTCCAGCTCAATGAAGATCTCCCCATGTTGGCTGCAGTATTATTTTAATTGTAAGCTATCATTTTGTAGTAATCACTTGATTTTATATTTTAGGTAAATTCCATCTAGCAAAATGAAGTGTTTGCCATAAGCTGCTGATATGTAGAATAAATAATAAAGAGCATTATTATTAATATACTACACAACACTGATTCTAAACATTTTTTTTGTTTAGCTGCACCGAGCATGGAGACTGAATCAGTTGTATTCTGAAATCATCACCACTAAAATGAATTAAAATTTTTTTAACAATTTATTCTAATTATATTATTTTGGTTTGCTTTTTACACTAATTTTATGTATATTTTTATCTTAGTTTGCTTTTTTTTAATAATAATTTTATGTATAATTTTAATTTTGTTTGCTTTTTGTTAATAATACTTTCATATATAATTTTTTAGTTTATAAGTTGTTTTTATTGTTTTGTTTTGCTATTTTATTGTGTATATAGTGATTTTTGGTAGTGATTACCACATCATTAATAAATAAATAAATTTATTTACAATAAAAAAATTTTTTTTTTAATTTTTCCATCTATTTTCTCCTAATATAAATATTAATGACTAATTTTTTAAAAAATTACAAACTTTATTGAAGTTCTTTATTATAATATTCAAAATATACTAATTATTGATCAATATTAACTACTTGTTATCAGAGATGCCATATTCATTGCAAACCCCTGTATGGAAAAAGATTTTGCAGGGCTACTAGAAAAAATGAAAAGGTACTAATATCTTTACTCCTTGAAATAATGGATTGCCTCAGATAAGTCATATTATACATCATTTTCTTAGAAATTTAATGAGGAATGCAGCTAAATTATTAATAAAATTGTAGTTTTATAATCTAACCATGAAAAAAATATAATTTATGAAATAATATGAAAATAATTTTTAGAAATATTTTTTTTTCCTTTTTTTTTACTTTGAATATCAATGGCTATATTTTTTCAGCTTCATTACATTTTTTGATGTTCTATGTATAAAACAATATATATTATGTGACTTTAGACTAATATAAAGTTATTATAAAATTTGTGGCGGAACATAATTTTTTAAATATTCAATATGGCTGCTGGTTTAATTAAAGAAATGACCCTGAATGAATTAATTTAATTAGTCCTAATAAATGATTATAAATATAAACACTAAGATTATATAAAGAAAAATCATATAAGCCTGAAATTATTTAATAATAAACCAGTAATTGTTAACGTAATAAAGTTTTTATTATATTTTGAAAGTATAACGGTAAAATTTCAAATCCCAGAGAAATTATATGTTTACATTTATTATTTATTTGGGAAATCTGCATTGGCGTAAGTTAGGATCTTATAAAGGCTCAACTATACGCGAATGTGTTTTAAATATATGCGGTAAAACAGGAAGTGCGTTTTTTAGGTTTTCTCATTCCAATTTCCGTTTTAAAACAGTTAACCTGTTTCTTATCGAGTCTCTTCTAATAAAATCAAATTTTAAAGGTATGATATATATAATCCTCGTACATCAGTCAACTCATCATTCATAATTTTGATAACTAGGTTTGAATAAATATTAAATAAAAAAATAAGAAATTCATAAATTTTACATACATAGCAGCTTCTATGAGCACTCTTATAAATCATGTTCCTTTCTGTCACATTTTCACGCACGAAATTCAGTGCCAATTCAGTCAGATATATACCTGTTCTTTCCTTTAATTTGTTACTGTACTGTTTTTTTGTTTTTCATAACTGCTCTATTCTATTTATTTGCTAATTATTTTTATTGATATCTTAATATGTATATTTTAAAAATTAAATCTTGTCTTAGGAATATGCATGTATATTTTAAACACATCTAATATAGAGATTTTGCTATTACTCGCAGTTTCCAAGTGTCAATGGAAAATCTTGGCGCTGAATGCAGTGTATTAATTAAAGAGGAAGTAAATAAAGATTTTCGCAGACAAAAAATGTAAATAAATATATATACAATTTCTTTGCTAGATTAAATCTTTTTTTGTTTTTTTTTGTGTAATTTTAAAAATGAAACATGACTGAAACTATAAATCGCAGATTCTTTATTTTTTCGTAAACAAATAATCAAATGTCTTTATTACTCAGGAGTTGGTAAGAAAATTGAGTATCGGAAATGTCAGAAACGGAATCAATCCAAAGCCCTTACTCATAAGAAAACTTTGGAATTCTTTTGTTTTATTTTATGGATCTGTATTAACTAAACTGGCTTCAAGACAATACTTTTGTTTTTTCTTTTTTTTATTCTTGAACTTTGTAAATAATTCTTACAAAAACCAGGCTCTCTGGATCATCTACAAAATTAGCCGTAATGAACCTATTTGCAATGCAATTAATTTATTATGGGGAATCCCATGCCAATAATGCCAATTGGTTAACACAGTGCAAGTATATATATAAGCATGCTAAAATAGACCCTAATACAACATCATTACACTGGGAGCTTAAGATCAAGTTGGGGCACAATTTCGATTTGTATAACATAAAAGTAGTTTGTGCTATGCGCAATGATCGAAAGAAAAAATACAAAAAAGCATAGTTTATTATAAATAACATCCATATGATATATAAGAAGGATTCATATGTGGTTTAATCATGCAAGTAGTATATGTAAATTGATAAATTTGCATATTAACTAATTTATATGTTCGTTTGCTTACAAATCTGACTTTGTGCTATGAATATGATCTGCTTAGTCGAAAGCAGTACTAAGCTGTAGTGTATTTGTAATTTTATTAATCTTTCCTATATAATGACCTATTCCTCTTTGTTAAAAAACTTAAAATCTTGATTTTTAAAAAAGTTAAGACTTATTAAATAACTGCTAACCTGCCCTATTTTATGATTAAGCTTAAAAAGTACTATCCAACTACTAATTAGCATATTGCTATAAAAATATCTTTCTATTATAAATATATCTTTATCCTTAATTACATGTATATTTTTTTTCCAAAATGTTATTCACAAATTTTAATATAACGAACAGATTATTTAGGCACTTTATATATATAAAAAAGTATGTAATAAAAGTTTTTTGGTTTTATAACTATTTTTATATTATGGCTGTGTGAGTGAGATCATAGGCACGGTGTCCATTTTGTACTAACGTTAGATTTTTTGTGAAGATTGATTTTATTTTATTTATGATTTTTCTTTATAGCTGATGTATTGTCATTCATTAAATTAAATAATTGTATCACAAGAGACTTAAAAATTAAAGACTCCTGATATAGAAGGCAAATATCTTTAGTCATTGATGATTTCTTCCCTCTCTAGTATAAGAGATTGAGACAAAATTCTATATCAAATGAAAATGAAATTTATGTAATGATTAAATTCAAGTGGTTTAAACTTTTTGATACATATTGGTGAATATACAAGATTAAGAGAAGATTATGGATTACAGTTATGTATAATTAGATTGAAATTTATACTGCTTTAGTTCTTAATATATGAGGATTTGAAATTCAAAGTCAGAATCAATATGATTATCCATCAGACAGGCAACCATCTTTAAATCCGTCTTCTTCAAATGTATAATAAATGGCATTAGAGTAGAGAAAGGAAATGTGCTCTTATTTATAATACTGTAGCAAGATAAAATAATCAAATGATGCGTTATTAATATATAATTATAGAATGTCTAAAAATAACTTGCCAACAATTATTATTTTTTTATAATTTTGTCTAAAATTACAAGTTTATTTAAGTACTGTACAAAATAAATACGATCAATGAGTTATGGTTTCAAAGCAAAACACTTTGAACAACTGCAAAACACAAATAAATACTTAACATTAATATCACAGTCAGTAATAATAATTTATAAAAATAATTTACAATATCATGAAACTTTACCTCTTTAATTCTTTCTTTTTCTGCCTCCAGTTCAGCAGTAGGATCAACGATTTTTGGTTCATTGGGATGTAAATCTTCAAAAAATAAATTAAGAAACAATATTAACAATTGAATAAGTTTGTTTTAAATTATATATAAACTGACTCATTCTTTTAGCACCAGAGAATCTATTTTTGTTTAAAAATGAAATTTTGCACCCAAACAGTTTCTATATCTTGAAACTCCCCACAATGTTCTAGTTCTGATATGATATTAAGCGTTATTCAGTAAAAAGAATAGTTATCAGCTATAATAAGAGAAACCATGTGAAAGAAAAAATTCAAACAAAAACAGGTTTAAAATATTGAACTGCAACAACAACAGCAAAACCAACAAAAATGATAATCTTCACATAATTTTAATAGTAATATCAATGAAATATATCAACATAATATTTCTAAGTTTTGTAAAAATAATTTTCAAACCAATAAATAAATAAATAATAATTTACATTCCTGCTTCTTAAAATGAACAATACCCTTCTGCAAAGAGATAGTAATAGGCTTAAATTCCATTGGGGGAGGTATTGAAAAAAAATAAGAACAGTAAAAAGCAATAAAGAAAAATAAGAAAATAACATTTTGAAAAGCCATTTATACACCTTTCATCTGTTGTGTAACATTGAGTTAAAGTTGTAATGATTATTTTATTTACCAAATAATCATATAAAATGCAAGTTATAACTGATCAATAGACAAGTTCCCCGACAGATCTTAACAAATAAGGATTGGCAGATGAGCATATCACCCACTGTGAGAAATAGAAATATGTGCATGTAATGAAATGCTTACCAATACAACACAATAAGTAGATAACATGCTTGGAATTTAATTTAGATTGTTTTTGAATTCTTCATTCAAAAATTTTAATTTATTTTTGATAATTTTGATTAATAAGAATTACAGCCCACATTCAAAATAATATTATTGTTGTTTCATTAAAACAGCACTTATATATGAGTATTTTTTTACATTTTCTTACATATTTACCATACTTTTTTTGTGTCTTCTTATGTTTACTACTAATAAAATCGTAACAGACTTGTATGAATGCACGTTTGAGATGTAAAATCAATATACTTGTTTTACTTTTTATTACAATATTAATGAAAACATTAAAAAATTATTAGTTATTAACATTTATTTATAGCTCTCAAATCTTCTGTGCTGATTGGTAAATAAGATGTGTGTTAACAAGAAAAAAAAATATTTAAATAAGTGCAAACTAAATGATTTTTAATTGCATATTGATGCATTTTTAAAAATTAATTATTTTTTGACATATTTAGTCGGACATTCGACAATTCAATATCAAATATATATATATCTTCTGCAGAGCATTAGTTGCAAAAGAGTAGCAAACTTTCTATACAGTAATGCCACCCAGTACAAGCCTTAGTAATCAATGGTTGCAGGAAGGCTTGTGCATAAAATCCCTATCTAATACCTAATCATCTAATATCCCCAGACTAGTTTCTAGCTTGAGGCTTTCATCAGTGAAGAGTCTTGGATCTGAGAGCAATGCATCCAGATCTTAGAATCTAATGCAACCTTCTAGCTTAGTCAATTATAAAATTATGAACCCAAGCGTATTTATTTACAGGCAATAACAATCATTATGGATAACATGCTCTATATAGATTTAAACTCTTAAGGAATAATCTCCTTTCCAAACATAAAATAATGTTTATTTAAATATATACTGCACATGTGTGGTGGAGTGATTCCTGATAATTGCAACAGATTAAAAACATAGCCGTATAAAAATAAATAACTCATTATATATGTTTTATATGCAATAAATAAAAGCATATTTTGTTAATACGATGAATAATTTATTAAATAAGTAATATAATCGTAAAAATATACACAAATTATGGAAAGTTAACCATTCACATTGAAATGTTAATGTTGCATGGTTTTAATGGAATTTGATTTCTAGTTTCAATAGCAAGAGACATTAGCAGGAATTTATTTATTTTAATGTTGAATTATCTTGGTAATCTGCCATTATTAATACTAATAAAACGTGACAAAATAGAGTTTGTATATACTTTATTTATATGTTGAAGTGCAGACTTAATTCCAGTGTTTGGTTTTATTATATGTTATTGATATGATTTATATAAACAGTAATAATCTAATCACTGTTTTTTATATTATTTCAAATTGACCATTAAATATAAATATCTTTAAAACAAAAATTGACAGAATATTTACTAATTAATGTTAATTAACAAAATTGCATAAAATAGATTTTTTATTTATTGATTGATTATGTTCTACAACACTTCAATTGATCTGTATCAAAAAGAGATTTTTTTTCATAATTAAACTGTGAACGAATATTATAATTATGAAATCAATTGTGAAAGCTGATAATTAAATAGGTTTGATGCACTATCATGACAATTTGACTTATATAGACAGAAAAGTCAATAGATGAATAAAGAAAATGGGAACTGAAAATAAGTATAGCAAAAACAACAAACAAGTTTACTGGAGAAACATAATATAATACAATATTGTGAGATGGACAACTGTTTGGAAAATGTGAGAAACATAAGTATCTTTCATGAACATCATGTAAAGAATAACAATTGGTGAAGCTACTAAACATCACATGATCACTATTTCATGTTTTATATGACTATATAAGCTAGTGAGTTTGGATTGAAAATATTGTTTTCAATTTTATTCTCATAGTTTTGTAGTTAAATACAGGTAAAAGGTGGCTGCTGGAGGGTTGCATTAGATCCTAAGATCTAGGTGCAGTGCTCTCAGATCCAATGCTACTCACTGATGAAAGCTACAAGCTAAAAAGTAGTCTGTAGATATTGAATGACTAAACACTAGATAGGAATTTTATGGACAAGACTTCTGGCATCCATTACCATATGGAGAGTTTTGCCTGTTTTAATTGGTGAAGCTATGAGAAAAATGGATAGAAAAACTATAATAATGATAAATGGTATAATGTAGGATCAGAATATAACATGAATTAATAAATGACGAATATATTATATCTCAGTGAAAAATATTAAATATGTAAGTGATTTTGGCATTGCAATGTCTACAGAAATGGATTACTGGAAAAGATCTTCAAGAAAATAAAGTAGACAGTGCATAAACAATAAAAAAGAGGAAATAATGACTATAAAAAACATTATAATAAATAATATCAGCACAAGATAATTGGAATAGTAAGAGTATATACAGAGAATGTATAAAGCAAAATTAACAAAACAAATTTGGATTTCACTCATATAAAAAAATAGAGAGCAGCTAAAAAGCAGTTGGAAATAAAAAATAGAAAGAAAAAAATAGGCACATAAATTTGTGGCAATTTTTAACAATAACCAAAAAGGTATGGAGAATGGGAATCAGAAAATGTCATAGGCGGTTATAAACTTATAAAAAGAGGATGAAATAAAAACATTGTTGAAAAACTATATTTTTGAAACCAGAAAAAATTGATTTGTTATATCTAATAGTTCTTTTACTTAACACAAGAAAAAGATCCAAGATTCAAATCTACAAATAAATTCAATAAATCATATTAATTTACTAATTCAATATGTTTATTAATCTTTTAAGCATCCTTTTTCACATATTCCTAGCCCTTAATCTACCTTTTGTGGAAGTGTATTTTTTATTTCTTATATTTTGCAGTGGAAAAAAATATTCTCTATTTTGGATTACTTTATAGGTATGAATTAAAATAATAGAATTAATCTAAAAATTAAAGTATCAATAAATAGAAATAAGTAATCAAAACTAGTCTTCATTTAAGCTTTCAGTTTAAAAAATAAATTTAATAGAAAACAAATATTCTGCACAAAAATCTACATATTTATAATTAATTTCATTAATGGCACAATTTCAAACAATGAAAACATTTTTTGAAATATTAAAGTTATGACAGTAGATATTACTTGATTGCCATCACTAAATTTTCAGTTGATGAATTTTCTGTTAAGAAGCTAATATATTCAAATAAAGCCTAAATGTAAGCATCATATAAATACAATTTGTATACTTCACTTTGACGACTTTAGAGAAATTTTTTATTATATATATATATACATCACATGATCACCATCTCTATACTAGCACATAATTTGTTGTAAACAAAGGCAAAACTCCCCATACAGTAGTGCCACCCTGTGCCAGGCTCCTCACTGATGATGGCCACAAGCCAGAAACTAGTCTGGGGATATTGGATGAGTAGGCACTAGATAGGGATTTTATGCACAAGCCTTCTGGCATCCATTGATTACTCTGTTTGGCACAGGGTGGCACTACTGTATGGGGAGTTTTGCCTTTGTTTATATATATACAATTTGAGATTTCAACTATCTCCAATCATCATCAGAATTATAATATAATGATAAATAAAATAAGTACTAATGTAATCAGTAAAATTTAAAAAAATAAACAAACATAAGAGATATGAAATATAAAATAAAATAAATTAAATATGACAATATGGAATAAAAGCTTAATAAAATAAAATATATACAGATTATATAAATATATTGTAACCTCTGTTCTCTTCTCTTACTTACTTTATTAGATTTATAAATGCCCAGGCACCAATTCTATACAAGATAGAATAAAATTTATAATTGTAAATTGCTTTTAAACTTATTTAAAAGATTCTTATATTGTAATTATTCTATGGCTTAGCTCAGTTGAGGTTATAGGATATGGTCTTTATATAGGATGCAAATAAGAGTAATAAAACATTTATTAATAACAATTCTGTAACACTAATTTAATCATATGCCACACATTTATTTAATTATAAAACTATTGCAAAATTATCAATTATCATATTTAATATAAGATAGATAATGATGAGGATCGGGTATCTTTTTATCCACATCACCACCTATTCTAAGCAAAGTAGAATATATTATTAGCACTGTAATATGGTGATTTATCATCTCCAGACAGATTAAATAAATTGACTTCTACTGGCAAATCTATATATTTTAGGGCTATGCTATGTTAACCATATATGTGTGTGTGTGGAAATGGAGAATCGAACGTATATAACCAAGCAATTCATTTGGGCTTTTAATTCAATAAAACATTTATTAAAAAAAATAAAAGACAAAATAAATAATAATAATAAAAAATATTATTTTATGCACCTTTCTAACCAATTATATTTCTTCTACAGTAAAACCAAAATTGACTAATATTTAATATACGAATCATATATTTTCGAATATGTGTGCTTTTATAATATCTTAAATATAATGTATTTTTAAAACATACTTTTTATTAGCTTATTTATAAAACTTGGATGATGCCATAAATCAATCATCTTTTATACATATTATAAAAATTTATACAACACTTATCTGTTATAATCAGCATATATCATCTAACACTAACTATACAAGAATAAAGAAAGGCAGAGAAAAACAATAACCAAACACTTATACTTATACTTATATACGTGAGGGTTAAATAATATCTCCAAACTCAATCTAAATAATCTAATCGTCCCTTGACCATTTCTACCTTCAACTATATTCGATATACTTCCTATATAACAAACGTATAACAGATAAGGTTTTAATTCTTTATTTTTTTTTAATAAACTCCATTAACAAAATTGAAGCATAATAAATACATTTTTTTTAAATAATAATTTATAACATCACGCACACATCCGAATATCTATAATCACCTATAATATAATTTCTAGATCATACAAAATAATAGATTATCATATTATAATGATATGAAGTTACATTGTTTTGTTTTTTTAAAAGAAAACAAAAAAAATAAAAAAAATTGGTTATACATCTGTTGTAGTCAATAACGAAAATACTTATCAATATCCCATCATTACATGTTAAGTTTTTTTTAAAAAAAAAAAAAAAAAATTTGAAAGTTGAAAGAAACATACATATTAGTTTCAAAGACAACAGTAAATTATAACATAAAAAAAAAGTCTATCCAATTGTTAAAGCATATTTGTTAAGAATGACAATAGTCTTTTTTTATTATCCTAGAATTCCGTTATAGGTGTGATAAATGACATTTGCATGCATTGGAATTATTTATTATATATGCGCGAATAGTAAAGTTATACAGTATAAAATTATCCTCTTGATATAAGATTAAATAGATAAACTATTTCATTTTAAATTTTATTTTGTAGAATATTGATAGAAAATTCTTAAAATTGAAAATCAAGCGTTTAATTAAAGCGTCTAATAAGAAAATTTTCGCTAGCTTTATTTTAAACAATTTTGCCATTTTAATATTATTTAGCTTTGGTAATACTTTAAAATAAATCATAATTATTTAGCTTACATATCATCCAGGCATTTTAAAGGTAGTGAATATGGACCATCGTTTGGCAGAAATTTGGATGCTGGTATCCCTCTGGGGGGGGTGTTTATCTCCTCATTTTTATATCATTCCAGTAGTATAATAACAAAAACTCTCCACAGGTATATTATTAGAATCCTTGCGATGTTTTTTTATATTTGTTCTAATACTCTTAGAGAGTTATTGATTCTTTTAAGTTTTTTTACATCTTCTTCCTTGGAACTTTTTTTACTTCCCTTCAAGTTTTAAACTCTATGTCTCTCTTTTTTCACGCCCTCTGTGTTTTTTTTTATCACAATCAACTTTGGAAATGTGCCAGAATTTTTGCTTATAAAATTTTAACAATACAATATTTGAATGGAATAAACATAATAATAATAATAATAAAAAATTAAATATCAAATATTAATTTATAAATGTTATTCACCAATATACAAATAATCTTTATCATTTTTAAGTATAAGATTATGAACAATACATAATTAGTAAATAATAAATAAAATATAGAAAAGAAAATTCTAATTAATAATATATCTATGTATCTGCTTATTATGACATGTAAATTTTTCTACTACATACAAACATCCCTGATGTTGTTCATCCTTCTCTTCTACTACCAAACATATATAATCCAAAACTCTACCAATCAGTACACCCAATTAAAGTTTTAATTTTTTTAAATCCTAATTTTAACTAGCAAATTACATCTCAATTCATTTTTCTCAGATAATTATCTTTAGCCATTGTTAGCACAAATGTGAACTTCCCACATTTCTTCCTGGTGCCAACCTGGAAGGTCACAATATATATATATATATTCCCATCTGTATATATATATATATAATATCATAATATATATATATATATTCCCATCTGTATATATATAAACAACCATTAATTTAAATGTATTATTTCTTTTATTACTTTTTAATATCCCCTAATTATTATTAATTCATTATAAATTAAATCAATATTATCTCCAAATCAATAAAATACTTATGAGTTTATATTTATATATTTCTTTATTTAAAATTGATCCATTGACTATAAACTTTAGTTATTAATAAATCTTTTATATTTATCTTTTTATTCTGCAAGTATAAATCATAAATATTATAAACTTTTTTTAACTTACTGAAGTAAGTTAAAAAATTTAAAATAATATTCATGATTTACTGTTATAGAATAAAAAGGTAAATATAAAAGAACAATTTTTAATAACAAAAGATTGAATAAAAAAATAATAGATATTATGCATGATTTAAAAATAAAAAGAATACATTATCATTAAATGGATCAATGTTAAACAAATAAACATATAAAAATAAAGTCATTTTATTTCATTAATTTGGAGATAATAAAATTACAGTTTAATTTACAATGAATAGTAATAATTAGGTGATATTAAAAAATAATAAAAGAAATAATACTTTTAAATTAATAATTGATCATGAATATAAGTACAGACAGGAATACACATCGATAATCTACATATACTTTGTTTCAATTTAATGCTGTATATTTTATATTATATAGATTATTTTATATTTTACTTAATTTTAATTCCATGTTATTGTATTTAATTTAATTATTATAATTTGTGTTTCTTAATTTTCTTTATTTTTTTAAAATTTTATTGATTACATTAGTTTATTCTATTATTTATATATTTATTTTATTTATTATTATATCATAATTCTGAAAAAGACTGCACAACAATTGAAACATCAGATTATATATATAATTTTTTTTTTCTAGAAAGTGAAGTAAAGTGCACAAATTGTATTTATATAAAATATTACAGCAAAATAAAATAAGTGCTAGATTTAGTGACATTTGTGAACTGCCACATACTTATAAAGGAAGGAAACATTTAAGAATTTTATAAAAATAAATAATAAACAGAAAAAAAAAGTATAATCTTATTTTTATGTATGTTGCACAAGCTTAGATGTGTTCTTTTGCCAATGCATAATATGAGTACTCTTTTTATTATCATTTTTTGGGTTATTGATAATTGTTGATATCTGGATACTTGAAACTTTTTGAAATTAAAATTTTTATTTTAAATAGAAATGGATTCTTATCATTAAGGTAAATTCTGATTGGTGGCAGAGTCAATGGCAGTTAGGATTCAGAAATATTCTTAATGTTAGAAACCATATTAATACTTTGATCCACATTTTTTAAATATCACTAACATTCCATTGCATATAAGATGTGCATATTTATTATCATTGTTATAAAAAAATAGTTTATTGACTAGAGTTTATTAAATAATCCATAATCAGCCTCCATTTTTTAAATGATTGACATTATATAGGATTGTGTGAATTTAAAATTAATTATTTTAATAATAAGTTCTAATGAGAAAAAGTTTAATATTTACTCAACTTCAAAATCCATCTTTAAATGCCTATAGTTGAAAATTACAAAATTGCACATAAATATGTAATTCTTATTTTAGTCAAGTTGAAAAAATGCAAATAACAAACTGAATAACAAAACACTTATTTAACATATCACCTGAGAATGAAATGTAATTCCTTTGAATGTAATATCTGAATTGGGAAGAATCAAAGTGAAACTCATGGCTATAGATATTTGTTGTGGCATTTGTTTTGTTAACAGTTTTACATTATTTCATATGGATTTTTTTTTCACAACAATGTCAATCAGCTGTGTAATTTAATTTTTTTTAGACTGGGGCTAAAATTATTATATGTGTACAACACAATAATTAAAAAAATATATTTTTACTAGTTAAAGATACAGATAAACAAATAAGTGTACAAAATTTTTAAGTTAAGCATTACAAAAAATGACAGATAATTTTATTGCAAAATTTAATTTCATTAAATAAATCATAATTTAGTGAAAAAAGTGTTCATTGTACAATTTGTTCCTGAGTAAAGCCTTTATTATAAAAGATCTCACTGTACAGTATTTGTTTTTTTTTTTTAATATTTAAAAATTATACTTTATTTTTCAAAAGCAACACAACAATAGTGATAATCTGCCAATTAAAGACTATATTTAAAAATAAATTATTTCTTTTATAGTTTGATTTTGTGGTTTTTTGCATGATAGTAACTTCTGGTTCATATGATGGATTTCTCCATTAATGTGAAAAATGCTTTTTGATGAATTTGTTTTTAAACACTTGTATTTAACTTAGAAACTGTTTGTTTGTTTAGGATAAAATTTCTAATCAAGTTTTAATGTACTTCTACAAAATGGATTTCTCTCAAATTGTGTACATATGTTAAAAATGAATGGCGATGCAATATGACACTAAATATTTCAGAGTAGTTCTCTCATTTGTTTACTATAATGACATTAGAAAACTGAATTTAAAACATGGTGATATAAGTTCAGTATGTTTTCAGTAATGTGTATTAGAGAGCAATATATTTTAAAAAAAAAAAATCTAAAATAAAAATTATTTATAGTAAATTCAAATAGAAAAAAAAAACAAATCTTAATTTCTCTAAATTATAAAAGTTGTTTAAATTTTCATTTCTTTTGATTGCAAACATTTATTTTTATAAATGCTTTTTTCATAAACAAACTAATATTGGAATTAATTTTTAATACATGATTTTCTTTCAAATATTAAACAACTGAAACATACTTTATTTGTTTAACAGAAACTGAAATAATTATGAAAAAGACCTGAATACTAAAAAACTAAAAATATTTTAAAATAAATATTTTTATTTACTCAATCCCAATTGACGTATTTATTTTAAGTTAAAATAAAAGTGTGGTTTCCAGAAATCTTTAATTTAATCACTAATTTTACAACAATTAATTAATTTCTGGACAATTTCATGTTATTATTTCAAGTTAAATAAAAATACACTAATTGTGGTTGACGAAAACAATTATTTTACATTTATAGTGCACAGTAAATAAAAACATTTATTATGAAATATTTTTTAAATATATATCATCAAGTATTTAATGATTAAATTCAATTCTAGTTCATACATTTTTTAATAGATAGCAGCTAAAGTCACAGAAAATTAAAATTTTCCCTCAGTGTTAGAACACTGAGTTATCATATAAAAATGAGAAATTTTATTGTTTTTTTTGATAGTCACAAGCATTAATCATTTTAAAAAATTAATCATTCACTGTGAAATAAAGTTATAAATCTAAGTTATTATTCTTTTATAAAGTAATTTGTATATCAAAATATTCAATATAACAGGTTATGCAATGTACATTTTACAATTCTTGTTATAAAATTTTTGGAGGATTTAGATTTTTGATATTATTTATATTCGATACATGAAACATTTTACAATATATAATTTATACATATATTTTAAGTTTTATATTTTGCAGCTGAAATATTTACTTTCAAATGTATAATGTCTATGTCATAAACTGAACAATTTACATTTCTTACATTATAAAATTTCAAAAAGTTGATCTTTCAATTTGATATATATATTTCATGTAGACTTTTGATATTTTTACTATAAATATTTCATATTTATATTGTGTTAGGCTCTATTTTATATATTGAAAGATTTTACAATTTCTATTTTATATATGTTAAATTGGGCACACATTTTCTTCTGTTAGAAAAAAAAACATTTTACTTATACAATAAAAAAAAATTAAATGCAGTTTTTTTCCTCAAAATAACCAAATAAAGATATCTTTAATCATTGATAATTTTATATAATAATTCATTTGCCAAAAAAAATTATTTTTCTATTAACATAGTAATTGATTTCTTGTTCAAACCACTCTGGTACATGGAATGTCCTTTTATTTTCCAAATTTGTCTTTAATTATGTATCTTTAATAAAAACATTTATTTTCCATTTTAACTTTCCATGTTTTATAAATTTCATTAAAAACATAAACTCAGTAATCAAAATTGGTCTGGAAAAATACAATATTAACTTTGCAAATAAAAAAACTACTAATAAATATAAATAAGCAATCAATAAAAAAGATTTAATCCAGTTTTCAGGCTAAAAAATGTACTTTAACAGAAAACAAATATTTTTCAAAAATGTATATATTTAAAATATATTTTATTCAAACATAGCTTCAAATTAATGAAAATATTTTTTGAAATATCATAATTTAATGATACTTGTGCATTTCCAGTAAACCAAGATGACAGGCTGTATTTTTAATAAATCTACAGTTTTGGGACTCCCAAAAAATATTTACAAAAAAATGCCTGCTTGGAAATGCCATATTTAATATTTACATTTTATTTTTTATTATTGTTATTTGTTTTTAAAAATCATTTTGGAAGAATTACTTACAATATTTACAGTTTATTTTCCTTTTTGTTGGATTAACTTATTTTAAAAAAATGAAAAAAATATATAAATACATTATTCACACTTTATTCATGTCAGTGGCATACAATCATATCTTGACCATTAACACACAATTTTCAAGGGCCAGACCCCATATGATTTGTAAATAGTTCATTGCATCATGTTCTGTGGCAGGAAGGCCCCAAATTTTTATCATTATGACAATTTAACAAAAACTGCTGATGAAAAGAAATATGCTAAACTGGACCAAAGTATGACAATGTTAAGATCATTTTGTTGCTTCTCACATTATAAGTAAAAAAATTGAAATATTGATATTTATTTGAATTTATTCCTTTTTTAAATTTAACAATCAATTTATTAATTTGGTTTTAACTTAACAACTAGCAATCTTCAGTAGATTGTAGGCTCTAGAAGTTTTATATTTATCAAAAGTATGTGCTGCCATGTTGGTGCACAAAAAAACTTGCCAGTACCCAATTTAATTATAAAAAAATCTGCAATAAATAATAAAAAGTTATTGACAAGAGTAGCTTTCTTTTCAATATCAGAAAATTAAATTTTCAGTTGACTTAACTTTCTGCTGTAAAATTAATATTTCAAATAAAATTTAAATATAAATGTTATGTACTTATTAAGAAACAAACTTTTAATAATTTTCCAAAAAATTAATAATAAAAGATGAGAAGCAGATTAAATGAAAATTTATATTTTCTTTTTATCACATAAACAGAAGTCTATGTTGTGAAATAGTGAGTATACTTTCTGTTTTGCCTAAAAATTATCTCTACTTTTTGTGACTTCTACTAGCAATTGAAATACAGGAAATTAAAATCATAATTTTTTTTAATGTAAAATGTATACAATCACATGATCAAAATAGATTCTTGTCATTAAGAATACCCACTACTAATTGCAGTGCCAATTTTAATAAGTTAGATGATTTTACTAATTTAAATTTTATTTATTTATTTTCTAAACATTTCTATATTTAATATATAATTATTCACTATTCTCCCACTTTCTAATATAAAGCTATTTAATTCTTATCTAATGAGATTTTATTCTTTTAAATTTTTGATCAGATATATGAATTATGCAAAGTTATATTTGTAATCTATAGATTAAATCATTCTAGTTGCTTCACTTTATTTCTCACATTCTTGTCATGTCAAATCCCTTTCATCATTTTCAGTGAGAACCCTTAACTGGAAAAGGATTATAGCATAGTATCTATTATCACAGTTTCTTATGTTACATAACAAAGATAATTTTCTTGATAGATATGAAATTTAAAAGAGTGATAAAAATATTGATCTTTTAATTTCTGGTAGTGACAAAACATTTTGGAAATACTATAGGAAACAATAAAAACAAACACATCTATAGAGACTCAAATAAACTGGGCTTCAACTTTTAGTTGAAACATGGCTGTCTAGAATGAAATTGCATTGTGTTATGTTATAAAGAAAGGCAAAAATGAGAAGACCATAAAAGAAATGAATGAACTTTAATTCATTAAAAAAATGTATAATTCTTAAAAATATTGTGGATAAATGAAATCAGTAATAAGAAAATATTACCTCACTTCATTGAGGTATGTGCCATTGATAAGCCTGAAAAAACCGAAAATAACTAAATTTTCACATCAAAATCTGAATTATTCATTGAATAATGATTTAAATAAAACAACATTTAAACAACACAGTGTGCAGCAAAAACTTTTTCAACACCCCTCTCGCTTCACCTTGCTATATTATAAAATATCGATCGCTGGTTAGTAAAAAATTTATATTTTTCATTTTTGTTTTACTGAAAAATAGATAAATATTTATTAACTCAATATACTGAATGCTAGTATGGGTTAGATAGGATCCTGTTAAAATAAAAATTCTATACCCATTTTGAATCTAAAAAAAAAAAAAAAATCAAAGTTTTACCAAGCTGAATTTAAAGTTGCAAGATCTTTTGATTTTCATAAAACAAAAGTTTTTCATTTTTGTATTCTAAAATAAGGATTATCTGATAGATTCTTATTAGAAATCCAAACATTGTGAAGTAGTAGGAAAGAATTTAATAGTTTTCATTTTCTAAAATCTGTGATGGATTAGTTTCTATTATTAATACATTTAAAGTGTCTGTCATTCAGTTTATTTAAAAGATTAAACAATATTTTTCAAAAAAATTCAAAAGGAATTTTGGATTTTAGTAATGGTCCGATGTCTATTTATTTTATAACTAATTGGTCGATCTAAAGAATTAAACTTTACTATAAACTAAAATCACAAATCCTCATTACTATTAATCATAGAAAAAATAATAATGACAAAAGGTTTTTCTTAAATATATAGATATTTATTTGAAAAAATAGCGTTTAAAATTTAGTTTGATATTTTTTTAATCTTTCGTCTAAAAATATAGCAAAAATAAGCATTAAAAAATAGATGTGTTTAATTCTTGATATTATTCTCTCAACATAAAGCCATGGTATAGTATATGCTCGCAAAAATAACTGTGTATAAAATTTTAACATAGCTATAAACATTTTTGAATTCGATGTTTTGTTTATGGTGTGCATATTTTTACTTCTTATATTTCAAACATAATCTTGCTTACTATGTTATTTAATTTTTTAATAATTGTTTTAGAGTTTATATGTAAACTTTTTTTTTTTTTAAATTTTATTTTAGTTCAGTTCTTTATGGTATGCAGATAACATATAAAAATGAACATTTTCATGGAAAATGATAATTAACTATTATATACAGTCTTTCAATCTGCGGACTACTTTTGGTAAATTCCTTAACTCTCCCCAATTGCCATTAAATTCAAACAACATAATGGAAGCAAATATCATCAACTCAAATTCCATGAATCATGAATTTTAATGTTAACAGCTTGTCTATTAATTATATTTATTTTATTTCTATTTATTAACACTCCCGCCTTACTTTTTCTTCTATTATGGTTTCTCTCTTCATAAAGAATCATAACACTTTCAATATCAAACTTAAATTTGCATTTACATATCCTTTCATGATCCATAAAAACTGAAGCACCCATTAAAGCATTATTTTTACTTTTCGCATGCTTGTATAACAATTTATGCTCCTTTAATCTTTTCTTAATATTGCACTTTGATTCACCTATATATGATAGCATACAGCCATAAAGAATTTGATACACATTACTTTTCCTTTGGATAGATAATACACTTTTAGAATTATTTATTAACTTATTAATGTTATTTGTAACACAAAATGAAACATTGAACACATCCTTATAAATGTGATTAAATATTTCTCTTGAGCATTTGAAATATATGGAATAGATATCCATTTTTTATTATCAATTTTCAACTCCTTTAAATTATTATAATTCTTTTAAAATTGACATAAAATGTTGTTGATCTGTACACAACTTCAATCAATTCCTTGGAAAGTATCTCAATATTTTAAATTTTATCACACTGATAGTGACATAATTTTTCATTACAAAACAAAAAAGATATAAAACTTGCCATCTTATGCATAATTGGCACTTTTGATTTGCAATTTATATATCCCCTTTTTAGAAATGGTTTGATTATGAATTTATAACTTAACAACTATTATTTCTTGTAATAAATAAATCCAAATACTTAATACTTTGTCCTGTTCTTTTTCAACAGTCCATTTCAAGCCATTCAAATTATTCAACTCTTCTACAAGCAAATTTATAGTATTGATATTTCCACAAACAAAAACATCATCCACATACCTTTTGTAAATTTTAATATCTGTAAAAGTACATGTATCTAAAATACTATTCTCATATTTGGACAAAACAAAATTTCAAAATTGTGCAACAACAGGCAGACCCATAGGCCAACCTTTAGACATTTTATAATATCAACTTTCAAAAGAAGCAACAATGTTATCATCAAAATTTTTTAAAGAATCAACAACAAATTTTGTAACATATTTACAAACACTTTTAACAAAATGTATGGATAAGTTAAAATCAATAATTTTAAACGATGTTGTTAAGAAATGTAAAAAAGAACTTTATAATATTCTGAGATATTTGCAAGCAATTGAACAATTAATAATTTTGAATGAATGGTGTGCTTGCAATAAATGTAAAATTGTTTGTGAAAATAAATTTCAATTATTTGAACTTAAATTAAGTAATAAATTTGAGAAAAAAAATATTTTTTTTATTTAATAAGCAATATCCACAAAACAGCAAGCATCACATGATCACATCTCCAATACTAGCACATAATTCTTTATAAACAAAGCAAAACAAAACTCCATATAGTAGTGCCACCTGTGCATTGATTACTCTGTTTAGCACAGGTGGCACTACTATATGGAGTTTTGCTTTGCTTTGTTTAATATCCACAAACTTATAATGATATGAATTTTATCAATTTGTCAGATAAAAAGATACATTTGATTCAGAAATATGTTTTAAGTCACGGAGCTAAATATGTCAACAGTACTTGGGATGATTACAACTTGGAACTAATTGTAGCTGTTCAAAATTTGTTTGAAATGATTACTGGTGATAGTCATATTGCTGATAAAATTATAAAAAAAATTAACTGTCAAAAATTTAATGTGATTCCATATAAAAATTCATGAGAATTGGTGATTTCGAAATTTAAACAGAAGCTTACAACTGATAATATGATTGGTTTGAAAGAAGATAAATGGCTGCGAATGTGTTTCATGATGAAATATCAGTATATTGAGAAAGTTAAAGTGCAAATGGATAAACTTGGTTTCTTTTTGATTGAAGAGTATAATTATGGGTGGTGAAAGAATAAAATTTATTAACAATATTTTAAAAAAAGCAAAGAATAAAGCCATACATAATAATGTGTACTATAAAATATATTCTTCTTGTGCTATATCATAAAAAAGGTATTATTTTGTGAAGTATGGTTGATTTTGGTGGTTCATTTATATATCAGACTTTCTAAATATATTGATAAGTTTTGTGGAAAATACTATTAATTTATTTTTTGATTTCATATATAGAATTAAAAAATATAATAATTAATGAGAGTGATATTATTGTTTCATTATAGATGTGACAGAAAGGTATGGTTCTATTGATAGAGTGGATGTCTTAAAAATAATTGAACATCCTAATTAAAAAGTAAAAGTGTTTGTAAATATGTTATAAAATTTGTTAATTCTTTAAAATTTTTTAATGATAACATTGTTGCTTCTTTTGAAGGTAGATATTATAAAATGTCTAAAGGTTGGCCTATTGGTCTACCTGCTGTTACACAAGTTTGCAATTTTATTTTGTCTATATATGAGAGTAGTATTTTAGATATGGGTACTTTTAAAGATATTAAAATTTACAAAAGGTATGTGGATGATGTTTTGTTTGTGCGAATACCAATACTATAAATTTGCTTGTAGAAGAGTTAAATAATTTGAATAGATTGAAATTGACTATTGAAAAAAAAACAGGATAAAACTATTAATTATGTAGATTTATTTATTATAAGAGATAACAGTTTATTAAGTTATAAATTAATAATCAAACTACTGTAAAAAAAGAGAATATATTAATTGTAAATCAAAAGTATCAATTATGCATAAGATGGTGAGTTTTAGATCTTTTTTGTTTTATAATGAAAAATTATGAAGCTACAAATGTGATAAATTTTAAAATATTGAGATATTTTCAACGGAAATGCTTGAAGTTGGTTATAAGATTGAACAAATTAGCAATACTTTACATCAATTTAAAAAGAGTTATAATGATTTAAATGAGTTGAAGCTTGATAATAAAAATCGGATATCTATTCTAAATATTTCAAATGCTCAGGTGAAATTTTTTAAGAATATATATAAGGATGTGTTTAATGTTTCATTTTGTGTTACAAATGATGTTAATAAGTTAGTGAATAATTCTAAAAATATCATACCAAAAGTAATGTTGTGTATCAAATTTTTTCTGGATGTATGTTATTGTTAGAATCAAGGTGCAATATTGAGAAAAGATTAAAGAAGCATGAATTGTTATGCAAGCATGTGGAAAGCAAAAATAATAATAATTTAATGACTGTTTCAGTTTTCTTGGATCATGAAAGGACATGTAAATATAAATATAATTTGTATATTGAAAGTGTTAAGATTCTTTATGAAGAGAGAACCCATAATAAAAGAAAAATTAAGGAGGCAATTTTAATAAATAGAAATAAAATGAATATAATTAATAGACAAGCTACTAATGTTAAAATTCAGGATTTGATGAAGTTTGCTTCTATTATGTTTTTTGAATTTAATGGTAGTTGAGAAGGGTTAAGGAATTAACTGAAACTAGTTCTGCAGATTAAAAGATTGTATATTATAATTAATTACCATTATATTTATTATTTTAATGTTATTACAATAGTTTTTAATTAACAGACATTTTATTTGTATTATATATATAATTTCATTATAAAAATTGAAAATTATTCAAATTGAACGTTGTCATAATAAATGTAAAATAAAAGAGGCTATGTTTATTTCAAGAAATCATCAAATGTTAATGAATCGCCAGTCATCAAATGTTAAGATAACAGAATTGTGGGAATCTGAATTGAATTATGGGTATTGTTAAAGGTTGTCTAGTTTGATTATTCAATGTTATATAGTTGATAAAGACTACAAAATGTATAATCGAAAGTACTCTAAAAATAATATAATTTATGTAAATTTTACTGTATTTTGATATATATATATATATTGATTTGTATATATATATTTCAAATTCACCTTATGGATATGTATTTTGTTGTTAATATAATACCAAGTTATGCCAGATCTCACTGGTCATTTTCTGAATGGGGAAGGTCATTGAAGCTGATAATAAAAAATTTTGAATATCAATAAAAGAAACTATATGCATGAACAATATATACATATGCATCAATTATGCAATTAACATAAGTCAAGAAAGGGATCAAGTCCACTGGAAAAAAAATATCACTAACATTAAAATTAAATTTATTAATAATAAAAGAATATATCTATATATGAGTCAAGTTACTCTGCATATTTTAAATTTTATTTATTTTATTTTTCAAGTTTATATTCTTTAAATTTGTTTTTGTTTTTCATCTGGAGTAAAAGCAGCCATGTTTGTTTACAAGTGACTGTGGAAAGATGATAATGATTTCACTTATAGACATGAAAAATGTAAAAGATTTATATATATAAATTTTAAAAAAAGAATGTAAATTATATAAATGAAAAAATGAAAATGATATTGTAAAAAAAAAAGCAAAAAAACATCACAATTATTCACAATAACAGCTAGGAAAAGTAAGAATTAAAAATAACATACCCTTAAAAATCATATCTGTTGTTAGTTCAGTAACTATTGGCCATCAGAATAAAAAAAGAATAAATAATTAAAATTAAATATATTTATATTAACAAACATAAAGCAAGAGGGCATGGGATGGTGAGGAAGAAAAGATGATGACATTGGAAAAAGAACATCAAAACAACTTTAAAAATTATTACACATTGTTAATTTATATTTATATCAATACTTTAATATTTTTTAAAGAGTATTTTAATTAATGAGTTTATAAAATTATTTTGAGATAAAATAAGGTATTAGTTATGAATACACGATTAAAAATCCACTTCTAATTTATTCAGATATTGCTTTTATTGTGGGATCAATTGTCAAGAAATCATATGGACAAGTAGTGTTCAAACACCTAAAGAAATACAGAAATTTCATTCTAATAATTAATATTAGAGACTCAGAAATTTGTAGCTCTTAACCATTATTCTTACTGTTGGATTAAACTATTCAAGACTTTTAACTGCAGCAAAAAATAATGTACATAGATAATAAACAAATAGAAGAGAATACAACTTGGCTAGAGATTACTAAGATATGAAGTAACTAAGTTCAGTTGTCTACATACAAAATTTGTGAAGCAATATAAGATATTAATAGCATAAATTTAAATAACTGAAAAACATCTAATTAAGATTTTTGTGAAATGTTTTCAAGTTTGTGCTGAAAGTGGTAGAAGAGCAAAAAACAACGATGACAAAATATCCTTAATGAGAATTAAATGACGTCGCAATTAATGAACAGGGTCTTTAATTAAAAAACAAAACAAAATAGTGCAACTGCAGTAAGTTGATCAATGTACTTGTACTTATGATCACTAATGAGTATTCTAATTTATTCATATATATATATATATGAGTATAATATTAAAAAATAGTAATTATACCAATTTATTTTACTCCAGAACCATCTATAGTAAGAATCAATAATCATTAGATGCTAGATACTGATCTCTTTAGATTAGTTATTGACTATTGGCCTAGTTCAATAATGATCATATTTTTCACCCTAACATTCAGAATCCTCACTTACTTCTTTTACATACTATCCAAGCATTTGACATTTCAAAACTATCCCAGATTTTTGATAGCTTAATATCAAACTTATATAACTATATAAGGAAGATTTTTTTTTTTTTACAAAGGAAACGCAATTGATGAATGAATATTTAGATTTAAAATCTTTATTATATATTAATAAAAAGAGTAGTTTAATCACTATAATAAATATGCCATTGATAAAAATGAATAACCAAACTGATGTTGATTCTTTCTTAAGAAAACCATGTGATTATTCATAATTGATATCAACAAAACCTTACAATAATTGCTAAACATTTTATAAACTGAAAGTTTGAATTTTGTAATTTACAATACTTTTATGTAAAAAAACACTTATTTATAAGTAAGTTTTAGAGGAGAAGATATAAATTAAATGTTAATGTCAATAGGCTTAACGTATTCAAGGATCCATGCCTCATAATCATAACAGAATTAAAGCTAAAAAATAAAAATATAAAAAAAGATTCGAATTTATTGAAACAAAAGTTTATAAAAGGATTTTTATTTTTAAAAACATCTTAAATTATCAATAACAAAAAAAAAAAGACTATAAATCATCAAAAAATTGAAATAGAACTGAGATAATTTGAAATATTTTCTGTGGTATCTGCATTGGTGTGAAAGACGATTAAAATTAATGCATCAGTAATAGAAAAGGAAATATACAATTGTATATAAATAGTCACAATGAAAGTAAAAATCTTTTTTAAAGTAAAAATCTTTAACAGTTTTAAATATAATAATTAATTAGTGTTTACACATAAGTGAGAAAATGGTTGATAGATATCACAGATGTTAATTTTGTTTAAATGTTGATACTTTGATCTTTTAATTTTGTGAATGTTAATTCATTTATTTTATTGAAAGGAAATCCAAAAAAGGATAAACTATTGTTTACTGAGTGCCAAAATAAACTAGCACTCACTTGGTCAGGATTAAAGGTTGCATAGAAACAATCCAATAAACAATCCAAATGAATCTTTATTGATACTGTTTCTACTTATGACAGTTAACATAAACATACTTTTGAAAAAAATAAACTGTAGCTAGAACATTTATATTCAGGAAATATAATACATATTATGTATTTTAATATTTCAATCAGTAAATCTTAATCTATTTTCATATTTATTTATAACTTTATCTTTCTTATTGCATTGCCAAATCCATATAAAATTAATATCATTTATATTTTTTATTACTTTTTACAATGCTTTTTTACAACCCACTATTGACAGTTTCGATTGCCCCAGCAATCTTCTTCAGAATATTCTTTATTACTTTTTACAATGCTGAAGAAGATTGCTGGGGTAATCAAAACTGTCAATAGTGGGTTGTAAAAAAAGCATTGCAAAAATGTAACAAAGAATATAGATGGTTTTATTTATTTATTAAAATTACATAAATAAAAATATTTTCATAAACACTACTACAACTATGATGGCAGTCTTATGCATTTCTAAATTACATTTCTTAAAGCATAATTTATTTATTTGTACTGAATTCAGTTTCCTCTGCTATAAACTTATATATTTATAATTATTTTAGTATATTAACCAATTGTCTGAAGAAAAAAAAGTAGCATCACTCTGGATTTGGAATATTCACATGAGTTATTTTCGCAAGTGCATTTTGCTCACTTTATAGATTAAAATGAATATTAAACAATACTGGGATATTATATGGTAGCAGTATTTTTCCTCTCTACTTTTTGCTGGATTACAATTAATATTGATTAAGTTACTCAAAAAAAAAGTATGTTCATTGTTTTCTAATTTCTTAAACATTCGCTTAAATGATTATAGCCAATCTTAAATTATTATTACCTTTTTATAATAATTATTTAATTGGCCTTTCTTTTCTTAATTTGAATCTTTGCTATGTTTATGTGTCTTTCTGTCTAAATTATAACAAAATCACTTCCCTTCACAATTACTATCACTTATGATTTCACTCAAACTTTGGCAATGATATTCTGGATGGTATTTAACTATATTCTTTAGCAACATTTTTTTTCTGGATCCGATAAGCATTTTAAATATTATTATTTTTTCTAGAGAATTTGATCTAATTACACATCCAAAGCAAGCAATCATCTTCGTATTATTTCTGAGCCATCTATTGTGAGCTTAATTAACTATTAAAAATTTACATCCAGCGGTATTCTATCTCTATCCCTAAACTAATGTGTGGCTTAGAAGTAGCAGCACCAAATGTATTTGACTTGCGATATTTGTTATATTTTTTATATGCAAAAGAAACTGAACTTCAGCTTTTATCTCTAATTTCTTTACTTTTGTCTTCTATGATAGATATAAAATTTTTACATTATTCTTTTCATATATTTTCTTCATCATTTATTATTCAGAATCTATAAATTTTTAGGAAGAAAAAAAACACAAAAATAATCACTCTGCACTTGGATTCCCCAAACCTAACATTTTAGATAAATTTTATACATTTGTTACTGATATATTAATTGAACCATTTTATAATTTTTTCCTAATATCTAAATGCCATTCAGCTTTTGTTTTGCATTAATTAATGTTAAAATCAGACTTTATATGAGCATTCAAAGTAAGAGTCATAGATCACACGACCCTATACTCTTAAGCTTGTAAGTTATAAACAACAAGGATTGCCAATTCCTCAACAAGCTTTGTGATAAATGCTTAGCTAGCGAAAGCATTTAAAATATCTCTGTCAGGATCCTCCCCCCAAACCTCTGACCATGGTTTTGTGCTCTAGCACTCCTCAAAGAGGTGCTAGGGTAGGTGTTCTAGTGTCTGAACCTACCCTAGCATCTCTCTGAGGAGTGCCAGAGCATGAAACCATGGTCAGAGATTGGGGGGGGAGGTCCTGACAGAGATATTTTAAATGCTTTCTCTAGCTAAGCGTTTATCACAAAGCTTGTTGAGGAATTGGCAATCCTCATTGTTTATATGAGCATGTTTGTTTTAGAAAAAGCAAACAGCAATTGCCCATATTTTCTCATATATATATACAGTACATGTAAAATATGTATAACTTCAATATATTTCTATATATATACAGTACATGTAAAATATGTATAACTTCAATATTTTCTTCACTCTCTCCATAAACTTATATTCTTAAACACACATCTATATATGTCCCTATAAATAAAAAAGCATGACATATTTATTTCCAACATTAATTGGACTCTCTTTAGATACAATATAGAACTGAATTATGTGAACAAACCAGATAACTATTTACACGTAAAAGTATTTAATTTGCTGCTTACCTCCTAATCCTTCAAGAGGTATTTGACCTGAAAGCATTGCTTTTAATCGTTTAATCTCTTCCTGATATTCTCGAAGCAAAGCATCCTTAGGATCTTCATTAATTTTAGGTTTGTTTTTGATATTTTTGGCACGATTTGCATACCTTAATGTACTTAATGTTTCATCATAATTGTTATCTGCTGGTGAAAGGCAGGCCACCATCAGTGTCTTTGTATTCCCACCTAAAGAATCTTGAAGTAACCGGGTTAATTTTGAATCTCGATATGGTATATGTTTTGATTTTCCATCGACTAAAGCTGAAATTACATTGCCAAGAGCTGACAAGGAAAGATTGATCTTAGTAGCTTCCTTAAGACGATCACCTGTCGCTCCTAAAATAAAAATAAATAGATGAGTATCCATTTATGTCTAAATCAAAAGATACAATTAAATTGTAAAGTTAAAAGGAAAGATAAAGCAAGTAAAATAATTGGTTGTATTCTCATCCTTGGTGTTCGCCTAGAGATGGCATTGATGCTAATCAAAAATATATACATATAACGATTCCGGGGCCCGACCTAAATGATCGATTTGATCTAAAAAGATCTGATTTCTTAGATTTATAATAAAATATTCTACTAATTAATACTATTATATGATGTTAGTTTTTTCATTTTTTTCATAAATGTTTATTAATCTTACCTTGTTTTTGAGTTTGTGTGTGTCTTTTTGAAGTTACGGTGTTTTTCTAACTTTTTTTTTTTTTTGACTTTATGTGTGTCTTTTTAAAGTTACGGTTGTGTTTTTTTTTTTGCAAGTGTAAATCAATACTTTTATTCAAAAGCAAGATGTAATAAGTAAATGTTTATTAATCTTATCTTGTTTTTGAATTTGTGTATGTGTCTTTAAAGTTACGGGGCTTTTTCTAATATTTTTTTGGGGGACTTTATGTGTGTCTTTTTAAAGTTACGGTACCTTTTTTTTTGCAAGAGTAAATCAATCATTTGATTCAAAAGCAAGATGTAATAAGTCAATGTTTATTAATCTTAGATTGTTTTTGAGTTTGTGCATGTGTCTTTAAAGTTACGGGGCTTTCCCCCCTTTTTTTTATTGGACTTTATGTGTGTCTTTTTTTAAAGTTACGGTATTTTTGGTCAAGAGTAAAAATCAATTATTTTTATTAAAAAAGCAAGATGTAATTCTAAATTGATCAAAAGTAACATCATTTATATACTACAATTTAGAATTGATACCCGACTACTATTAGTAAGGACCGTCATTGAAAGATTCAATTGAAAAATGATACCCGACTAATTTCCGTTTTCTTTTTTTTGGGGGGAAGGGGACAGTAATGAATCAGAAAGTGGGTTGTTTTTTTTGTTAACTCTGTCTATATAAAAAGGATACCATTATTGAAATACTAAATTTAAAAATGATAGCTGACTAATTTGCACTTCTTTTGACAGTAATTAATCAGAAAGTGGGTTTCTTTTTTCTTTTTTTGGTAAATCTTTTGTATATATATAAAAAAATACCATAATTCAAATACTCCATTGAAAAAAACCAAACCCCGTTGAATTTTCTTTTTTTTTTTTTTTAAGACAGTAATTAAGTAGGAACTGGGTTGTTTTTGTTAGTGTGTAGATATAAAAACTAATCTTATTTTGAAATAATAAATGTAACAAAAAAAAATAATAATAATAATACCCGACTAATTTTCTTTTTTGGACAAGTAATTCCTAATAATTAGACACTGGGTTGTTTTTGTTTGTGCATATATATACAGTATAGCAAAAGTAACTGGTCATGGATGAATTCTCACGAAAACGGTCCTTTTCGTGTGATCCTTAATTTTTTTTGCTGTTTCACACCCTTAAAAGCAATTTTTGAGGGTTACCCATTCATAATGGAATCTTCAGGACATTATTACTAAACTTACAACAGTAAACTAAGTTATAACACATTAAAAAAAATAGACGTCTTATCAAATTTTAAAGAACTATGACTGCTTCAAATACACACACTCTCACATAAAACTACAGAGAAAATAGATATTCTACTATTACGAGAAAATGATGAACAAAATTGACTACTACGGCAGCTGATCAAGGCATTTCTTTCTCTTTGCTTTTAGCATAGAAAAAAAAAAGCCATAACCGGCAGCCGTCGGGAACTCTTTCTGTGTTTTATCATAGAAAGAAGTCTCATTTGTGTTGGCTTCTGTCACCGACACCGCCTCCGTCCAACATAACGTGAGGACTTTTCTGTATTTATAATGTAGAAAATTTCCTCTTTTGTTGGGTGAAGGCTGGTGAAATGGTATATTTCTAGGAATTTACCTAGAAATAGCGACATCTTGAGGCGAACACCAAGGATGAGAAAACAACCAAATAATTTATATCAGTAATTAAAATTTCAGTATGTTTACAAAATGTAAAGTTAAATAATTAAAAAAAAAGATTAATAGTTTTAGAAACAAATTCATAAGTAATTTTATAGATCACATGATCACCATTTCTTATGCTTGCTCATAACTGTTATTAAAACAGGCAAAACTCTCCATACAGTAGTGCCACTCAGTGTAAGCCAGAGTAATCAATGGATGCCAGAAGGCTTGTGCATAAAATCCCTAGCTAGTTTCTGGCTTATGGCCTTCATCAGTGAGGAGCCTTAGATCTTAGAGCACTGCACTTAGATCTTAGGATTTTAGGAGTTTTGCCTGTTTTAATTTTATAGATTTAAATAAATTTAATGCATGGGAATATCACGATATGGTACTTCTCTATAAATCAGCAGCTGTCATAATGTATCATCACTTTTTCTTCTCAATGACATACTTAAATATCATTTGTAGATAATTGCTAGTTCATGACAGTGGACACATCCCAGAATATAATTGTTTATAGAGCCACAAATCATTAGATAAAACTGATAAATATTTTTTAATGACACAGCAGGTATCTATATCTAGATACATGGAGTCATCATTGACTAAATTGTTGTTTTAAACTTTGGTAAGGGGTGATTTAGACTGCATGACAGAACAATAAACTGTCCAGTGCAAAGTAGAAAGACATGAGATCATACTACTCTATACGTTTTAAATGATGAAAAAGATAAATTATAATTTTTGACAGCTTACTCATCATTTGGATAACAAAAATCACATTGAGTAGCCAGGGTATGATTAAGAAATTGAATGTTGGAAGCCAAGTGTGATATATAACACAAGAGTCGATAAATATGATGTGAGTAATGGAACATTGGAACTGAAAAAGAAGATGAGATTTAGTACATTGTACATCAGAGATATTAGATGGATTAGTAATCTGAGATTAATGTTTATGAACTGGCAATATATATGCAGATGGTAGAAGTAAAAGGTGCGCAGATTGGAGCCAACAACATAGTGATGATTATATTGTTATATGAACTGGAAGGATAAATATATCATCATGGTGTTAGCATGTACACATACAAGAGACATAATGAAGTATTGTTAGAATATATGCTATTAAATAAAAGAATTCTGATGGCTCTCATAAATGTTATAATTCAATGACAATAACAATAAACAGAGTAGCAGATCTATGAAATGTTGCTGTTAGTTCATCAGAAATAGAAAAATAAAGACATAACTATTATCCACAATTAAATAAATACCAAAGTTGATGATGGAATGACTGAAATATATGAACTAAGGAGGGGCATAGCATAAAAAGACAAAATGCAGTAAATTTCTGCCATATAAATGATTTAGTCATCACAAATATAAAGTTCGTATAATATATAAAAAATACATATAGACATTACCAGATAGTATTATAATTGAAAGGAAAGGACATAGAAAATTACATTACCAGATAAATTTATAATTACCAGATAGTATTATAATTGAAAGGAAAGGACATAAAAAAAAACAACTTAGAAGTGCAAGGCATATATATCTAAAAGCTAATCTAGATACATATAATCAGCTTTTTTTTATTGGGAATATAAACATAAAATTACACAATATTACAATAAAAATATTAAAATGTTAAATATAAACCAATATATTTGGAGATACATCATTAAAATATGCTTGCGGGTTACAAATGATGTGGATGCCTGGATGAATGTAATAATATATAAGAATGATAGGCAGATTTGAAACAAAATATATACAGAGGAGAGTGAAGATAGACAAACAAAATCGTCCAATTAACTTACAAACAAAGTTGAAAAAGGAGGAGAGATCTGGTAAGTGGTAAGATCATTAAAAAACTTATAGAAAAATTTATACTAAGATTAGTTACAATAAACAATAAAGATGCTTGGTTTGTCAGATCCAGAAGAGAGAATTAGTTATTGAAAAGAGTTTTTGAAAACATTTACAAGATGACTCAATAGAATTTGGCATACCATTTCCAGAATATAAACCATTAAAAAGTGAAGTAGCAAGAACCATATTAAAAATTGCTAAGGAGATATTTCCAGAACTGGATAAAATATCAGTAAAGTTATTCCTAAAAGAATGACTATCAGTTATAAATAGGCTGTACATATTAAGATTGGCTGTATGAAAAAATTGGAAATTCACTCAAGGATTACAGCAATATTTATGCTCACATCAAAGAAAGTAGATCACTATCAATGTGTTTATAGAATAATAGCTTTGGTTTTACATGTTATCAAGATGATGTAGAAAATAAGTTGGATATTTGCAGACAGAACAGGAAATTTTAGAGAACAATGAAGAATGATAAATCTGATAATCAATTTAAATGTTGTCCTCAATAAGCCTATGGAATGTCAACAGTCACTCTATCATTGTTCAATATGTTATCTCAACACTTATAGGATACATTTCACATTTGGTACAGCTATTATTTCAGACAAAGGGTCAGAATAAATGAATTATTTTTTTAAGTTATTAAAGAATGAGCAGAGTTATAACAGAAGTGACAAGGAGAGGATTTGGATGATTTTCAGGTGGGATGGTGTAATAGAGAAAATTGAGTATATAACTTTAATGAGCAACAGCAGATAAAGAATTAGGTAATCTGGTATATCAATTGATGAAATGGAGTATGGATTAAAGCTAAATACAAGCAAAACATGATCAATGTGATTAGTTGAAGGAATAATGAAAATAATAGTAGTGAAATAACTTTTAAAGTTTGCCTATTGGACATCAGACTAAATCAAATTGAGGATGTCATGAAAACATAAATGCAAAATTAAGGTTGGTATAAAAGGCATTTATAAATGCTTATATGGAAAAATAGAGGCATAAGAATGCAGAAAAATGTTAATTATTGAAAACTCTGGCATAGTCCAATGCAAGGTATGGATGAGAGACATGAGTACTGAATGATATAGCAAAAGAGGACAAGAGATGATGGTTTTAAAGTGGAATATTATAAATATATGTGTGGGTATCTTGAAGGGTAAAAAATTATGAATGACTTTTGTGAAGCAGATATACAAAGACAATTATTGGAAATGATTATTTAAAAGTATAGTGAAAAATGTGGACAAACTTGAAAAAAATCTTGCATTGGTGGTCGAGAGGTCAGCGCGACTGCCTTGCACTTGCAGGCAAGTTACCCGGGTTGCGGGTTCGCGCCCCGGCCGATGCTATGACACTTAAAAAAAAAAAAAAACCTTGGAAAAAATTACATGTTTGAAATTTTAAATAGATAAAAAAAAAAAAAGAACAATCAAGATTATCAAGAGTAAATAGTATCATATAAAAGATGGGATTAACAGTATTACACATCATCATTATCAAAATGATGGTTCAAGCAGAAATTTGTGCGAATTTTAATTTTTTTTTGCTATTTTATAAATTAGATAATTTATATTTAAAATTATATCACTAAGCCTATGCATAGAAACTTTCACACAGAGAAATTATTCATTTTTAATATATATATATGTTGATACGAAGATTTACACGGATTGCATATATAAAAGACATATTTCAAATCAGTGATTGTAGCGCCTCTACAACCGTCTTTCTACTTTTTGTCACTCAGTGGATGACTTGTGTTACCAAGTCGCAACGTCAGTATTTAAAATATTTTAACACGGATGAACCCACAAAAATGTCTTTTATATATATATTATACCTAATCATCTTTGGAATTCCTCCTCTCTCAAAAATGAGACTTCATATCGACAACAGAAATCCTAAGCCAAAAAAAAAAATTATGAAAGTCCCAAAAATCACTAGTTCCTGAATAGCCATGTATCCTTTAGAAATAAAATCATGGACCTCAACCCATGCAATTATTTTAAAATCACAGAATAAGGCTGACCAACAATTAAATTACAGTATAATATATAATTTGATACTTGAATAATTAAAACCAATGTGGGCTTTGAGCATTCCATCATCAGATTTTCAATGAAATGGATGGGTGAAGAGTTGTGGGGTGGAGTGGATTGAAGCCTGTCCATTAAAGTATGAAGATTGGCTATCTTAATATAAGCTGAGCATTGATTGTATATATATATGGAAATGATAACCTGGACCAACTGACAAGTGCTGGTTTAGCACGAAATACACATATTGGTGATTATTTATCTTTTTGATATATGTGGAAGTGTGTCAGCAGTATGAGATAGCGTGGATAGTTGATGGTCGTGTGAAAGTCTGAATTCAAACCACCTATGTATTACATATTAGAGTGCAGATATGAAAAAGCCTATACTATAGAAAAAAATTCATATATCAAAAAGGCATAAATAAAAGCGACCTTCACATTCTTTATTATCAAAATCAAATAAACAGGATTTAATCATAAAAACAGTGGGATAGAGAAGAAATCTCAAATTAGAGTCTAGATAAACTAATTTCAATTTTGAGTTTACTAATAATAACTAAAAACAAAATTATTTTAAAAAAACAAACTATTGTGATAAATGCAATTTTAAAAAATCCAAATTCTAACACTTTTTAAAAATATATATATCAATAGTTTAATTTTCTAGTATCAGCAATTGATTTTAAGAGATGTACCTGTTTTAGCTTGTCTTTCACTTCCTGCAAGATCGACTAAGTTAAGCTTGCCTGTACGGATATGTTCTTCACCATTTTCTTTTGTATTCATCATCTCTAGAAATATAGTAAAAATAGAATGACTCCGAGATGAATCCGCGTTCATCAGGGTTGCACCCACTGATCTGTTTTTCCAGCCTTTCTCCATAACTCTCTCGCACTCACACACATTATGTACAGGATGCATGGATAGACCTAATTAAAATAAAAAAGCAAAAGAAGAATTTTTTTTTACTTTCAAAATTTTATTAATATTTTTTATTGAAAAAAATAAATAGAACCTAATAAATATTAGGAAAAATAATAACAGAGGTAAAACTCTTATTATAGTAATGCTAGCCAGTGCAAACCAAAGTAATCACTGGGCGGCATCATTTTATGGAGAGTTTTGCCTCTATTTTAACAGCATTAGCAAGCATAGGGAATGATGATCATGTGATGTTTAGTGGAAAAATAATAATAAAAATGTTACCTTGCTAGAACAAATAATGTAAAATGGATATTTTACATTAATATATATATAATTCTTAATTACCCATTTGAATGTTATGTTATTTCAGCAATGTTCTCTGTGGATAAATATATAGTCTGAATTTCAAACAGCCAACTCTAAAAGATATGCACTGGAATTTTATATATATATAAAAGAAAAAAATTAACGGTAAATATAATATTATATTCTAAATTCTTTTGTAGCGCTTTCGATTACGTAATCCTCATCAACTTTAACTGAATTTCAATTTTTTAAACTTAATGTTGTATATTTCCATAAGCTGTGTATGGCCATATTTGCAACTTGCCTATTAATAACATCGTTCTTATATTTATCAATTAATATTGCCTCTTTAATTTTCCTCTTTTTATGATCAAGAATTTAAAATATAGTATTATATTTACCTTTAATTTTTTTCTTTTATATATATATATTTTATAACGAGTATTGTATTTTATATTTATATATACTGAAACATAAATTGTCTACAAGCAGTTTATGTGCTATATTTGTCAAGGGAACTATCAAGATTAGCCACAAACTCCCATTTATTAATGGTATTTCCCACATGGTCACATTTGGGATTGATATATTGATCAATCAAATGCTTATTACCTCTATCACTCATATACATTCTCTATAAACACATGTTATATTTCCTCTGACAACCTTTCTGACAATCAGACCAAAGATCCTCCACACTAGGTCTCAGGATGCCATCTCCCATCACAAAGAGCCACCAATAAACCCAAGCAGAATAGACTTCAGCCTTATAATTGTAAAAAAACAAAACATGCCTGTTAACATTCTGGCAGTATCTCAAGAATGGATCTCAGTCCGATCCACATCATGTTGACAATATATTTGAATATTAAATTATAAGACAATAAAGAAGAGTAGTAGTATGTAACTAAATGCCTTCTATTATATTACTAACAAAATTTATTTAACTAACTAATAATGAAAAGAAAACATCCAGTGATTAGCATTCCTTCCCTGAAAAATATACACATAAGAATAACATAGACAAATAAATATAAACACGTGAAAATAAAATAAAATGCTAGTTATTAATTTAATACAATTACTGTGTGGATTATCTTAGATAAGCTTATTCATTAGTTTAATAAAATAAAATGCTAGTTATTAATTTAATACAATTACTGCGTGGATTATCTTAGATAAGCTTATTCATTAGTTTAACTTTTTTCTCTCTTTTTTCTTATTTTTTAACTACTGCATAAAAAAAATTTGCACAACACATACATTTGAGCTAACATACTTAAATATGTATATATAATTTTAGGGAAAAGTTTGAAATGGTGTCCTTTTTTGGTGTTTAATGTTTCATTAGTGAAATATGTACTACTGGACTGTTTGTCAGAAATTTGAACCCAGCCTTATTAAGAAAATAAATCCAAAAGTCAGCATTAATATCAACTTTTACAAATGACCAAATATATTTGTAAACTAAAATGAGACATTAAATTAATCCAGGGTTAATTGCAATATCTTTAAGAAAACAGCATAAGCCTATTTATTATCTATTAGCCATTAAACATACAAATTTCTAACAAACTTGAATACATCTCTTATGCTTTTGTTTTATTTCTATATATACATAATCAAACACACTTTGTGCTTGATCAATATTACAATATGATGAACCATCGAAAACACTGGCAATCAATGCACCTCTGGTTCTAGTTCACAGTAATTCCAAAATATTCATATTTAAACAAACATATAATGTACATGGACATTGAGTAATAGAATTAAGAAACGACTGGAAGCTTTTGAGACGTGGACATGGAGAAAAATGGAAAAAATCAGTTGGGTGAATAAAATAACAAATGAAGAAGTTTTGAAGAGTTAATGAGGAAAGAAGATTGATTGAAAGTATCAAAGAGAGAAAGAGAAACTGGGGATTGGACATATACTAAGAAAAGATTATAGTTTAATGAAAGATGTTTTGGAAGGAATGGTGAGTGGAAATAAAAAGAAAGGATGGAAGAGATTGACATTATTGGATGATATACGAGATGGAAGGGGTTATGTGGAATTGAGAAGTGGGCAAGGAAGAGAATGGAATGGAAGAATGGATGAACTGATGTAGTGACTACTCTCTGGACCTGTCTATTGGACAGACTACTATTGATTGATTGATAATGTACATTATTTATGATGATGATGATAATAGTCATCTCACCAATAATATATATATATATATAAGTAAAAAAAAGATAACCCAGTTTTTAAATAATCCTTAAAGGCAAAACCTTATTCCCTGGTCCTTATTTCAAAAATGAATAGTGAAAGAAAAGTCAGTGCAATGATTTTAATTACTAGATAATGTTGGAGTAATATTTTTTCTGCTCTTATTTTACTCTTTACCAAGAGCAAATAGATATCCATTCAACAATTAATTAACTGGATGTAGTTAGATTATCTAAAGACAGACTACCTGAAAGAAACTTTTTGGCTTGTTTGACATCTTGAAACATTTCCAAATTTAACTGAACTCGATTTATAACCCAGATCTGGGGAAGAATTGGCAAAACATTAACCATTAAACAAATGAAGAAGTTTTGAAAAGAGTTAATGAGGAAAGAAGATTGATTGAAAGTATCAAAGAGAGAAAGAGAAACTGGATTGGACATATACTAAGAAAAGATTATAGTTTAATGAAAGATGTTTTGGAAGGAATGGTGAGTGGAAATAAAAAGAAAGGACGGAAGAGATTGACATTATTGGATGATATACGAGATGGAAGGGGTTATGTGGAATTGAGAAGTGGGCAAGGAAGAGAATGGAATGGAAGAATGGATGAACTGATGTAGTGACTACTCTCTGGACCTGTCTATTGGACAGACTACTATTGATTGATTGATAATGTACATTATTTATGATGATGATGATAATAGTCATCTCACCAATAATATATATATATATATATATATATATATATATATATATATATATATATATATATATATATATATATATATATAAGTAAAAAAAAAGATAACCCAGTTTTTAAATAATCCTTAAAGGCAAAACCTTATTCCCTGGTCCTTATTTCAAAAATGAATAGTGAAAGAAAAGTCAGTGCAATGATTTTAATTACTAGATAATGTTGGAGTAATATTTTTTCTGCTCTTATTTTACTCTTTATCAAGAGCAAATAGATATCCATTCAACAATTAATTAACTGGATGTAGTTAGATTATCTAAAGACAGACTACCTGAAAAAAACTTTTTGGCTTGTTTGACATCTTGAAACATTTCCAAATTTAACTTAACTCGATTTATAATCCAGATCTGGGGAAGAATTGGCAAAACATTAACCATTATGTCATAAGACAGAATTTCAAAATGCAATACAAAGACACACACATACATACAAAACATTAAATAAGTAAGGTGAAATCTATATCGCAATGATATATGCACAGTATCAATTAGAAATTGGCACCAGAAAACATTTTCAAAGGGTCAAAAAAAATAGAAATCACTTGGAGTGATGGACACAAAAGGAAACAAACTGCTTCCAATGCGATTATGGACAGTTGCAACCATTTTTACAAACATTAAAAATTCTCTACCCACCTACCCTAAATCGATAAAAACAATGACTTACTATGATTCCAGAATTCTAATGTATTTCAGTGGTAAAAAGTAGAATAAAATATCACCCGTATAAAAACAGGCAAAACTCTCCATACAGTATTACCATTCAGTGCAAGCCAAAGTAATCAATGGACTGCAAGAAGGTTTGTGCATAAAATCCATATCTAGTGCCTACTTATCTAAGATCCCCAGACTAGTTTCTAGCTTGTGCATTTCATCAGTGAAAAGCCTTGGATCTGAGAGCATTGCACTTAGATCTTAGGATCTAATGCAATCCTCCAGCAGCCACCTTTTATCTCTACGTAACTACAAAACTATGAGTCTGAAATTAAAAACACATTGTTTTAGGTGCAGTGCACTCTTAAGTTGAATTTAGATAGAAATTATGAATTTAAATATAGAGATGCAGCACAGTTTCATTGTTCTACTTCTGTTTTTATTTTTAACAAATTAGATAAATATAGTATTTCATCATAGTGATAAATTATTCCAATTAAACTGCTAAAATTAAATCTAAGCTATTATCATTTCTAAAATTACTATACAAAAATAATGCATGGACTATATATTAAAGTAACATAAAAGTAATGGAAAAAAAATCATTTGAAGATGCTATATAATATTCTAAAAAATATCATGCAAAATTAATTTATATGTTTCAGCTTTCTGGATGCCTTATATGAAACAGAAGATAAATTAATAGACTTCCTAAAAGCTATTCTATTTTCAACTTGATCATCATTTTTACGAAAAAGGCAAACCTGACTTTCTCATTATAAAAATATCCAAGACACCCTAAAACACAATATTGACTGTTTTCATTTGAAAAATATGATTGTGGATAAAATGAAAATAAAACTATAATTAAGAAAGATGATGAAATTAATCAGAAATAAAAGTTTGGCACCAAAGAGGTTAAAAAAAAAATCACAAAGTGTTAATTAGAGTAAAGGACCAGCTTGTAATACGTGTGGGTTAAATTTTTATTCTTCCTTTTGGCACCAAAGAGGTTAAAGAAAAAATCACAAAGTGTTAATTAGAGTAAAGGACCAGCTTGTAATATGTGTGGGTTAAATTTTTATTCTTCCTTCTGTCTCGTATTCATTTTTTTAAAAAGTCAGGGTGGTAATATTTACTAATGAATGACTACTGCTGATGCTAAATGAATAAACCTTGCTAACCTGTAATGTATGCAACAAATTAAAGTGATGTAAATTCCTTATGGAGCAAGTTACTTTCTTCAGCTGCCAAATATGATGTACAAAATGGAAAAACCCTTCCACCATATACACACATCTCAGAACAATTCCATTAAAAACAATCTTATCCACACATTATTAGCAAAGTGGTACAATTTCATACCAATATTTCATACAAAAACACCTATGCAGTTTTATTCTACACAATAAAGCTCATTTCACGATCAACTACTGAATAAACAGCGGCCATATAAAACAATTTCTATTAAAGTCTTGAAATATATCAAAAATATGTAATCAAATAATAAAAACAAACATAAATATTTGCAACAGATTGAAGATAAATTCCGTCTTTGCAGTACTGATGTAAATGGGTTTGCTTTGCTGATGTGGAAATCTCTGATGATTGATAGGGGAGATTGTTTCTGATATATATGTATCTGGTGTAAAAATTTGTTTAATTTTGTTTGTTAACTGAAAGTATCTTTTACCATGAAGAGTTTACATTCCATTACTTCAATTTCTTACACACACGCATATATATATATATATATATATATATATATATATATATTGTACCATTTTGTGTATATCATTTATTATTAGACACAAACACTGTAAAATTAGGACTATATACATATATGCCCCACACCTAATCTAGGTTATTGTAGCTAACCATTTTAAGTTTTAGCATAAACATAGTATATTTCCAGGTAATACAGTCCAAATTATAACTAACTAACTTTCCCTATATTGTTGCTTTTAATACATTAAATTTGTCTTCATTAGGTGCCAGGATTCTATTTCGATATCCCTATTAAATGGACAATGAAGGTAAGTTTTTGTTCCTCCTCATTCTTTTGCCATGTTCTATCAAAGCTCACTCTATAATGTGAATGAACAAATCGCCCATACAGTAACTGATCCCTATAATCTTTATATAAACTAATGCAAGTATACTATATATCAATACCATGGCCTCACAAATAATAAATCTAAAAATATAATAAAATTGTGTTGGTGTCAACAGTTGAATTTTACAAAAAAGATTGCTGAAAGAATAAGAGCTATGAGACTTAAACAAATGACACATCGTAATTCTCTCCTTTCATTTTTTTATTTATTTATGAGCATATTCAATAAAAGTAATAAATGATAGATTTATGCTTTATGATTGTCAAAATTATAATAATAATAAAGTTGTGCTATCACACATATAACATAAAGCTGTATAAATTAACAAATTAATTCGCAGTCAACAAATTAAAATGGCTAAGTGCTTTTGAGAAAGTGTTAGCACAACTTTATTATTATTATATTCAATAAAATCAAAACAATAAAAAATATTATCATAGCAAAATTATTTCTTGGATTCATTGTATTAAACTAGTTTTCCATTCTCCTAGTTTATGTGAGTCATGAGTATTTTATAAAGTTATTTCAATAAGGATATAAGTTCAAAAATTTAATTTCTTACTGGTCAGATTGTTTAGTAGAATCGTTCTTTGATAATACATATAATCTTCAGGTTTTCTTTGTGATCTGTATTTTAGATTCCAGCTTTGAGGTGAGGCTTCTATTTTAGGTGGGTGGCAACTTCACTCTTCTAATTCATTGTAAGTATGTTCGAGCAAACAGAATGATCAGTGTTGTACAGACATTCTGGCACCCATCTGAATATTAGTGGCTATGATGGGGTAGTTTAACATCTTGTGAAAAATCTGAAGAACAAAATACACCTCTTTACCTATGTCCATTCCTTTAATATCCCTCTGAAAACTCATTATACATGTGTACATTGAATAGCACCGGCATTCCTTCTTCAAACTTTTATCTTTCTTTAGATTTTTGTTTTCAAAGTTTTTTTTTTGTGGATACCATGACCATATTTAATTACAAATCTCTGCTTTGCAGAACTTCTATCAATATTTACAATCAGTATTCACTTTTATTATTTAAACTTGCTCTTTTTTAATTGAAAGAAAAAAAAACACAATGTGTATTGCCTCAAGGAAAAAACTTCTCTAAGTTTAATCCAATAAAATATTTATTCTGTACATATCAAACATACTTTTATTTTCCTTTTTTTTCTTTATATTCATTTCAGAAAAATCTTCAAATTCAACTGCCAACACACCTTGCATGGTTGCAATACCCCCATGCCATGGTTAATGATGAGAATAAACTAGGTATTTTGACTAATTTATTCTACTTGACGTTCATAGTATACTTCTGTTTTCTAATTACCCCTTCCTCCCAATCTTGATTCAGTGTCTTAGATTATATGATTTTAAAGCCATTGCATTATATGTGTTTCTTTCCTCTTTATCATTTGTCAGGGTAAAAGCATTCAGCTTAATCTCTTTTACTATGTGATATGGGCCTTCACATATATTTTGAAATTTCTTGAACATGTGTCTGTCTGCATAACTGACTGGGTTATTTCTGACCCACACTTGCTACTGTACTTTAAACCTAGATATCCCTATGCCCTATCTTCATGCTGTTAGCTCTGCACAATACAGCATCTATTCTTGTGCTCTTTTTCTGTCTGTCTCCTGGTCAATTTGCCCTGGAGAAACTGGTAATCTCAACTTGTATAATACTGGCACAGGTTGACCAAAATGGAGACTAATTGGGGGAAAAGACCATTGATTCACTGTTCATCCAATTTATATAATTTACAATTTGTATCAGTTGTCTCACCCACACCTTATGGTCTGTTGAAGTATAAAATCTGAAAAGTCATCCCACGTTTCTCATAACCTGCTCACACAGGTTAGACTGAGAGTTTCTGATAGATAATAAGACATGAAATAATCCAATATTTTCCTACCAGCCTTGCCATTCAACAGATACAAAGGGAGTACCCTGATCAGACAATATGGCCTTAGGTTTTCCTACCTTATTAAAGTCCTGGATTTCTAATAACACTCTTCACATCATCTTGGGCTAGTGGGTCATGCAATTACCCATTTTGAAAATACATCATAAGTTACCAGGATATATATCATTCTTTGGTACCTAGGTAATTGACCATAGAAATCTACTGCCATTAGGTCATTTGGTTTCTGAGGAATAATGGCTTAATGGGGATCTTTATAAGATCTGTTTGATGATTTTATCTTCTCACAGATTTTACACCCCTTTATTACCTGTGGTCTCATCTTCACCCAGTAGGACTATGACTTTAATAGAACTTTCCACCTTGTCCACCTGCAGTTATCCATTTTGAGAATACATCATAAGTTACCAGGATGTATATCATTCTTTGGTACCTAGATAATTGACCATAGAAATCTACTGCCGTTAGGTCATTTGGTATCTGAGAAATAATGGCTTGATGGGGATCTTTATAAGATCTGTTTGATGATTTTGTCTTCCCACAGATTTCACACCCCTTTATTACATGAATCACCTGTGGTCTCATCTTCACCCAGTAGGACTATGACTTTAATAGAACTTTCCACTTCTCTACCCCTAGTTTCCATACATACAATGAATATATCTAATTAATCTTTCTTGTAGTTACTTGAGTACTATCATTCTCCATGTGCCTTCTTTTACATCTGCCAAGTACCATAATAACCTTTTGTTCAAACAATATCTTTCATCCTGTTTTCTCTCTTTATTCTTCCCTGATCCCCCATCACTGTGTTCTTGTAGCCTATCTATAATGTAACTGCAGGTTACATCTTGTCTCTGTCATTCCCTTAAATGCCTCAAATCTTCTTGTACAGATTCATCCTCTATCATCCCCATTGTTGCTATACTGACCTCATCTACCTGTAAATGCTTTGATAATGAGGGGTGTGGGTTCTGGATCATCATGTCTGCTACCACATTTTCTGCCCTTCTACTGGCTCATCTTGTCTGCTATCACATTTATGCCCCTCTACAATACTGGATAAAGTAATTAAACTCTTGAAGGAAGAGACTCCATCATATTAATTGACTATTTGAGAGAGATAACTGTGGTTCAAAAACTCCAGACTCTTATGATCCAATCACAATTACTTCTGACCCAAACAAGAAATTGTCCAAATTTCTGAAACACCCAAACCATAGCAAGAACCTCTTTCTCAATTACTGAATAATATTTTCCTGGATCTCATAGTAGATGGCCAGTAAAATGTAATACCCTATATCTATCATCTTCTTGTTCTTGCATCAAGGTGGCTCCCAGCCGATATCCACTACTGTCTGCCTGTATGAATGGTTTACAGAAATTTGGGTATAAGAGCATGACTCCACTTTAAAAAAAATTCTCTTTGACCCTCCTAAAACCTGTTTCTTGGTTTTGTTCCCATTTCTATGGTATATCTTTCTGTAATAATTGTATTAATGGTTCCATGTCTGTGGCAAAATTCTCATAGAATTTACTATAGAATGTGCCTAGACCCAGGAATAATCTGACATGTTTTGTATTACTGGGTATAGGAAAGTGTCTAATGACCTGTACTTGTCTTAACGTCTTTATCACTAATCAAGTGTCCTAAAAATTTTAACTCCTGTAGCCACTATCTGGCTTTTCTGCAGATTAATCTCAATGTTTTTATCCTGTCATTCTTGTAGAAATAACTTCAGGTGCTGTACATGTTCTTTCATGTCTTTTGATGCAATTGTAACATTTTCCATGTACATGGTTAGCAAGTATTTTACTTCTTTCTTTAGTATATGGTCCAAAATTTTAATAATCCTTCTACCTATTCGTCAACTCAAAGGGTATCCTATTAAAGTGATATGACTTTCCATTGTATCAAAAGTCTATATTTATGATCTGCTGGATGCAGCCTTATCTTCCAAAAGCTGGCAGTCAGATCTAGCATTGAGAATACTTTCTTGCCTCAAAATTTTGTTAACAGGTCATTAATCATCAGAGGTACATTTTGGTTGGGCCATGTGATTTTATTTAATAGCCTAGCAACTAAGCATAGTCTTATTGAGTTATCCTTTCTTTACTATTACCAAAGGGTTATTATATGGGAATGATGCTTTTGATATAACCCTCCCCCCAGTATTTTCCATTTGATCAAGTTGTTTTCCACTTCTGTCATATATTGATGCTGCACCAGGAAGAAGCGTGTCTGATATGGTGTACCTTCCATTATTTTGATATAGTGTTCATAACCTTTAATTACTCCCAGTTTCTCAGAGAAAACATCCCCGTTTCAATTTCTTTATTTGTTTTATTATTGAATCCATCTCTTTCTCTAAAGGCAAATTAAATAGCCCCTTTTCCATCTTCACTTTTTGAACCAAAATGTATTATTTCTCCTGTGTTTAAAATCTATTAAACACCCTGTTTTGTGCATAAAATTTCTGAACTCAAAAATGCCATCATGCACTAACCCTTTTAAAATCAGTATAGTATGATATATGTATCTCTGCCCTAATTTTAACTGTGCCCATATTTGTTTGGTCTTCAACTGTGTTCTCCTATTCAACACCATGACCTATGTTACCCTTATTGGCAAGGTTTTGATATTTGTTTGTTGCTAAACCATCTTCTTGAAGACCTTTTCCTATATGACAGACACTTGCCTGCCAGAATCAAATAGTGCCTGTACTTTTACACCATTTATATATATATATATATATATATATATATATATATATATATATCAATCTTAGGGCAATCTTGTGATACAAAATCAATAGCCTCCCCCATCCCAGTCACACATGAGATTGTCTATTCTTTTTACTTTATGTACAGTTCAACCTTGCTTCATCTTCTTATATTATAAAAATATATGATACCAAATTGCTGAACAATTATTCAATGTTATTTTGGTATTTGTAAACTATTCACTGTACAGCCTGTGTTGGCACTGTTTCTGTGTAAAAAAATTGCGATATAACATTACCGGGCCTTTTTCTCTTAGATTTATAAATACAGGGTTTTTTTTTTGCAGCGGGTTTTGATTTTTTGTTTTTTTAATAATAACAAATAAAATGGGGTTTTGATTTTTTGTTTTTTTAATAATAACAAATAAAACAGGGTTTGGATTTTTTGTTTTTTTAATAATGGCAAATAAAACGGGACTTTTTTTTTCTCTTACATTTATAAATACGGGTTTTTTTTTTGGTGGCGGGTTTTGATTTTTTGTTTTTTTAATAATAACAAATAAAACAGGATTTTTTTTTTCTCTTAGATTTATAAATACGGGGGGTTTTTTTTGCAGCGGGTTTTGATTTTTTGGTTTTTTTAATAATAACAAATAAAACGGGATTTTGAGTTTTTGTTTTTTTAATAATAACAAATAAAACGTCAAAAACAAAAAAAAAAAAAATCAATCACAGTATTGTTTTTTTAACAAAAAAAATATGTATGTTAACCGATTTTGTTACATTCTGTGGATTGATTTATTTATCTTTTTTAAGAATCGTACAAGTTTGTTAAACATTTTTTGTTTTCATAACAAATAAAATGTCGGTATTTTTTTTCTTTTTTACCAACAAAAATTAGGTCAGGTTCATTTTTAAAATCTACTTAACATTCTGTTTATTGATTTAGAACAACAACAACAACAAAAAAACCTATTTTTTCTTCTAAACGGCACAAATAGATCTGTCAAAAGAAGAAGTATTTTTTTTGACACAAAAAAAAATCAATCAATCAAGAGATGTCCAACAAACTCCACCACCCCTTTTTAACACTGTTATTCTGGGTGTTAATTACCTGATTTACAGATCCAAATAATCGCAAACCACAAATTCTTTCCAGAAAATAAATTTATTAACCATATACAACTGTAATGAATGTTCCAACATTTTAAAAAGTCATACAACTTGTTAGTGAGTTTGGAGATGGGTGGAGTCTACAAACTGCCAAGTCCGCTGTGTGAGATACATCGATTTGCCACATTCACATGTAATGGCATGCAGCAGGATGTTTTGGGCTTGCAGAAATGCAACTGCCTCACTTTCTCTGTTTGGGACATTCCACAAATGTAATAACATGGTAGACATTTTGTTCATCTTTTTCAACTCTCGTCCGAGTCACGACAGAAACGGTATTTTTTTACAAACAACTCCAATCATCTGCCAGAGATCTTGAGATTTTTTTTTTTCTTATTTGACCCCAAAAAAAAAGCAAAATTAGCAAAAAAAAGTTCTGACAAATATCAATAATACGCTGATAATTACTAGTCCGCAAAAATATTTCAATTGGGAAATAAAGAAAATCATAAACATCGACAAATAAACACTTGAAAAAGATGACAATTCTCATCTTAAATTCTAGCCACAATACAAATTTTGTCAATATGCATAGGGATTCAACCCGCAATGAAATCAACAGCAAACTATACGATCATAGTGTTGTTAGTAGACATAGTGTTATGAACGTGGAAGTAATTGGCTGTGTATTATAACAACTACATACGATCACTCATATATTAACAATCACTCATATATTAGCCATAGGTTTGGCTGTGAAAGCGTTATTATTCTGTGTTTTTATGCAGAAACAGCACCAACACAGGCTGTACAGTGAATAGTTTACAAATACCATTATTTCTTTCAACTGTTATATAAACATGCGATGTGTCAAAAAAAACTACATATATATATAGTCCCTCTCTTTTACAAATTCTTTAATACTATTACTTTTTACCATATATTTTATTTTACTCCTTAACATATGCCAATCCCCCTTTTCCCCCACCATCACTTTTGATTGCACCATTATCTGTGAAACAGATAGAACAAAAAAAAACTCATGTTATTTTTTCTATATAGTTATGATGATTTGTTATTTCCACCCTATTTTTAGCTAGCAAAATGATAAAAAATGAAAGGGAGACTTCACTACCTGCCCACTTCCTCTCTTTATTCAAAAGAACTTTTATATTTTATTTTAACTGAATAATGTATTACCAAAATATATTAACAACTCATATTTTCCTTGTTTGCTGATTGGGGAAAAAATATTTTCACTTATATGTTATCGCAATGTATTGCATTCACAATCCAAGCTGCAAATACATTAACAACATCTTGTTTTCTCACTGATTTCTCTTATCTTAGGTCATAGTTTCTTCAAGACCCATCATTTGGGTAGCAATTATACCATTTTATATACATCTAATGCCATTTCTTAGACATGAACACTGTAAGATTAGGACTATATACATATCTGTTAAAGATATATCCAGTACCTGCCATGCCCACACCTAATCTAGATTATGGTAGCTAACCATTTTGTTTTAGCTTAAGCGTAGTATATTTCCAGGGTAATACAGTCCTAATAACTATCTAACTTTCCCTATATTGTCACATTTAATAGTTTAAATTTATTTTTATTAGGCACCGGGATTCTATTTAGATACCCCTATTAAATTGACAATGAAGATAAATTTTTTCCCCTCTTTTCGCCATGCCCTACCAAAGCTCTCTCTATAATGGGAATGAACAAATCATTCATCCATATATTAACTTATACCTATAATCTTTTATATAAATTAATGCAAGAATACTATATATCTATATCATGACCTCATAAATAATAAATCTAAAAATATAATAAAATTGTGTTCAAGAGTTGAATTTTACAAAGAAAATCACTGAAAGAATACAGTTATGAGGTTTAAACAAACAATTATAATTCTCTTTTTTTATTTATTAGCACATTCAATAAAAGCAAAGCAACAAAAAATATTATCATAGCAAAATTATTTATTGGATTCATTAACCATATAAATAGTTTATTATGGTCCATTAAACTATGTTTTTCTTTTTACTGGTTTATGTGAGACATGAATATTTTATAAAGTTATTTCAATAAGCATATAAGTTGTAAAATCTAATTTCTTATCAGTAAGATTGTTTAGTTGAATCGTTCTATGGTAATACATATAATCCTCAGATTTTTTTCATGATCTGTATTTTAGGTTCCAGCTTTGATGCAAGGCTTCTATTTTAGGCAGGTGGCGACTTCACTCTTCTAAATGATTGTATGTTCAAGGGAATGAAATGATTGGCATTGTACAGGCATTCTAGCCATCCATCTGAATATCAGTGAATATCAGTGTACTATCATGGGGTAGTTTAACATCTTATGAAAAATGCAAAAAACAAAAAAACACATATAGATGTCCATTCCTTTTATATCCCTGCGAAAACTCATTCTTCAAACTTTTATCTTTCATTAGATTTTTGTTTTCAAAGTTTTTTTTGTAGGTACCATGGCCATATTTAATTACAAATCTCCCCTTTGCAGAACTTCTATCAATATTTACAATCAGTATTCACTTTTATTATTTAAACTTGCTCTTTTTTAATTGAAAGAAAAAAAACACAGTGTGTGTTGTATTGCCTCAAGGAATTGGAATTTTCTAAGTTTAATCCAATAAAATATTTATTCTATACATTAATTTGTATCTATATCAAACATACTTTTATTTTATTTTATTTTCCTTTTTTTTTTATATTCATTTCGAAAAAATCTTCAAATTCAACTGCCAAAACAGCTTGCATAGTTGCAATATATATAAAAATGTCCAGCAATAATCCATTGTGAATAAATATAAAGTCTAAATTTCAAATAGTGTATGGTCAAAAGGTTATATATATTGTGCCATTACAATTTAGTCACTAGCTAAATTTATAGTAATGTGCATGTAGAAAAGGTAAACCAAAATCATCATCACATTTTTATATGACCATAAAGGAAGTTGTAGGGCATCCAAGTTTAAACCCTACAAGGTCCAGTTCTAAAAGCTTTAAACAGAGAGAGAGTGGGTCAACAATTATATGCTTTATTTGTTTGTGTGTTGATAGAAAGGTAATACACACATTTAAACTATTTAATATTTAGTTTTTCTGTTAAAAAGCAAAGTTATAATGCATACGTATAGGCAGTGTATGTGTAAGCTATTTAATTGTTTTATATTTCAAATATTCAACATTTTAACTTTCTTTAAAACTAACCTATGCTTGATCAATTCTAATATCTTATTCTATACTTCTATTTTGCTTTTCTATAATTGTAATTGGGATTTAAAAGTTACAGATTTAATTAAATAATAGGGTTATAATTACTAAGCTAGCAATTATATTATTTAATGTTAGTTTATGAATGATTTGAAATAATGAAGTATGTGTGTACATTACATACAGAAATTTACATTTATTAAATATTGAAAGAAAAGGAAGGATTAAATCTGTCAAATTATTTTTTTTGTACAATTTTATGTTAAAAGAGGAAATCTGTTGAATCAGATATCTATTTTTGTAGCAATTTTGTTTTTGTAAATGATTGTTTGTCACTTTGGGAGCTTAATCTGGGTGGGAACTCTAATTTTGAAATTGTCTTATCTTAAGATCTAAAGAAGGAAGCTCAAAAATTTGAAATGTTACCTAGGTGTAAAAAAAAAAAAAAAAAGGATTAAGTCTATTTTTTTTTAAAAACAAAAGTGTCTGGAAAAAGGATTAAACTTTTCAGTTGAAAAATAATTTAGTTGAAAATAAATTAGAGATCTAATTAAAACGAATTTGTCCAAAAATAGCAAGTGACGCTATCTCTGATTGGTTAAGTTAGCTAAAAATTGGATATAAAAAGCTGTCTGGAATAATTATTATTGTGATTATGATTCAGATTATTAGACTATTAAATTGAATGTTGAAAATATAAGAAATGGCTGGCTAGAAAAATTATATGTATGTCCCATCTTTTCCGGGCCATCTGGGGGAAGCTGCACATCACATAGGAAAGAAAAGATGTTGTGTCTAAAATAATATTCTACACCTTTCAACTGACCAGAGAAATAAGATGTTTTTAATAGAAGGAAGAAAGCATTCACCTGCATTCAAAGAAGATGAATTAATCTACTGATAAATATTAATCATCAAGTCCAATTAATTGTTACAACAACTGATTTTAAACTCAAGAAAATTTATAAATGTGAAAACAACTGCTGTATTTCATCCACTAAAAGAATCATGCTTGACAGGAAGAGAAGAAAAATTAATATAATGATTTCCAAATTGTCCACTAAAGCAAATAACCTCAATAGAGTCATCATCATCAAATAGTTATACACCTCAAGAAAGAGATTGTTCCCACGTAAAACGGAAATGGTAGCTGCAGAAATATAGACATTATACAAGACAAGTTTGAACCCTTGGAAATTCACCACAAACAAAAGATCGGTAATATGACTTTTTATATCTATTTTCTTTATGATATCAGAGTCTTAATAAACATTTTAGCAATAAAGTGGTATATTTTATTTAAAGAACTTTTAAAGACTATTCAGATCGATTAAAAACAAGAATGTCTTACTAATAATAACTTTGAGCTTCATAAATGATCTTGAATGTATCAAAATTATTTGTTTATTAATTTTACAGTTATGAAAAATATTAATGTGTAAAACAATTTTTTTTATGGTATTATGATTTTAGTTTTAACTAATATATTATTATTATTTTGGTTTTAAATAATATTTTGTTATTATGGGATAAAACACGCACATACATAATAATATTTTTATATGTGTATAATTGCGAGTGAATGTGAAGTAACAAGTAGTATTAGAATATTAGATTATTTTGTTTCAAGTTAAGTATAGCATTTCAGAGGTAGAAGAGAGGGGGAGAAAATAATTTAAAACTTGTTTCTAAAACTTGCTCTTTCAATTCTATTAACATTTTTTTTTTAACATTCTACTTACATGTTAGATTTATAAAGTATGTGTGCTAATGAGCAGATAATATTTTTTTTTTGAAATACTTTTCTCATGGAGTGAAAATCATGGTCAATGTGACATCCAACTTAATACAAAATACATTTGAAGGGAAAGGGGGAAGAACTTGAAATTAATCTGAGGATTGTTATATAATCAATTATTATCATTATTATTATTCATGTCAATTTTCATGTTTATCTAGAAAAATTTTATGTATATGTTAGAAATGCAGTAATAAATATTAGTTTGTTTTATTAAACGAGGCGTATATATTTCATTAAGTGTAGTCTTTGTTAAGTGTGATTATTCATCATCATCAATGGTTAAATATTAGTTATTTAAGATATAAGTAAATATGCTAAAATTAAGCAATAATTATGAATTTCTTTATAAAAATTAGTTTTATGTTTAGGCTTAGTCCTAGAGCTGTAGTTGAAACCCTTGTCATTATCGTTATTATTATCATCATCATCATCGTCATCAACGTTTTAATTAATGAGCTGTTTAACTGTTTAAAGGCCATAAATAAATATTGATTTTATAATATTTAGTGATTTCTTAGTATTATTATAACCACATCCCATCATCTATTTCATGCAAGGATGAGTGAATTGCCATCCTAAATTAGTTATATATAATCTGAGCTAGTAAACTTATAAAAATATTGAAACACATTTGTTATGTTAAGATCTGAGAAATGATTTATGTCTAATATACTCCACTTTGGTTTAAAGATGTTTTACTTTTACCTAAATATTAGTGCGTATAGTGATATGGCTCAAAAAGCAAAATCTCCCATTTTTATTAGAAATAAAGTACCAAAAAGGGGATTCAAACCCGGTACATGTGAAAGGTTATTAGATATAACCGTGTCTAGATTCAGATAATCTAGTGGCGCCCTGCTAGACCATATTCACTTAGTATTTGTTTAAACATGCACTTAACATCAAACCAAGAAATGAAAGTGGATAAGATCTACTGTCTGTATACCTGAGTTATATTTTATTGAATTACTAGTGTACTCACCTCACATGATTTCATATACCTGAGTTATTAATAATTTGCTTATAATTTTGATATATATTTAATAATTATTTTAAATATTATATCTTATATATATTGAGACTACTCAGATATTAATATTTTGAACCCCTTTAAATATGTTACAATGATATTTATATATTTATAATATTATTTTTATCTTTAATATTAATTAATCTATATATATTTAACTCCTTCTTTAATTATGTTACAATATATATATATATATTGTAACCTAGTGTTATTGACACTTGGTTTATTTGGCATTGTTTCCACAGGAAAACAATGCTATCCTTTTGGAAAATAAAAAAGTAAAATAATAATAATATTAAGTGATTAATAAAATATGCTATTTACTCACTTTAACGTGTTTTAAGCAAATAACTAATAAATTTAGTAATTTGATGTCATTTTGAAGAAGAGCATGAATAATTTAATTAAAATATTAACAATAAGAGCAATTTAATATAGTATAAAAGCACATATTATAAACAGTAATTGATTTTGGATGGGTAGAGGGAGAGTAGATGAGTATCTTATCATAAAGCACAATAACTTCTGATAATTTATTTTTGTAGAAAATCATATTTAAAAGAAATATACATCACTAACTATTAATTAAGTATATTTATTATTTTTCATTATTTGTCAAATTACTTTGTAATCCATTTAAATCATACGGAAAAATATATGACTGTAATAAGTTTTTTTTTTCCTTTCCTTTTGTTTATGTATAATTAAATGATTATTTTTCTGTAAGAGGTCGCTAAAAGAAGACCGCCAAATTTTGAAGAAAGTTTAGTCTGACATTAGTTTTACAAGGAGGAAGCAGTACTGAAATTCGGTAACAAATTTTTTATTATTTTTTATTGCAGAAATAAATATAAGTCCAGTAAATTTTTAATAATATCATGCGTGGCTAATCCTATTTGATAAGATATTCTGTTTTCTGTTGCCATCTACCTATTTTAAAGCTTTTTATACGCAAAAATATACTATCTTCTGCTAAAGTTCAAAATGACCGTATTGACTACAGCAATCACGGAAAATGTCATTATATTTAAAATAAGTAATATAAGTAATTTCCAGGAAATAAACAATTATTTGTTAACTTTACCTTATTTAATAATCTTTTCATGGTATAAAAGAAAAATTATAATTAAAAAGACATATTATAAAAGCCAAGGAAAGTTAACTAGAAACATTTCGCGCTCTTTCTAAAAGAAATTGTCTGCTTTTGAAAATAATGTAAGTTCCCCACGTTAAAATATGTTTTATTCACTGAAAATTATCTAAAAATAATATTAATGATCAAGGATATTTACTTATGCACCTGTATATTTTTTTAAAAAGAAAATATAAATTTTCTCAAGGCAAATATCAGAAAATTTGTATGTGTGCATTTTACGGAGAATTCCTTATTAAAGACAAATTACAATTCCTAGAGTAGGAATAAAAACTACAAACATTAGTGACTTAATTATAACCATAATATAATATGTTATATTATACATCAATTGGAGTCGTTAAAACTTCATATCCACGTAAGTCAGCTGCAGTCCTTATAATAATAGTATTTTGGAAAATTCGCGCATTAGTTTTATTCATAAGCCAGCTAGCTAAAAATGATACGTATCGCCAATAGTAAAAAGAAAAGAATTGTATATGTGATCGTCTATCGTCAAATATTCGTCATGTTAAAATATGTATTGTTTTCTTGGATCCCAAAATTATATCAGTTAATTCAAGGAAGAGTTAACATCCAATGCTGCTATGTTTTTCTTTGCTTAATTTATTAAGTGCACCAGAATGGAGGCAACTTTTATAGAAATGAAATAATAAAATGTGTTTCTTATTTTAAATTTTGCTTCGTGAACTAAGAATGGATCAAGTTCTTCATCTGGATAAATTGCCCAACGGAAAAACATTTTTCTAGTGAGATAATAAGCACTTGTTAAGTAATGATTTTTTTTTACTAATTTGTAAAATTATGTGTATTTTTTTTTATATCAACAGGTTAAAGGCTGTATAGTCAAGTAATATTTAAATGACCTTGTAATCATAAAGGTATGTTTTCCTGTAATTATTCTAGGTTAAATTTATATTTGACATGAAAAAAATTTTTTTTTATAAAATGTGTTTACTTATGATATGCAATTATGGGTATAAATTTATATGTTAGATGCGTAAAAGAAGAAAAATTTAGATACTTAATAGGTAAAATATCTAGTTAAAATTATCAGAAGTAATTAAAGAGAAGTGCTATACAGGATATTACTTATTTAAAGTTTGAAACAAATTTATACTATGTTAATTGAGGAACTTATTCCCAATTATTCTTTATTAACGCATTCACTTAATTTAGTTCAAGATACTATACTACCAATTACTTGTTGAATGTTTCTTTGGCAAAGGTGAAAATTATTATGGTTTATTCTGTGTTATCCATTGATTTCAGACGTTGATCTAAGTATACCCCGGAACATAAATTTAGTGTAATTAGTGTATTTGCTTGTCTTGCCCCGATATAGCATCGGTATATGCTTAAGATTCGCATAAGTAATAATTGTAATGTCTTTATTTTGTGGGATGGAAAATGATCTCCCCAAAAGCTTTATTTTCCATGAGGGGAATAGATAAATCTAGTATTCGGGTATGTTTATAACCCAAGTGATCGCTTCTCAGAGTTAGGACGATCAGTAATTTATATCGTATTTAGTGTATTTCATTCGTTAAAATCCCAGGAGAGGATTATATTTGGTGTGTGTTCCTATTATGCCCAAGTAAGAGGCAAGGACCCACCAAACTATTTTAATGTAGTAGTTAACTCTACAGACCTTCGGTGTTATTCCATATTCCTCATGAGAAAATAGAGATAATTCCACCACGGAAGGTGTTGAATATTGTGTTTTGTTTAGAAAGTTATGGCAAGATAACGGGTATATTGGAGGTTAATTCCTCACGATCCATTTAGTATAAATAGCGTGCTAGTATATATGATCAATGTCTGGATTGTGCGGCGGAATAGTGCTGGTAATCCACACGTAAGTCAATGGAGAGAGTAAGTTTAAAATTGCGTGATTTAGAAATTTTTATTTGCCAATGGAGGGTTCAAATACTAGGTTTAATTCGGGTTAATGATTAAGTAGCACTCACAATATAACTTATACTGAGGAATACAGTGTGTATAACAACTTCAGTTGTTATTAAGGTAAACATTAAAATAATAAGTGTAACTTCTGATAAATAACCCATAAATTATAATAAGTTATCTAAATAAAAAACTATCATTTAATTAAAGATATGATAATAAAAATCGTTTGTACGCATTGCCTAGAATCAGATTATTTTTATTTTAAAACAAATAGTTAGTTAATAAAGTTAAGTAGCCGTTCATATAAGATACACTAAACGGATGAGTTGATGTATCGATAATAATATTTATTTTGTTATATTCAATTTGCATAAATGTAAAAAGAAGATGAAGAAGTAGTTCGAATCCAGGTCTAAAAGTATAGACGAATTAATGTTAGTTATATTTTGTTTTATCCATATGGGATCGAATAAATTGTATATGTTTGTTTATTATGTTAATCATAAAGGATAGTTTTGTTAAACTGTAATAATAAATTATAATCTTGTTAAAATTTAATAATAAATTATAGTCTTGTTACAAGTTGTTTTGAGTCATTTTTCTTGTGTGCTAAATAAAAGTGTATTTGCATAATACTTGCAATACTTTTCTTGAGTCCGAAATCATTTATGAAATCTTAAATTCAATACACCAGATAGACAATTGTAAGCAGATCAGAATATTTCATTATAGTTTAATTTAATAAGAATTATTTATGGAATTGAAAACTTCACACCAAGACATTTTATTTTATATGTGTGTAAAATCACTTTATTCCCAAACTAGTAGGTTTTGTTTGCACATTGTTTCGTACACATTTAAGTGAAGTGTCTAAGTAATAAATCTTAGTTAAATTATTGTGTTGTCATGGATAATGGAAGGACACAAAAGCACCCTTGTCTTTTCATCATTCCGACTGAGATTCTGGATAAAAAGGGCTGTATTATTCAAAATTATGCGTTGTTATTGAATATGGTTATCATCTCGTTAAATATTATAATAGTTGATATGTGGATGAAGACACCTGGAATTTAAATAAGGTAAATGTTTCCTATAGCCGACCAGAATGTCAGTCATATGCGACAACACAATACTGCCGAGCATTTTTCTTTAAATATAACAGAGAACCCTGAGATTAGTGTCATTATTATAAGTGCTCTTAAATTAAGAATTGATCAATTATGATCAATATTACAAGCGTGGCATGGCTTAAGAGATTGAAACTTCTGATTGTATAATAATAAAATATTGAGATCATATTGGCAAATTAATGAATGTTTTATTTTAGTCAGTAATATTAACAATGACATGAAATCATCATCATCATTGTCGAACAGTGCAAGTACTTACAGCTCAGAGAATGTGTTTTGGATAGAGAAAGAATGTTAGTTATTCTAAATTTTCTTTTTAAATTTATTTTATTAATGATAATTTTTTTTAATTCTATCTCTGTCTGAACTGCATATCGCTGTAGCTGAATTATTATAACTAACCTAACGTCGAGCTATATTAGGTAAAATAAAGGGTCTGTTACCCGTCCTATACGGAAGCGTTTAGGATTTCCGAATTCTCTTTTATTGAAATCTTTTACTAGGTTAGAATATATATATATAGGGTTATTTTCATCTTCTAACTATAAAAATATTCGATACAATATATATATAGGAAGATAGATAGATATTTCTAATGCTAATAATTTTTGAACTGATCTCTTTTTACCTTAAGGGTTGATAGACAGCTTGGTTTATCTCCATTGATATTCTTTTCAAAATAGATTTTAATCATCTATTGCACTGGTTATGCACAAAACTTTCTAAAGTACTCTATCCTCTCTAAATAACTAACATTGTGACCTCACACCTCTTTATATTTTTTCCAGTTTTTCCAAAAGACTTTTTTTTTTATTAGTCATAATATATTTTATATTCAGTCTTGTCACAAGAAATTAATCTTCATGCATGTATTTTGCATTTTAAAAATTAGAGTTCTTTTGTTTATCAATCTTTTCTAGGATCCATGTTATGATCATGAACACTCACATTATAACTACATTTAATAAAATTCAAACTTAGTAGAAGATAATACATATCTATATTTGGATGAGAAATTTTCCCAGATTAATACAATCAGGTAGTATATATAGAAAATAATATATATGTGCATCTATAGCACAGGTGTATAAATATACTCACACATAATTAGATATATTATATACAAAATATAACAATATAATATATAATTAAAACTAATAGTCCTTACCTGCCACATAAACTCCCTTTTCTGGATGTTCTTTTAGATCAAGCTTTTTCTTGCTTTCTTTACCGAGAAGATCTCTAATTTCTTCATTATAAATTTCTAAATAGGATGCATGAATGAGAAATTTGGTGTGCTCCGAAGAAGCCACAGCTTCAAAAATATGTTCAAATGCCCTAGGTATAATGCCTCTTTGAGATGGAGGATTTTCAACACCTTGCATAGTAAAAGACTTCCCACAGCCTGTTTGACCATAAGCAAACACTGTGCCATTATAACCTTCAATAACACCCTAAAAAATATCATTTCATACTTAAGTATATATATTTATATAAGTATTTACTATAAGTATATACATTTATAAGCATATATATATTAATTATTTTAATAGGCAAGTAAATACAGCTCATCAAATATGTAATGTTAAGAATATAAATATATTTAATAGAACAAACAAGTCCTAATAAATTACAAACAAAATTTTCAAGAAAGATTCTCAAAGAACCATTTAAATAAATGAGTAAATAATGCCCAATTTTTGTTACTGACATAGCAAAAGATGAGCATTATTTATTGATTTACTTAAATGATTTTAAGAATCTTGCTTCAAAATTTCATTATTAATGTATTCAGACTTGTTTGTTCCATGATATATATATATATATATATATATCATATATATTTAAGTAGTCTAATATATCTATAAAATATGTATTTATATATATATATATATAAAACTATTGATATATTAGACTACTTAAAGTGTATTTTCTTAATTAAACATTGAAGATATTATTCACATTAATTTACATCTCTTGCCAAGTTCACTTTGAATGCTTATATATCATAATCGTGGCCACAGTTATATGTATGTGCGCACACACACATATATATATTAAAAGTATGTTATTTTTATGAGCATAACTGTATCAATGTTTCAGCAAATAATATTTTCCTTGAATGGATAAAAATGTAAAAGATTAATATAACTCTAAATTATAGAAGAATTTCTTCAAAGCCAAATTCCTGCTAGATGCAACAATCAACATCAAAGAATATTTACAGAAGTCAAAGAGATTTTGAAGAGACTAAATTATATTAAAAAATGTAATTCAGCCAAATTACTATTTATATGGGAGAATTTTGTTACATATATTAATAAAAATCATAAACTAAATTGAAATCTCCACCAATTGATCTCAACACTTGACATTTCATGTTCATTCTTTACTTAATTTTTTATTTTTGTTTTGATTGTACAAAAACATATATGTTCTCTTTAGTGTTTTCTTGAACATTTGTGATGATGATATTTTGGTTGTATTTATATATTGGATTATTTTTATCATCTAATATGAAGTATTGAATGCCTTTAGAAAAATTTAACTTTATTTAAATATTACAAATACATTCAACAGTTAGTTACAGAACACAATTTAGTATATGCACAATGTTTCAAGAAGTATTATTCCTCTCACTTCTTCAGTTGTTGTTGGCCTGACCAGTGACAGTACTAGCATAGATATCAAACCTGGACCCTTACATTTTTGAGAAATTGAATTTTAAGGTAATGCTCTAACTGATTGAGTTATCCTGCCAAAGGCAACAATTAGTAGAAATTTTGTATACTTACCTATGACTTTCGTTCTGATTTCTCCACTTTTTCCTAAGAGCAAAGTTGACCAGTGGTTTCCATACATTATGTATTATTACACTGGGTTGATTTATGGGTTTGTTTGCCATTGTCATGTGATCAGCTTCTTTAAATTTTCTTCTTTGTACCTTTTCTTCTATATCTAATATTTTAGTATTTTCCCAATTGATTGTACATTTATTGGTACATATATGGTCTTCTACCTTAGACACATCTTTTTTCTCTCTCCTAATCATCAGTTTGTGTTTTTGAAAGTTTTTTTTAGTGGAACAACTGGTCTCACTAATATATGTTCTTCCGTGTTCACATTGTATTTCATAGATGCAGTTTTTCTTTCCATCATTTCAAGTTTAGGCTTTGTAGATGTTAGAATTCCTCATAGTGTGGTATGGCTTTGGAAAGCTGTTCTGATGTTATACTCATTGCAGATTTTCCTTAATTTGTATATTTTGGTATGTATGGGTACATTAGTGTACCAATAATTGTTTTTTTTTTTGTTGTCTATTTAAAGTTTTTCATAATAACAACTGATGGTTAATCATTTTTGATGAGTTTGTTCTTTGTAGATCTTTTCTTTTTTCAAATCATTGGTTTCTGAACAAACTTATTTTGCTTTGTTCCATAGGAATAGCATACTTCCATGTTTTGTGTTTCTGATGTGATTGGATGTAAAGCTAATTATTTCCTGTATATGTGGGTTTTTGGTAAACTGTAGTTTTGGTTTTGCCATGAGGGAATCTTCTCAAAAGAACATCTAAAAATGCCAATATTTGTTCTTGTCCTGATTCTGTTGCAATTTTAAATGAAAGGGGTATGTTGTTCATGTGTTTCCAGAAAATTTGTAGTAGTGCTTCACCATGTGGCCATATAACAAATGTATCATCTACAAAGTGAAGTCCAACATTAGGTAGATATGAAGATGTTTTTAATGCTATGGTTTCAAATTCTTCCATGCAAATATTGCTAATCAGGGGTGACAATGGTGAGTCTATAGCCATTCCTTTTCTTGGAAGAATTCTGTTATATTAAAGGTCATGTTATTTTTATGCAGCATGTTAATAGCTCTATTACACTATCAATAGGAAGAGTTGTCCTGGTATGTAAGCCATTATTACCATTTAATCTCTAAATGGTGATTAATAGCTTACAAACCAGAACAACTTTTCCTATTGATAGTATAATGGAACTATTAACATTCTGCAGAAAAAACTACTTTCAATATAACACAGAATTCTTGCAACAAAATCAAGGAATGGTTATGAGCTCACCATTGTTACCCCTGATTAGCAATATTTACATAAAAAACTTGAAATCACAGACATAAAAACTGCTCCATATTCATCTAAAGGTTGGTTTCACTATGTAGATGATACATTTGTTGTATAGCAACATGGTGAAGCACTATTACAAACATTCTGAAAACACAGCTTCAATTAAATTCACAACAGAATCAGAAAAAGAATAACAATGGTATTTTTAGATGTACTTGTGACAAAGACTCCCTCATGGCAAAATCAAAATTACAGTTCACTGAAAACCCACACATACAGTAAAATAATTAGCCCATATACATTCAATTTTATCAGAAACACAAAACATGGAGTTATACACTCACCATGGAACAGAGGTTTGTTCAGAATCCAGCAATTTGAAAAAAAAAGATCTATATAGAACAAACTCTTATGAAAAATAATTATCCATCAACAATTAAGAAAATGTAAATAAACAGCAAGGAGAACCATCAAAAGAAAAAAAACAATTATTGGTACTATAGTATACCCATACATAACAAAATAGTATACAAATTAAGGAAAATCTGCAATCAGTATAACATCATAAAAGCTTTCCAGAGCCATACCATACTACAAGGGATTCTAACATCTATAAAACCTAAATTTGAAATGCTGAAAAAAAATGCATCTATAAAATACTGTGTGAATGTGGAAGAATGTATATTGGCAAAACCACTGATATCATTGAGAAGCACTTGCAAGAATGCAAACTGATGATTAGAAGAGAGAAAACAGATATGTCTAAGGTAGCAAACCATGTATGTACAAATGAACATATGTTCAATTGAGAAAATACAAAAATATTGGATAGAGAAGAAAAGATACAAAGAAGAAAATTTAAAGAAGCTGCTCACATGACAATGGCAAACAATCCCATAAGTCAACCTAGTGTGATTATACATAATATATGTAAAACACTAAGATAAGAATATAAAATTTTTACTGACTGTTGTTGCCTTTGACAGGATGGCTCAGTTGGTTGGAGTGTTACTTTAAAATTCAATATTCAAGAATCTAAGGATCCTGATTTGATTTCCATGCTAGTACTGTCACTGCTCAGGTCAGAAACTCCTGAAGAAGAGGGGAGAATAATATCTTTCGAAACATTGTGCATAATATACTAACCTGTGTGCTATTACTAACAGTTGAATGTATTTGCAATATTTTTAAAAAATTAAATTTTTCTAAAGACATTCATTACTCATATTAGATGATGGAAATAGTCCAATATATATACATTGTTCTATTTCTTTCTAAAATTCTTAATTTATTTTTTACAATAATTTTCAATATCTTTACAGCAACTATATACTAACAACTTTACCCAACTGACAGTTTAGTCATATATTTAAATATTTTAAAAGGTTATTTCCAAAAATTACAATGAATTTTAATATATTCCCCCCATAAAAAGCTTCATTAAGTTAGCCTAATCCTAACATATTTTAGTCAATTGCCATATACCACCGATTTATAATCACTGATGTACAGTACACAAGTTCACTTAATAAGTGTGTATTATTTTTGAAACCAGTCATTATGATAGTGTTTTCAATAAATACATAAAGCAAGTCATTAAATTATTCCATTTCACTTAATCTTAAATACAGAATATGAATTTAGAAAGTTCGAATATTCACAGTATTTTTAAGTATTATACCTTATTTTTAATTAACAATTCGTTCATGTTTTAAACTTATGGTTGCAGACACTAGACATTGATCATCAAACATTAAACAATAATGTGGTATTTTGGATGAGCTATGTGGGTTTTGGTCTGAGAAGGAGTACGTGATGAAAATGCATTGTGAATGATGCCTCTAGGTACAATCCAAAGTCTGCTTCAGAATGTGTGAAAGGTAAAAATGAACCATTAATTTTAAATCATGCCACAAAGAAATGCTAGAAAATGGAGATTATCATGCACCTATACAGAAAATTATAATTACTCTTCATTAAAATTGAAGTTAAATCTAAGATTAAACAAAATCTAAAAAGTTTTAATCTATTAAAAAAGATCAATAATCATACTGTGAACAAGCATTTTTTAAAATAATAGCAACTATTGAAGTATATTTTTATAAAGTATATAACTACAGATGTGACAAGAATGTACATAGTAAGCAATGTACAGATTTTAGCACATTCTAATGCAAGTACAGTTTAAGCCTTCAGATCATCATCTGCCATTCAATATAAATTAATTACTCTATTTTCATTATTTCCATACATATACTGTAAAGTTTAGTGATTAGTAGATGTCAAATGGTAGTACTTAATAAATCTTTATCCAGTGTTGTCCTAACCATATATCTCCAGACTAGTTTCTAGATTATGGCTTTCATCAATAAGGAACATTTTGAGTGATTTGAACAATGTACTGGAATGTTTTTGGATCTAATATACTTTTCCTCTAGAAGCTTTTTTTTTTACTTTTTATTGTACTGTCAAGCTATTAGCCCAAATTGAAAAACTTGTTATTCTTTTCAATCTAATCTTATTTGTTGCATAGTTATAAAGATCTGAAACCAATTCAATTTCTGTGTATTATGATGACCTTAGTTTTTTTATAATCTCAGGCATCTTTATTCTTTGGCCAAAATTGATACAAAAGTTTTAAAAAATCACATGACAATCAAGACATTACAAGATCTTTGCTAACATATTTGTCATGTATTGATAAATTCCTTTATAACATCAAGTTTAAGCCTTAATGGTCAATATATGCGGCATGGCATAAAAATAAGGAGAATTTGCAAACAAATAACTATGTGTAAACAAAGGTCATGTTAGAAATTGTTGATTATATGATGACTTAATGATTTTGTGTCAATATAAAATAATAGGTCATTCCTCTCTCACTATATACATATTCCATCTAAATATAATCTCTTCAGATGTGTCAATAGAGACTATTGTAATTTCATTTGCAATTTTATGCAAATTGAAAAACATCACATTAAATATGTGGGAAATATTACACATAAATAAACAAAATGTAGATTTTAATGCATTCTACTGCAAATATAAGCTTTAATACCACTGTCTACCAGCCAACATAAAATAACATCAAATCTCTCACAACGTATGTGCATTTTGGCTAGACATAATGTGGGTTAGTAAAATACCTAAAACCTACATATTATAATTATATAAACAAATATTTAAAAAAAAACATAAATGAATATTGATTACTTTTATCAAAAAATCTTTACCTTTTGCTCTGTTGATTAAGTGTTGTTAATTATTTCCTAAAATCTCAAATTCATTTAACAATTCATTATTTCTTCTTTACCATTCAACTTTTCAGTTTTTCTAAAGTAACTCAATTAATTTTGCATCCATCCAATTTCTCTGCTCAAGTTTTTCAGTAAGTTTTTTTAAAAATCGCCTTGCAAGCAAGTAGTTGGTTGCAGACGGTTGTGGGTTCGCGTCCCGGCCGATGCTATGACATATGAAAAAAAAAACTCACTCTTTAATACGTTAGGAATTTTTAATTTTTGTCTACTGAAATGAACGCATGTCCTTCAAAAATCATATCTTAAAGGTTTCTTCTAATTTTAAATCAAATATATTAGACCGTTCTGCAGATTTCTTTTTAAAACAAATTTTTTTTTAAAAAAATCTTATTATACCATATAAATATGTTTTCGTTTATTTTCAACCAGAATGTCACAAATCATTTTATTACAAATTATTCAATTAGCTCTGCTATTTACTTCTACTGCTGGATACCTCATACAGATACAGTACCAAATCTCCAATGACGTAATGTACTTTTCTAATCCTTTTAAAATATCTCTTTTTAAACAAATACAAGGACAGATAAACAATTCGGCAGAGATTACGTTTGTTATTCATGTGACCACATTTCCATTTAGATTTCAATCTTTTTTTGTTTTAATTTTTATTTTTTGTAATTTTATCAATATGTGTTTTCCTTCTGGTATACTCATTTATAAGTAGCTGCTAATAAAATACTGAAAGTTTATTAGGATGATATTTACATGGAAACCAGCAGATGCGAACATTGTATTGGCATTTACAGTTTATTGAAGTCTTTATTCTGTGCAGAATTCTTTTGTGTGGGTAGACAATGTATTATTTATACTGAGATTTAAGTTTTTTTTATTGTTTATTATTCTTTTCCTCATATAATAATAATAATAATAGTTCCTATTTTTTATTTAAACTTATCTAAAGTGAAATCATATCTTACAAAATACATCAAGTGGATAAACTCAAATATATATTTTTCAAAATTCTTGCCACCTATTACTGAGTAATTTTTATCCTATGATTATAATAGAAAATACAGAATTTTCAAAATTAAATGTTTCTAGAAAGTAGCTTCTCAACATTGTTTTATTTTTAAAAAAAAAACAACAACAAAGAATCTTTATTCAATGCTAAATTTTATAGTGATATAACATAGTGGATAATATACAATCTACATTTACAATTTTAAACTCCCAAAAAAATAATCATCCTTGACAGCCAATATGCATTGTCTGGTGTCCTATATAGAACAAACATGTTCTCAAGAAAAATTCAGATTGAACCCAGTTCAGTAGTAAAGGCAATTAAGTTCCGGCAATTAAGTTCCATGTTGCCGCATGAATATCCGGTGATGCCAGTGTTCTATCTCTAAGCTTACACCTTTTGAGTATATTGCGAATAAGTTCACAGTGTTCTTTGTCATTGAATTAAACATGATCTTACATCTGATAGATCATAAGATATATAACAGGAATATCAACATCCTGATAGAGGGGAAATATCCACTTTTAATACAATCCAATAATGAGAGAAGAGAAGGTTTTGATTGTTTTGCATTGGATAGTACTTCAATTCTATGTATACTGAGCACCCGGCAGTGGATCAGAATATGAGGAGTGGTTTCTTCTTCCCTTAGAAAAAGTTGGCATGTGGGATTAATTTTCATAATCCCCCTTTTAAATGACAGAAAAAAATTGGTTGGCAAAGCTTCCAGGTTGATTTTCAAAACAAAGCCTAAGATTTAGTCTCTAAAGTCTAAACTTTAAATTTCCTTATTATTACTTTATTTGTCACACCCAAGAGTGTCATTTATAAATCTAGCAAAAATAGAAGACAGAATTTATTTCTGTTTTTGTAAAGTAAATCTTAAAAGTGGCTTAGATAGAAATCAGAGAAACATTTTAAAAGATCGTTTATTCCACTAACATTTCAAAATATAAAAAAAATTAGTTATTACAATTTACTGAATGTATATTTAGAAATAAAGGAATTATAAAAGATATGTTTGAGAAAATGTAGAGTAATGAAAATAATGAAGAATTTATTGGAAAGTGAGTGTAAAAAAAAGTGAATTAGAAATATAACTGAGAGATTGACTTAATAAGGATGATAGAAAATGATCTGAAGAACAGAGCAAAAGATAGAAAGACTTAAAATGATTTGACCTGAGGTGTAAGACTTTTCTTGTAGAAAATAATGTGATAAATGATTTTACAAAAGTTTGCTTAATTTAAATTCTAAAATGTTTCTGATATTTACAATACTTTTAATGTTAAGCATTTTCTATAATTTGAATGCAATAACTATATGAAAATATAATAAAAATCTGTTTTTGCCTGACAAAGTAATGCATAAAGCTGCACAAATGGGTCACAATTTTATTGTATGCACTGCTTCATTGTTTTGGATGAGATGAATTTGATATGATAAAAAAGTATATACCGCCATTTTTGATAAATCTTTAACAACAGATGCAAAAAAAAGTTTCATAGGTGGCAGTGCTGCCGTATAAATTAATAGGAATATCTCAACAGTTATTAAAATTTTTCCATATTTGCTGATGAACACTTTTGATGATAGAGTTAAAGATTTGATCCTGGAGATGCACAGGTAAATGTATTTCCAGTTGAATCAACACATTTGTAGAGGACCTGGAATTGGAGTGGAACCCAGAGTTGATGTACTTTCTAGAATTGAAATTGCTGCTGGAGTCTGATCATGTTAATTATTCATATTTACTTGATGTTTGACACAAAGAGAGTTACAGGTACAGTGGGTCACTTAAATTCTATTATGAGTTGATATTCTCATCATTTTAGAACTCTTGACTTTTACCTGAAATTGATATATTTTCTTCTTGATGTTGTGAATACAGAATTAATCAATGTGCCATTTCAGTATGTGCCTGTTATGAGATAATGGAATCAAATTTCTTCAAAACAGTACCTAACTTCCATTCTGGCTTTTGATTAGAGTAGAATTTAACTTACACTTCATCTCTCATACTTATATGCCATTTTTTACCATGTGATATGATTTTCTTGAACTTGATTGATTTTGAAGTTAAGGATTTAGATACAATAGTGATTGACTGTTTGATCGATTGACTGACTTCTTTTATTTTTTTTTATGAACTCTGCTCTTGATCTCTTTGTTCAAAATGACTTTGATTCTTTCATGCTAATGTTAGATATGGTATTAAATGAGCTATGTCATTAACATGTGATGCAGATGGCATTGATAAAACCTTTTGTTCTAACTCCTTGGAGTCAGCTCTTGATGTGTCTAGTGCTATAAGGTTGCTTATGATGCATTAAAAGCTTGAACTTTTTTGACCAGACTGCAGCAATTATTCTCTAATAGTATTGTTTTTGATGACTTGAATGACTTACATTTGGAAGAAAACATTGGCAATCGATGTAAGCAATCACATGAAACTTGAATTTACAATCTCTCAAATCAGCTTGTAACATTGTGACAAAACTTATGATGTATTTTTGGTCAGTTTGATATTTTCATAAGAATTGATGTCAAGCAATGAGGATATTTTTCTTGGGTGCAAAATATGTTTTATTAGCTCAAGTACATTAGATTTTTGAGAGGCTTTGACACTGCCAAAATGGAAACTGTTTCAAAACATTTTGTACTAATAGAATTGAACACTTTAGCATAATAATACTGATTACTGTTGGTAGACTTCATCTCTACATAACTGAAAGGATTGAAAATTTCAAAATTAAGCAGCAATACTGCATTTACACTTGGAATTGGGTGATCTACAACTTCTCATAAAGATTGTGGTGTTGGATTTGCAATAAGTGTTTGAATATTTTTTGTTGTGCTTCTAAAAACTGTGTAAATTGTTGCGGATCCATATTCGCTGGTAAACCTTGTGTATTTGGAAGTGATTTTTGTTTTTTATTTTATTTAAACCATATAAAATGTAATAGTACAATGTAATAGATGTTGATAGTATTGTTTTGTAGCAGAGATTGAAAAGTAAATGACATATGGCAAAGTGATTTAGATTATCTTCTTTTTTACTACTGCTGGTATTTTGGATTATTCTATTGTATTGAATATTATTATCTCCATAAAAAGTCTGATCACCTGCTATGGCAAAGTTAGCAGTTTAGTGTTACTGCAGATAATTTATGTCCTCAAATAGTCCCTACCAATAATTTCAACATGTACATTTTTTTCCTACAAATATAATATTATTTTAATAATTTCAATAAATGGGTTTTGGTTGCAATATGAAAGATGTTATCATAATGACATTTTCATATTACTACTATATTTTTCATATCATGTAGCATAGAAATGAAAATATATGCCCATGTATCCTTTATTTTATGAGAGCAAAAATATCTGACAGAAACTTGATGTCATTTCCATAAGCCTATGAGGAAAAAAAAATGGAGCTTATTTTAGTTATTTATTCAATGTATGGATTTTTTTTTTTGAACAGCTCAACTGTTAATAAAATAATATAAAAGAACTGGTAGAGATTACTACCAGGAGATAGATTCAATGGTAGTTTTCATTAAGTCTATATCCATAGATTAGTTATGTAGATTAGTCATTAGTTATGTAGATTGTTTTGCATTTGGTTATATCTCCAAAGTCAATGAATGTTGAAATATCACTCTATTATAAAAGACATGATTATAATTGCAAATAATGAAGTTAAAAATAGAAATGATAAATAAAATAGATGAAATTTGTAAACAAATTTGATATAAAAGCTAGATGAATATTTTGAAAAAAAAAAGTTATTTAAGTATTTTTAAAGTAGATTTAATAACTTTAAATAAATAAGACACAAGTAAGATGCTGATGAATCAAACATAAAAATAAATAAATAGAATGTACATTTTAATGGTGCTTTATTTAAAAAAAATATTTAGATGACCATTGAAATCGGAATTTAAAAAATTATATACAAAATACTTTGGATGTATACAGAAATATGAATATTAATGACAGACAGAAAAAACGATTGAAGCTTTTAGGAAGAATAGAAAAAAAATAACTATTCAATAATGTTAGAAATATGGCAGTTCGAAAGAGTATGGAGAAAAAAAAAATATTGAGAAATTCAGATAATAACAATTTTATCAAATGTTAGATGCCATAGTTACATTTCTCAGCTTACCATTTTATTTCTATTAGCAATCTTTATAAAAAGAGTCCACATTTGTTCTTTTATCTTACTTTTAGTTTATATTGCTTTTTTTCTTACATTTTTTGTATATTTCCTTCATGTATCATAAATAATATCTATATCGGGTATCAATGATATAGACTGATATTGGAAAAAGTTGATTATAGTTGAGACAATAGCAAAACAACATTTCAATTTACGGTGAAAAAGAAATCATAAACTATACCCATACACCAAATTGAAAAAAACAACAACATTAAAATAATAAATAATTTTAAAAGATAATTAGGAAAAGACCACAAAAAATAAAAAGACTGTGAAGTTAAGGTAAAGTGACTTTTTGAATTGGTACCACAGCAGATGACGGATGATGATGATGACGATGTACCACGCTATTTAAACCTCTTTAAAGCAACTTGTATATATATAAAGATGCTTATTATAAATTCTGGCAAAATAATACAATTAAGTAAAAAAAAAAAATAATGATCTTATCTAGGTTAAGGATTTCAAAAAAATATTTTTATGTTAATTCACTCTTTTAAAATATTGATTGCAAAATAATTTTTATCTTTAAAAAATAAAAGTATTTTTTTTAAAAAAAAAAAAAAAAGAAAGAAAAAATTAACAATCATCTTTTCAAAAACTGTCTTTAAAATGCAATTTTAATTTTTAAACCCTTAATTTAACATGATCTCTTCAAACAATTTCAATTTTGCTTTATATAATCTATAAATTACAAATGATGTCTTAAAAATGGATTTGATGATTCGAAAGATTTCCCTGCAACTACAAAAATGTTTCAATAAAGACATATATATGTATACTGAGATAGACAATCTTAGTAAAATATATTGTTGAAATAAATAAATAATTATATATAAAATAGAAAACAACCTGATTTAAAAGTAATTATAGCACAGTACATCATATTCACCAAGTATTAAGTTGTCAAAAGAACCAATGTGTTGTAATTTTGTATTAGATTTGAAAATCATATAAAAAAGACATCTGACTCTATAAGCTTGTCTACAACAATTAAAGCTTTGAAACATCAAGATATATTTAGAACATTGTCAAATTTTGAAGAATATTTATCAATATACAATGACTGTGATTAGATTAAATGATGATCTTAAGAAATTAATAATTGATTAGGAGATTTATCAGGTGATTCCATATATTCAAATTTTTTGTAGTATTTGTATGGAAATTATTTTGTGAATTCAAATGGAAAAATAAACATATTAACTTTAATGATATGTTTTATGTGAATATATTCATATAATTTTTGTCATAATTTTACTCAATAGATGGAGCCTCCTGTATTTTTAGAAAAATCATGTTCACACAGTAGAAAAGACAGTTATATGAGAGAAAAAAACTTCAGAATAGAAGCTATTACTGGGTGTTGGTTGGAAAAAAACCAAATGCATACTCAATTGTTTTTTAATTTAAAATGTTAAAGATATAACATTTAATAATTATACTAACTTTAGATTTTAAATTCTTTTTATATGTAATTTAAGACAGTATGTAAAGCAATGAATAACATTTAAATAATCTGATATATTTTTAGAAATAAAGTTGTAAGAATATGTATTTATTACACTGTAAATAATTTATTTTTAAAAAAATTATTATTATAATATTATTCCTACAAAAAATATGTGTATTTTTTCACAAGTTTATACTTTATTGAAATATCATATAAGTTGAAATTTTTTTTGCATAATTTCTTGTTCAATTAAAAAAAAAAGCATAGCTAATGAATTGAAAATATGTACAGATTAGTAAAATTATGAAGATTTTAAAAAATGTCAATTGTGTTTGCAAATAGGTCAGAGTTTCAAAAAATATAAAAGCTACCAGATGAAAGAAATGATGTAGGATTAAAGATAAATTCTATAAAAACTAAAATAATGTTCAATAGCTTTTCAAAAATATAGACTAAAAATTGATAGTAATCAATTAGAAAAAGTTAATAATTACAATAATCAATAAAATTTCATCATAAAATTAAAATCTAAATTGAATATTTTTGATAGAAATATTTTAAAAAAAGACAGTAGGCTTAGTCATTTGAAAAAAAGATTTCTAATAAATGTATTTTACCAAGTATGTAAGTAAGGATATGTAACATATGCTCAATAGAAGATCTCTATAAAATATTCAATTGCAAAGAATGATGAAAAAAAAAATACTTGGATGAGAAAAGCAATTGGGTATTACAAACTGATAAAAAATTAAGATATATAAATGATCTGCTGTATTGTTAAAATAAGATGGCAATAGATAAACAATTGAAGTTTTAAACCAAGAAATATATGAAGATTTACTGAAAGATGTAGAGAAAAGAAATATAGATCAGAGAATTAAAGAGATTTTCATCAGTGTATGAACTAGAATGCAATTTATTAACCATCATTCTCTCTTATATGTGATACACTCTGCTTTTGCTGAAAAAGCTCTGAGGATTGAATCTCTACTGGAATAATGGATCTCAATTTAACATTCCAATGACTTCCTATACAGGTGGATGAGCTAAAAAAAATTAGAGTACTCTTCTATCCTTGAGGGCAGAAATCTGTCCTAAAGGTGAATGAACTATGTAATCATGAAAATGAGGACAAAGAAGGCAGTGGAAAATTACTACATAAAAAATCCTAGGATATCTGATTTTTCAACCCTAATTGAATGAGTGAATTTTTTTCATTGATACGATAAGATTAAAATTTGTTAGAATTTTTATTTATAATATATTGATATAAGAATGTGAGAATTAGTAGAATAAGGTTAAAAAGTATAGACATTTGGCTTTAAAGAATAATGACTACACAACAGTGGATGAAAAGAAAACTAATAATTAGTTATTGAAAGAAAGTGGTATGAAAAAAAAAACAATTGAAGTGATAAGGTAGAGAAAAATGAAATTTGTGGATATATTTTGAGACATAATATTTTACTACAAAATGTTGTGAACTGTAATATTTTAGGGAAAGGGCTAAGAAGCAGACCAAATACTTTAGCTTAAAAATGTGATCAGTGATTTGGAATACATTTTATATGCAAATACTGCAGCAATAAAGCATTATACAATGAGGCCTTAATCTCACTGTGGATCAATGCTATTTGCAAATGATGATGATGATTAGTTAATATAGAAATCTACATGTACTTCGAAAGTTTTTATTTTACACAGCTATAATAAACTTTGTTCAAATCATTAAAATATCTATTCTTCCAGATATTGATTTTCACCATTCAAAAACAAAGGCTTCATTATATGTTTTTTGTAATACCTTTGTTAAAATCATGGCAAAGCAGTTGAAAAATGCATGCAATGGTTAAGATATTTATTTTCAAAAACTAAATTAGTCATCATTGCTTATACAAAAACCTACTTAATGATGATCTATTTCGTTATACCATTGATGAGTGTAAAATGTTATAATTCTGCTTTTTCTTAATAGTAAAAGTTGTAATAATAGAATGAAGCTTTGCAGCCATGAGATGCTAGAATAAATCATGTTAACAAACTAATATACGATGGTGAATGACCATCGATAATGGTCAAGTATTTTATCACTTAAACATAGCATTCTGTCGGATAGTTATCCAAACTGCCTTCAGATATCAAGGAGAAAACTTAATATACATTACTATCTATATAAACAAGATTGTTATTACAACAAATATTTTGAAACGGTTGTCAGTTGTAGCTATTAGTCATGAGAAACTAAATTCACATTAAAATTTCTAAAACAGACTAATAACACGCATTTTGATAAATATATTTTAGCACTGCCATTTAATATTTATTACTGAGACAACTCCAGCGTCCGAAGATCGGAAAAAAATTATTTTCACATTTGTTACTATTTTAATGATTGATTCAAATTATGAATTTTATGAAAAAATTAAATATTATTTACATATATGTAAGGTATTTTAAAATAATAGAAACCCTTGTACTATTTTAAAAGTGCTTTGGTCCTATCTTCTTTTTTTTTTTTTGTTAGCGTTTTACTTAGATCTTGGAATTTCATAAACATAAAAGAAGATCCAAATCTGTGCTTTATTCTTCTTTTATTTCAATGCCATTTGCAAAAATTTATACATCGCTAGGTCTGAAAAAACAGGCAAAAATCACTATACGTATTGCCACACACAGCAAGCTAGAGTAATCAATGGATGCCAGAAGGCTTGATTACTCTAGCTTGCTGTGTGTGGCAATACGTATAGTGAGTTTTGCCTGTTTTAAAACAGTTATACACAAGCATAAGAAGTGGTCATGTGATGATCTCTAGGTCTATTATGCTTTGGCTTCACTGGATTAATATTCTGTCAATAAATTTTCTTATCTCTCATTATCAACTATTATTTGTCGATTCTTCAATAGTCATGCAATGGGGCAATTATATAAAGCCCAAAAACTTAATAATAAACCTCTTTTAGATAGGTTTATAAATAAAGTAGTTTTGAGGTGGGAGGATTCTTTTTAAAATATCAGTAAACATATAAAATAATTCTTGAATATAATATTAACAAAGTAATTGATGTTGATAATAATAGTAGTAGTAGTAGTAGTAAGTAGTAGTGGTGGTGGTGGTAGTAGTAGTAAAGCAGCAACTGCAGTAAATCTTAGTCCTATCATCAAGTTCATTTCAAGAGCTCTTGCTTCAACTCTTAAAGGTTTGCTTAACACCATCATTATTAAAGATAAATTTTACATCTTATCAAAGACAGAATAATACTTGAGTACATAGCCTACTTTTAAAAAAAAATTCTATGTGTGCACATAGAAAAATTTAATCACACTTATTTTTGACCAACATGAGAAATAAAATAAGGATGGTAAACTTGTTTTAAAAATTGTATAATTATAGTCCCGCAGCAAATCTTAGCTTTTTTTCTGTATAACAATTGCTAAAACTATATTAAATAAAAGCTAACAAAAATTAATTTATGTTAAGAGTAAATACATACATTATATTTCTTTGCTAAATAAATTATTTTCACTGATAAATGTATTCATTCAAATAATAATAAATACATATGTTAAAAAATAAAAAATTTTATTTTAACTATATATTTAAAAATTTTAAAAAAATTTTATTTAAATAAATTTTTAAAATAATTTATTATTTTTTTTTTTAAATTTTTTAATTTTAAAATATAAAAATTTATAAAATAAAAAAAAAAAAAAAAATTTAAGTTATAAAAATTTAAAATTTAAAAATTATTTTTTATTTTTTTTTTAAAATTTTTAAAATTTTTAAAATTTATTTTATTTTTTTTTTTTTTTTTAAAAAATTAATTTTTTATATAATTTATTTTTTTTTATATAATTAAATTTATATTAAAAAAAAATTCATCTTTTTTTTTTTTTTTTTTTTTTTATGGGGTTTTTTTTTTTTTTTCCCCACAAAAAGATTTTTTTTTTGATGAGAAAAAAAAAAAAAAACACAAAATTTTTTTTTTTTTTTTTTTTAAATTTATTTGTTTTTTTTTTTTTTTATTATAAATTAAAAAAAAGAGAAGAACCTCCAACCCAAATTAAAAAACCCACCCAAAAAAAACCACACAAAATTTTTTTTATAAAAAAAAGAGGGGGAAAAAGAAAAGACAATATGTAGGGGCCTCGGGGGGGGGGAAAAGGGTTAAACAACTAATTTGCCATTCAAATATGTTAATTAATTATTCTCATCTTTTTAATAAGGCCCACAGTTTTCTTTCCACTGTCAATGCCAATGCCATGATTATGACTAGTACAATTAACCTTTGTATAGAAGTGGCCAGTCATAGATGTACACGGGTTCCAGTAGGTTGAAAACCGTCAGTTTTGACATTACCATAGTGAATTTACGGTCATTCTAAAGCTTAAAAAAAGTACCATAAGATGCTGCCCTCTCTCGAATTATTTTGCAAGTAAAAAATCAATAATATTCAAATTTATGTTTTAACAATGGAAGAAGGCAGTCTTTCATAGGCTTTGATTGGTTGTTGCTCATAGTGGTTAAAAAAAACCACTTGTCAATAATTTTCATCACTCCAACTTCTTTGTTTCGATTTTGAAAATGAAAATTTTAGAGCATTTTTAAAGTATTTTTTGACATATTATAAATTATTTAGATAAAATATGCTGAAAATAAAATTATTTTAGAAAAATAGTTAAGATTTTAGTAAAAATGATTTACTTTTACACAATGTAAATTGAAAAAAAAAATCAATTATGTTCACAACATTTTATAATAGGTTAAGAACAATCTTTTAAGGTTCTCTGCTATGGAATATTTTTATAATTATAAATAGAAATTTATTTTTGAAAAAACTTTCATCCACTTTCATAATCTGACAAATTATTAATTTGCTTTTTACAAACGAATCTAATATTAAAAGATGAATATATTTTTACTGCTGATTCTGTAATTGACCAATCAAAAGTTTAGAGTTTTACCTCACTCAGCCAAAGAAAAATTTTGACAACACAAAGGTTAATTAATCATAAAAGGCAGATTTTGCTAACTTTACACATTTAAAGCTTATCTCACATACATTTATAAGTATACTCTGTTTGATAGCTTATATCTGCCAAATATATTATTTGCATAGTTAAATATATTTCTTCATAATTTATTTAATAAATTTCTTGTCATAATTTCTACAATAATAACATATATGTTGTTTCTTATGTATTAGTTTTTCTTTTGTGATTGCTATATAATAATGAATGCATTTGGTGGGAAGAATGCATGTTATACAGAAACACTAGAAAATTATGTGTCCTCCCTCCCAATTTTACTAAAACAAGATATTACTGTACAGAATGTAATAGTAAATTAACTATTAGGAAAATACTCTTCCAAAAATTACTGTTATTTACATATACACAATATGCATTTTGATATTTATTAGCATATTGAGTGTATTATATAATTCGTTTTTCTTGTCATGTTTGATATAAATATTTACTTCTTTTATATACAACTGATATTTTACATTATTCTATTACTGTAAAAATGAAACATAAGCATGATTGAATTATTAAAAAATTACTGTCAATTATTTATATATAATATATATTTTTAAATTTTAGTATTTAATAAAATATATTTTTCTTTTTATATTGCACTTGAAATAAATGTCATTCCATAATTCTGGGCACACAGAGTTCTGTGATGTCATAATAAACTATACACCTCTTATGCACTATCTGAGGTTTAATTCCAGGTTGGGTAAAACATCATAATTTTTTTTAGGTTTCAATCAGTTTTAAAATTTTTCTTACAGCTACTCAGCCCATATCCAGTGCATCTAGCCACTCAATATTAGCTAATAAATGTATATCCAGATAGTCTTAGAAAGAGAGTAAATGAAGGAGAAAATGTCTCTAAATTTGGCAATTCTAAGTCTGATATTATAATGCATTTTTTTGTGTTTCTTTATGATATCTGTTAGGAAAACTTTCCTCAGCAGTAATCTATTTAAAAACTATCTTGCTCTCTCTTTCTTTTTATTTTAATGCTAATCTCCCCCTCATTTTTATACTGTAAGTATTAGAGTAATATAGAGTTATAAACATTTCCTATTTTTAAACAAGTTCTTTCTTTTTCTTTGTATATACAGATTAAAAAAGAAAAAAGATAAATAACAAGAGGGGAAAAATATAAATTTTATTTACTTGTGTATGTATTATTTTCATTATATATCATACTGTTTATAAACGCTGCTACTTTCTATCTTGATAGTGTAAAAAAATTATTATTCTGCCTAAAATACTATGTACTTTAGCATGTATGTAACCAATAATCAAAACTTTAAAAGTAATATAGATTGAAAGAGCACGGAATATCTGGACAAAACCATATCTACACTTCTTCAATAAAAACTAAATGAATATTTTTTCCATATGTATTATGCTTCCACATTTGTTTTTAAAATAGGCAATCGTTAATTGTCCAAGTATTAAAAATGGCAGCACTTTTGGGTTTTTGATTCTTTTAGAATATTAAAAGAAATAGTACAATCAGATTAGCGTTAAAGTATGTCAGAAAAGAATAAAAAAAATTGCAATTCAGTAATATTATTAGCAAAAGAAGCCATCTAAAAAAAAGAATTTAAACTAGAATCATATTATGAGGGCATAAAATATCTGTGTATGTATATATAGACAAATTCCATTTGATAACTAATATATTCGAAAATGTTCTCAGACTGAAGATGGGTTGGAATGATTAGACATTACAGCACTATGCCAATGTAGTAAATGTATTCATTGTTAGTAATAGATTGCTAGTATATGTCATAGTATTAACATAATTTAATCCAGAATTTCAAATAGAAAGCATGTAATAAAATAAGAAAGTCTTATACATCACTAAAAAGTTAATACATATTGTAACTGGATAAAAATAACCCCTGAAGTTGAACGCCATTTGTAATTGAATAAAAATATGAGTCATACTGTATCAATTAGTCATAATATAATTATTGATCACCATTTCAAACAGAATAAAGATACGAACTGAGGAAGAACAATCCTAATTTAATAATGCCCATGAATTATAGTCATTTGTAACATATTGAAATTAATAAAAGTGAATATCAATCAATGAACAACAATCTAACACTTGATTCAATAAAACAATGATTATAATCTTTGTTGTAACTTCATGAATTCAAATAACATTTAGAACAAATAGAAAACAACCAAAATCATTATTTCAAAAAACCCTAAAATATGAACATTATTTGCAATAAGATTAAAGATAAAGCAATAAAACTAAACACTACTATCTTATAAATAACAGTATATGCCTATTATATAAATCCTTTATAATAGAATGAAAATAATGACAAAGAATTACACATATACACTTTAATATTCCTCATGAATAAAAACACTGTTTATAATAATATAAATATATATTAAAAGTTCTAAATATTATTTACATTTATACTTAAATGTAATGATTCATGGATGGATAAGATAATTTAATATGCTCTACAAATCTGAAATATCAATAATATCTAAATAAATAGATAAATCAATAATTGATTTGTAAGTATAACTAAATAGAGTAAAAGTAATGCTAACTCAGCCATGCTATTCCAATAATATCAATATACTCTTATTAATTAAGTTAATTAAAATAGGATTAAATACTTAATAATAGTACAAAATCAATTAATCCAACATAACTTCTTATAACACTATAAAATAAAAACATCCTATTAGTAACATTAAAATTTATAATATCCAATCACATCAATATATAAATAAAATAAATAATATATTTTTATTTCATGCTTATCCAAATGCTATAGACAAATTATATCCAATTACTCTTAAGTTAATGTTAGACTATACTTATTAAGTTATATAAAAGATTATTAGTGTTTATTATAATCAAATATAAATATTAAAATTTAATATCTAGACTGAATTTATGGTCCACATCACTGAACTCTAAATATAATTAAAGCAAATTAAAATAATTTGTAACAGAATAAAATATAGTAGTATTACCAGCTCTATAACTAAATAAGATTATGATCTCTATCATTGTATACTGACTTAATATAATATTCACTTTAATCAATAATGGTTTAAAATACAAAAAATATGAATATCTAATTGCAATTATCTTTACTCATCTTCATTAATTATCATATTTTTCTCTTTATCAATCATCACATCAATTCAAATACAATTTCTATCTTAATACAGTTATTACTTGTTAATAACAAAATAATTACAATAACTTTCTAATAACTAAAATATTTAAAAATTGCAAATTAATTAATTTATTACTATATAATAATCTGTAATATTAAGAGCGTGCTAATAGCTCTAAACAAGCTTTTTTTTTTTTTATTTATGATAAATGCTACTACAAGAGAAGGAATTCAAATCATGGTCCCCATCCCCAGACCGGTTTCGACCTATGGGTCTCTTCAGTGAGGAGTTGGGACATTGGATCTAAAAAACCAACTCAAGCAAAGCATTTATCTAAAAGATAATTGTTAGAAGAAGCTCTTAACTTTACATATTAGTAAGTGCAAGCTATATATAAGTCATGTGACTTCTGACTTGTTACTATTACTATTATATAATAATCTATACCTGTTGAGATAATAAATATTAAATCCAATACAAACAATGATATGTAACTATACTCTTATCCATCCTGTGATTTACTTTCCAGATTATTTTGTAACTGCTTCTAATGAATTATGTGCTATAGTCAATTAATGAATATTGTCTCATCAAAATGCAATTAATTAATAAAATTATGTTACAAAATTGAATGACAACCAAGCAAGTTTACATGTTTTAAATTAATTTAAAATTTATTAACAAATGTACAAAAATTAGATTATATATATATATATATATATATATGGCAAACAACATAAACAGTTGAAACACATTCATATGATCAATTATGCCTTATGCAATAGGTTCTCAATTGGCATTAATTCTTTTAAATTAAATAGGTGATTGTAAATCGAGCTTTATCTGTCAAATGCTAAATCTATAATGTATATTTATATAAACATGCTGTAATACAGGTACAGGTACACGTTTCAAAATATGATAGTCAAGAACATTCTTAATCTTTACATATAAAAAAACAGTTAGTGGAAATAAAAGTATACTAAAGATGAATCCACTTATTCCTTCACATTATTTTAAGATAATAAAATAAAAAATACTTGAAATTAATTTATAATCATGGAATAAGAAAATAAATAATTTTTAAAATTAACATAATAATTACTAAATTATGAAACATAAATTTGAATTTAGAAAAAAATAAGTCTCTAATACTTTAAGCATGTAAAATAAATCTCTATTTAATTTAAATTATATTACTGTTTATATTAATATATATTGTACCAGGTCGAACCACAGAAACCACTTACTTATACATATATATAAGTTTTGGCCGGTTTCAAACTCCTTCCTAATACATTTATAATCTTATAAATGTTATGGGGAAGAACCGGCACATTTGAGCAAAATGGGAGATCTTATTGATAGCTTTAACTATCAATAATGGCCCATCTTGGCTGCTAGATTCAAACCCCTACTATCCAAATACTTTATTTGTTTCAGGGTAAACCCCAGGGCGCCAGCTAGTCTGATGACTAACGTATTCAGGCAGTAGGCTCATAATCCAGTGCTCGAAACATTCCCTAAAACTAGCTCAGTCTAATTTTAATTCAATAACAAAATTATACAAAATTAGTGGTGGAAAGAATTAATAAAAAGGTTGGTAAAAAGAATTGACCGACAAATAAAGTTTAAGTTTGAAGACATTTTATTTTAATTAACATTAATTAAGTTTAAAGATAATTTATTACCCAACATTAATTGACTAAATTTAAACATCTTTATAAATCTAATTTAACACACGCACATTTTTAAAGTAACACATTATAACACATATCTGGTGAAAAGCATAAATAATATGTGACATCGTTAAATTATCTCACATTCACACACACGCACATCAATAGTTCATTTTATGCATGCTTAAAAGTTCAAATTACTTTACTCGGTAGGATTGACGAATTACAGCGGTGGCTACTATGTATAAATGATAATAAATAAATGTTTACCTAGGATTTTAGGAATGTGGATATTGCTTGTTGTTGGCTGCTTCTGCTGCTTCTGATGGATTATATCTAACCGGTTAGATTTGGATGTTTCTTGAAGAGATTTTATGCGAATCCATTGGCTTTATTCTTGAAGACAGTTGAACGTTTGACGGAGGATTTCTGAGTTGTTATGCAGACATTATTTCACAGGCAGGTTTTGATGATCTTGTTGGACTAAAAAGGCTGAAGCATGAGCATATATTTCCAAAAGCTGCTCAACAATGCATTTTTGTTTCTGAATACATAATAGAAATGCACTGTTATCTCAACTGAAACAAGACTGTCACTGCAAACTAGACTGAAAAAACTGCACTCCGATAAAAAAATCTGGCTATTTATGTATCTGAATTGTTTTCATTTTAATATCCTCTGGCAATAGGTGCAATAGGTGTTGTCAAAATTCCATTGGTAATTAATCCTATGACATGTTTTTGACGATAGTTTAATTAGTAGTAGCTTTCATAAACGTATTGTTTTTATATCTTTAATTAGTAGCCCACCGCTGGTGTGGTTTTTTTAAATCTTTATTTAACTTAATAGCCATCACTGTGTTTTCCAAATATAATTTCTTTTTTAACTTTCATTTACATATATATATATATTAATATTATTCTAACACGCATACATTTATTTACACTCGCACGCACATATATAATTTATTATAATAAGCTTGAATGAAAAGAGATTTCTATTTTTTTTAAATTTTAAATTACTTATTTTTACGAATACTAATGTAGAAAAACTTTACTTTCTTTTATAACACTTTTAGTTTGACTTTAAGAAAACCCCCTTCCCACTTTTAATCTTTTATTTCAAACTCTTTTACGAAAGATTTTTTTTTTTTTTAATAATTTTTTTTAGACAAAATTATTTTATATACATGTGCCAAATTGGCCTTGGCACATTACACCCCCCCTCCGTTTTAGAGTAAAATGCATCATTTTTGACCATTTTATCTCTTGCAATTTTAATTCTTGACTCTAAAGATTTATTAATTTATTATTTTTCTAAGTTAGCTTTTTAATATCTTTTACTTAACATACAAAGGGCAATCTGTTTTGACTATCCTTTCCTTCTATCTATGCTGAATACATTGCTCACAATGATCTAAATCATGGATAACGACCACTGGAACAAACTAATTTTGTGGTACAGGGATCTTTTGGAAATGACGAGGAAGCAGATTCGCTGACTTACACCGACTTACACGTGTATAAAATCGAAACTTCATTTGCCGATTCTCTTGATCGGACTTGGAAAAAGAAAGGGTCGCTGCGAAATGGCAGGAATTTTCAACTGTCCATTTTCGACTTACGCTTTGGAAAGAGGAATGATCCCTGACAAGTCCATTACGGGTACTAAAATTTATCCAGTCAGCAGCTTTAAACTTATCCTTAACTAAACTTACTTCTATACTACCCTCATTCCCTTTTGCTCTAGATAAATTCCTACACATGTGTATACGTGCAGCATAATTCTACACCTACTAATATTCTAGATATCGAGTTATTACTGGACTTGCTTACAGGGAATCTATAATAAATAAATCCCTTTTTGCACACATCATGAGGTGCAGCAGTGCCAAGAAAATAACCTAAAAGGATATCTGGGTAAATACATTTAAGATACGCATCATGAGGTATCGTATTTACTGAATATTACCAGTGTATGTGCGCGTATATACACATGTATACTTACACACTCTTAATACACCTTAGATTGACTTTATATTTTTATTACTAATCTTCCAACATTATTTTTAAATTCATATGAACATTATTCTAACATTTGTATTAATCTAATCTCACAATATTATTCTAAACTACCACGGACATCAGTTTTCATATTTATTTATATTAATCTAATCTCGAATATTATTTTCAACCCTCCCTCAACTTTTTTATCTATGTGCGTATATTCAGAAAAACTATTTTACTTTATTACGATTCATTATTTACTCAACTTTTATTAACTTGATTTTATCAATTTTATTTTAACTATTTGACCTACTTATTTATTTACGAACATATATCTTAATTAATATGTGCATTGCTCACTTTTCCTAAGTATTGACCACTTCAAATTCTTATTTTTCTAGAGTGCATTTTTAGTTTTTATTTTCATCATTAGGTAATAAATGTAATGTTAAGAGAAGTAGGCAGCAAAGCATAAGGCAATTCAAACACACAGATAGATTTTGTGCTGATTTAAACCAACTTTTAATTTCTTTGCCCAAATACTCGCACACACCTCAATCCTAATTTAATACACTTTTTTTTATTTGATAATGTTTTATTTACATTAATACTTTCATTATACACTTATTTATTTCATTTTTATTTTTAAAGCGTTATTTTTCCTTTTCCTTCTTTTTTTTTGATTTTACTCATTTATTTCATTGGCATCATGCTCCGCTATGTTCTAGACTTAAGAGCTGGGATTTAACATAATCGATAAGACATAATCGAGGGTTTTTGACATAAATCGTTTTATCATTGCTTTGACATTTTAAAAACCTCTAAGATTGTTATTTTATTTTACTAAGACTAACTTTAATCATTTTTAATTATTCAAACTAACTTGATACTCGTTTTTAAATTTTTTTCAGTAAACTTTGTTAACATTTTCCATTCTTCCACGTCCATGGTCATTATATACTAGATTAAGCCGGAGAATTTGTCAGATTACATATTTTTAATTTTTGTCTGGCGGTTTTTTATTATATATTTTTTTCTGCATATAGCCACTCATGCTAGGGGGTTGAGAATCACCCCTGGGCCTTTCCTTAAATCAAGTATGAGAGATGTCAGGATCACTGTCGGTTCTTCAAAAGATTTTTGTTCTCTCGGGACTATTTGAATAATGTCTCCTCTGGGGACTCCCCGAATTCGACCTATGTCTATATCTTACGGTGTTTACAGCCGGCTCTCTAAGTTGGGGTTTGAATCCCCTATGTTTCATGTCAAAAGTTGGTCTAGCTCTGTCGAAAGCACTCAACAATTCCGCCATTTGTTCCATTGTTTTCCTTTCAGATCCTATGAGCATTTTCTCGACATTATGAGGAAAACTATGGCAGACTATCCTGACAATTTGTTGTTCAGATAGTGGGTCTGCTGTTAAAGAGTGTAATTTCACCACTTGCCTTCTTAAAAAAGGAATAAACAGTTCACCAGGTCGCCATTTATCTTGCGAGATCTGGTGATGAAGATTTTCCTGATAATCTTCATTCCAATAACTAGCTAAAACAGCAATTTTATATTCGGCAAAAGTGACAGGTTTTTTATATATAGAGTCCCACCAAGATTGAGACCCCCTTGTAAATGGCTACAAGCTATTGCGATCATAGCCTCCTCACAATTGATTCAGAGTGAAATAATGCTCCAAACTATTTAAATGCTCCATAGGAGCTTCACCTTGATGGCCAGAAAATATCCGTATTTTCAAAAACTGGATCACGATTGCCAGATTGTTTATAATGTGCATGTTTGCACTCAAGTGGTCACACTGTTTTATTTTCATTTGCGAACTATTTTTACTATTCTTTTGATTTACTTTCCAAGCTAAATCCGTCATTCCGACTTTTATCTCTTCAATTACTTTTCTATCTTCTATCTTACTTTTTTCAATTACTTGGTAAGCGGTCTCTATTTGATTTTCTACTTGTGTTTTAATCTCTTCTATTTCTTTCCTAATTTCTCCTTTTATTTTGTCTCATTTCGATCTGGTTCTTTAACTTTTCAAGCATTTCAGCTTGCCCTTCCAATTTACTCTTCATTTCATTATTTTGGTTTTTAAGCTCTTCAGCTATTTTTTTATATTCTTCGGCTGTTTCTTTTTGTTTTTCAAACATGCAAGTTAATAAAGCTATGATTTCTCTTTTTTTTTTGTTGGGACTATTTTTTATATTTTTACCTTGAGCCTCCATTTTGGCTTTATTTTTTTTTATTTATAATTTATAGTTTTAAACACTTTTTATCATTATTTTTAATACCGTATTTTATTCACTCTCATAAGTTTACTAATTTCTATTTTATTTATTTCTTACTAAACTGGAAATACACGCTGACTCCGCCCCTCCTTTGTCCGTTTTTCTCCACCTGATCTTAATGCTTTAACTCCGCCCAAACATCCAACTGTCTCTGATTTAACATAATGATTTATTTTAGATAACGTAAATAGTGTAAATCTCTTTTCATTTAAAGAAAACAACGTTTTCGGTCAATTCTTTTTTTTTAAAAAAAAAAAAAATTTAAACGCTTTAACGTACGTAATTTAGCTTTTGTACAGAAAATTTTTTTTAAACAAGAAACAAAGTATTTATTTACTATTGTTTCTTAGGTCCAGCCCCAAACATTGGGAAAGCCATTTATGTACCGGGTCGAACCGCAGAAACCACTTACTTATACGTATATATAAGTTTTGGCCGGTTTCAAACTCCTTCCTAATACATTTATAATCTTATAAATGTTACGGGGATGAACCGGCACGTTCGAGCAAAATGGGAGATCTTATTGATAGCTTTAACTATCAATAATGGCCCATCTCGGCTGCTAGATTCAACCCCTACTATCCAAATACTTTATTTGTTTCGGGGTAAACCCCAGGGCACCAGATAGTCTGATGACTAACGTATTCAGGCAGTAGGCTCATAATCCAGCACTCGAAACATTCCCTAAAACTAGCTCAGTCTAAATTTAATTCAATAACAAAATTATACAAAATTAGTGGTGGAAAGAATTAATAAAAAGGTTGGTAAAAAGAATTGACCGACAAATAAAGTTTAAGTTTGAAGACATTTTATTTTAATTAACATTAATTAAGTTTAAAGAAAATTTATTACCCAACATTAATTGACTAAATTTAAACATCTTTATAAATCTAATTTAACACATGCACATTTTTAAAGTAACCCATTATAACACATATCTGGTGAAAAGCATAAATAATATGTGACATCATTAAATTATCTCACATTCACACACACACACATTAATAGTTCATTTTATGCATGCTTGAGAGTTCAAATTACTTTACTCGGTAGGATTGATGAATTACAGTGGTGGCGACTACGTATAAATGATAATAAATAAATGTTTACCTAGGATTTTAGAAACATGGATATTGCTTGTTGTTGGCTGCTTCTGCTGCTTCTGATGGATTATATCTAACCGGTTAGATTTGGAAGTTTCTTGAAGAGATTTTATGCAAATCCATTTGGTTTATTCTTGAAGACAGTTGAATGTTTGACAGAGGATTTCTGAGTTGTTATGCAGACATTATTTCACAGGCAGGTTTTGATGATCTTGTTGGACTAAAAAGGCTGAAGCATGAGTGTATATTTCCAAAAGCTGCTCAACAATGTATTTTTGTTTCTGAATACATAATAGAAATGTACTGTTATCTCAACTGAAACAAGACTGTCACTGCAAACTAGACTGAAAAAACTGCACTCCGATAAAAAAATCTGGCTATTTATGTATCTGAATTGTTTTCATTTTAATATCCTCCAGCAATAGGTGTAATAGGTGTTGTCGAAATTCCATTGGTAATTAATCCTATGACATGTTTTTGACGATTGTTTAATTAGTAGTAGCTTTAATAAACGTATTGTTTTTATTCTTAATTAGTAGCCCACCGCTGGTGTGGTTTTTTTAAATCTTTATTTAACTTAATAGCCTTCACTGTGTTTTCCAAATACAATTTCTTTTTTAACTTTCATTTACATATATATATATATTTTAATATTATTCTAACACACATACATTTATTTACACTCGCACGCACATATATAATTTATTATAATAATCTTGAATGAAAAGAGATTTCTATTTTTTTTAAATTTTAGATTACTTATTTTTACAAATACTAATGTAGAAAAACTTTACTTTCTTTTATAACACTTTTAGTTTGACTTTAAGAAAACCCCCTTCCCACTTTTAATCTTTTATTTCAAACTCTTTTACGAAAGATTTTTTTTTTTATTTTAATAATTTTTTTTTTTAGACAAAATTATTTTATATACATGTGCCAAATTGGCCTTGGCACAATATATATATTGAAATGGTAAGATCTGCTTTGCAGATCTTCGTTTCATCTCCTCTCACCTCTTTCCTACCCTCATACGTTAGTTTGAATCCCAATGTATCGTAGTGTGTCTGCCATGCGCTTATATACCGAAAATCCCACCTAATTTTAAACCACGAGTACAACACTCATGTTATATATAAGTATAACTCATGCCCAAATAAATAAAATATTATGGATTATGTGTATGTTCACATAATTTAGCTTTATTTAAAAGTAGGTTATATAGGTCGTAATTGCGCACACTGTGATATGTATTTTAAAACTTATGTTAAGATTATAAATTGTCATTTAAAATTATTTTGTTTGAATCTGTTTACAAAAGTATATTACAGTCATAATATATTTTGATTTAAAATAAAATTCATATTCGTTTAGTAAATAGATTCAAATATTGAAAATTAAAAAGTAAAATAATTTTCTTTTAGATTTAATAAGTCACGCCATATATTTCTGTTAAAATAAATGAGGGCTGGTAGGAACAATAGTTTTAATTATTTAATGTTATAGAAGCTTAGCTAAAATATGCAGATGTCCACTTAAGGTTTTTCTTTCAATTAGTAAAAGTTATTTTAATTAAATCAAATTTGTAATTCGAATGTCTAAAGGAAATTAACAATAGAAAACAATAGAAATGAATTAAAATTTTGTTGAATTCCTTTAGACATTCGGATAAAATTGATTACAGCTGATAAGTAAGCAAAATCCGAAATATTTTTGTAATGTTCCAGGGCAGTTGTATTGTGCAATTTGACTATAAAAAGGAGAGTTTTCTTTTGTTCTTCAGTCTAGTGATATTTCAGCAAATGTTTCTAGTAATATTCCAGCAAATTTTCTAATGATTCTAATCTCATTCTACAATTATTCTAGCAAGATTTCTAAAATATATTGTCCTGAGATTTTCTAAATACGTGCCTGCAAACTGAAATTTGAAGCCGAGTTTTCATCTTCAAATCAATTTACCGTGTCTACAGTCTCACCTAAGAACCATCCAACCTTCAAAATTGCTGACTTTGAAATGACAGAGTAGAGCTGGCAAGAAGGCTATTTTCCCCTCAGGAATAGCAGGCCACTGCTCTATACCATCGAAAGCTGTCACATAAGGAACCCTGAAACTGTCACATAAGGAACCCTGAAACTGCTGCTGCTGTCGAAATATGAACAATACCAGATTTTGCTGCTGAATCGTATAAAACCTGTCGACCATCAATCTACCTGCAAATGCTTCTCCAGAAGTAACCCCACATTAACCCAAGACCTCTTGTGATTCCTAAAACTAACATGCTATAGCTATTTTAAATTGTTTTTCCATTTTACATGACTTTATTATGTAAATAAACATTTATTTTTAGTGCTATTTCTTTTTCACGAGTGAAAAAGCGCACAATAGCTTAAATGACTTTATTATGTATTCCTTTAAAATGTTCTAATTATCAATAATTTTGCTCTCTATCCTTGGGTTAATATTTTCTATTTATTAATCTTTCTTTTATTTTATTATGATAGTGTGTCAGAATAGTCTTTGACTGAGTGAGTTATTCCCTTGTTGAAAGCAAGACGCCGATATTAAGGCATCTTAAATTTATAATAGTTCCCATTTTATTACCTTGCGAGTCCCTCGTTCGAGAATATTCTCATCTTCTTTAATAAGTATAATAATTAAATAGTTTAAAATCTACATTTTGTCGATTTTAATCTATTATGAGAGTATGTTCGAGGTCAATGATTAAATGTGTCCCAAATGCATGATTGCATAAATAAATCTATGCTTTCTTTTCAAACCCACAAGCATGCATTTTCCTATTTTAAAATATTCTGTTTTAGTTTCATATTTGACATTGAGAATGGGTGGACCCCTTTTAAATAAATTTCTGGGAATTTGATTGGGCATTTTCCCAATCTAAGTGAATCTATTTTGTATGTTTTATATACATTAGTCTAGGATTGCTGGTAAATGAATTGGTTGTTGAAACCGCTTTGTTTTTCTCCAAGGATTTTAAATGGCCAAGTCTGTTCCTTTTTTACTTCCTGCGGTTCCTAGGCAGAATGTGTACTCGAATGTCACACCTGGGAATTAGATGCAGCCGTCACCCAGCCACTAAGTTGTTGACGAGTCCAAACTTCGGCTGTTCGTGACAACACATTCCTATGGGTCAGTGGCGAGATGCCCTCCGTAGTCATTTCAAATATTTTCCATTATTTTACTTATATATTTTACAAAGCATCTGTGATTTAAATGTATCACCCCTCCATCCTTTAATAAATTCATTATTAGCAATACCGACCTCCCAATATAACTTTAATTATAATTATAAAATAAATGCCTTGATCACATCCCCATTTTATCGCTTAGTCAGCCTTGGTCTGTGCTATTCTCGAAATCAAGAAGTATTCTATAAACCTTATAATGTTTTATTAAACTTCAAAATTACTCAAAGCACCTCGCACATGTTCCCATATTTTTTAGCACATTATCATAATACTCTATTAGCCCGAGGGATAGAATATATTTTCTTAACAACTTTTTATGTAATTTTATGGAATGTAATGCTAACAGTTATTTAGTAAGCATCCCTGTCTCATATAAGCAGACAGTGGTGTTATATATATATTTCTATCTAAATAAATCTTTTAAAAACTAATTTTGATCTTTTATTTTATTGATCCAGATCACTGTCTCGGTCTATCTATCTATCTATCTATTTTATACATTTCTTTTGTACAATCCATAGACGTAAGTTAGCAACCCATACTTATCTTAGTATAGAGTCTCTTTGTTTCTCCCTGACCACCAGGCACCGGTAAAGGGATATATTATTAGTAGCATCAGAGGCGTTATCATGTAAGTGGCACTGTGGAATTTAGTCTTTAGATTCGAACTTAGTATATCTAGAAGGTAACCCCTCCTAGAGTGTTCAGTTTCGTGTTTGGGGTTTGAATTCTGCAGTGTGTTAGCGAGATAGACGATTCTGACCATTACAATATATATATATATAATAATGATATATATAATAGCAAACAAGATGAATAATTGTCCTAATATAATATTGCCAAAATAGTATCATAGCTTTAATATCTACTTCTTGAACCACAATCTGATAATAAACAAAGAGCTTTGCTAATTGCTCAACAAGATTTGTGATAAATATTTAGCCAGAGAAAGCATTTAAAACATCTCTATCAGAAAACCACACCCAAACCCCTGACCAATGGTTTTGTGCTTTGGCACTCCTCAGAGAGGTGTTAGGATAGTTTCAGACCCTAAATCTAAAAATACCAACCCAAAGCCTGCATTTATTTAAGAGGTTAACTATTGAGTAGAAAATCTGAATTTTTCAAACACTTAAATGTCTTCCAACCCAGTTATCTAACTCAAATAGCTATAAGGGACTGAGAGATCTTCAGCCAAACCATATATTGGTAGACTTAGCAATATAACATCACTTAAGACTTAAAGCAGATTATAAATAGTCAATAAAAAATAAATAAAAAATAGAGTCATGTGATATATGACTCTATTTTTTATTTTTTATTGACAATCTGATGATATCTCATTATTCAAGAAAAGGTATAAATATCACAAAAAACTACAAGATTTGCACATTTTCTTCATTCTGATATTTACTATATATCCACATTATCTTTTCATTTAACAGATATTTTATCGATACAATATTATAAGTGTGCAAACACTAATTTATATTCATGATTATGCAATGTAGATATCCTTTCATTTAGCAAGTAATTAATTCATAAAACATTACAACTGAATTGGTGCTAGTTTCATCCATGCTGATGCTATGGAAATTGAATCAATTTATATCTTATGTATATTTAATTCATTGAACTCATAAAATTATATTAGCAGGTGAACATAATCTTTGTGTACATTTTTATAATGCTAGCATTTATATCTCATCCTTGAAAAGTAAGTAATATCCATTTTTAAAGCAAAGAAATATTTTGATAGTTTTATAAATGCTAAGAATTTATTTTCATTTTTTCTACAAATTCCTGATAAACCTGCCCAGTTAATGGACAAATACTATTGCTTACACTCCATCATTCTGTCAATTTAATAATCATATACTTTTAAAAACAAATAAAAAATATATATGAAGAAACTTAGTTTCACGTTTATTGCAGCTAAGATATGAGAGAATGAGTTTAATCTATTTAGTTCTATTTATAAACTTTTTTAATTGATGTCAGGGATACTATAGCAACACTGCATTAACTCTTTGGTCAATTCCAGCTAGCATCCCGATACAATATTTACATTTTAATATACAATCCTTTTATTTCAACATAAACTAAGCAACTAGGAGGAGTCCACTAGAGGGAGCCTAGGACTCCAGTTTTCGCTGTTTCAGGCTCCCTGTTCTATTCACCAAAGTCATAGTTCATTGTTGGATTCATAAAAAAAAAGTTTACCAAAATGTAAGTGAATATCTGTTTTATTGTTTTTCATCAATGATAATTGAAATTATCTATCGTTCCGTTTTATGCAAATGGCTGCGATTATTTTGAAAGAGACAAAAGCTAGCTTAAGTAATTCTTGGAATCATTAAAATATTATAAACCTTTTAAAAATAATTTTAAATGACACCAAATATTTCTAAAAAGAATAGACACTAGAAATCCTAATTTTATTAATTTTAAATGAAACCAAATATTTCTAAAAAGAATAGACACTAGAAATCTTAATTTTATTAATAGAAGAAACAGGAAATTCATTTGCACATCAAATCTCATAGAAAACATGGAATATATGTTAGCAATAATGGTTTTAGGAATTTTACCTTTGTATCAGATTTTAGCAGTGTTAAACAAGTTTCAATTATTAATTCGATCTCAATTTTGGAATTGAACATTATAGAAAATAACCTAAGCTATCGCCCTGCACAAAAATCAGGTTTCTCCAATGATCAGGATAGAAGTTATCACCCCCTTCCGGTGGATTCCCCCCCCCCAAAAAAAAAAAAATCAATAAATAAAAATTTTTCAAATCAACACAGAACTACAATGAAGTGATTCCTGAGCTAAAAAATAATGATCTAAAGACAAAAATGAGTACAAATGATGTTTTAGACCTAAACAGAAACTTTGAAGCTACAATTTAATCATACTTTTTAAGCAATAATTATTGAGAAATTTTCCAAAGTTTAACAACAAACTTTCAGATTATACTTGAATCATTCATTACTAATCAAGACCTAAAATTCAATTAAAAGAAGCAGGATCCAACTAGTATCAACAAATAAAAATCATTGTGAACCCTGAAGGACTTTGGTTGGTGGGTTTAGCAGCTGCTGTGAACATTTGCAGACACAGGAGTCTGATGATGATCAAGGGTGGATGTTCAGCTCCATTGACCTCAGTGTGCAAGATGATATGGGCAAATGATTTATTCTCATGGTGTGCAAGTAAATCCGACTTGATTTCAAGACTACATGAATTAAATGTTGTATTGGTGGGTAAGAGTTTCCACTCCTTTTCCTCAAGTGTGGTGATAGTGGTCATAAGGGGCTTGGTTTAATTGAGAGGATGATCAATGATCATTGTCTAGCTTGGGAATACCTGCCGGGAGGGTGAAAGTCACTACCTTCACATGGACTTCGCCATGAAGGGCTACTGCACCCCTTGATGGATTATTTGATAGGTCAGTGTTGATTTGCACTCACTACCATTAGGTTTCATTTGTTAGCTTTAAATTTAGTGCATTTGTAAAGCGGCTGGTCTGTTTTGAGCCACTGCCATTTTTTTTTTGTAACATTGATGGAGTTCTGTTTTATGAGCATGGATCTGCATTCCCCTCTTTTTCTTCAGGGTGGCTGGTTGTAGACATTAGGTATCTGGTTTATGGTGTGGGCTGTTAACAATTTTGCCACTGCCCAGAACACTTGCCGGGGTACTACATGGTCAAAGTTGGTGCTATTCCTGCTCTGGTTGGCTGCTGTGTCCCCTGATAGGCTGGTTTTGGGCAGTGTCAATCTGGCTCTTTACATTACTTCTTAGTTTTTACCCAAGTTGGCTTTCCAATTTTGGGCAGGTAGACCAATTGTGGTCCCTGCTCATTTGGACTGCTAATTGGGAGGCAGAGGTATTCAGAATGGTCTTGACATGGCTTGGCTGTGGTTCAAGAGTTTATTGCTTGGTGAACTTGGCCCTTGGACCTCATTGCCTGTTATGGTGGTTGGCACAATGCTGGACTTCACCTATTCAGCTGAAGCATTTGAGTCTTCGCTTCAGGGCCCCAGGGGTAGGACCATTGGGTGATGGTTAATTTCTCGATGGCCAGGCTATGTGAATCCATGTACAGATACACATTAATCACATTACAGTAATTTTTATGGATGTAATTATTTTTGAACATATGTACATTTTATCTTGTTACATTGAATCACTGTGTAATCCTCAATGGGTAAATGTACCCAAAATTTTTGTAATCTTTTATTAATAAAGGTTACTTTGAGAAAAAAAACTAAGCAACTAGGATTACATTCTTTCATATTACAATGAAAATATACTTTATACACACATTTTTCAATACAATATTATACAAATAAAATAACAAACATACTTGAGACGTTAAACATTTAGATGTATTATTTATGACCTATTGTTGTGACTGCAATAACAAAAATATACATAATAAAGAATAATAATTTCATCAATACTATAAACTTTATTATTTATACATTCATTTTTTAAATGAATAAAGTCAATTAATAATGTTTATACACTACAATTAATAATAAACATTTTTTTTTTTTTTCAATATTATATGTTGTCATGGTAACGTAGTCCAATGCAGTCCAGGTTAATATATTCACTGTTAAAATTAAACAAGAGAAAAAAAATTATGATTAACATTTCAACTCATATTGAAATTGATTTCAAATTTATATATATATTTAGAAAGGATTTGAACTCAGACATTCAAGTTCCCTATAGCTATCCATCATATACTTGTATTTAAATATTATATATATAATATACCAAATCTTATTAATCTAATATTAACAAAAATAAGTAAATGGATTATTGCTCAAGAGTTCAGATGATGATCAAGCAAAATAGTGGTGATCTGCTATTCTATCACTACACTAAACAACTTGAAAAATTATCTAGTGATTTTTTTTATAGAGAGTTGACATGCAGTAAAATAAAGCATGGGTAAGTCCTGTACAGTTTGGTACAATAACAAAATAACTGACTCTGTAACTGGAAGATAAATCATGGTCTGACCTGTCTGTTCTGATATGCAGACTCCTAATGAACTTTCAAACAATAAACCATTTGATTATTTTCATTTTTTTAATGTGTTTAAAGTTATAAGTTTTGCTGCTGCTGATTCATTGAAATTAAAATTTCTTTTACCTTCTTTTTAAAAATTGTGAGAAAACCAAAAAAACAATGCATGTAGAAAAACCATCATTCTCTGTGGCTTGAGTACTTTTTAAAAATGGTGTACTGCATGTTAAAATCGGATAAAATTTTGATTTTTTTTTTATTAATAAGTTCTTTTTTTTTTTCTGTTCAGCTTACTAGATTGCAGAAAAAAAATAAAGGCACAATTTTTGTATTGGCCAGAATCATTAATAAAATGGATTCAAGAAGTCTCGATGATTTATAATTTCAAGGCCTTCATCCCAAAAATGAACATAGTATGTCATAAATATTCAATTTTAATTTTATTATTTGAATATTATTTTTTTATTATTTGATAAATGTATAATTTATTAATGTGTTTGTGTTAGTGTGTCTGTGTAGTACATAAATTATCCTTATATTCAAATTAAAATAGAACAAAAATAGTGATTTAGGTATAATGTAATTTTGGGGCTCTGATCCAAGTTTGAGGCAACCTTATTTTATAGACATAATGATTCTCAAAAGGTTTAATAATTTATTAGTGTGTTTATATTTGTATTAGTGTGTTTGTGCTTGTACTTGCTTGTATATGTTTTTATAACAAGTAATGATTTTTATATATACAATTAAGTTATTATGGAGCAGTGTGGTGGAAATTTTAAGACTGATTATCAGATGTAGCAATTGATAAAGCAATCACAACATTTACTGGGCATAAGTACTATGTGAAAATATAAACTCTTAAGACCAATGAAGAGAGGTTTCAAATGGTGTGTGTGTGTGGTGATAGCCACAGTGGTTATGTATACCACATGTAATTGTATGCAGGCAAAGAATCAAATCCTAATTCTAGCCTGTGCATTGGTACTCATGCTGTGGAGTCAGTAGTTTTTCTACATCTTGCATCATATTATTTTCAAGTCTATAGCTAGAAAATGAGCTATATGCAAATAAATTATATCTCTGTGGGACAAAAATATAACAAGATAGCATCACTGATGTACACAAAAAATATAAACATCACTGATGTACACAAAAAATGATGTGCACAAAAAATATATATATCACTGATGTACACAAAAAATATAAAATTAAAGGAGGAAACTAATTTTATCATTAATAACAGACAGTAACTTTCAATTTCTAGTTTTGGATAGATAAGAAGCCGATTGCTATAATTACAAATGCAAATCCATCTTAAGGAAATAATTTATTTCATATCTTTTATTAGGATGAATTTTTTTCTTATAGATAGATGCCTTGAGATTTTTTAACTTTTGGGATACAAGATAAAAATGAAGAATTCTAATGTTAGTACATTTTTAAGTTCTGAAGCTATGGATTATGTCAGGTAAGAAGTATTATATATGGTTTGAATGAGAATTTTGTGAGGAATATAAAGAAATTATCAATGAAGATGTAATTTAAACTTAGTTAATGATAAATTAGAAATTATGAACAAACAGTAAAGTCATAATCTTTTCAGATGTTGAAATTTCTTTTTCTTTTCCATACTTGTCTTAACTTTATTATTTCCCTTAGTTTTTCTATTTTCTGTCAATATATAGCATTTTGCTCTAACCTTATTAAAACTGAAATTATTATGGAAATTGTGACTCATGTCAGTTTTTTTAAAAAAAATTCAATATGATGCCAAATACCCTGATTTAGTTAAGCTTGAGGTAAAGCTTCAAATACAATTTTATTCTGAATTTTAAGACATCCTGAGACTCATATTTATAATGTTATCTATTTATACTTTTTCTGAATACAGTTTGATTGAAACATTTTATCAGATCATAGCTTTGATAAACATGTGTTGCATCTAAAACCTGATTTAGCAATTTTAAATATTAATGCCATAATACCATAATATCTTGTTAATTAATTATCTGCACAATAATAATAAAAAGAGGAAATTGAACTTAGGATTTTCAGTTTATATTCTTTCTCCATTCCATCTCAAACAATCAATACACATGATGACACACGTGAAAAAAATAAATGATCACCAATATACATATTTCATGCAGAATCAGAACTCATCGCTTGGACCAGATTTTAATCTCCCACACATAAAAATAATCAATGCTAGGCTTATATTAAGATAGCAATTTCTGAAACATTATAGGACAGGCTTCAATCTTCTCACCCTTCCACCAATTCAACCGTCCATTTCATTGAAAATCCAATGGTGGAATGCTCAAAGCCCTTGGTGGATTTGATATTTTAGTCATACCCATGTAGATATTATGTCAATCTAACCCCTCATATTATCAAACCATTATATATCCATTTATATTAATAGAAGAGTGATGGGCTGGACTTATACTGTGATGTAACCCGTTTCCAAAACAATATGTAATTAACCTATTCATTCAGTATACTGAATGTTTACTATAGTAAATATTAGGAATTTGGACTTAGAATTTTCAGTCTACATTCATCCTCCACTCTCTCTCAAACAACCGATACACATGTGAAAAAGATAAATAATATCCAGTAGTTGTATTTTGTGCAGAACCAGCACTCATCAGTTGAGCCAGATCACAATCTCCCATACATATACACAATCCCTCTATTTACTATAGTAAACATTCAGTATACTGAATGAATAAGTTAAAAATATTAATAATAGACCAGTCACTCATAAACAAATAAGGTCATTCTACCTACCCCCCCTCCCAAGAAGAGAGAAGACTATACAAACCAATCTGTCAATCACAAATACATTCATATACAAAACATGCAGGTCTATTTCTTTTGTTTATATTTTAGGATGTCTTTTAATTTCATCTGCAGAAAACTTTGTTCTGAAATACTTCAACACCAAATCTAATAATTGTATCTCTCCAATGTATTCTATTCTCTGTCATATCCCCCCCCCCCCATGAGTGTCTCCCAAAAAAAACCTTACTCAAGTTTACCATAAAACATCATTTTAGAAAGTCCACTATAGTTCACTCACACAGTCTTATGGGAATATAATTGTACATTCACAACTTTTTAAGTATTTTAAAAAAAAATCGCAATATATATATGACATTTGACAATGTTGACTAGAATAATTTTATAAATATAGCCCAAATTAAAAAAAATAAAAATGAATATAAAAATTTATAAAAATGATTGAACTGATTACAGGCTGAAGTTATACAATCTCCCACACGCATTCACATATATACGCATTTATTTAGTTTCAATAATAAATAATAAAAAAAACTCTTAAAGATAGTACATCATTCTGCGATCCTGTTTAACAGCTTAGTAAAATGAAAAGAAAAATAATTTAAACTTAATACACAATGAGTTTTTAGTGTTTCTTTAACCAGACTCAAAAAGCAAGACAATAATTAAAGAACAGCCAGAGAGAATTGTAGGGGGTGGAGGGGGAATGAGAAAGTAGCTACAGGTAACGTGTTAAACTTAATGATATCCAGCTGCTGAGTCTCCACTTCACATGGTTTCTTTCTCTTTTTTTGTAATTGAGAGTTGGCATGCATGAGAAAAAAAAGCATTCAATTAGAAAATAACAACCCAGCAATTTATCAATCAGAAACAATAAAAAAAAATATTTAAAAATACAAGTGAAAAGCTTGAACCAGGAAAATGCAAATGCAATTAGGAAACTTGTGTTAAATGATACAACTAAAATACAAGAAGAAAAAAAAGTTAATAAATAAGTAAATTTTCTCTATATTATATACATAGATGATGGTAGGCTAGAGTTTGCGTAGTATATTTATATATTATTAGTTACCGTCAAATCATCATCGACGCCTAACAATTATACGAATGGCTTTTTATCTATTCGTAAAATTTTCGGAATATCATGAGAATAATTTATCGATGCCTTCTCCCATGATTGTTTTGAAATTATGCTTTATTGTTACAAATAATCGCATGATTATTTGTTCAAGAGGTCATGTGCTGCTCGAGTATTAGAAATGGCGTTGAGCTTCAGAAGTTTTAACTCTTGAGTTCTCTACTCTAATATTGTACTAAACTGCACAACGGTAATCAACTATCGTCTACGCTATTCCACATCACTGCTACCCAATAGACATTAGTAATAAAACATAAAAAAACCTAAGCAAACAAATAGCAGTCTTTAAAATAAAATAGAACAAAAACAATAAAGGTAAAACACAAAAGATAAACAGATCCTTCACACAAACTACTATGTGTGATATAAACCAGCAGGCTTGTGAAAATTTGAATGAAAAGATAAAATGTTTCAATATTTATATATAATATTCAGCTAAATGTTCTGGGCATTGATACAGAAAAGATAGACTTTATAATTTAAACTTGGCTTTTATTTATATATATAAAGCAGCATGATACAAGAATATGTACCTTATTTTTGTTGGTGTCCTATAAATAATAAGTTATCAAGTGTTTTAATTGCTCAGGAATTCATAAGAAGTTTAAGTAGTCATGAGTTTTCAAGTAAACCAAGATGGCAGCCTTTAGTTTTGATAAATGTACAGTTTTGAGGGTCTATAATCTACCAAAGATGTGTTAGTTGTTAAATTTAAAAAAAAAAAGAATTAATAAATGAATTATTACATTTTAAAAAAGGAGTAAATGCTGATAAATTTCATTAAGAAATTTTATTTATTATTATTATTATTTTACTTATATTATAACACGAGAAGTGATGCTATACTCTGAACATTGTCATACTTTGGCTCGATCCAGTATTTTTCTTTTTGTCAGCAGTTTTGTTTTGTGCACTGCCTTCCCAAATGATCATTCAATCCCATGAAATTCACATAATACGCAAAAACAAATTATCAAAATAAAGCAATTACTATTGATGGTATAACTATATTATATGCTACATTGTAACTATAATAAAATGCTTAGTTGTAGTAATATACATTATAGATACTAGCCACTATTACAGTGCCAAAATATCAGAATTATATTGAACTTATGACAAAACCAACAAAACATAATGCACTCATAAGTCAAGATAAATCTGTGTATAAAAAATTTTAAGATATTTATTTCTTTTTAAAGTCAGTTACATCCAGGCCTTAAAGAAGCATAATAATTCTTTCAGCTGATCAAATTATGATTTATTCTTCTTTTCTTTAGTGAAAAGCATAGAGAGTGACCTTTTTACTTATAAATTTAAAACAGAAGATTTTTTTTTATTATACAAGTCTATGTGCTGGTAATATATTCAAATTTAATACATTTTCAAACAGCCAGTAATACATGTCAATAAAAAAATGTAAGTAATAAAAGTAATATAAGGGGATATACATACTAATCATATCTATTTTATATTAAAGTAAATAAAATGAACATTCCAAAACTTATTTGTTTCTATGTTCTATGACACAAATGAACAAATAAACATATGATTCATAATTGTAAAGAAGTAAACGAGTTTAGTAAAAACAAAAGCAAAGTTTATTAAAAACAAAATAGACAAATACTTTGATGAAAAAAAAAAGAATATACAAATAACCCCATCTTTGTGATCCTCATAATTTAAAGGTTAGTGCAACTGCCTCCCAGTCCATAATTCAGGATTTAAATATAGGAGGATAAAACTTGATTTTTTTCATAAGGTTAGAATTCTTCTTACCTGTCATTGGTCCATCACCAATTCAGCTATCAATATAGTATAAATTTCTAAATAGATATCTAATTATTCTGAGCTAGTGAATAAAACCAGAATGGAAAAACATTAAAAAACTATTATTAGATAGTTGGCTTTCTGCATAAGTTGTTAGAGAGAGAGAGAGAGAGTGATCTTTTTTATTTGTGTTATTTAAAGGTTGTGTTACCATTGGCCACATCCATATTTAAGTAAAAATAACCAAATTCTTATTTTAACAATACTGTTTTTCCTGATTATTTTTCTTTTTTAAAAAAGTGTATTTACTGGAGTGCAAAAACTCTTGTTTTTTTTCATTGATCCATCACCAACGAAGCAATCGATGCAATATAGGTACATAAATGAAAATCTAGTTATTCTGAGCTAGAATATAATATAGGGATAGAAAGTATTAAAAAATCTTTACCACCATATACTTGGAAGTCTAATAGGTAACATATTTTCTTTGATTGCTCTTCTGTGAAAAGCTGTTAGAGAGACTTTTTTTAGGTTGCATTACCATTTATCACACCTATAATTAAATAAACCAATCACATTCTTATTTTAAATAGTATTGACTTTCATTATTATTATTATTATTATTTTAAAAAAGTATTTACTAAAGCAGTGGTGTGCACTCGTTTTACATCTGCAACCCTCTTTTTACATTTTCGATCATCTTTCTTGGCAAAAATTTGACAACCTATTGTTTGTTTTTACCATGCCTAAATCATAAGTGCAACTATATAAGAATACTCATAATAAAAAATAGTACATTTAGATAATATAAAAACTCATATTTCTTATTAATTTAGTATTAAGCATGAATGATTTGAAATGAAATTTTTGAAACAAATTATATATACGTACAAAAAAAAAAATTACTATGATACAAGTACAATTTATTTTCAGTGATCTTTATCTATTTTTAAAAATTTAATTATTTCAAAAAAATATACCATTATCCAAAGCATAAAAGAATTTCTTAAAAATTATGTGACTTCCAATAATTTTTACATGACCTCCTAAGGAACTGTAATCCACAAATTGCACAACACTGTACTAGAATGTTAGAAAAGAATTGCTACACTTAATTTCAGGAATTTTATCAGCACTATAATAAAAAAAAATAATCCACATAAAAATTAAAAATGATGTGTTTATGCTGATCTTGTTAATGTTGAAATCAGGGAGGCAAATGCATGTAATCTTAACATATTTTAATACTTCCACAAATCACCTAAACCCCATCAAGGTAATCAATAATCTGAATGAGGGAATCCCATTTTAGTTTATCCAAATAATGTGCTTAAATTGTTCCCTTTTTAGATTTGTAGCACTAATATTCAAAATTCATGCATGCAATAAAGAAAAAAATTGTTTACTATCCTAAAAACCATACATGATACATATACTTAAACTTTTGAGTTTTTTTTTTTTTTTCAAATAATTTTTATATTTCTATCTGACTTTTGTCTATTTCTTGAAATTTCAACTATACATCACATTCTAAAACTGTAATTTTTTTATTTTTTCTATTTTTATTATTGGGGAATGGTTGTGTTGATAATTAATATATATTTCACAAATGCAGAATTTTTCCTGTTGAGAAAGTATAAATTATCACAAAAGCAAATCTAAAGTAATGGCATTAATATTGTATTATAAACAAAATAAATTTATTTAATAAAAAATAGAATTGAAGTGAAACACCTGAATCTAAAATTACAGTACAATACAAAAAAAAAAGAGAGTCAATTTAACTCAGATACTACTTTGGTTAGATAAATTTCTAATATGCTTTGTTTGTATTTAAATCTTTCAATTTGTGTTGAAGCAGAAATCAAACCTGAAATCCTCAGACTTTTGTTTCAAAGTGGTAGTAAATCATATAGTCAAGTGTGAGGGAGATCATATGGCATATAAGCCATTAATGTCAAATTGAGCATTTTACAGTTCCATTCATTTACTCCACGCTTAATTGTTTTTTGCAATTACATTAATTAGTTCTGAAATAATCTTGGAATATTAAATTACTGAATTAACTATTTATGGTTTTAAAATTTGCTAACTAAAAATAGTGAGATAACAATGTGTTTGTTCCTCGTGAATTATTTCATAACTGATTAGCTTCAAAATATTTGCTCACAAATATTAAATTAAACTATTGGGAGTGAATTATGCATAAAATGCATATAAAATCATATTGGCATCAGAAAATTAAATAATTATCTAAAGGAAATAACAAATATGTAATGAATGAGATAAAGAAGCATTTCAGACATTTTATGGTTGAATCAAGGGATTTCTACTTATATATTTTTTATATATAAATATAAAACTACAGGCAGACTACTATTAACCCAAAAACCTGAATTCAAATCCCATTACAAATTAGAAAATTGTTTAAAAATGAATAGTCTTTCAAATTTAAACCTGTAATTACACTGATAAAATGGAATATGCTTAAAAATTAAATAAAATGTATGGGCATAACTTAAATGTAAGTTATTAGCAAATACATATTTTTTTAAAAATAAATAAATTTAAATTCATTCATGGTATATTATGACAAACAAATTTCATGCTGGTAAGTAGCAGAAATTTAAATTCTGAATTAAAATAAAAATAGTGTTATTTTTATATACCAGAAACATGATAGTAATAATCTTACTCACATCAAAAAGTTAAATAGTTATATGAAGAAATAAAAAATAAACGATGAAAAAAGCAAATATTTCCAACATTTTATGGCTGAACAAAAGACTTTTTAATTTTTATTTATATTTGTATTGCTTTAAATAAATTAAATTTAAAAAATTAAATCCATTGTTTATTTAACTATTTATAAAAAAATTTGCATTATTAAATCGTAAAAAGTCATAACAAATATTGAATTATTCTTGGTAAAATTATTTCACAAATTGGAATAATATAAAATACCAATTCAAGTTAACTGTTTTTCCATTTATATTTTGAGGATAAATACTTAGTGTAGAGTTTTAAACATTCCTATTTTATATTTTTTGCAGAGTTGATAATAAATAAACTGATATGATTTTTTAACAATTCAACCTTTTTGTGTGGAGAAATGTATTCTGAGAACACTTTCCTATATCAAATTAAACCACTAAACATTGCATGATCACCATTTTTTATGCTTGCTCACAACTGTTTTTAAAACATGCAAAACTCTGCATACAGTAGTGCAACTTAATGCAAGCCAGAGTAATCAACACACGCTAGAAACTAATCTGGAAATATTGGATGAGTAGGCATTAGATAGGATTTTATGCACAAGCCTCCTGGCATCCATTGATTACTCTGGCTTGCACTGAGTAGCTCTACTGTATGGAAAGTTTTGCCTGTTTTATATCAAATTAGTGTTAGATAATCTTGTGCACACACATTAAACAATTTTTTCTCCCTGTTTTAAAAATGAACTTTTAGCATAGATTTGCAAATGTTTTGATTTCATCTGTCATAAATAAAATGCAAATCATACATATTTATCAAGCTTACCAATAAATCAAATTCCTTGATAAAAGAGTGTGTAATGAATGCAGTAACTTTTGATCATGTTATGTTATATAAATAGCTGATACAACTATGCTCAGAAAGCATATGGTGTAAACAAATTTTATCAATTTTTAAAATTTTAACATAAAATAAGTCCAATTGTTTTGCTTTTGGGAACTATTATCCTTAAAGGCTGCCAAAATTTTCTATCAATTTCATTTGTTTACGAATATAAACTTTAAATAAAGAATGGGATATATATTTTTTTTTGCTAAGAAATTACTGTGTAGAAAATTGGGGAATTCATAAAACTTGAGAGTAAGTTTAACTTCTTTATAAAAACTTATGTGTATTAAATTGTCTACATGTTTTTTTTCTTTCAATTTTAGCTGATGTATTAATGTAACAATTTAATATTAGAAGCTGACATCATTATCTATCAGTTTCATTTGCTATTGAAAACAATTTTTAACATATTGAAAAGCAGCTTAAATGCCTGTTTACTATTTTATATATAAAAATGTGTAAAAGATATTAAACTCTGGTTATGTGTTTTTCCTTCTAATCTTGGCTAGTATAATTTAGCAATATGATATTAGAAGTTGATGTCATCTAAAATTTGTTTGTTTCATTCGCTAGGGAGTTGGGAATTTGAATAAAAAACTAGCTAAATAATTTTTCCTTATTTTAATGTCAGCTAAAAAAAAAAAAATCTTCAATATTAAAAATGGCAGCACATTTTATCTTCAATTTTATAGTAAAACTAGACTTTCAGCATAGAATAGCATTTTTTTTTTGCTTTAGATTTATGTGATTCAAGGATTAATTTATATATTTTTTATATAAAATACATTGTGGATGAAGAAACTAATCATAAAATTGTATTTAGATGTTGGACTATTCCCATAATCTAACAATAAATACTTATTGTCTTTAGAAAAAATGTTAAACTTTATATAAGTTTTCCAATTACATTCAAGTATTAGTAATAGTATACAGGTTAGTATATAAACAATACTTTGAATGGTATTAAAACAGTTTCACCATTAAAGTTCACTTTCAAGTTTTTTCTAGAAAGTTCTTTAAATGAACTTTAATGGTGAAACTGTTTTAATTAATTGATTCATGTCTGGATTGGCATGCATGTAGTCTTTCCAACTTATTAGTAATTTGTGTTTTTAATATTTTAATTTGTTAGAATAAATATTTATTTCTGATATCAACTATGCATTGTGCATTATTAATATTAGTTATTAAATTTTTTTTTTTCATATGTCATAGCATCTACCGAGAGGTGAACCCACAACCATCTGCAAACAACTACTTGCTTGCAAGGCGGCTACGATGACCTCTCGGCTAACAATGCTTGACTATTAAATTTATTAATATTAGTTAATTGTGTGATATGTAAATTACTTTGGCCAATATGTTTATTTATTAACTAAGCCCCAGGTGTAATATTCTCTGGTTACAAGAAATCAAAAACCCGATCCTTTAAATTATTATTTTTTAACTTACGTTGTGCGACGCGATGAATTTCAGCAGATTCTTGTATGAATTCTGGCACCCTAATAAAAACAAATAAAAAAACTGATTCTTCCGGCAGTGTAAGTCACAATAATTAGTAGGCCAGTTAATCAGGAAATATAGCTATGTTTTTAGAAATATGAATGAAATATTTATATTTTCTGTCTTCATAGCTTGATTAACTTTCACTTCAAAGTATGTAAAAAAAAAGCCTATCAGAATCAATCAAAATGTGAAAATGTTACAATGGCTTCCCAACATGAGGCTTCAATACAACAACCACAACATGAGATATGTTGTAATGGTATAAAGAACATTACAATGATGGCCCAAAACCCATAGCTGGAGAATGAATAATAGTTTAAAAAAAACTAACTAACTAAACCAGATTATACAACTGTAAAAATATATTTTTTTAAAATATGACTAGAAAACACGATCGCAGCTGATGTAGATATTAAGTCACAAGTGTTGTCTGGGTAAGCAGATACTAGAGAGAGAAAAATCATAGCCCTAAGTCTTTATATGCCAGTATGTAACATAAGACCATCTGTAAATGCCCATCAGTCTATTTGTAGCAGGATTCCTGAGAAATGGGAGAGTGAAACAAGTTGCCATGAGCCTGTAAGACTCAAAAGGATAAGCAATGCTCCTATGTGCTTATGACTTGGGCTTCTCTTTGTTAGTATTACGCTTGAGCAGAAAGGACACAGGTGAGTGTGGAAATGTTTCTCATTCCTGCCATGTTAGACCCTAAATGTGGGTTTTAAAGCCACATGTCACTTGTGAATAAGTCTACAAAAATATATCAGCATGCTAATACATTAAAAAAAATCCAGAATATGGACTTAAAAGTTAAGAATAAAATTAGTTCAAACCCCTATTTTATTCTCATCTCCTGGCCCCAGTGGTATTGCACCATTTATTTATATATGGTACAAATATATTGGCATTTGATAAAAGCTAAAAGAAAAAGTAAATTTAGTGATCTTATTAAAAGATACAATTTTAATTTTTTTTTTAGTTAGTGTAATTTTTTTTTAAAACATACAATGAGAGTTGATTTTTTTTTGTTTCGAATTATTATTTTGATTAAAAATAAAAGTTAAAATTGAAAAGAATAAATGACATGCAGATTACTAATCCAGACAAATAAAATGAAAAATTCCAAAGTAAAAGATTACAATCATTAAAACTTTTTTGGGGGGAAGCTTATTAAAGATGGCAGAATTATGCTGAAAAAAAAAGACTTTGTAACTTAAATTTAAGAAAGATTGTACAAGATTATTATCTTGTATGCTGATAAAAGGACAAAAAAAAATAGATGTGCAAAGAAGTCTAAAAATGGATCGCAAATATAAAAGGTCAGAAAAACTTATAACTGGGTCTTTGTCTTTTCTTAACTAGCAGCGTCTATTAGGTCCAGGATAGAGAGAATATCCTATCTTGGACTACTCATATGCAGGACTATCATTACTCATATGCTGAGGTGGATCTTCATGCAGAGTGGAATCAATGCATTTGTAGATACTTTTTATCATATAGGTCACTCAGAAAAAAATGTTGAGTCCAGCCAGTAGGACAAGTCAAGAACCTACAAAAATGTTGACAGAGGAAAACTAGTTAACTTCAATGAGCTCTTCAAAATGTGTACTACAAAAATTACCAGTAAGATTATTCATATCCCAATTGTGACTAAATTAAGCTTATAATATAATCCTGATACTTTCATTTAAAGAACTTTCTAGAAGAAACTTGGAAGTGAACTTTAATAGTAAAACTGTTTTAATTAATTGATTCATGTCTGGATTGGCATGCATGTATTCTTTCCAACTTATTAGTAACTTATGTTTTTAATATTTTAATTTGTTAAAATAAAATATTTATTTCTAATATCAACTATTCATTGTGTGTTATTAATGATAGTTATTAAATTTATTAATGTTAGTTTATTAGGATGTGAGTGTATAATTTACCTTTGCCAATATTTGTTAATTAAGCCCCATAAATAATATTCTCTAAAAAAAAACTAAAGTTACGAGAAATCATAAACCTGATATTTTAATTACTTGCATCAAAATTATGGAATATGAGGAAGTTAGGAGTCTATTGACTATGGTGCCCTCTTATAAATTAAAACTAACTTTGTTGGCAATTCCAGTCACAATAATTATATCTATGTTTTTGGAAATAGGAATGAGATATTTCTTTCTCCATAGCTTGATTAACTTTCACTCTATAATGTGTTAAAAAAGGCCTATCAGAATCTATCAAAATGTGAAAAACATTACAATATATATATATAAAGTACTTGTTATTATATTAAAACATCAGATATTTAGTTATTACATTTTTATTATATTATACTATGAATTCATTATTTATTTGTGAGAATATATATATATATATATATATATATATATATATATATATATATATATATATATATATATATATATATATATATATATTGAGACAGCCAAAATCAAATATTAGTTTTGCTGGTCTTAAAACAGCAGAAGAAATAATAATCAACAGTAAAAAAAATGTAAATAAAGAGATTAATTATTTGCACTAAACAAATTGTCAATGGCTATAAACAGTCTATTCTACATACCACTACCAATTTTCAAATGTTTAAATGCTTATTATTTTATAAAATATCTTTCTAAGTATGTATCTATTTTGAAAAAAATCAAATTAGTTTGAATTTAGGTCGCATAATATAAATTTCATGTCCCCTTTTTCTGATTTAGCTGTAACTTATACCATTTATAATCTAAACAGCTATAAAAAAATTTTTATCTTTTTCAAAAAATCATTTTTTTCTTCTACTTTTTAAAATAAATATTATGAAATTTGTTGTAACTAATAGCAATAATGAAAAGCAAATTTATTTCATTATGATCACTGATTATAAAAAAGCTCCATTTGTATTCAATTAAAACCAGTTGCAACCTCATGCATATTTTGTGGCTTTGGGGGTTATGATGGTGCTGCAATTGCTTTAAGTATTTCTATTATCTTACATTACCAGTGCATAGTTTTATTTTATGCATTTACAAATTTAAAATTATTACTTGAAAAAAAATCTGAAAATGTCAGCATTAACAGACTTTTGCATTAATGGCAGTATCTTATTAGCATGATAATGCCATGAGAAAGTTGGCCTAGATGTCAAAAAAAGGATTTCTGATTGATCAAATATTTTAGCCAGAGGGCAAATAAGTGTCTAATCTAGATTTCTAAAAAAAGAATTTAATTTTTAATAATTTATTTATAAATTAAAGACTATGATGAAATATTTTCCTAAAACATTTGTTTTTAAACTAAAACTTATCTCACTAATAGATTTTCTTTAAAAACAAATTATTTTTAAAAAGACAAGTCTTAAAAAGTTCATCATGGAAAACAGAAGCAGGTTTTATCAGATAAAATAAAATCACCATTGCCAGATAAGAAAATAAATCTTTAAAAATTTTAGTAACAATAAATATTATATTTTAATTTTTTTTTCTTTGATGATAACTAATTCTAAATACATCCTGTTTTTAATAACATACTATTCAAATACCTAATATTTCATTTTACTAACTTTTTGAATAGATCAATTACATCTAATAATACCAAGCATCATTGTTATAGATAAAAACTACAATTAGAAAATTATTTTCATATTGTGCAAACATCAAATGTTAACTTTTAGAATGTCTATCACTTGAAAGCTTATATTTATAATAAATAATGTTAAGATTATCAATATATGATATAGAAATAAGATCTAATGTAAAATTAAATGTTCACATATAGAGAAATATTAATGAAAGACTTGCTTAGTCCCATTCAAAATAGAAAGGTGGAGTTTTTTGCTGAATAGGTCAAACAAAAATGATTTTACTTCTATATTTTTTTTTTTCAATTTTATGGCTATAATTTTTTAATTTTTTTTATGTAAACATTTTAATATATATTGTAAATAATGTTTATAAACAAATGAAATTTAAAATGATATTTATATAAAACAAACGCTCTTCTCAAAAATGATATAAGATACTGCATGTAGTATATATAACTAAATCATGTTGTAACTGTGGGAGTAAAAGATTTACTTATTAAAAAGTACAAATCGTGTAAAAATGTTGCATAAAATATTTTTATTTATTAATAAAATTTCCTAAATATATTAAAAATTTAAAAAAAAAGATTTAGTTACAAACTAAAGAGAGAATTGAATGCTAAATCTATAAATGTAGATGCTATACAAAACAGAGAAATATGAGAAAAAAGTTCAGCCAAAAAACGTCCAACTGCAGTCTTATATAGTTAAAGTTATTCAAGATATCTGTTTAAAATTTAAGTAAATCAGTTGAATATTGTAAAAATTATTCTTTAAAATTAGTTGCTCATTGCATCAATGTGTTCTCTCTAAAAGCCAAAATTGAACTTTATTTGAATTTCCTGAAATTAAATTTCTTTGCAAAAAGTAAAAGATGTTATAAAAATAAAAACTTATTAATTGTTATGTTTTCAAAATTAAATGAATATACTACTTGTATAAATACCAGATATTAAAAAAAGTTAAAAATCCAAAAATCACACTATCCAAAGCAAAATCATCAAATACTTAAAGATTCCTAAAATATGCAGCAAATTACACTTCAGTTAAAAATTAACTATTATCAGAGAATAACCACCACTAAAAGGATGTCATCCTCATTATCATTTTCAAATATTATTGTTTTTATGCAGGATGAAGTTCAGTTAAATCCATCTTCTCCAATATCTAGTCCCTCTTCTTCAAATCACCCCAGCACACTTTCCTATTTTATTCAACCATCTCACATGTGGACTCTAACTAATTTCTTAGAATCCAGATTAAGATTTCAATTGACTATCTATTATCATCTTTTCTATAAATATGTCTACCCCAACTCCACTTCAGTCTTTTAATTCTTTCAATGATGTAAGTAACACCATTTGTTCTTTAAGCCATATACTTTATTTTCAACTATTACTCCTAACATTATCATCTCCAAAGTTCATTGAGTATTCAAAAGTCTCTCTCTATATTGCTCTTTTGTTAAGTGCCCAAGTCTCAGATTTACAACTAAAAACTGGTGAAACACATTTATTCAAAACCTTTCTTTTCAAATACATAGACATATTTCCTTTTAATATTGTTATTTCTACCAAAAGCACATCAGCCCAATTTAATTCTATGATTAATTTCAACCATTATGTTTCCATCTATAGTAATAATCTGGCCAAGATATTTGTAGATGTAAACTTCTTCTAACTCATCATTAACAATCTTTATTTTCTTCTTTTGAGTAAATCCATTGAACATTAATTTAGTCTTTTTAACATTTGCCTTTAGTTCTACTTTCTTATTTTTATCTGATAACTGTTTCTACATTTCCCAAAGCTCTAAAACATGACTTACAAAAACAATTACATCATCTACAAAATTTAGATGACATATTTCTTTTACTCATTTAACTTCCCATTTTAATCTATAAAATACTACTTGCAAAAATGCTATAAAAAGTTTTGGAGATATGGGGTCACCGTGATGTACATTCTTCTCAATATTAATCTTCTTAGTATCATTATATAATCTAATTGTTGTTGTTGCATTTTTATAAATATTCTTCAGAATACAACTATCATGAGTCTATACATTGACTATCTAATGCTTTAATTACTGAAGAAATGCTTATAGAATGAAATGCTTTTTCACAATCTACAAATTCAAAACATAATGACAATTTATATTCATAGGTGCATTCTATAATTTCTCTCAATACTCAGATATGATCCACTGTATTAAAACAATTTTTAAATCCAGCTTGTTCTTTTGGTTGATTAAAATCCAAAGTTCACTACAAGGAGTTGTAATTATCTTGGTAAAAGTTTTGTACATAATTGATAAAAAACTGAAAGGTTTGTATTTCCTGATATCTTCTTTATCACTTTTTTTTAAATATTAATACTGCATTATTACAATTATCTAGTACATCTTTATTATTTAGACATTTGGAATATAAATTTCTAAAAAAAATTATATTTCTTCATTTGCTTCTTTTAAAAAATTGATTATAATTCAATCACTCCCTGGGAATTTTTAATTTCTTCATAGATTTAATTGTATGTCTCCTTTATTGATTTAAAAAAAGGGGCAATTCAGAAGACATAGTAGTTGAACAAAGTATTTTTCCTTGATTTTAATTGCAATATAATTCTTGAAAGAACTCTTCCAACAAATTTTATGCTAAGTTTCAAATCACATCAATTCTAATTTATGGATCCCAGTAGGAATTAATAAAATAATAATTACAAAAAATAAAATCCTTTTATTATAGTGGAAAATGAAGAAGGTCCATGATTTAACATTTTATTTAAGATGCACTGCCTTCGAAAGTATTCTATACAATGCTAAACTCATTGAGAAAGATTTATTACAATAAAATTATGAATATTTAAACTATGAAAAAATGCAGTTGCGCGATATTATTTTTTAAAAAATCCTAATAAATATAAAAAACAAATTTAAGACTGTCAGAAATCAACGAATTGTCTTTGTTTAAAGAAAGATAAAAATAATTGAAAAAAAAAAAACAGGCTCACTTAAGTTTAAATAACTTTTTTTAAAGAAATAAATGCGGGATTCGAACTCAGACTTTCACACGACTCATTACTCTCAGTGCCATCTCATATTGCTGACCCACCTGATCACACACATGTTGAAAAAATAAATAATCACCACTACACGTATTTTATGCTAAACCAGCACTCATCAGTTAGTCCAGATGGTGGGTCGTGTGAAAGTCTGAGTTCGAATCCCGCATACATTACATATATAAATGCAGGTTTAAGCTTGTACAATGTATTAAAGAAATAAAGAAACTACAATACATTTTATATATAAAATATTAAGTGTTAATTTATTTAAATCTTCTGTTGTTAATGCAATGCGCATTTGTTATTCTAATAAAATAAGCATCAAATAATTAATTTAGGTCAGAACATGCTTGTCTAGTGAAGCAAATATAAGAAATTAAAGCAAAAGAGCAGAGTAGCATATGTTTAGTCGTAATCTTATGCATTGAAAGTCAAATCCAGCAAGCTATACTTGCAAGTGTTGAGAATTGTCAAATTATGAAATAATCAAGCAAATTAATAATAGTTCATGCTTCTTTAGTACGAATGGCTAGTTCCTTCCTATTTGAACATTTACGTTGGCCCTATCACAAGTATTGTGAAAAAAGAAAAGTTACAAAGTTTAGCCTAGTATGAAAAGAAAAGAAATGAATTAATGCCCATTGACATTGAAGATATATTTCTTCTTGCCCAGAAATTTATCTGACAATTACTAATTATATTTCAAAATTATACAAAATGATAATAGCCGATATGAGAGAGATGATTCAGAATATAACAATGCAGACTAGCCTGTAACAATCATTGAAGAATGTACTGAGTTTAACATTAATGACTAGCCAAAAATGAAGAGGGGGATGATCATAATTATAAAAAAGAAATACATCTATTGTTAATAACCAGCGAGAAGTATTGATTGGAAAATCTGAACATAAATTAACTAAGTGAGAAAACATTAGTGGTGATCTCAGAAGTTTCATTCTTTTTGGCTATCAATTCATTTATTTACAATATATACTGTCACAAGTCAGATGAAAATTGTTTGGCATTGATATACAAAAAGTAAACATATTTGCAAGTTTATTTTAAAATGATTCTTTAGAATCTGCTTGCAATTTGACCTAGTAATGTATTCAGACCTGATTGTTACATAAAGTATTTATATTTCTAGATAATGCATATTTGATCAGCAGTAAAAATCATTTATGGGTGATTAAAATTATTGAAATATAGTGATTACATATAAGTTAAGTGTATTTACTTGCACAAATAATGATGAGCAGGAAATAATAATACTAATGCTAGGGCAGACATACCAAAGATAGACTTATTGACTGATAAAGCCTTCAATACATTCATTGTCAAATTTTCAATTGGAGTTAACAATCAAATCCTTCCTGTTGAATATATATATAGTAGTGATTTAAACAGATCATTAATGTTTATGATATAGCTCTAAATACTTAGATATTAAAATAAATTGTGTTAAGGGAAAGAGGACAATAAAAAATAATATCTGACAATGATCAAGTATTATCAGTAAGCCATAAGACACTAATATCTTGTGTTCTTTTGATGTGCCTTCAGGCAAAGAATTGACACATGCACAAATATATATATATATATATATATATATATATATATATATATATATATATATATATATATATATATATATATATATATATATATATATATATATATATATATATATATATAAACATTACAAGCATAAAGCTAAACTAGTCAATATAAAATCAAAACTACCCAAAACTAAAATTAAACCAGACCAGAATAAAAATAATATTAAAACACAACCTAAGGTTTCACTGCTACAAGCAGACTTCTCAAGTGTAAAGAAATAAAAAAAAAAAACACACATTATATAAATTTATGATTCTGAAGCAATTAACTTATTTAAGAGTTCTTTTAATATTAAGGGTGGATGGGAAGTGAATGGATTTGTGGGTAGTTTTTAATAGTATATATAATGTGTGTTTTTTTTTTTTATTTCTTTACACTTGAGAAGTCTGCTTGTAGCAGTGAAACCTTAGGTTGTGTTTTAATATTATTTTTATTCTGGTCTGGTTTAATTTTAGTTTTGGGTAGTTTTGATTATATATATATATATATATATATATATATATACACACACAGAGAGAGAGAGAAAAAGAAACAGTCAGAAAGAAACAGCAGAGTCTTGACAGTTAAAAATAGAGGTAAATGAAATAATTTATATTTTAAAAAAAAGAAATAATTTAAAGTTGATCTATTGAGTATTTAAAAATGAATGGAAGTGAAATGCTAAAAATATAGTATTTGTAATGATAGAAAGAAAGCAAATAAAAAAGATTTCTTTAAAAAAAAAAATGAAATGATAAAGAAATTATATTGGGTATATATTTAGTTTTGAGAATACAAAGAAATAAAAGATATAAAGAAAGGTTGTAGTTGTAAGAATCTAAAACATAAAAAGATGATGGGAGTTGTTAACTAAATGTACAGAACAGCTATTCAGCAAATAATTAATGATGATGATGATGATATATTAATATATTTTTAAATAATAATTATTCATTGTTTGAAAAGCATTATGTTTTACAAGCAACCAAGAAAATAATTAAATGAAATTAATATGAAACCCATTACTACAATTGACATTCCATGTCCATCATAACAAGTTCATCATTGTAGCATAAATTTTCTGAACACAAAATTATTTCACAAAAATTAAATAAATCCATCCCACTATAACAATGTTTATTTTATTTTATAAGATCAATGTGACAGTTTGGATTGGCTAACTGTTGGTCAAATAAAACTGTCTAATCAACTATATAACAAAATAAGCATTGTTATAGCGATTAATATCTGTGCTTTTATTCTATTGATAAGACTGTTTATTTAGAAAGAAAAAAAAACTATACAAGCATATTAATATGCTTTACTTAATAAACCCAAGTTTTTTTTTTTCATTTATATACAATTCTAGATTCACAGTCATATATACTAATTGCCTTGAATGTTATTATCTACATTTAAAGAGCTCATCTAGGGAAGTTGATTTTTGTTTATCTATTCTTCCTAATAAAAATAATCATTATTACAATGATTATGAATGAAGAGTTACAAATTATCTTCAGAAATTTCAGTATGTATTGTTTCCTTCATGAGTTAACTCTAATTTCATTTCTTGCAAGCAATGATACGTTTTCTTCCTATCATTTTTCAATATCAATGGTCTATTTTCTATTTTGTTTATGCCTTGAAAAAATACCAAATAGCGTATTTTAGGTTTAGATTATTAATCATTTCACATAAAGAATCAGATTTTGAAATGTTATGCTGATAACTTTTCTCTGTACAATTCTTTACAATTTATCTCTAATTAATTTTTTTGCACAATTCTTCAGCGAGAATATTCTGCATCCAGTTAATTCTCATTGTGCTTTTGGAGCATATTCTTTTAAATGCTTATTAAGTTTCTCCTCAATAAATATTGTATCATCACTTAAGTTTTGCAATTCTAATAAATATAAATCTTATACATCTAATTTGGTTTATACCCTGATATCTTTACTTTTCCAAATCTTTCCCATGGTTTTTAAACATATTCATGTTTGATTATTTTTTAATCTTATTTCCTTTTGGAAGTCTAGATCATTAGTAATAATAATTTCAAAGTATACAAAACTATTTGTTTTTTAATTTAATTTGACTTTTCTTATTTCCTTTTCCATAAGAATTGCTGCTTTTGTTTAATACATGTTTGTTTCTGTGATTATCCTATCTATTATTAATTTAAATATGTCTTAATAAAAATTATATTTATACCTTAAATTCTTTATATTCTCATTTCCGTGTACTGATTTTTCTGTATATATTTTGAAAATTATTCATCTTTCTTTACAAATTTTTAATGAATTTGTTGGTAAGATTATATCTTCTTACTGTGCCCTTCTTTTAATTATATACCACCTTTCAGAATCCCATATATTCTTGTTTCTTTTGAATTCATAAAGATATTTTTTAAAGAGTTAACTATTTTATGATCTACTCCATAAAAATTCCAAGAATGATCTAAGGAAGCTTTTTATCATCGTTAACAAAACACAAATATAGATTTTCTTTTTTCCCAATTTCTCTGCAATGAGAGAATATTAGTTTATCCTATTTCTATGATTTTTAAATCCAGTTTGTTCATGTATCTCTTTAAACATTCATTTAAATGTCCTTTTACACTGTTTCTGCAATGAAATAATTCCATAATTTTCACAATACTTTAAGTACTGCCTTTTTTCACCAATGTAATTTTATAGAGCCTAAAACTTTCTCTAATTATTCTATCATCCTAAGGCTTCTATTTTTCTTCAATTTATTTAATGCTTCTTTATACTTTTTTAACCCACAATTGCTACACTGTGATTTACTAACATTCAGATTACAAGTGGTATCTCATACTGCTCTTAAGATTTGTATTTGTTTTACATAATTAATACTTTAAATTTGATTTGTTATATTCATTATTTACAATAAATTTTAATTTATTATAAGAAAATATATCAAGAAAATGAAATAAAATTACTTTTGTTTAACTGAATTCAGTTGACTGATTTTTTATAATTAGTTAAATGCTTTCTTTATAATTAGTGATTTTAAAGAATCAAATTTAATACTTATTACTGATGTCATTAGTTACAATAAGTTTTATCATATTTTTTTTAAAAAGTAGCAAAAAATTAAGCGGTCATTTGAAAAGATTAAAAAAAATAAAGCCAATTCTAGACTATGGGTGATATGCTATGCAAATAAAACAGAAAAGGGGAGGGATAATATTAACACTGTATGAAATAAATTAAATTCAAAATAGAGATATACTTAGGAAGATAATAAGATTAACACCTGTTCAATTTAAAAAATCAAAATATGAAATTTGGGCATTTGAAAATTTATAGTGAAACATCATTTTTAATATAAAAATATGATAGTGCAATTTTAATACATTCTTATATTTTTTGATATTTTGTCATGAAAGACTGCATTATATAAATCAAAACAAAATTTTAAATATCAATTTAAAATTCCATGTTTATCTTTATATGTTAATCTTTTATTAGCTTTTGTTTGGATACTATTTTTGTATACATTTAAATTAATACTCATCACGATATTTTTCTATGACTCTATAGTTTACTTTCCAACTATTTTTGTATTTTTTTAATGTTTTTTTTCTCCTGAATGTATGTTGCTTTATATTTATATTATTGTTTCACAATTTTTGAATTACTTTTTTCATTTCTTAATATTTGTTTTTCCTGTACCAGCTTCAATGCTTTCTTGTGTTCCAATCTTTTTTTCTTTGACATAACTTCCATTTACAGTTTTATTGAGTTTTTAATTCTAGTAATGTAGACCCATTTTTTGTTCATATTTTTGGCTATCTTCTTAAATTAAAATGACATCCTTATCTCTACATCTGCTATCTTGATCAAGTCTTTTTATTTCAGAAAATGAATTCTATATTCTTATTTTCCTCCTTTTACTTTCTTTGCATTTCTTCATAAAATCATATATATTGTGAACAATAACTCCCCTCATATACACTTTGATGCAAAGTTTTTTTAATGATTCCTTTATTTTCCTGACAGTTTTGACTGTCCTGCAGTCTTCATCAGAGCGATCTTACTCTCCTCTACCTTGCTTACAATAACTCCCCTCATATATACTTTAATGCAAATTTTTTTAATGATTCCTTTATTTTCCTGAGTTTCAACTGTCCTCCAGTCTTCATCTGATTGAGATCACTCTGATGAAGACTGTAGAATAGTCAAAACTGTCAGATAAATAAAGGAATCATTAAAAAAAATTTGCATTAAAGTGTATATGAGGAGAGTTAGTGTAAGCAATATATATGGAAATGATTCTATTTAATTTTTATAAGCTTGACATTTTCAACTAATAAGATATGGTTCAAATTTATGCCTAGCTCTTGTAAAATAAAGAATTGTTGTACTGATGTTGATAATCTTTTATTTCTAAATATTATGTCTATCATGTTATTTACATTTTATCATCATTCAATACCCATGTTAATTTTCTGCAGGTCTTCATATGCTTTAAAGAAAATTCTAAAAGTTTTTCACAACATTGATTTCTTTTTCCAATTTTTTATTTGCTTAGAACTTTCATTTGCATCCTCAATTATCTCTGCCAATTTTAGCACCCCAATCTTTTCCAATGAATTCAATAATATCTTTATGAAAAACATTGTAAGTTAGCTTCAGATCCCTGTAAAACTACTCCATTTAATTATTCATACTATTTGGTAAAAAAAAGCATATATTTGAATTACTGTAATAGTAAAAAATTTGCTTCGAATATTGTTACAATAAAATCAGAACAGGCCTAAGATTTTGGGCACCCTCTACAGATTTTAAACTTGCCATTCCCATATAAAATTAAAATCAAAATGTCATAATTTTTTATTATTATTTGTAAAATGTATAAATAATATGTACTTAAATTATAACATTTTTTCCATTAGCCAAATTTAGGAGTATATCTAATCTGTGCTGTCAACAAAATTGTGATGTATTTTCCAGTCACATAAAATAATGAAATATAAAGTGTTAAAATAAAATTTTACTTTATATAACATGGTAGTATGAAGATAAAAAGACAAACAATTAGAAGAAATCTTTATGGAATTATTATATTTTGATAAGGGCCACTGCATGGGTAAGAGGGCCCTTTGTACAAACTAAATTTTAGCACTCCTAGTCCCATAAACAGAACTGGTCTGTTTTAGGCCTGTATGATCTACATCTTTTGTGAAAATCAAAAAATTAAACATTTTATCAAATGCTAAATGAAACTACATTTCCTTTTTTTGTTGTTGCTAAAACTCTGTAATTTTTGAGCCCTGCAATGAATATCATATGCAAAGTAATATACAATTGTAGAAATACTGGTTATACAGTAACACAGATTTTTACTTATGCTGTTTACCTAAATATTTCATAATGTTCTGATCATATCAATGTATTGAATCAGAAATTACACACACAAAAATCAAATTAGGATGATGTTATTAATCGATTCACAATAAAACTTTGAAGAAAATAAAAATATATATTTTTGCATTATATGTATTTTATTTTGTTTTTCATATACTGATTCAAAAATCATAATTATAATAAATAAGTAATTACTTATATATTATAAGTATAGGGGATTTGAACTCAGATTTTCAAGCACCTCCATCTATCCATACTATCTCATACAATTGATACACATGACCAAACACATGTAGAAAAGATAAATAAGCACCAATATATGTATTTCATGGTAAACCAGCACTTATCAGTTGGTCCAGATTATCATCTCCCACACTCATATATAAACAGTGCTCATATTATATTAAGATAGCAAATCCTCATACTTTAATGGACAGGCTTCAATCTACTCCAACCTCCAACTTTTTTAGCCATCCATATCATTGAAAATCTGATGATGAAAACCCAAATCCCATGTTGATGCCAATATTATTTCCATGCCCATGTTGACCTCAAGTCACTCTAACCCCTCATATATAGGACCTTATTCATTTAAATACATAGAAGATGGATATCCATGTTTTCAAATAAGATAATTTATTTTTCTAAATATCTAAAGATTTTTTATTATGTGAAAAAGGTCTCCTCTCCAGCCATGAAATAAATTAGTTAATTAAATAAACTTCAGTCTTTTAAAAAAAACTTTTCTCTACAAAGTAATTCAAATAAATACATACAAAATCTTGGTTTAATACTTGACAGCATGCTATGCTAAGCATTCTTTGGACTGATAGTTATATTCGTAGCAATAGTTGTCCAAGAAACATCACAAGTTTCCCAGACAACTATTGCTAGCTATATGATTACTAGTTAGTCAAAGGCATGCTTAGCAGACCATGCTATTAAAGTATTAAACCAAGTTTTTCTTTATATACATTTTGTATGTATTTACTTTGAACTAATTAAATAAAATAAATTCTATATAATTTTGTTCAACAAATAAAACACTAGAATATTAAAAAATTATAACTATTTATACTTTTACCTTTTTATTTATTTATTGACATCAAATTTTTGTGGCTGCAATGTGATAAATAATAATGAGTTTTAATTAGATCAACTCAAATTAACATATTAATTTGTTAAAAGTAATTTTTGTTTTTAATGTGGTTTCATTCAGAAATCTCTCATGCATAATTTGTTCTTTTCTATTAACAAAGTTTGCTTCTCAAATATTTGTTTACCAATAGAATACTTGTACTATGTCATGATTTAATTTTTTCTATGCTTGCTATTTCAGTATAACAACTTAAGTCAAGCTATATAGTCGAGTATCTAGGGATTTTAACATATACATTTACTTAAGGAAAGACAATTTTCACACATTGTTTATTCAATAATTTTTTTTCATGTGTTATAGCATTGGCCGGGAGCGAACCCACGAACCTGGAACAACTGCTTGTAAGGCGGCTGTGCTGACCACTCGACCACCAACGCTTGACTCAATAAATTTTTATAAGCCATTATTCCATACCATGCACTTTCTTTTGTTTAATGATAGATTATAATATGAAAAAAAAAAAAAAAATCAAACAATTGGTTTCTTCCAGAAGGGCATTAAACCGTAATACAATTTTAACGAAATGCGTGCAATAATATCTTTTTAAAAAATCTTTTTTTATCAATTATTTAGATCTTTATGTATTTGGATAATTTTATGTATTACTTATAAATTTTAATTAAATAACAAATTCCACAACAATCAAAATCCAATGAAAAGTAGATTAGTAAAACGTACAAAAAATTATATTGGTATTAAAAAAGATGGGATTAGTATAAAAAGGAAAAAAAAGATATTGGTGGAAAAAAAAAACGTACAAGATTGCAATGAAATTGATCTCCAAACTCTTATGTTTCAGGTTTTGATACTCTTACTCTGCAGCCATTCCAAACATATAACAAAACATGGCTGATAAACTAAATTACCTACTTCAACAATGTGTCATTTTTATATAAATTAGGATATATAGGAGATCTGAACTCAGACTTTCAAGCCCCTTCACCATCCATACTATCTCATACTACTGATACACATGACCACACACATGCAGAAAAGATGTGTGTGATCACATGTATCAGTAGTATGAAATAATGTGGATGATGAAGAGGCTTGCAAGTCTAAGTTCAGATCCGCTATATTTACAATTAAGCTCCAGGTATAAAAGTGCCTGGTATTTCAAATCTTATAAATTAGGATGTTTAAATAAAAGTAATTAGGAAATTTAGACACTTTCATTTGCATATACATTTTATTAATTATCACAGCAAAATGATGGTGGTCCATTTGGGTTTAGTGCAAAGGTTGAATATAATATATAGTATATTTTGAACAATTGTCACAAGTCTCAATAAAAAAGTAATCCTCTTATATTTAAATAAAAACATTTGCAATCAGAACATGTTTCTAACAATGAAGTGATTCAGAAATGTGACCATTTTTATTTACATATAAATTTTATTACTTCTCAGGGGAAAATGATACCAGTCTACTTGATGTAGCTTAAAGACAGAGTATATAATATTTAATATATTTTGAACAATTTAAGTATAAAAGTAATCCTCTTTTATTTAAATAAAAAAATATTAAAATCAGAACATTTTTTTCTCAATGGAATGATTCATAAATCTAAACATTTTAGAATTAGAATCGAATAATGGATTGATTCGTAAATCTAAACATTTTTATTTACATATATATTTTATTAATTATCGTTGCGATTTGGAGCCCATTGATGAAGTGTCTTTGTGCCCCATCTAATCTGCACACCTGCGCATTGTGGTCCTGGCTTCAATCTCACAGGTTTCCTTTTTATGGTTTCTATTTATGATAATTTTATCTTATAAAATACGTTTTTCCATGTGATAGTATGAAGATAGAAAGTTCAAAAAACACAATTTAATTACCCCCCCCCCCTTTCTTTTTTATAAACGCTTCCCTTTTACTAGTAGACACTCGTGCTATGAATAATCTGCACAATTATATTTAACAGCTCTCTCTAGCTATATAAGTTTAATGAAAATAACTGATAGATATTTCCCTTTACCTGACATTGGTTGTGGCACCCTTAATTTTTTGCCTAGTGTGCCTTTACTAAAGCTCGGCCAGAGCCTTCTTGTATTGATGGGCTAATATCCTATCAATGAAACACTTATTTTTATCTAGTAAACATTCCATAAAATTTTCATATTTTTGAATTATTTCTACTCACACATACAGTTTCACAGAGAGGTTAACGATATCATGGACAAAAAATAATTGTTTACAATATATAAATATATTCAGATATCAAGATAATCCATCCCATCAAACATTTCATAAACTGATAATAATGTTAATAAAGTTTTCGGACTTAATGAAAAAAGAAACCGATAACTCCCAACCATCACCAGCGATAGCTAACCATTGTTTTCATTCCTTAATACGATTAATCTAGCATTTCAGAGATGCACTATATATACGTTTTTAACACGACCAATAATTAGAATGTACGACATAACATCATCATCTTCATTATCGACACTCCTTTCAAATTAAATATTATCAAAAACACAAATATAAATTTTGAAACAATTATTTTATATGTCGTTATATTTTTAATGAATACCACATATTTTTATAAATAAACGTGAACAATATTATTTCTATATCAATTAAAAATATTATAATTTTTTATTAAGCTATCCTGCAGGTAATGTATTTCTTCCCATCACGTACGGATAACAAATGAGATTTGAGCAACTTTTACTCAACAAAATAACAAGAGTTTTTTTTTTTTATAGATACTAATCGATCATTTCAACACAAAAAAAGCACATTTTTTTTTCTTGTTTTACAATCATTAACTAACCAAGAGATATTAAAAGCATCATTCTGCTAGCTGTCTTTTTTTTTTTTTTTTTGAACTAGTTTGTTTTGCCACTCTCTCTTCTGTTAGGAACAAGAATAGGCTTTGTCTCTTTAGATCATTACAAGTATATTTTTTTGGTTTCAATAAGCTTAATGGATTTGTGGTGTTTTATTTGTCAAATTTAGCCCAATTTTATGGTTGCCTGACTCCCGATTACCATTGTGTGCAGTGATAATGCAGGAAAAAGAATGGGAAGTTCAAGTTTGATGAAGTGATCACATGTTCAGATATGCTGAAAGCAAATAATTGCAATGTTATTTTAAACTAGTGTTAGGAAGAACCCAACAGACAGATGGCTATCAATCATTTTATTTCAATAGTAGCATGCTTCTTTTTAATTCTTTTTTTTTTTTTAATCTTGGTTACTTTTAAAGTTCAGTTAAAGAAAAACAAAACGAAAAAATAAAAAGAGAAAAAGAATAAACACTAGTAAAAGGAAAAAAAGATAAATATATTTCCGTAGTCATAATCAGATGAATTATTTAAAGAAAGGTGTCAACTAAATTCTGTGTTTGACAATTATCAAGAACATCTTCCAGCCCGTTGACAGTTATGAAAAGTGTGTCTATAGCATTAAGTTACAACTCCTGCAGACAGAACAACATGCGAATCTTGTGAAAAGAACAATCAAGGCATTTGCTTATGACAGACCTAATGATCCCACCAATGATGGTTCACAAGATAGGAAAGAAAAGATGGGGGAAGGGGAGAGGGAGGAAGGACCCAATTAGAGAATACTCAGATAAGTTGTAGTTATCAACAATCTATTAAATTTATACCATTTTGGTTGTTTTGTAGTCCCTAAATGAAGGCTGGCATTTAAACCATGAGACCATTTCCCATTCCACAAATTAAACTATACCAATTATATATATTGATTTTATAATTGAACTCAAATTATTTTTTTCTCTTAACTTGCACGCATGTATTCGAAACGTTTGTCCAAATTTTATTTTTATATTATTCCTAAAAATAATTTTAGTTTACAGTCTCACTGAATATTTTTTTTAAATCATGTAATAATAAATTCAATATCAAATATGGACATATTTATAAAACCTCACATACAAATACTAATATTATAAAAATTTTAATCATGTGAAAATTATAATATTAAGCAAATAGACGTATATAAAGATACTACACATACGTAAATACTAATATTACTATAAGTAAATAATACAATTTCATAAACATTCAAATTAAGATTTTAATGACTATTTATCAAGATATATGTTTATGTTAAAAAATGTGTATCTTGCGATATGTGTGACTTTACATATCTATATATAATCTATTATTTGTTATGTATAGAGGAATGTTATATACAGAAATAATATAGATATAGAAAATTATGTATAAGTAAGGGTTCATTAATAATGCTAAATAAAATGGAAATAAGAAAGGAAGGAAAATTAGTGGATTTAACCAAAAGCAAAACAATAGTTTCAATGGAATGCAATTAGTGCTGCAAAAGAAGTAATGGGAGAATGATTCTCATGAAGGTCTGCATGTATAATAAATTTGCACACAGTAATAAAGATATCAGGGGAAAATACACAGAACACAGAGAGAATATATAAGATATGGAAACAGATTGGAGTAGTGCAGATGCAGAGCACTCAGTGCAGAGACTTACGATGATTTGTAGAAAGAAGCAAATAATATGTCAGACAGAACAGACATTACAGAGAAATAGCATGGCTCTAACTATGTTGTATAAGCAATAGAGTAAAATGAAGTTTCCAAGAGCCAGGATTACATATAGTAGAACTCACCATTACATGAAAATTATACAAATAAGAAGTGGCACCATACCAAAAAATCCAGACCAGATAGACAGCGACAATTTGACAATCACTTGTTGAGTGAGCCTGAGAGCTGACAGCATAACCACAAGCTACATATTCCTGTACTAATCTTAAGGTATATGATTAATAAACATGTTAAATTATAATTAGATATTGTATTAATGTATTATAGAGATTATGTCACAGAACACAATAGAATTGGCATATAACAGAATATGACAGAATAAGTGGATAATAGAATTGACACAGTCACATGATATCACAGAAAAAGAATATATAAGCCATAAGAAATACTGCATAGATACAGTAAGAAAGGACATAGCTGAAAAACAACAGATTGAATCAAGGGAATGGCTGAATCAAAAAATGAATCAGGTGGAAAGAAAGCTTGTTTAGTTATTATTAGGCTAAAAAGGGTCAGAATAGTTAGTAAATGTATTATAAAATAATTTGACATAAAAGTGATTTAAATTTTTGTTCATTGCTAAAGAGATTAAGTCAGAATTAAGATTAGGAACAGTTATATGTCTGCATAGAGCATCTATGCATAGAATTTTAGCAGCTCAGGCAGCCACCATGAAAATAGCAGACATAATATTTGAAATTTTGTCAAGACCAATTATGATAATAGAAAGATAAAGTTTATTATTGCATCCAATTAGAGAATGAGACAGTAATAGAATACATGGTTGAACTAAGAAATTAGGCAAACAAATGTAAATACATGGCCGATTTCTTGGTAGCAAACTTCTGATAATCACATAAACATCCTACTGCATATTTATAAGCTTTTCAACATAATATATGTTAAATATATATAAATGTCTATATCAGAAAAACAAACAAAAATGATTCATCATAAAATATAAAATAAATAAATAATAGTTATTAATTTCTATTTAAATAATTTCACAATGTTCAATATAATATTAAAGCTTGAATGTATATCTAATGGTAATTTAATTAAAGCTCCATTTGTATTATTTTATTGTTATTAAAATGGCAGAGATGCCTGCATAATGTGGGCAAGAGTTTTCAAGTTATAAACATCTGGTTTGAGGTTAATATTACTGGAAATCTACATAGTCTATGCATGTACTTTTTACACCTTCATTTCCATTTTTCTTTTTAGTTTCAGAAAAGGTAAGATTTTTTTTTCTACAATAAAAAATAAAAATTTTATGATAATTTTTGTGATCAAGTAAATTGAATTTTTTTGTCTTTCTCTCAATTTTTTCATTGTTAAGAAAGAATATTCACCCTGAAAATACATCGAAAAAAGCACAAACCTTTACTGATGTATTTAGAAGCATCAATGTTATTGGGGGCCAATGTTAAGTATTTATTTTTATATATTTTTTAATTATTATTTTATTCTTATATATTTTTTAATTATTATTTGAATTTATATTTGATAAAAAATATACAAAAAAAAATATTATTGGAACTAACATATACATTGATCAAAAAAGTAGATCGTGATTGTGCACATTTATATCGTGAATTATCTGCATTTTTTTGGTATGATGTGGGCTTGGTTCCAGTATTTGAATTAGGTGATATGAGACAAAGATAAACATATTTTGCAAATATTATGACCTGATTTAGATTTTTCTATAATGTCTTGTCTGCATTTTAATAATAATAAAAATATGCAAATGCTAAAAGTAAAGATTTTGACAGTATATAAACTTAGGCCAATTATACACTACTGCAATGTAAATTTCAAAGCTGCATATCAAATGCAAAGAGAGGTGGTAGTTGATGAAGCTATTACTAAATTTATGGTCATAGTAGCATGAAGCAATATGAGCCCTCAAAACCTATAAAGATAGGATAAATAATACTACATTGCACTGACTCTAAACTACTAACTTATGTACCTCAAGCTTAACTCTATAATGAATTTAGTATTTCATTCACTTTTTATTTTATTTTATTTTGTATATAGTGACTATTTTAGTAGTAATTTTTAATAAATTACAAACTGTATTGAAGTTCTTTATTATAATATTCAAATTATACTAATTATTGATCAATATTAACTACTTGTTATAAGGGATGTTATTAGGGATGACATATTCATTGCAAACCTCTGTATGGAAATACATTTTGAAGGGCTACTAGGAAAAATGAAAGATACTAATGTCTTTATTCTACAAAGTTTTCAAGTGATGGATTACCTTAGGTAAGTGTTATTATATACCAATTTTTTTTAAAATTTTATGATGAATCCAACTAACCTACTAACAAAAATATAATTTTAAGTTGTATGCATGATAATTTTGAATTTATGAAATAATATGAAAATAATTATTAGAAATATTAACTTTTATTCTTTTTTTTTATTACTTTGAATATCAATGACTGTATTTTTTTTCAGCTTAATTACATTCTTTGGTGTTTTATGTTTCAAACAATATATATTATGTCATTTTTGAATAATAAAAGCTTATGATATGATAAAATTTGTGGCTTAACATACTTTTTTAAATATTTAATATGGTTGCTTTGTTATCCTAAAAGATAAACTCAATTTCAAATGACTTTGCTTTCACAAAAAAATTTAAATATTTAATTAATTAAACATAATATTAATGTGTAAAATGCTAACATTATTTTACTTGTACCCTATATAGAAATTTTTCTCCATATTTAAAGACACAATGTTTGATAAAATATCAACTGATCTCTTATCACACACATATTTCTGATCTTTAAAAACATGATAAATCTGTGGAGATTCCAACAAACACAGCAACAGAATGTTTATTGAAGTACATTCAAATGTTCAATCCCAAATATTGAACATCAATATAGAAATTTGACAATCCAAAAAAAGAAATTAATTGATTTTTCCACCAAATATTTCCATTCAAAATATCAGAATTTTTTTTTATAGACAACAGTAATATGTGTGTCTATATATATTTAAACTTTAAAATGTAAACATTCTTCCTTTTAATATATAGGCTGTTTAATAAATCCATTGTCATGAGGTTAATGTATAATTTTATCAGTTTTACAGATTATAAGTTATAGAAGTATGAAAATAGATTTCACATGTCAAGCATAAAAGTTGTAAGACTAGAAGAATTGCTAAAATAATACATTTATGTAATTTTAGTCCTAGAAAATCAAAAGATACAAAATAAAGCCAATGTAAAATTGACTCATAAACATGCAAATGGATGAGCCAATAATCCAAAATGTATTAACAGAATTATTATGAAATTTGATAAAAATAGGAGTTATATATGATTTACTAAATATTGATAGTGGTGTGGTATATTTTATTTATCTTTTGGAATGCAAAATTCCAAAAAAAATGTTGTGACAATTAAAGCTGGGGAGGTCTTATGATATTTAAGATAATCCTGCATTCTTTGGCTTCAAATTTATCGCTCTTGTCAAGTATTGGTGGCTGAGAGGTCAGCACAACTGCCTTATAAGCAGTTGTCCTGGGTTAGCAGGTTCGCTTCCTGGCCAGTGCTATGACACATGAAAAAAAAATCTATCACTCTAGCAAAATACACAATGACTGTCTACCAAAACAGATGGGCAATAAATAAGTGTCTATCATATTCTTAAGATTTGCAAATGACATCCATGCAAATTTTATCTTTTACAAAAATTAAATGGAGCTGTTTTCAAATCATGGATAAAATTGTGTAAATGAGTTACATAATAATATTCTCTTGAATGTCACATTTTTATCCATTAACCTAGTTAGTGGAAATGCAGAGTAATTTTTTTAAAATCTCACTACAGTGAATGGTTGGTCAATTGAAATAATGACTACAAATTGATAAAGACTGTATAAAGTAAATAATTTAATATATCAAGCACACAGTCTTCTTTTCAAAATAGTTCATAAATATCCAATATAAAAATAAAACAAACTAACTTCTTTTTTTAAAACTTGCTTTTTATATGACTATAGTCATGAAACAGAAATCCAATGTTTCGACTATTTTATATATCTTTTTCAAGGCACACTTATCTCACTCCCCTTTCCTATTACAATCACAACTTAAACACAAACAATTTCCTTTTTTTTTGTTTGTGTTTAAGTTGTAATTGTAATAGGAAAGGGGAGTGAGATAAGTGTGCCTTGAAAAAGACTATATAAAATAGTCGAAACATTGGATTTCTGTTTCATGACTATAGTCATATAAAAAGCAAGTTTTAAAAAGGAGTTAGTTTGTTTTATTTCTATACTGTATAAAGTAAGTCTGCTGTATGTAGAAAATTGAGAATACTGTATGCGGATTGCACTGGGATCTAAAGTGAGTGTTGAGTTTATGTAATTCTGCATTACAATAAAAAATAGCTCAATCACTAACCAGATTAATGGATAAAAATGTGATATTCAAAAGAATATTATTAAGTAGTCCATTTACACAATTCTATTCATGCCTGGTAGTAACCTTATGCCAATATAAATAAAGTTCTAGTTAAATTGCCACTAGATACTCATTCAAGCTTTAATATCATATTGAACATTGTATACTTAGTTAAATAGAGATTGTGACATTAGGTTTGTTAGAATTTTAAATGGCTTCCTAAGCAGCAAGCTGATGACAACCAGTTTATTGACAAAAATATGTCTAGTAGAAAATCCCCCCCTCACCAATCCATGGTGCCAATTGAAGTATTAGAAAAAAAATTCTATAAAAGATGCATCCAGAACTTATTATCCATGGTTCAATAGATTATGGTTTGAAAAAGTATTAAATAAAAAATATTTTTTCCATCATACACAAATACTCTCCCATATGATGTTGATTGGGAATAATTTCTTCATCAACCATTTTCACACTTGCAATTCAATGGAGAGATGCTACTAGATTTGTCATTGCACTGTCTTTTTCATAACTGCATTATTTTATTTTTTACTAATTATTGTTGTTGACATCTGAATGTGGAAATTTAAAAAATAATATGTCACAGATACATTAAACAAATATTCAGGGTAAGTTATCACTTGTACGTTTAGATATTGATGAGAGACCTTGGAACCAAATGGTAATTTAGGTTGTTTTCTCATCCTTGGTGTTCACCTTAAGATGGTGCTACTTCTAGGTAAATTCCTAGAAATATACCGTTTCACCGGCCTTCACCCAACCAAAGAGGAATTTTTCTACGTTATAAACGCAGAAAAGTCTTCACACTATGTTGGATGGAGGAGGTGACAGCGACAGAAGCCAACACAAAGAGACTTCTTTCTATGATAAAACACAGAAAGAGTTCCTGACGGCTGCCGGTTATGGCTTTTTTTCTATGCTAAAAGCAAAGACAAAGAAATGCCTTGATCGGCTGCCGTAGTAGTCAATTTTGTTCATCATTTTCTCGTAATAGTAGAATATCTATTTTCTCTGTAGTTTCGTGTGAGAGTGTGTGTCTTTGAAGCAGTCATAGTTTTTTAAAATTTGATGACATCTATTTTTTTTAATGTATTGTAACTTACTTTACTGTTGTAAGTTTAGTAATAATGTCCTGAAGATTCCATTATGAAGGGGTAACCCTCAAAAATTGCTTTTAAGGGTGCGAAAGGGAAAAAAATTCAAGGATCACGTGAAAAGTACTGTTTTTGCGAGAATTCATCTGTGACCAGTTACTTTGCTATATATATATATATATGCACAAACAAAAACAACCTACTGTCTAATTATTAGGAATTACTTGTCCGAAAAATAAAATTAGTCGGGTATTTTTTTTTTTGTTTCGTTACATTTATTATTTCAAAATAAGATTAGTTTTTATATCTACACACTAACAAAAACAACCCAGTTCCTGATTAATTACTGTCTTTAAAAAAAAAAAAAAGCAAATTCAATGGGGTTTGATTTTTTTCAATGGAGACTTTGAATTATGGTTTGTTTGTTTTTATATATACACAAGATTTACCAAAAAAAAAATGAAACCCACTTTCTGATTAATTACTGTCAAAAGAAATGCAAATTAGTCGGCTATCATTTTTAAATTTACTATTTCAATAATGGTACCCTTTTTATATAGACAGAGTTAACAAAAACAACCCACTTTCTGATTTATTACTGTCTCCCCCCCCCAAAAAAAAAAGAAAACGGAAATTAGTCAGGTATCATTTTTCAATCAAGTCTTTTAATGACGGTCCTTACTAATAGTATTCGGGTATCAATTCTAAATTGTAGTATATAAATTACATTACTTTTGATAGATTTAGAATTACGTCTTGCTTTTTTAATAAAATGATTGATTTACTCTTGACCAAAAATACCGTAACTTTAAAAAAAAAAAGACACGCGTAAAGTCCCCAAAAAAAATGAGAAAAAGCCCCGTAACTTTAAAGACCCACACAAACTTAAAAACAATCTAAGATTAATAAACATTGACTTATTATGTCTTGCTTTTGAATAAAATTATTGATTTACTCTTGCAAAAAAAAAAATTTAGAAAAACACCGTAACTTTAAAGACACACAAACTCAAAAACAAGATAAGATTAATAAACATTTACAAAAATGAAAAAAACTAACATCATATAATAGTATTAGTTAGTAGAATATTTTATTACAAATCTAAGAAATCAGATCTTTTTAGATCAAATCGATCATTTAGGTCCGGCCCGGAATCGTTATATGTATATAAATATACTTTTCAAATTCATTTTTGTGTGTATGTGCCTTTTCTTGATATTAATATAATAACACTGTCATTTCATTCACATCTTACCTGCCCTCTTTCAGGTTATGAGAATGACAGCAATTTACTCAGGTAATTGTGGGTCAGATCAGCAATTACAAACATATACAAACTTAAAAATTACATATATATATATATGATAACGGTCAGGAGGTGTAGGAGTCTTACATATCTGCCGTACAAGGGCACCACCAGGCCATTCAAACCTGGAAAATTTATATAGTAGGCAGATACTTACGTTAAAATCCAATTTTATTTTATTATCGACCATTAGCCCCAATCACTAGCTCGTGGAGCAGCAGAGATAATGTATACTTTATTTTTTAAAGAAATCAAGATAATAAAAAATAAGAATAAGCCACTGCCAGATTAACAATACACAGAAACATTTATTTTGCACATATATAAAATTTAGAATTATTTTAGTATAATGTTTACTTTATAATTTGATTTACATTTTAACTTTTGATTTTATAAGTTTGCACAGATGAATTTATTAATATTTTATTAGAATGTCGAGTATGGATAGACTACATATATTGCACTCAAAAAAGAAAATATTCTATATCCCTTATTTAACCCTAGGCCAAAATTTCACAGCCAAACTAACGCCAATCTATCTGATATATCGATGTATTTAATGCAGCATGAATATGACAGCACAATATGGTACTGTCAGAAATATACATCTGAACAGCACGGTTATTGAGAAGAAATGTCTTTTATCCAGTACAGGAATACTCTGTCTGTCTGTCTGGTGAGAAGAACAATAAAAAAGAAAACTCCATAGGAAGGGATTGCGGTCCCTTTTTGCCATCTTACCATCCCATTCCATAGGCTAAAGGGGTGATCCAAGGAGCAGGGAATACCATCTGCTTCCGATGGTCAGTAAGAAATGGGACTTATTTTGCCCAAGTGTGACTTATAATGTGATCCTGCACGTAGCAGATCTTTATGCTACATTTGCTAATTACACCAATACATCCAATCCACTGACCCAATCTAACTGCTAAACAAATAACCTAAGATTTACCCTCCCTTAAACTAACATAACTTTACGAATCTATGCAGCCATTCATGCCCGACTTAAATTTAACATGATTTAATAAAAAGTTTTAGCTTAATGTGAAAAAAATATATATATAATAAACACTTTAAAAAACAAAAAAAAAAAATAATGGAAATGATTTTAAATTTACATATCATAAAAATAAATTATTAATAGATGATTTAGTTTGGTCAGATAGAAACTTATATTTCTATTTAAATACTGAAAAAGTTTTATAGTTAAAGATCATTACTTAGTTCATAAAGTTCTTATGGTTTTAAAAAGAAAAGTCCATACTTTCTAGTTGCTTGTAATTTGGATCCAGCGTTAATTTACACGATGTCTTGGAGGAGACAGGTATGCTGTTGCTGTTCTGTATGTATTTATCCAGAGATCCTTTGCTCTAATTGGTATAGCTTTGCAGGATCTTATCACAAGACCCAGGTGTCTGCAATATAGGAAAATGATACTTCCATTTTTTCTTTCTTTTGGGAAAACTAAAGGGATTGAAAGTGCATCTTTTCAACCCCTTCTTCTTCAACTATCCCAGCACTAACACATATAACATCCCTTTTAATTTATTTACAATCTTTTTTTAAATTAAAATTGCGGATTAACTCAACATGACATCATGATGATGATTATTCTTTCACTGAGGTCCATTTCCTGAGGGATTTTTTTATAGGCTATTCTGTTCCTATTGTTTTTCTCTCCTATCTGACCTTTAATTATAAATTTTGAGATGCCCAAAGGCTAGTTCACTTTGACTAATTAAAATAATCATTTCCATTTTACACAATAGCATTAATTAGATTACTGTACATTTCTAAAGATATATATATATATTTACCTTTATATCTTTAAGTTTTATTACTGTACATTTCTAAAGATATATATATATATTTACCTTTATATCTTTAAGTTTTTTTCTTAAAATTTAGTTTTAAAACTTTTTCTTTTTTTAATAAAGTTTTCTTAAAATTGTTAAGATTCTTTACAAACAGAGAAAACCATAATAGAAGAAAAACTAAGGAGACAATGTCAATAAATAGAGATAAAATGAATATAATTAATAGACAAGTTACTAACATTAAAATTCAGGATACATGGGATTTGGAGTTGATGACGTTTGTTTCTGTTGTTTTTTGAATTTAATAATAATTGAGGAGGATTAAAGGTTAACCAAAGTGATTGAAATACTGTGTATAATAATTAGTTATTATATTTATTATTTTCATTATTATTATAATAGTCTTTAATTAACAGATATTTTATTTGTGTGTGTATATATATAGTAAAATTTAAACATACTGAGTGTTTTACAATAGCATTCAAAGTATTAATCTTTTTTAAAAAATGTAACTAGCAATAACTTGAATTACATGAATAATTTTATACCTAAAACCATTTTCATGTTTTTACACCATATATACAGCTGTTACATGATTATGATGTGAAAATACTGAAATACTGGGCAAGAAAAATTCAAACTACTGCTAACTAACGATTTTTAAAAAGTTAATAGCATAAGGAAGCTTGAATATTTAAACAAGAAAGTACTGTAACGCAGGTAGAATTCTGTAACACTACCAATAAATATATATATTTTTAAAAAAACTATTATGAAATTTATTTAAGCATAACTTATTTGTGAATGTACATTAATAACATCATTTTACAATATCTTGAAAAAAAAATGCCAAGATCTTATAAATGTATCTGATCTTAGCTAATCAAATCATGTAAGATAACATGATCACATAAGATAACAAACAGAAGAGATGGTTTATGTACAAAAGCATTAACACAAACATGCATTTTGAATGCTCTGAAAGAACAAAAAATCAAAGTTTTTAACAAATGAATTAAAAACTTTTGATATCCTATCCTAGTATTGTCACTAAATTTTTACAGACATTACCATCGTCTATAGAAACAAATGTTTAACCTTTTTATCCTCAACTAGTGTTTCTGAAAAATTGATACAATGTACATTTCCCCTCATAAATAAAAAAATATTTAAAAAAGAATATAAAAGATTATTCACATGAAAAACACACATTTTGACAATGTTCTTTGTAGAATGTTTTCAGTATGGTTGCCATTTTAACTGCTATAACAAGATACAGAACTTTTTAAACTTTTCAAACACAAAGAACTGGTTAGTAATAACACACAAATAGATAACACAGATTAGTAATTACAGAAGGTTTCAAGTAATATTATTATCCACTCTTCTTCAGGTATTGCTGACTTGACCTGTGATAATATTATCATAGGAATTCAAATTTACACCTTTAGATTCTTGAATAGCAAATTTTAAGCCAACGCTCTATCCAACTGAACTATCCTATCAAAGGCAACAAACAGTAGAAATTTCATATATTTTTATATGAGTAGTGGTTCAAACCCTCCTAAGTCATTTAATTTTTTTGAATACTTTTTTTGAAGAGCAGTGTTAATTAAAGGCTTCCATAGATTGTGTATTGCACACTGGATTGACTTACATGATTATTTGCCACTGTCATATGAGCAGCTTCCTTGAATTTTCTTCTCTATCCAATATTTTTATATTTTCTCAGTCACACTTGAATATATGGTCACTAGTTCTTAAATAGTCCACTATCTCTTTTAACAAATAGTCTGTGATCTTTCAATTGCTATTCAATGAGGCAATAGGTCTCACCAACATACTTCCTTCTACATTCACATGATATTTTACAGATGCAGATTTTGTTCTTCAGTATTTCCAGTTTAGGCTTGGTAGAAGTTAAAATTCCTTGAAGTGTGGCATGGCTTTGAAAAGCTGTTCTAATGTTATATTGATTGTAGATTTTTTCCCACAATTCCTGACATGGTCAAATATACTACAATACCAATAAGTGTTTTTTTTTCTTTTGGTATCTTTTTTGTTGTCTATTAATGCTTCTCTTGATGATGGCTGATGGATAACTATTCTTCAAGAGAGTTTGTTCTATGTGAATCTTTTCAGTTTCCAAATCACTGGTTTCCAAACAAACTTCTGTTGCTCTGTTCCATAGTGATAGTATAATTCCACGTTTAGTGCTTCTTGTATGATAGGATGTATATGCCAAGTACTTGCCAGTGTGTATTGGTTTCCTACAAACTGTTGTTTTTACTTTGTCCTGAGGGAGTCTTGTCACAAGAACATCTTTGTAAATTGAAGGAGATACATTGTTGATATGCATCCAGAATGACTGAATTGTATCTCACCATGTGGTCATAAAAAAGTTGAAGGTTTCAGGAGGACTTGTACTAATTCCCATAAATAAATATATAAAATTTCTATTATCTGATGTCTTTGACAGAATAGTTCAGTTGGTTAGAGCATTGCTTTAAAATTTGATATTCAAGAACCAAAAAGTGTATACAGTTTGACTCCTATGCTAATATAGTCACTGGTCAAGCCAGCAATACCTGAAGAAGAGTGGAGAATAATATTACTTGAAACATTGTGTAATTACTAACCTGTGTTGTGTATTTGTGTGTTATTACTAACAAATTGTTTGTATTTGGAAAGTTTAAATAAAGTTGAAATTTTTTTTACACATTCAACATTTACTGATAGATGATAAAAGTAGTCCAACTTATTATCACGTATAATTACAAAAAAAAAATACAAAAAAAATCAAGTCAGATCTCAAACACACTTGCATTTTAAAAGGTATATAAAGAGCTTGCAAATAAGCTCTTAACAAGCTCTGCAAAATATCCTTAACCCAAGACTGGTTTCTGCTGCTGGCTTCCTCAGTGAGGTGCTAGGATATTCATGCATTAGATTAAAAATACCAGGACAAGCCTAGCACTTTATCTAATGGATAACTAGTAAGTAGAAAATCTGCAATTTTTAGACATCCATATGTCTTCCAATCCAGCTATCAAACTTAAATATCTATATGGGACTGAACTAAGTTCAGATACACCATATATTAATAGCTTTAGCAATATAAAATCACCAAAGTCTTAATAGCAAAAAATAAAATCACAAAAAAAATCAAGTCAGATGTCACAAGACCTAATTTAAATGAGCTTGTATTACAAATGTTATATAAAGAGCTCGCAAATAAGCTCTTAATGAGCTTGCAGAATATCCCTAACCCCAAACAAGTATCTGCTACTGGCTTCCTCAGTGAGATGCTAGGATATTCAAGCATTAGATTAAAAATACCAGGAAAAGACCAGCACTTTACCTAATGGATAACTATTAAGTAGAAAATTTGAAATTTTCAGACATCCATATGTCTTCCAATCCAGTAATCTAACTTAAATACAATTAAGGGTGGAACCCATGAAAATGAACATTTTTTAAATTCACATATTGTGATGGCTTAACTATTCATGACACTCAATATTGTTACTATTTGAGATCTAACAGCTTTTCTTTGAAAAGTTAACCTTGACAATGGTGGATGCTATTTTGTTGAAACATTGGAAAATAAGCAAAAGTAGACATGGTCTAAACCAAAACTACTTTATTTGCACCATATAACTGTGAAGACATTAAATATAATATATATGTATATATACTAGCTTTTAGATCAGATCTTACCTCTACTAAAGGATAGCCAATGTCACCATAAATTTGCTCCGTAGTGCTATCTAAAAAGTAAGCCCCATCAAATGTAAAGCTCTTTGGTGGAGCAGCTTCATCTGATGGGTTGACAATAGAGCACAGCCCTCGATTGGGTTCCATTGAAACTACTACCTTGCATTTCAAGTCTTTTTCTCTGGTATTCATTGGACGGCATCTTACAATAACTTTCACAGACTCTGCTGCCATCCTGTAAAATATGAATGAAAGTAAGAATGATAAACAATAAAAATATAAGGATTAAGATTCTAAACCTTCTTCAGCTTTATGAAAATTAACAATTAGTGACAATATATGTAAATATATTATGAAATAGAATTTTATAAAAGAAATCAGAATTGCATAGAGTATCAAAGATTAAATATAATAATATTAAACATCCAACTCGCACTAAAAAAAAAACAAACATTGAATCATTCCTTTCCCCCCTCAAACAAAACACATTTTATCAAATAAACGGGTAGTATCTATAGCTTATTTTCAAACCCCCCCCCCCCGAAAAGACCTTTTGACTTATCTCTGAGGTTTTAAAGCAGAGTATTAATAATGATAAATAATTTCTTATTATAACTGTTATTACTATGTGCCTGTTTATATGATAAAAGAGCACAGGCAGAATGTCTACTAATATGCAACAGCCATTTTGATAAAATCATCTTTCATCACTGAATTTAAAATATAAAAAAAACCTTGTGCTTCCCAGAAGCCTTATATTTATAAACAGAAATATCTGTTTGGTTTTTTGTAGTATATAAATTATAGTAGTTAATTCCTTTTGTAATTAAAAAGTTGTTACGAAAGGCAGAGATGTCTAAACATATCTGGATTACACTTAGGTTAACAATCAATGATGACTTTTTATTTGGCCATTTATAATCATAGATCAGGTGCAAATTGAGAGAACATTGAATAAAGTAGAAAAAGAACTTGAAATATTAAATGGTGTAAGGTCAGAATGATATAAAATTGGACATTTATTTTACTATATAGCATGAATACTAAAATGGCAAGTGGGGTAGGAATCATTCTTTAAAATAACACAGAAAGAAAAACAAACAGTGTGAAAATTAATCATTTCTCTTACAAAGTAACAAGATTAATTATTGATTTTAATGAAAAACATAAGATGTTGAGAATTAAAAATTAAGCCTCAATAGCTTCATATTCAAATAAAGCAGAGAACTTACATAAAAACATAGACAATGCTTTTGAACAATATATATACACATATTGTGATCTTAAATAATAAACCATGAATGCTCACAATGCTTATCTCGGATGATCAATTGAAACCTTCTTGCCAATTACATGTTGGACAAGTCAAAATTACAATCTGCAGAAATGTGAAAATGGTACAAGCTCAGTGTGTGTTAAAATAAATGCCATATGCCACAATAATAATAAGAGGAATATAGGGGTAAATAATTGTAACAAAATATCATTAAGATCAAAGCAAAATAAATAAAGTGGAGAACTCTCAATTCACATTTAATAAAAATGAAAGACTCTTAATATTAGAAGCATATGTCATTAAAGTTACTTTAAAATCGTTCTCTTCACAACATCTACTAATACCATACTTCTTATTAATACTTTAAACACCTTATTGCCATGATCAGAGAAGGCATTTATAATGTGAAGGTGTTTTCTTAAATACTTACCACAATATCTTATTGAACAATTCTTGTTTAACAAAAATAATCTCTTTGATAACATTAATTATAAAATGAACTGGGTATCTCAGGGTAAATATGAGTTACTTTAATGATGATAAAATAAATTCTCTTATAATTCTTAAGGTTTATTCAACAAAAAATGAAATTCTATTAAATATAAAGTAAGACATATACTTACTCCTAAAATAAAGTCTTTCACAATTATGATAACAATAATAGTATCATTAAAATTTGAAATAAATATGATAAACTCTTAACTAAGATATTAAGAATGGATAAGGGATTTTATGGCCATTCCAAACATCACACTAATAAACTTCCTTTAAAATATCTTCTAAATTTGAAATTAGTTATATCATAATCTTGATGTATTATGGAATAACAGCCTAGTCTTATAAGTATGGAAAATAATTTAAGAATAATCACATTAGTCTTTAATAAACAACAGAATTGACTAATGTGATCTTAAATGATGAATGTACAATTATGATTCTTTATTCAACAAAATCATCTCTTTCTTAGATGTAATTCTAATATTTTAGATATAATTTTAAATAAAGTGACTCTTATGTCAAATTTCAATACCCATGTACATCACATTTAAAATAATTTATAATAGTCTAATGATCTATTAGATTTCTGATTAATGAGTAGATGATGTGAACAAATGACTCTTAAGAAAATTTAATTAACAATAACAATATTTATTTCACATAAAATAAATAACACTTAATGACTGTATTATATTTTTTACTGTCAACAAAGCCAAGAACTTCTACAGATATAATTTTTTGTTTTAAATATTAGAAAATTAAAGTTTGCAAATGTATTATGAAAAATAAAAATTAAGTAAATATTATATGGTTGGTCAATAAAATTTTCTATTAATTTGAATTTTAATAAGTTCTCACATTTTATAACATTCATACCATGATAGTGTCCCTTATGACTTACTACAATTAAATATATAAGCTTACCAATCCCGTGATAACTGGATAATAAAGAAATTGTATATTGTATATTTTATGCCAAATATAATTTAGAAGATTGCATTTTCATTAGTTATTGAATTTATGTTCTAAGTACTAGCATGGCAGAATATACATACCAACAAAATAATTTACATTCATATAGACCAAGAATGCAACAAGAGATAAGAATGGCATTCCTCAATACATGATAAAAAACAAAATATTACCAGGGTAAAATCATGGTAAAATATTACACATGGTTTTATACAAAGTACATTATCAACAATAAACTAAATCCATATTTGGAAAACAAAATGCAAAGTAAAAGTTTGATGACATGAACTCATAAATAAATTCACCTATTTTTGAGGGCAATAAAGAAATGAACTAGGACTTAATCTCTACTCATGAAATGATGAGAATTAATCATCAGGGACAATAATAATAATAACTGACATTACCTTAATAAAGCATAATATGTTTATGATATAATAAGAATGATAAAATACACTTGAAGATATCACAACAAAATAGAGAATCTAAGCTATAATTTCCAAACTATAATGGCAAAATAAACATTCTAAAAACAAGGGAGATTCTAATGCTACCATCTCTTAATCCAATACAATAACTAACAGATTTGTAGTTAGTGAGATTATTTGATTAAGGATATAAACTTTAATATCAAATAAAACATACTAATAGTTAAGTAAGAAAAGAAATTGGCACTACCACTACCACCACCACCACTACCACCCCCAACCACCACTACCACTACTACTACTACTACTACTACTACTACTACTACTACTACTACTACTACTACTACTACTACTACTACTACTACTAATAATAATAATAATAATAATAATAATAATAATAATAATAATAATAATAATAATAATAATAATAATAATAATAATAATAATAATAATAATAATAATAATAATAATAATAATAATAAATGGTATATTACACAGAAGTTCATAAGATGTTTGACTACCCAAAGTAATAAACAGGAGTTGCTATATTAATGTAAGATTAATATTCTCTTCTTGCAATTGAATAAAGATGAATGAGTTGAAAAAATATATGTGGATAGTTTTGTTCATCATATAGAGATGGACAAAATATTGTATGAAAATAATGTAAAAAACAACTTTGAAGATTTTTGATAATTCTTCAATTTGTTTTATACATACAAATATGTATATAACAAATATAGTACTATATGAATATTCCAATTTACATTTAGTATCATCAGTAAGAGGAGACTAAACTACTCTATCACTCAACCACAACCATCTACTCAAGCTATAAGCAATATACTCTCTAGGTTTTAGTACAATGAAATATTCAGACTTGTTTTTGGACGTCGGCCTTAATTAGTCCCAAACTTTTGTCAAAATACAAGCAAAATGGCATAAGGCAAAAATGTTAGGGGATTTGAGTAAACATGCATATGTATGTGTACTCCAATCTTTCTTACCAATAGCTAAAAATTAATCTGAGGATTTAGGTGGAACCACTCTCTGAATGTCCAGTGGTGATTCATGATAAAAAAAAGATGGCTGGTGTAATGAGATAGGGTAAATGATTTGTATGTCAGTATCTCATTTGCTTAAAGGATGCTTGAAAGATCTTAACATTCCATGAATAAAAAAAGTATTTTAATACACATGTAGTACAGATAATTATTATTACAAAAAATAGTCAAAGAAAAAAATATAATACTTTACTGCTAATTTGCTTCAAACTTTTCATAAATGTGTCTTCATACACTGTACAGGCTTAAACCTGCATTTGTATATGTAATATATGCAAGATTTGAACTCAGTCTTTCACATGACCCAGTGCCATCTCATATTGTTGACCCACCTAATCACACACACGTTGAAAAGATAAACAATCACCAATGTGCAATCATCAGTTGGTCCAGATTATTATCCTCACACATATATACAATCAGTGCTCAGTTTTATATTAAGATAGCCAATCTTCATACTTTAATAGGCAGGCATCAAACTATTCCAACTCATAACTCTTCAGCCTTCCATTTCATTGAAAATCTGATGATGGAACATTCAAAGCCCTTGTTAGTGCCAAGGTTTAACATGTGTGTGATCAGGTGGGTCAGCGATATGAGATACCACTGAGAGTAGTGTTGTGTGAAAGTCTGAGTTCAAATCCCGCAAATATGTATTCAGTAGAGTGGGAAAAAAGATTGGGTAATGCTAAAAACAAACAGCATTTAATATGAGAGAAGAATAAATCAGATTGATAAATATCAAGTGGCTGTTTCTTTGGAGATGATTATAATAATATTGACAAGCCTAAAATTAAATTATGGCTTATCAAATAAATAATCAATACAAAAAAATAAATTTTAAGTAATAGATAAAATTTCACAAAATACAATGAATATGAACTTCCATTGTACTAGGTTTTCTTTTTTCATAAATATTTCAGTTAGGACTAATTATTGACAATTGCAGGAAATTGACAAGACACACCAGTCTTAATAATAATACAAGTAAAACACTGCTAGTTTCAAATCCCTTGATTGGGGCCTTTTTAATATTTCAAGAAAAGATCTTTTTCTTTCAACATTTTAAATTCAAATTCCGCAAAAATAAAAAGTAAAAAAAAAACAGGCAGCTCACTCAAATTAGGCTTATTAATTTATGGATATTTATTGAATACATTTTTTTATTTAATTCTTTATCATAAAAAAATAACAGTCATTTATTTATTGTAAAAGATTAAAAATCATCTTTGAAATTTGGATTGAATTATAATTTTTGAATAGTAGGTATTTGAATTCTAAGTATTTTATCTTAAATTCAAGAATATAATATAATTAAGTTACAAAAAATTAAGAAAAAAAAAACAACAAAAAAGTTGTATGTCAGAGTATTAACATTTCATCACAATTATTTTCTGCTGCAGAAAAAAAACTTTTTTTTTTTAAAAAAAAAAGATAGTTATATCCATAAAAGATATATCAGCCTTCAGGGTCGTGCTTTTATGGTATGACTACTCCTGTATTACTTCATAGAAACCAATCAAGGAAAAGACACTACTCCCTAGATTAATCTACTGATGGTTGGTAAGAGCTTTTATATGTTTTTCTTTACTCTTTATCCTGTAATTAAAGTAATTAAATATCTATTTATTAATCAAAAATTAAATGGTTAGCTATAATTAGTAGATATATATCCTGTTTAAAAAATCTTCAGTGTTTACTTCTTTGATAAATTAATTATTTATTTACTGATCAATGGTTATCAGCTACCTGATATACTTTTTAGATATCTATTTACTCATCATCAGATACCTGATATGTATTCTATATTTGTTTGAAAATCTAAATAATTAAAAAAAATTTAAATAAGTCATGACATAACAAACAGATACATCAATTACTGTATTATAAAGCCTTATTTAAGTTAAGCAGGTAATAGTTTTATGCTGCATTATTATAAAAAATGCATTCATTAGGTAAAGTAATTATAAAATCAGTGACAGCTGCTTTACAAGAAGTTGTCCCGGGTTAGCGGGTTTGCTTCCCAGCTGATGCTATGACACATGAGAAAAAAAAATAGGTATGAGTATGGTTTTACAAGGTTTTTTTAAAAGTACTACTAACGAAAATAAAAATAGAGAATAATTTTGGCTTAAGTAGACTGCACTTAACACAAATAGACTATAAATAATTAATAAAAAGATGGAAAATTTGGAAAGTTTAAATTAACATAAAGGGATATAAAAGTGCCATCTTTAACAGTGAAAGTAATATCATATTATTGTCATTTTTTACTTTTTTAGTCAGAACCATGAAGTTCATCTCACAGATCCAGGTGAAAATTAGGATATTTATATTCTACTAAAATTAGCTCGACACATATTTATTGACTGATGTTAGATATCTAGGGTCACTATGAGCTATCTATTTGAAAAAAAAAATTAACTTCTATTTGTGACCAGAAAAAAGATTTGATCATCCCAGATTCAAATCCAACCCAATCATCATGAAAACTGATTCACTAATGCCTATACAATGAACCCATTGTTTTAAATGAATTATATCCTTATATTTAAATAAGAAATACTTTTAATTATGATGGTGAAACATAGAATTTTAATTTTAAAAAATGAAGAAGATATTGCAATGGAAAAAAAGGTAGGATAAAATTAACAAAAGAAAATATTAAAAAAAAGTAACTTGAAAAACATAATAAAATATATTAAAAATATAAATAGTTTTTAATTCTAAAACATCTGTAGTAGGTGATAATATTTCTGAAGAAAATAATTGAATTGATAATGGTAATAATGAATCAAGTAAGAAATGGATTAGACTTTCATATTGTCCTAAGATATATAATACATTGAGGTATAATAAAAATTATATTGAGAAGGATATAAATATTGGCTGGTCAAACAGTAAAAATCTTAATCTATTAATAGAAAATTATAGGTTAAGAGATGATGTACAGAACAAAAAAGAATTTTATATAAAATCACATGCAAAATTTGGAAAATGGTTTACTCTGGGCATACTGGCAAACAAGTAGAGGTAAGAGCCAAAGAACATAATGCAATTAATAGAAAAGATGATAAATCTGAATTATATATTCATTATTTAAAATATGGGCATAGAATAGATGCTATAAAATATATTAAATGTTTAAATTTCATCAAAGATCCAAAAAGAAGTCAAATATACAAAACATATTATATTAAAAATAATTTAAATAATTGTATGAATATTTACAAGACTTCTATAAATTTGGTTAAACACTAGTTAATTAAAAATGAATGGAAAATTATATAAATTGATATATATATACTTGTAAAAAAATGCATGTAATTTATTTTATTTATTACACCTGGGTCTCGTTTTATGCACATTATTTTAATGTGATTTTGAAGTTATGTGATTCATATTTCTTCTTAATATCTTTCATATTTCACTATATTTATTAGATATCAAGAAATTTAAATTATTAATAACTTATTTTGACTTGAATTTTTTTTTTTTCAAAAATATAACATTATATTAACAGCTAACATGAATATGGCCTGAAGCTGTATTTAGAATCTTAACTTCTATGTAAATAACCTACTTATACTAATGAGTAAATAATAATAATAGATTTATACATAGTACGTATAAAAATATCGCAATAAATATTCAAAAATTTTAAACTTTTAAAATGTATTTTATTAGATATTAACAGAAATAAATATTTTTTTATATTTTTAAAATAAATAATAATGAAGATTTTATTGATTTTATAAACTGAAAATAATCTTTCTAATGATAATGTATAATCTTCTTGTTTTGATTGCGATCTCATTTTTTTAATATAGAAACAGAAAACCATTAACACAGCACAAGACTGAAAGTGGTGCTAGTTGTACATCATGTCACGAATCTGATTTCTTACTAGTTCACAAATGAACACATATTGTCAAATAGCGGTAATGATAAAAATATGTATGAAAAAATATAAAATTAAATACTGTAGTTAATAAAAAAAAGTAAAAAAAAGTTTGTCTTGTATCATTTTTTTTAAATATTTGATTTTGTTTATTAGTCATATTTTATTTCCTTATTTTTTTAATGCAAATTGTAAAGTAATTTTTCCTTGTTGCTTTGCTTTTATGCCAATTTCTGAAAATGAGAGAACCTATCCCCCATTTTTCAAGGTAAGTTACGTTTATTTTTATGCTATTTCTTTTGTGCACATTTTCTGAGGAACCTATCTACCACATAAAATGAGACCCAAGTGTATATTGTTATGATATAGTCAATTGTTTTGTAATTACTGGATTTATATGAAGGTTTTGATTTATTCTAATGATTTATATTGGTAGTGGTTGTTTTAATTTCATTATTAAATACTAGATGGTTTTATGTCTGCAACTGTTCATTAATGTAATAGATTATCAACATTTGAAAAGGGCACCAAATCAGATGCTGAAAAAGGGTTTTTTATGTGTATAAAAAATTGATATTTATATAGCTCTTGTAAGAATTTATTACTTTCTGATTATTATTTCATGGAAGAACAGCATAAAGATTAAAATATAATTATTTTGAGATTTGACCAGCAGAATCTTTACTAATAGATCAATTGATAATACAAATCTATTTACAGGTAATGGGGTGCAATCAATTAAATAATATTAAAAATGATAAATTTGTAAAAACTATCAGACTTTATTTTGAAGGTTTAGCAAAGATAAAAGAGATTAAAACCCCCAAAGTATATAAAAGAGGTTGCACTTTTTTGCTTTAGTGATAGAGCAGAGAGTAATGTACAGAAACAGTTTTTCAGAAGAATGGAGCAAAAAAATACTTTTACAGAATCAATTAACTTCAGAAAGTAAATTGTGTAAAAAGTTTTCCTGTGAAAGTTTGATATCATTTATCTTTTCACAAGTATATGATCATGTGCATCTGTTATATAGGATGGAGTGGATGACTGAAAGGATCTTGAAAGTCTGTGTTCAAATTCCCTCTAATTATATCTAGATTAAGTCTATATACTATACTTGTATTTAAAATAGTTCTAAAATAACTGTAACTAAAGCAAACCAAATAATGAATAAGTAACCCCACCAAAGATCTCCTTTCAGACCGCTATATGATACTGATAATCTCTATTAAATTGTAAAGTTACAAATCAAAACGATTTCCATCTACACAAACTTTGAAAATTAATACATCTAAAATGTACCTCCAGTGTAATAAAATATTTGTTAAATTGATATAAGAAGTTGTCAGACATCAGCACAATTCATTCACTTACATGGTGAAATTGGAAAAGATGTTCATACTAAGGTTACGGTTTTATTCATCGGTGTTATCATGTGGAATCACAGAAGCTCCAAAAGTGTGCATAATTCTGCGTGAGTATCTTCTTCCAAAAACATTCCTTCTGTCAATATATAGAAAAAGACTATCAATATATATAATGTTAGGAATTATTAGAAAAGAAAACCGTGTTGGTGATATATTTTTAAACAGACTATCACTATTTTCATTATTACTCTTTTCGAACTTTAAATAATCGACGATGAGCTCTGGCCAATAATTTAAATTTACTCATAAGGAAAATTCATTACAAATATTTACCTATTTAATATAATGATTTATATGTTTATCTCTAATATATTTTATTTATTCATTTATTTTTTTGTTTCAAACTGTAATAAATACTTTGGCAATAAAAAAAAAAATTAAACAAACATTTTGATTAAAATTTTCAATAAAATTTATGAACATACAAGAGTTATATACTGGTAAATAATTGGTTTAATTGTTCGTTTTTCCAGCTATCTGAGGCAAATATATTCGTTTCTTTCAATTATTTTATGTGAATTCAAAAAAAGGTGATCCAGCAAAGTCATTTACATAGGGGAGAATTTCCATTCATTATTAATAAAATAGAAAAACCATAGTTTTTTAAAACCTGAAAGACAAAATAAAGCTAAAAGAAAAAGAGAAAAAAATTATTTTTATTCTACTAAGACAAAATTTAATTAAACTTAATGATGCTCATTTTAATAGATTATTTAAATAATTCTTTAAAAGAAATAATTAATTTTTTTATATTACTAAATAAAATTAAATTTATATAATGTTTATATCTGCAGTTGATATATAAATTTACAATCAATAGTTTTATATATTACAGCTTAAATAAGTTAAACTATAAGCCCGTTATATATATATATATATATATATATCAGTCATTGTAAAAAGAAACCAAAAACTTCATCTAACCTTAATAGTTTCACAAATAAGGGCAAGAATTTCATTTACAGATACAATATTGTTAGCATTACGGGAATTTTTAAATTTTTGCAATGTTAAAGTGATTTACATGGGAATGGCGACGTATCAATGCATTAGTAAGTGTTTTACCAATGCAAAATAGTTTTTATATTCTTAATATAATATGGAAACTATAGACACATGTTTTATAATTCACCCATTCTTTGGATTGTGTTTGAAGGAATGAAATTTTATGATCTTGGATATTTATCTTGAATATATATGTGGAATACCATAAGTAAAATGGTGTAATAAATAATACTTCAATAATTTAACAGTTTAAAAATACATATCAGTAATCTAAAATCTGAGAACGTACTTAGTTATTATTGTTAAAGATAAAATGTAAATGAGGAATGTAGTCAATAAGCCTGCATTTACATAAATAGGAACAAAAGGCTTGAATATTTGAAATAGTGAATGTGTGCTAGTTTATTCCATATATCTTTTAAATGAAAGATCATTAGTAAAGCTACATTCAGGTCATAAATTCTAAATGGAGATGGGGATATGGAATATTGGAAGATGGATTAGGATGTGCAAAATTTGAGGAATGTAGGCATTTAGGCATAAAGAGCATACAAAGGGAAAAACAAATGAAATTATAAAAGGAAATGTACTGGATAGAAAGCTATAGCAATATTAAATGAGATCTTGATAAAGCAAAATATTGTAACAAACAGGGTTCGAATACAAGCGTATGTAATATATTACTAATTGCGAGTGTTAATGTTGAGTGACTATATACGAAAAGATATATATGTAAATAGTCATTCGAACCCTGTTACAAAGAGTGTGAATGTTAGGTGGGTATGCTTATATAAATATATTTGTATATGTGAGTATAAAATGTGTGTATGTATTAATGGTGATGGTTACAAGCAATTATATACGGAGCTCTATAAGTTGTAATTGATTATTCGTATATATTTTATCCATTAAAAATTTTCTTTAAGTCTGGTTAATAATGTTGTCGGTAACACATATTTTCTTTTGCTAATTAATCTTTTGAACATATGAAGATAGAAATAGAAATAAATCAGTTGCTGTAGGCGGTTTAGTAATAACTGGTGTCAAGAAGTCCGAAAATGGGTCAGGTGGGTATTTTTGGAAAACAATAGAAGAACGGGACAGTGGCGTAGGGATATTGGAAGAAAATTTTACAAATTTAAAGAGTGAAAACAAAAGAACTTTTTGTGGGCTCGAGAGTGGAAAAAAAAAAAGAAAGAAAAAAAAACGCGGCTTGGACTAAGGAGTGTGTGGACGTATAAAATTTTCTTAAGAAGTTTATTAATATTTCTCACCCAAAATGTCGGGGTAATTCAATAGCGCTAGTTTCGTTAACCGATCCAGTGGACAGTTGTCGTGGAACCCATCTGAAGTGGACCTACGAATTTCGCTATACAAAAGAGTTCTTGTTCATCAAGTGTAATGGCGATGAAAGATCTAGGAAATGGGACCCTTCCATAAAGTGAGTGAATCATCTACTCCACCTCCAAAATAAGCTATTCGATATACCACATTGGAAATCCTTGCCATCCGTTATATCAACCAGACCAGTATTCATGGAGAATTATAAATGCGGACTTGTCTTTGACCATGTGAACGGTCGACGGTACTTAAGGTAATTGACGTTTACACTAAATATATGTTCAATGAATGCATCTTGGTAAAGAAACTAGTGTTACCTCAATATTAATTCCTATAATAAATCTCTTTTAAATTAAATAAAATAACAACTTTAAATAAACAGCTCTGATGTATAATTGCACTATTTTGATGCGTATATGAATTATATATGTGTGTATCAGGGTAAATGGGCTGTGCGCTTGAATATTGATAGTTATATGCGTGGATAAATGAGATTTTATCGGTATTAAGAATGGTAATAAATAAAGTAAATGGTATGATAACATTCGGGTTGGGTTATTAGATTTATAACGGATAAATTATCGGACAGAATAGATAGATACATAAGACTTAGTTGGGTAGTGCTTAGCTTTGTTCTCTAGTTAGACTATAGTCCCCAAACCCTGAGATTGAGCTGGTATGGATGCGCTACCATAAATAGAGGTATATATATATATACCCGAACCCTTATTTACATTTTCGATGAGATAATTCTTATTCATGTGTAAGATTGGCGCGTGAGATGGAATCAGACCATGCTCACAAATATCCTCACTCAAAGCTACGGGTAGAAGCGTACAAATGGCGATATAAAATAAAAGGGTGGCATTATAATATATCTACATTAATAAATGACAAATATATGATACTATAGTGAAATGCATCACTACATACGAAGTGATGTTTAACAACTAAAAAAAAAGATGAAAAAAAACCCCTGACAATGATAGAAAATAAATTATTGGAAAAGATCTGCAGGAGGTCAAGGAGGAAATGCATAAGTAATAAAAAAAAATGTGAGAAATAACAAATATTGAGCACACTATAGCAAATGACATCAGAAAAAAAATTAGAATAGTATAGACATGTGCAGAGCATGTCTCAGAAAAGATTACCACAAGAAACGTTAACCTGGACATTTTAACTAGTAAGAGGAAAAGAGCACAACCAAAAAGGAGCTGAAAAGAAGAAATAGATAGAGAAATTGAAGACAGAAATTTTCAGGAAGATTTATTGATGAACAGGGAGAATAATAGTTGGGAATTAAAAGATGTCATAAAGTTTTATAGCCCAATAAGAATAAAATATAGATTTCTTCAGGGTTAAATTCTATTTCATACTTTTTAATACTACAAAAACAAGTTCTCCCCAAATTGAGATACCACATGTATTATTATTTTGAGTTGCAAATGCAAAATGTGTTTTATTAGAATGATCCATGCAATAAGTGATATAAATGTGCTTTGAGATGCAAGATTTAAAGAACATAAATATAATGAATGTAAATTATTTTTTTGATTATGTTTTTTCATAGTATTCAGTTAAGTACCTGCAATTAGTAAAGTATGAATTTGTAAAATAATATATTAATGTGCACAAAAAGTTTTAACTTGTAATATAGGAAGACAATTTATTAAAAGAGTAAATGAAAAAATAATCTAATTAAAGTTGTATATTGTTTTTATGTATGAATAAAAAATAATTTAAGATAATATATTTATAAAAAAGGATTTACAGTAACTATATTCATATTAAATCATCTTCGATGAAAGTGATGAACTTATTTTTTTCAATTAAGTGGTGTATCACAGATAAACATTGATTTCTGCATATGATCATGCCTACTTGAGAATTAAATCAAGTGTTCTAATCATCACATGATCTCCATCTCTTATGCTAGCACATAACTGTTATTAAACAGGCAAAACTCTCCATACAGTAGTGCCACCCTGTGCCAAACAGAAACTAGTCTGGGGATATTGGATGAGTAGGCATGAGATGGGGATTTTATGCACAAGCCTTCTGGCATCCATTAATTACTCTGGTTGGAACAGGGTGACACTAGTGTATGGAGAGTTTTTGACTGAAAGTTTGTTTGCTGTTCTAATCATGAATCAAAATTATCAATTAAAATATAATATACTAAATATAGGTATCTCAGTAATATTTACTGTTTATATAATAATTGAAGTTATTAATATCCACAAATAGAAATGTTAGATAGTCAGGTGTGATGAAATAAAATAGGTGGAAGTATTGTATATCAATTTATATATCCAAATCATATTAATCTCAATTATGGGTATAAAGATAATAAACAGAAGAGCCCTGGAGGAGAACTCTTCAAATTTTTACTTCAGGTTACTCTAGTTATTACTGAATAAATATTCTATTAATATTAACATTATCATTGTTTTAATCTACTCAAATCACTACAATGACATTAATGATGAGTGTAACAATATGAGATGACTATCCCAATATTAATATCAAATTATGAATGAAAGCATTTAAGTGCATCTATTAAATTATTATATAACGACAGTAAAATGTTTTATATGTATGTACAGTAAAGTGACACTGTATCAATATACATTACCCTAATTACATGCTGTCTAAAAAAAAAGATAAATAAACAACAAAAAACATTAAAATTCATAAATTTAGTAAATTTTACAAAATTGCACCAGCTATTTCTCCACCATGGAATGCCATCCATGATCGTGTTTAAGGGAAAAATATTAAAATTTAATAAATTTTACAATACAGTAATAATCATTTTTCCATCTCAAAAGCACCATATGCAAACACATTTATTAATAATATTTCTTCAGTTTATGTTGAAAACTTCATTTTATTATCCTTTATGAATTTGATTTAGAGTATTTCATCCAACATTTAATTTTTTTCATATGTCATAGCATCAGCCAGGAGGCGAACCTGCAACAACCATTTGCAACCAACTGCTTGCTTGCAAGGCTGCTGCGGTGATCTCTAGGCTAACAACGCTTCACTTCATCCAACATTTTCTAAGCTTAATACTAAAAGTTTTACAAAATTTAATAACACTTGTAAAGCTGATAAGAACTTAAAAACAAAACAACTAGGGATGGTGTAATCCCGGATGACAAGACCGTTATTATATTTCTATCAGAAAAAAAAAGTTATTGAAGAAAAAGTATATTGTCCAGAGTGTATTTAATGGAAATGAAAGTTAATCTTCCTCTATTCATTTTATTTAAAACATATGGTATAAATTTTTTTAATTATTTTTTGAGTGAATGTAATTGAGTAAACACACACAGTAAATGTATATGTAAATGCGCCCTCTCAATTTATTATTAATAAATACAGTACATTATTTCTTTTATTTACACTATAATATTAATTTACATGTTCTTTCTATACATATAAAAGTGTACATGTTATGTGTATGTTGAAAAGTGCAGTACATTTGCAGTTCAATAAATAATATGTACTATACTGTATCAAATCTTGTCAACAAAATGTGAGCTATTATATATAATGTCCAATGTATGCAATAGGGCATGGAAGGAAATATAGTGAATATTTCAGCTTTATTACAATATACTACAAAAAAACCTGAATTATTATCAATAACAATTTAAGTCTCACATAATCTGTTTCAAGGGAACTCCTACTATTAGCTTATCAAGTCCTATCATCATCAACCATAACTCCAAATAGACTTATATCTTATTTACAATAAACAGATTTTATTTGTTCTATTTAAAAACATATATATATATAATCAACTACCTCTAGGTTAAGAATATACATTATGCTTGTATTTCGATAAATAAATTTGTAACGTATTACTTATATAATTAACTATAGCTTGAAATATAATTTGCATGTAATAAAAACAAATAACCGGATAAATGATTACAGTTAATATATATACATTTTAATATTGTTATACTAAATTTTATAAACTGAAATTGAGTATTTTATTATATATACATATATAAATGTACACACACACGTTTTATATAGTTGCAAAACATACAGAAATCCACATAGTCAAAAAACAAACCTGATGTATAAAAAAATCAATATTGAAGAGAATCCTCAGTATGGAGAAGATAAACTCATTGCTTCATTATCAAGTAGAATGTTCCCCATTTTATCTGAAATCATTAAAAATACTTTATTAATTTTGAGATAAACTGAAAAATATATATAAAAAATTGCTATATCGAAAAATTTAATCACTATTTCTTATTAAAATTAACAAAGTGGGTTAATCATTATAATTTGAATCGCTCCAAAATATAAAAAGCAATAGTCAAATAACATAATAAAACATAAAACTGCTTCATTCAGGAACGTGTAATGACTATGAATATTTTATCCCACAATCAAGTTTACAAAAAAAAAGCGATGGTGTGTGTGTGTGTGTGGGGGTGAATATTGTTTAATTAATATAAACATTTTCTTTAAAAAAACCAAAAACAAACCAATGTTCATCGATCATTTATATAAAAATACTTTCACTATACACGTATATAAATATTAAATATGGTTTGATTATATTGATAGTGCATATACGTATACTAATGTACAGTTTAAGGGTCAAGTTTATGCCACAAATTGAAATAATTTTTTTCATGTTTTAATTCGGCACTGAACTTTTTTTTTAGGCAGTTAGGCCACTTATAACTTAGCTAACTGTTTAATTAAGTTTTGCTAGTAAATGGGCGTTTGATTATGTTTAGCTAAAGGTCAAAACAAGATAAAAAGACCGACCCAAATGCTCATCACTGATAAATAATCAAACTTTTCACAATTTTTATAGAGGAAAACTGTTTGACAAGTTTATTGCATGTAATAGAATATAGGGTATATAACATCAATGGAATCTCTCATATATTTTCCCCATATAATGAAATTCCAGGTCTCATCAAAAGATGTTTTTATTATCTTGGCTTTTCAGGTAGTTTATGAGTGATTGTATTTCTATGATATCATTAAATAATTATATCACCATCATTCATTTGATCTCTTTTTATTTTATAAAAACAAATAGCAATAGAATGTTTATATTATTCAAAAACAAAACATTATATAGCATTATGATGGGACAAAAAGTTATCTGATGATATTTATCATCATCAAAAAAAATTAGCTTAAATTGGTGCACTATTTTTCAGGCAATTTAATAAATATTGAAGTGACTACAGGGGATAAAACAGATGTACAATTTTGTTTAGCTTGATGATGGTCATAAAGTGAAAATGCCAATAACCCAAGTAATAACTTTGGATTCTAATAATCAGAATGGAAGTAAGAAGGAGAATGTTTTATTAATCTAGCTGGACACCTACGAATGAGAGAACTATTTACATATATGGTATGTGCTTGCAATATTTAACAACATGTACAATATAACTATTAACAAACAAATAGGTAATCATTCCATTCAACATAGCAAATATATAACCAAGTTAAATGTTACATCATTTAAAGCAGTGGTCTTCAACTCTTGGTCCATGGACTGGTGCCGGGCCACAGAAGTTTTTTACCGGTCCATGGTAGACTGGCAGGAAAGTTTGTAATAATAAAATAATAAGAGTTTAAACTTTTAATTAATATAAACAATTTTTATTTATTTTTTCATTTCATTTTTACCCAATTAAAAAAAAAAAAACAGAACGAAAACAAAATCTAATCAATCATACATAAATTAATTTGTTTTTCTAATTATCACAGATGTTTATGGTGGAGAGGGGATAGAATTAAATTTTTTCTTATTTTTCTAAAAAAATTCAAAATTAAAAAAAAAGTTTTTTATTATACAAATTCCATATATATATAAAACTTCATCTTGTATATTTAACATTGTTGTTTTGATCAGTTATAACAATTATGCTCATCTAAGGCTAAGCAGTTTACATCTTTAAGAAAATTTATCTATAGACTTCTGCCAGTCCACAAAACCTTATCCTTATTTTTTCTGGTCTGCGAAACCTTATCCTTATTTTTACCGGTCCACAGGTGTGAAAAGGTTGAAGACCACTGATTTAAAGTATATAAATCAAAATGTTTCCTGTTAGCTTTATTCATAGCAAACAAACATACAGACATATACACATATAACTATATGTGCACACACATACATATAAATACACAAATATATCTCTTATATTAAATATTATGCCGAGAAACAAAAATTGTTTAATAATACAAAAGTTTTTATGTTAGTTTGATTAATGATTGAATTCATCTAAAATGTTAAAGATCATAACATATAAATACACATACACATATCTATACAGTAGTCAAGCATTATTAGCTGAGAGGTTAGCACAGCTGCCTTGCAAGCAAGCAGTTGGTTGCAGAAGGTTGTTGCGGGGTCACTCCCGGCCGATGCTATGACTTATGGGGGGGGGGAATATCTACACAGTCAAATGTGATATATGTACTAAAAAAATTACATGGGATAATGCAAATGGTATGTGCATCACATGATAGGGATAGAGATATTTGAAGTGGTTCATCTGAGTGATTTATACATCAACAATTCATATTACAGGGTGTTCTAAATTAATAACATGTGGCTAACATAGTATGAACATTAAATCAATAATATAATTAGTTGCACTAATGATTTTCTATTGTTGCAATTTCCATATATTTCAGTTCATAACTCAAAAAACAAGTGACTAATATATAAAATTTTAATTGATAGGTAACAATTAACAACAATTTTAATATATTAAATATTCCCAATTAATTATAGCAAAATTAAAATGAATTATTCCGATTATTTTTAAAATAACTTTATTAATGCATTCCTGATTTATTTTAATAAATCCTTTACCAATCTCTTTAATCTATCTGAACTGCACTATCATCATCATCATCATTATCAACCATTATCAATCCACTGCAGGATGAAGGTCTCTCCAAGTTTAATCCATCTTCTCCGATCTTTAGCTTCTCTTCTCCACATCACCCCTACACATTTTCTTATTTCATCCATCCATCTTACATGTGGTCTCCTTCTGGGTCTTTTACAATCTCTTGGAATCCAGTTTAAAATTTCAATTGTCCATCTATTATCATCTCTTCTAGCAATATGTCCAGCCCAACTCCACTTCAATCTTTTAATTTTTTCAATGAGGTCAGTAACACCTGTTTGTTCTCTTACCCATACATTGCGTTTTCGATCTCTTCTTGTTGCTCCCAACATACATCTCTCCATCCTTCTTTGAGTGGTCTGAAGTCTCTGTATTGATCTTCTATTAAGTGTCCAAGTCTCAGATCCATAAGTAAGAACTGGTAAAACACATTTGTTAAAAACCTTTCTTTTCAAACACATAGGCATATTTCCTTTTAATATCAAGTTATTTCTACCAAAAGCACTCCAACCAAGTTTAATTCTATGATTAATTTCCTCTATTATGTTTCCATCTGTATTAATAATCTGACCAAGGTATTTGTAACTCTTAACTTCTTCTAATTCATCATAATCAATCTTTATTTTCATATTTTGAGCAAATCGATTAAACATTACTTTAGTCTTTTTAACATTTATCTTTAGTCCTACTTTCCTACTTTCATCTGATAACTCCTGCAACATTTCCTGCAGCTCTGAAGCATTATTTGCAAAAACAACTACATCATCTGCGAAATCTAAATGACTTAAATAATCTCCATTTACTTTCACTCCTTTAGTTTCCCATTTTAATCCACAAAATACTTCTTGCAGCACTGCTGTAAAAAGTTTTGGAGATATGGAGTCACCTTGTCTTACACCTTTCTCAATGTTGACTTTCCCAGTATCATTATGTAATCTAATTGTTGCTGTTGCATTTTTATAAATATTCTTTAAAATATGACAATATCCTGGATCTATACCTTGATGATCCAATGCTTTAATCACTGAAGAAATGTTTATAGAATCAAATGCCTTTTCATAATCTACAAATCCAAAACATAATGACAACTCATATTCATTTGTCCTTTCTATAACTTCTCTCAATACTTGAATATGATCTACTGTACTAAAACCACTTTTAAATCCAGCTTGTTCTCTTGGTTGGTGAAAATCCAAGGTTCTCTGTAGATGAGTTGTAATTATCTTGGTAAAAATTTTATATAAAACTGATAAAAGGCTGATAGGTCTGTAATTTCTAATATCTTCTTTATCACCTTTTTTAAATATTAATATTATTACTGCATTCTTCCAATCATCCGGTACATCTTTATCATTTAGACATTTGGTATATAACTTTGCTAATATTTTTTCTGTTTCTTCACCTGCTTCTTTTAATATATCAATTATAATTCCATCATTACCTGGAGCCTTTCCTTTTTTCATACATTTAATTGCATTTCTCACTTCTTCATTTAAAATTCTGGGCAATTCGGAAGATGTAATAGATATAGGAGGTACTTGTTCTTTATTACTATATAATTCTTGATAAAAATCTTCTACCAATTTCATAATGTCATCCCTCTTTTTAGTAATAATTCCATCTTTTTTCCTTATTGCAGATATAAATTTCCTACCAATACCAAAATGTTGTTTTACATTCTTAAGACTTTTATTTTCTTCTACAGCTTTTCTTGCTAGTTCACAGTTATACTTTCTTATATCATTTTCAACTCTTTTCCGCACCATTTTACAAAATTCGAGATATTCAATTCTTTTTAATGCATCATTTTTGTATATCTTCATATTCCTTCTTTTCTTCATAAATTCTCTAGTCTCAGTAGAAATTTTATTAGTCAATTGCTGCTTTTTTCTACCAGCTATCTTTGTTGCAGTTTTTAAAAGTGTATCAGTTATTTTCATATTAATTTCATTCAAATCTGAATCATGTTCAAAATCTACTAATACTTGAAACCGATTTGTAAGTTCTAATTTAAATTCATTAGAATGTTTCTGAAGATTAGGAATATCAACTGTAAATATAGTTTTTCTTAATAATTTTTGTCTCTCTAGTTTTACATTAACATGTATCTTACCCCTTACTAATCGATGATCACTTCCTGTGTTAAATTTATTAAGAACATTACAATCTTGAAATATGTATTTCCTGTTAGTCAAAATATAATCCAATTCTGCTGTACCTTCATTTGGATGCTTCCATGTCCATTTCCTTCTAACATTTTTCTCAAAAAAAGAATTCATAATATAAAGTTTTTCCTTCTCTGCAAACTCCACAAGTCTATGTCCTCTCTCATTTCTATTACCATAACCAAAATTACCTACAACACATTCATCTTTCATTTGTTTACCAATTCTAGCATTAAAATCTCCCATAACAATTTTAAAATGTTGTTTACTCTGATCAAAAGCCTTTTGTACATCCATATAAAAATCTTCTACTACTTCATCACTGTGAGAACTTGTTGGGGCATAAACCTGAATTATCTGCATTTGATATCTGCTATTAAGTTGTATAACTAATCTTGCCACTCTGTCTGATACACCATCAATCTCCACAATATTGTTCTTCCACTTTTTATTTATAATGAATCCTACTCCACTTGTATTTCCAATATTTGTGCCTTTATAATAGAGCATATGTCCACTTTTTAAATCAATTGTCTCTTCACCTTTTCTTCTAACTTCACAAAGTCCAATAATATCCCATTTAATATAAGAGAGTTCTTCTTCTAATTCTTGCAATCTTCCTTCACTTGAAAGTGATCTGCAGTTGTAAGTACCTAAATAAAAAGTCGTCATCAAATGGCAGCCTGGGTCCGCCTCCAGGATATTCTTAGCACCCTCCGCCTTCGGCCACCAACCGCTGCCTTGGTTGGTGGCACTATATTCTTCACCAAATAACACATATATGGTTACATATAAAAGAATAAAATAAACAACTGTGTTATAAAACTCCCATTAAATTTTGTCTGTACCTGGAAATCTATATTATTAAACACATATTCTCCGATTTATATGTATCACATATTATCTTCACAAAATTGATCAAATACAAATAATAATTATATGACTTATCAGGTGCTTGTCTTAAAGATAAAGAAGCCGTTCGATGGTGCCATTTTCACGCTAAAACTATAAAATATGACCATTCATGGGCCGTTTATTTCAATCATTTTGATGTGTTTTTTTGTAATGCGAAAATAAAACCAAAACAAAATCTTTTTTTTTTTAAATATTATTTTTTATTAATGTATACACATTAAATGATAATAATAAATGTAAAATAAAATAAACAAATTACAATTTGATTCGTGTTTTTTATTTTGCTTTATTACAAAAATCAATTTTCTGTCGTATATTTTTTTACTGGGGTTACAGCTTTACTGCTATTTTTACTTCATATAGAATAACAACAAAAAGTAAAAGTTGTTACAGTTAAGTTTAGGGTTAGTTTTAGGATTAGGTTTAGGGTTAGTTTTAGGGTTAGTTTTAGTGTTCTGTTGTTTGTAATGCTAAAATAAAAAATATCAAAATCGTATTTTTGTAAATATTTTCTTTTAGTAACATCTATAAAATAAATGATAACATACTATATTCGACAAACTATAACCATAGTCGGAAAAAAGAAAGAAAGTAAAACTTTTTTAAACAACAACAAAAATGTCTTCTTTACTTATTAATCATGTTTATAATATATGCTTTTATGAAATTTACAAAAAACCGTTCATAATTGTACTTTTCTTACTGGATATTTTTGTGTTACCACTCTTCTTTACTTCAAAAATACACACCGTAGAATTTGTTTGTCTCATGGAATGTTACGAACAGTATGTTACTTGACGCGTTACCTAATTCCAACTCACTGAACACATATATCTTGTCAACATTTTCCCAATTAAAACTTCAAAACAGTACGGTGTAAAAACTCTGATAATTATTACTTTACAAAATCTGAACATTTCAATACTTTAAAATAAATAAAAAACCAATGAAAACAACATTTCCATCCAATTCAAAAAAACCCAGCCTCTCATCAAGCCGTAACCATTTTATAAACTGTGCGAATTCGGAAAATATATTTGCTGCAATGCAACATACATGCTGTTCTGTGATGTGACATAGTAGCCTGCAATCTGTAGCACAACAAAAAAGTTGTATTATAGAAAACGCAGGTTCGAACGTGTCGGCCGCGGAAACAGCATTTTTATGGGTTTTAGCACGAAAACGGTGACATAGAGCAGCATCTTTAGCTATAAGACTAGTACCACTTATCATAAATAAAAGAAATATTGACAAATTTTTATTTCAGATTATTGAAATAGTCCATTCTTAAAATATATGTAGATTTATTTTTTGTTATATATATATACCCTAAGATGAACGTATTTTTCAGAATCATTACTTTAGAAAAATAAATTTTCTCCCAAAATAAAGATTTGTTTCGACATAAACCCAGTTTTCTTGAGCATGCATAAATTGTATTTAGTGTAAATAAATTTTATTCCAATATAAATATATTTTCTTTTATCATAAATAAGTGATAAGATGCATTACTAGTTAATATATTTCATTTTTTTTTTATTATTTTCATCAAGGCAATAAGATGATGTATATACATTCAGAAAAAAATTGAATTGGTCCCCTAGTCATAATAGATTTTACTCTTCTATAAGATACAAATCTTTGAGAAAATCTGATCCTAATTATCCAATTCTGTTCATTCCTGCTTTTTTATATATTGTTTTTTAGAATTATTTTTATTTTTATTATTACTAGAAATCACCTAAATAATACAAATTTATTCAAGCATATTTCTGCTATTTCAAGAGAAAGTGTATTCAAAAACAGTATTTCTTTATATTTTTAATTGCATTGTTTTTTTTTTCTTTACAAAACAATTAAACACAAAGAACTTAACCACTAAATACCTAACCCTGTTTAACTCAATAATGTTAGTTCCATAACTCATCTAATATTATAATTGTTCATTATCCATATTTGTAATATATCATCCATATTAATTAGTTTAATAAATGTTTTGAAACACAAAGATTTGATCATCTATCAATAAACAAATGTAGTTTTTCGCATACATTTTTTACAGCTTGTTTCCAAAAACAATATTAAATAAAGTTCATTATTACTAATCAACCAATTAATCACAATCCATTAATTAATGTTAATTTTCCAAAATAACTAAAAAAACATGGCTAATTATTGTTAATCTTATACACACTTTATTTATCAAAAGTTTTCTCCCTAAAAATCTTATTAATTTTTTATTATTATTTTGTTTATTTTCTTCTAATCCCCTACCTTGCTTGTTTTATTCAGCTGTAATTTCAATAATTATGTTATTTATTATTTTATCCATATAATAATAATAATAAAAATAATAATAATGATAATAATAATAATAATGTAGAGATATGCGCATGCGCGGGTATGCCAAGTCATCGAGAACGAAGTCTTATTTTTATCATTATTTTTGCATATTTTAACCGTTTTTAAACCCTCATAAGTGTCATACACTACTATTAAAGATAAAGACAAGTATATATATATTGTGTCTGTATTAATTGACAATTTGTATTTATTTGACATTGGCTGTTGGTAGCAAACAATTCTATAAATCATGGCCACCACTAGTCAAAAGCCATATGGAGAAAATATACCCATGTATGCTGATATTGCAAAATCAGCTATTAGTGATAATGCTACTAATAAAAACTCCCTTTATATTAAAAAGAACCCTGATTCAACATCGAGATTCAGAAAAACAACAATAAACAATATTGCAGAACTTGATTTAAATCCTATTTCTAATGAAGATAACCAAGTAAGCTTCCCAGTTATGTGAACTAAAGATCAATTGCAGAATATCTTAGAGAAATTCAATCAAAGAACTATTCTGAATTGCCAATCATTTAATGAAGAAGTAAGACATAAAATTATTTCTAAGAAGGGAAAAGCTCCAAAAAACTGAAGGAATTATTAATGATATGTTAAATGAGATAGGTGAGCAAAATGAAACATGCAGACAAAATTATAGACCAAAGATCTAAATGATAAAGGCATACATATCAGATGATGAGAAGAATGCATTAGTAATACTGATATTAATGAAAAGTGATAAAGAAGTTTTAGAAATTCCCAACCAATCAGTTTTTTATGGAATCTTTACCAAGATAATTACAACTGATCTACAGCAAACTTTGAATTCAAACTAACCAAAGAAATAAGTTGGATTCAAAAATAGCTTTAATAATGTATGTTATATCTTAGTATTGAGAAATGTTATTGGTAAGACCAATGAATATGAGTTGCCATTATGTTTGAATTGGTAACCATTAACACGCACTTAATTCTATCATTATATTCCCAATGAACCAGGATATTGTCATATTCTCAAGAATATTTATCAAAATTCTACAACAGTAATTAGGACATGGTAATTCTAAGAAGATTGGCTTTGATAAGAGTATAAAATAGGGTGATTCCATATCTCCAAAAATTTTACAGCAGTTTTTCAAGAAGTATTTTGTGAATTAAAAAAGGTAGTACGAGGAAATAATCTATATTTTGTAGATGTTGTGACTGTTGTGTAAATAATGATTTAGAGCTTCGGGCAATGTTGCAAGAATTATCAGATAAAAATAAGAAAGTAGGATTAAAGATAAATACTAAAAAAACTAAAATAATGTACAATGATTTTTTTTCCAGAAAGATAATAAACATTGAGAATGATGAATGGGCACTAATTAATAACTACAAGTAGCTTAATCAGATTATTAATAGAGATAGAAACATAATGAATAAAATTATTATAGAATTATAGAATGCTTTTGGTAAAAATCTTATGATCATATGTTGAAAAGGGATGCTTTTAATAGATGAGTTTTATCTTAATGTTCTGAGACTTTGACACTTAATAGAAGAAATATACAATTCAGAACACTGAATGAAGTATGAAAAAACCATATAGTAGTAGCACAGTGGTATAATGTCAGAATATGGATTATGAGGTTCTTGGATCAATTCCACTCTGGCATTTCCAGGACTCAAACTTTACATGAACACCTGAACAGTATCCACAAGTCAATTAATTTTATTTAAAGAAATACATGGGTGAGAGAGCAAACAGTTATCACTGACCCTAGTGAAAAAATTAAAAAATTGAAATCGAGGTGGGCTGGACATACTGTAAGAAAAGATAACAATAGGATGACAATTGAAATCTTAAACTGGATCCCAATAATTTGAAAAATATCTAGAAAAGAAAACAACATGCAAGCAAGTAGTTGGTTGCAGACAGTTGTGGGTTTGCATCCCGGCCAATGCCATGACATATGAGAAAAAAAAATACATTGCAGTGATGTGGAGAAGAGAGACTATGAATCACAAAACTTGAATTAAATGTAGAAAGACAAAAATCTTGAAAAGAGCTGATAATGGTTGGGAATGATGGTGGAGATATTAAATATTTCACTAAAAAACAAAAATTGCTGAGATAAAACTTTTTACATTAGCTAAGTTTAAAATATCAAATATTTAATAATATGCAAAAATTCACACCTATTTATAAATAAATACTCATTAAATGTTATTTATTATCAGACTTCTACAGATGAAACAAATTTACTTTTTTTAAAGAAGTTTAGCCATATATATATATATATATATATATATATATATATATGGCTAAACTTCTTTAAAAAAATATTTATAGATACACATAGTTTTATATATATATATATATATATATCAAAACTACCCCAAATCTAAAATTAAACCAGACCAGCATAAAAATAATATTAAAACACAACCTAAGGTTTCACTGCTACAAGCAGACTTCTCAAGTGTAAAGAACTACAAAAAAACCACACATTATATATACTATTAAAAACTACCCACAAATCCATTCACTTCCCATCCACCCTTAATATTAAAAGAACTCTTAAATAAGTTAATTGCTTCAGAATAATAAATTTTCAATAATAAAGACTCTTTAATTCTTCTTTTGATTTCATTTCTCTCAAAGAAGACAACCTTAGCTTCATCAAAATCAATAGTGTGGCCTGTATCTTTTTCATGGACATACAAAGCAGAACTAAGATATCTATTTTTAACTCTACTTTTATGAACCTTTATTCTTTCATTTAAACTCAAACTACTCTGACCTATGTAAACCTTCTTACAAAATAAACAAGGAATAAAATATACCACACCAGGAATAGTCTTTCTATCAAAAACTTCTTTTGTATTATTTAATAAATTATTCAATGTAACACCCCTTTTCCAAGCAATTTTCTTATTTCCAAACAATTTACTATTTCTACACACAATTTTATAAGAAGACAATTTAAATGGCAAAGAAATAAAATCATATTTTTCTTTAACCTTTACATCCTTACAAATATTACTATTAAATAAAATACTTTTAACAAATTTATCAGAGTATCCAACACTCAAATAATCTTTATAAAATTGATATTTCTGAAACAAAGCTACCCCACTAGAATTATTTAATTTAATATTCCTATGACAATAATTCCTTAAAGCAGCTACTTTATGAGATACAGACTGATAGCTATCAGGTTTAATTATAGATCTTAATTCTTTACTTTTAACTAAATGACTGCAGAATAAACAATTAGTTTCTATATTTCTAATCACCAAAAGATCTAAAAATTTTAACTTACCAAAATCTAACCCCCCTCCTTCTAACACAAATTTTATAGAAGGATCAAAACAATTAAACTCATTTACAAATTCCTTCAATTTATCATTCTCAACTACAAATAAACAATCATCAACATATCTGACAAATAATTTTACATATAAACAATTCTTTTTAATAATAATTTCCTCTTCCATAAAACTAATATAAACTGAACATACTAAAGGAGAAATACTATAACCTATTATCCACCCTTCCTTAATCTTATAAAAATTACCTCTATAAGTAAAATACATAGAATCTTCCAATAACAAAAGCAAATCTTTAATTACCTTAATTTTATTTTTTGATAAAGAACTTTTCTTAATCAATACAGACAAAAGAACATCAATACTGCTTAACCTATTAACAGACTGATACATATTTTCAATATCTAAACTTCCAAATACCCAATTACTTTCCATTTTAAAATTAGTAATCTTATCAAAAGCCTCAAAAGAAGAAGAAACTGTGTACTGACCAAAATCAACAAATTGTTTTAAAAAATTATTCAAGAATCTAGAAATACCCTCTACAACACTACCTGTAAAATCAAAAATAAATCTTAAAGGAAAACGATCTTTATGAGTTTTAATATTCACAAACATCTTAGCTGATGTAAATTCATTAGGATAGCATTTTAAATAATCAACTCTATTAAAAATTTCTTTGCCATTTAAAGTGTCTTCTTATAAAATTGTGTGTAGAAATAGTAAATTGTTTGGAAATAAGAAAATTGCTTGGAAAAGGGGTGTTACATTGAATAATTTATTAAATAATACAAAAGAAGTTTTTGATAGAAAGACTATTCCTGGTGTGGTATATTTTATTCCTTGTTTATTTTGTAAGAAGGTTTACATAGGTCAGAGTAGTTTGAGTTTAAATGAAAGAATAAAGGTTCATAAAAGTAGAGTTAAAAATAGATATCTTAGTTCTGCTTTGTATGTCCATGAAAAAGATACAGGCCACACTATTGATTTTGATGAAGCTAAGGTTGTCTTCTTTGAGAGAAATGAAATCAAAAGAAGAATTAAAGAGTCTTTATTATTGAAAATTTATTATTCTGAAGCAATTAACTTATTTAAGAGTTCTTTTAATATTAAGGGTGGATGGGAAGTGAATGGATTTGTGGGTAGTTTTTAATAGTATATATAATGTGTGGTTTTTTTGTAGTTCTTTACACTTGAGAAGTCTGCTTGTAGCAGTGAAACCTTAGGTTGTGTTTTAATATTATTTTTATGCTGGTCTGGTTTAATTTTAGATTTGGGGTAGTTTTGATTTTATATTGACTAGTTTAGCTTTATGCTTGTAATGTTTATATATATATATATATATATATATATATATATATATATATATATATATATAAAGACTGTATATAATAGTTATTTTGTGTAATATATATATATATATATATATATATTACACAAAATAACTATTATATACAGTCTTTCAATCAGCAGAAGTACTTTTGGTTAATTCCTTAATTCTCCTCAACTGCCATTAAATTCAAAAACCATAGCAGAAGCAAACATCATCAACTCAAATCCCATGAATCCTGAATTTTGACATTAGCAGTTCGTCTATTAATTATATTCATTTTATTTCTATTTATTAAACTTGCCTCCATAATTGTTCTTTTATTATGGTTTCTCTCTTCATGAAGAATCTTAACACTATCAATATCAAAATTAAATTTATATTTACATGTCCTTTCATGATCCAAAAAAACTGAAGTAGTCATTAAATCATTATTATTTTTATTTTTCACACAATTATATAACAATTCATGCTCCTTCAATCTTTTTTTAATACAGCACTTTGATTCATCTATGTATGATAACATACATCTGCAAAAAAATTGATACACAACATTACTTTTCTGTGTTACAGATGTGATATTTTTAGAATTGTTCACTAATTTATTAACATTATTTATAACACAAAATGAAACATTAAGATCCTTATATATATCCTTAAAAAATTTCACTAGAGCATTTCAAATATATGGAATATATATCCATTTATTATCATCAATCTTAAACTCAGTTAAATCATTATAACTCTTTTTAAATTGACATAAAGTATTGGTAATTTGTTCAATCTTATAACCAACTTTAAGCAATTTCTTGGCAAATATCTCAATATTTTTTAATTTATCACACTGGTAATGAAATAATTTTTCATCAAGAAACAAAAAGAACTAAAACTTGCCATCTTATGCATAAATGATACTTTTGATTTACAATTTATATATTTCTTTATTAATTTATAACTTAACATACTATTATCTCTTGTAATAAATAAGTTCAAATACTTAATACTTTTATCCTGTTCCTTCAATAGTCCATTTCAATCTATTCAAATTATTTAACTTCTCTACAAATAAATTTACGGAATTGATATTTCCACAAACAAAAACATCATCCACATACCTTTTGTAAATTTTAATATCTTTAAAATTACACATATCTAACATACTACTCTCATATGTAGATAAAACAAAATTGCAAACTTGTGCAACAACAGGCAGACCCATAGGCCAACAGTTGGACATTTTATAATATCCACCTTCAAAAGAAGTAACAATATTATCATCAAAATATTTTAAAGAATCAACAATAAATTTTTATCACATAATTACAAACACCATAACTTTTTAATGCAAGTTTATTATTTTTAAGGAATCCATTCTAATAAAGAAATAATATCACTCTCATTAATCACTATATTTTTAATTCTATCTACAAAATCAAAAGATGAAGCAATAGTATTTTCCCCAAATCCTAAAGACTCTTGTAATACTTTCACAATATATTTAGAAGTTTGATATATAAATGAACCATCAAAATCAATCATAATTCACAAATGATTACCTTCTTTGTGTAATTTTATATTTGCAAAAATACAAGGACATATATTGCAGTACACATTATTACTTAATGCTTTATTCTTAGCTTTTTAAAAAATATTGGTAATAAATTTTATTCTCTAACTATCCATATTAAATTCTTCAATCAAAAAGAAACTAAATTTATCTATTTGCACTTTAAATTTCTCAATAAACTGACATTTCATCATTAAACACATCAGCAACTTTTTATCTTTTTTCAAACAAATCATATTATCATTTTCCAGCTGCTGTTTAAATTCTGAAATGGCCAGTTCCCATGAATTTTTATATGGAATCACATTAAATTTATTATAATTTTCTTAACAACTTTGTTAGCATATATGTGTATATATATATATTGAACCAGGTTCCCCTGAAATTAACATCTTAACCAGGTTTAAAATACCTTGTAAAATAACTTTAAATATCTTTGTATTTAATAAGTTTTAATATTTTGCTTTTAACTAAGTTTAATATCTAAACCTTAATAAGCATATTATTACGCTTAATACACAAATTCTTTGTAATTATTATTTTACATCTTTAATATTATGGAAACAGATTGATCCTTCAAGCAGAGAGGAGAATAGCATTAACAGCATAACCATCAATGTTACCCATGGCCAATCAAGCTATGCAAAGCTTAACATGATCACATTTCCTGACCATGGCCCACCTTGACTGCTGGAATCAAATCCTTCATATCCAAAGCATTTTATTTGTTTTAAGGATCAAACTCAGACACCAGTCAACCATATGTTATGTAGTCATCATGCTTTGGATGACAGATACACAATCCAGTGCTTGACATATCACAGGCTAGCTCATACTCCATATCAGGGGCTAACACATTTAACTTAATATATATAACATTTATAACTTAAAATTAATGATGATGCAGTGATAAGAGAGAGAGAATAGTCCAAAAATATTTTAGCAAACATTAATATTTATTCAAGCACATACATATCTAATATAATATAACAATATAATATTTTATATAAAGAAATATAAATGATTAGTTTCAGGCTAAATTTTATAATAGTCTTTTGTTCTTTAAAGTTCATTTAAAATAAATATAAAGTTTCTATAGACAAGTATCAAAATATCTTTACCTGGGTTCTCATGATTGTCAGTTTTGAGCCAATTGGCTTTTTGGTCTCCATTTATGGTTCCAGGGTTTGTCTTCCATTCTGACTCACCAATGGAAAAGAGAGAGTAGCAGCAGCATCTATTTCACAATTTTAGCATCAGTTTTCAGCAAGGGGTCAGGTAAAACAGTTGATTTTAGAGGACTTTGGGGACAGAAGCCCAGTCAAACACTTTGCATAGCAATGCATGTTGTTAGTTCTGCTTCTTTTGCACTGATGTTGACTGCAGCAGTAATTGATTGGCTTACTATTCTGTTTATAGTTTCCAATAAGTTGTTTGGATTCTCAATGAAAAACTCAGAGTCTGCATTCTGTCTGAACTGAATAATAATCTGAACTGAATCAATAATGGAATGTAGACCAGATTGAAGAATAATAGCCAAGTTGTCCTTTTAAATGTTAACTCTCCCTCTATTTAATTTCTTACCATTATTTAATCATAACTTGAATATGTTTTTATTAAATTAATTTTTACATTTCGTTTTATCTAAGTGATTTTTTACATTTGCTTTAATCTAATTTTTTTTTGGAGATTAATCTACTATCTCTTTGCATTTACCAAATAGATAATTTACAGAGATGTTTAATTAATTCAATTGTTAGTTTTACTGTTTCTTTATCATCCAGTAAAGTTTTAAAGTAATTACATTGCCAAAAGTTTTTTTTTACAAACAAATTTATTCTAACTTTCCCTACTTATTTATTTTTATATTATAAAAAGAGAGTTTTCTTTAAAAAGGAAATAGTTTTTAATTTTTTTTCTAGATTTCCCCCCCCCCCATCTGCTCTCTATACTAAAACTTTATCCTATTTTTAAAAGAACAAACAATATAATACAATCTTTTTATTTTACAAAGTTTGTGTCTCTTAAAACAAAAGAAAACTACTCTACAACATATTACTTTTTTTTCTATTTTCATTTCTATTAATAATTTATTTTTAAATTATAAATATGTAACACTAGTATATATTTGTTTTGTAACATATATAACAATAGCATATATACATATATAAAGAGATTAATAAAGATGAGAAATATATTAAGTTCTGATGAATATTAATATAGGCTTGGCACGATTCAATTAAAGAAAATTAAATGATCTTGGATAATGGAAGGTATGTTGGCAAAAATGAAACTATGGAGAAAATGGGAAAATGTCAATACTGAAGAAGGGCAAAGAACAAATACAAAAATTAATTATGAGTTAAAAAGAGAACCAAATTTAGTAAAAAAAATGGAATAACAATGTAGAGAGATAGAAACGCTCTGATAAGTGAAAAGATATGATGTGGTATTTGAAAAAGTTAGAAATATTATTTGGGAGAAAATAAAATGATTAGCAAGCAAAATAAAAGATAAGAGTGGAAAGAAATTAACTAATCACAATAATATATTAAAAAGATGGAAAGAATATCCCTGTTTCTATTTAGAACAGAAAATAAATCAATTAATTATGAACTTGAAAATGAAGAAGATATTGAAGTAGATAATGAATATATGGATGTATTGACAGATAAAGCAATAAAGTTGATTTTATAAATTAGGAATGGTAAATGTTGGATTTGATTTTGAAATAAATGGAAGAATTTACTATGAAGGAAATAATTGAACTTTGAAATTTAATATATGGTAGTGGTATTTGGCCTGGAGATTTTTTTAGGACTATAATGATTCCAATTTCTAAAAGGAAGAAAGTTGTTAAATGTAAAGAGTATCAGAAAATAAATTTGCTATCCAATGCTTGCAAGATTTTATTGAGAATTTTAACTCAAAGAATTTATGAGAAGGTAGAATATTATATTGGAGAAAATCAATTTTGTTTTCCAGAGAGGAAATAGTATTGGAGATGCTATTGGTGTTGTTAGAACAACTGTAGAAAGATTTATTTAAAAAGATAAAGGAATTTGTAGATGTTTTGTAAATTTAGAGAAAGTATTTAATAGTTATCTGGAATAAGTTTGTGGCCATCTTAAGAACTAAAGAAATATTTTGGAAAGATAAAAGATTGATTTGGAATATGTATACTGGGCAAAGGATAAAAATTAGATTAGAGAATAATGATACTGATGAAGTAAATAGAGAAAGAGGAGTTCAGAAAGAATGTAGCACTTCACCCGTTCTTTTTAATACTTATTTAAAAAACATGTTAAATAATTATTTAGATTGTGAAGGATCAAATATTGGAAATAGAATGATAAAGTATATAAAATTAGCAGATGATATGGCTCTTGTAGATGAGGATGAAAAGTGTTTTCAGAATAAGTTGAATAAATTGGAGGATGAACGGAAGATATATGAAATACAAAATAAAGATTAATGCTGAGAAGACCAAGTGTTTATAGATAGGCTAGGATGCAAAAAGACCGCAAGTTGAAATCTATGAAAATATAGTTCACCAGATAAAGAGACTTAAATATTTGGATAGTTGATTAAGTGAGAATGGAAGGCCATTGGCAAAGAAAGCATTTACTAAGAGAAAGATAATATATTGTTGATGTTTGAAGAGAGAATTAAGGAAAAGAATAATTAAATGCTATGTGTGAAGTGTATTAGTGTATGATTGTAAAATGTGGACACCGAGTTTTAAAATTAGAAAATTGGAAGCCTTTGAGATATGGTCGTGGAGAATGATGGAAAAATCAGTTGGATAAATAAAATAACAAATGAAGAAGTTTTGAAAATAATGAATAAAATAAGAAGATTGATTGAGGAAATTAGAGAAAGAAAGATAAACTGGATTAGACATATATTAAAAATAAAGTATAGTTTAATGAAAGAAGTTTTGGAAAAAATGGTGATTGGAAACAAAAAGTAAAGATAGAAAAACTGACATTTCTCAATGATATAAAAGATGGAAAAAATTAACAATGAATCGAAGAGCTGGGAAACAAAGAAAATGAAGTAGAGAAATCCATAAATTGGTGATGTAATTTTTGGACTTGTCTATAAGACATAACACAATATATATATATATATATATATATTGTAACTGAGAGGCCATATGAATGCTAAAAAATATTTTTTTAAAAGTATTAAAAAAAGACAAAACATGATGTGGTTCTGTTATTATGATAGATAAATAATTAACTAAATAAAAGTACACACATCAATATTAAAATATTTTATGCAAAATTAGTATTGTTGGTAGTTGGTATTTAGAATTAATAATATAAAAATTATACACTTATTTTAGATTATTAATAGTTATTATTATTACAATTTATAAAATATTACTTTTTATATTTTTATTTATGAGAATGAGAGTACACCTGGGTCTCATTTTATGCGATAGATAGGTTCACAAAAAACCCACATTAAAAAATATCGCACAAAAATACTTAACTTACCTTGAAAAATGGGGGATAGGTTCTGTATTTTTCAGAATTTGCATAAAAGCAAAGCAACACGAAAAAACTACTTTAAAATTCACATTAAAAAAATAAGCAACTAAAGTATGACTAATAAAAAATTTCAAATATTTGAAAAAAATTAATACAAGACAAACTTTTTATATTTTTTTTATTAACTACAATATTTAATTTTACATTTTTCATACATATTTTAATCATTACTGCTAGCGTTCATTTGTAAACTGGCAAGAAATAAGATTCGATGTTATGTGATGTATTGTAGCTTCTCCTTAAACGAAGACAAGAATCTCTCGGCAATTATGCCCAGAAAAACCTGTTAGCCACTTTATTTTTATTCGTGATGTGATGTACAACTAGCGCCACTTTTAGTTTTGCGCTGCATTAATGGTTTTCTGTTTCTATATTAAAAAAATGAGATCGTAATCAAAACAAAAAGATTATACATTATCATTAGAAAGATTATTTTCAGTTTATAAAATCTTCGTTTTTTATTTTAAAATCGAAAAGATTATTTATTTCTGTTATATATAACAAAATACGGTTTAAAAGTTTAATTTTTTTGAATATTTATTGTGATATTTTTATATGTAAGTATAAATCTATTATTATTTACTCATTAGTATAAATAGGTTATTTATATAGAAGCTAAAATTCTAAATACAGCTTCAGGCCATATTCACGTTAGCTGCTAATATAACATTATTTTTAAAAAAAAAAAGTATTTCAAGTGAAAATAAGTTATTAATAATTTAAATTTCTTGATATCTAATAAATATAGTGAAATATGAAAGATATTAATAAAAAACATGAATTGCATAACTTCAAAATCACATTAAAATAATCTGCATAAAATGAAACCCAGGTGTATTTAAAAAATGCTAGGCAGAATGTAAAAAAAAAAAATCAATAAAAAGTTTCTTAAAATGTCTGCCTGATTGGTAAAAGACTTCAATTTTTGAATAAAATTGAGAAAGAAATCTCCCGAATAATCATATATTTTAATAGCTCAGAATCAAAAACATGAATTTGTTAGACAATAAGATTGAGGGAAAAGTTTACTCCTCATTTGCTACTATATTTTTCATAGAAATCAGATAGAAAACATAACATGGAAAAGCATAGCATGAAATAAGTGAATTGTGTAATACAAATCTTTCTTTAATATTAATGGATCGCTTATAATTTATAATATTTGTCAATCAACTAGGAAGCAAAAATTAATATAAAAAATATTGATCAAAAACAGAATTACATATTTAAAGCTAATGGTTCATAATAGTAATTCCATTCAATTATAACATCACTGGTTTTAACATGGATTACTCAGCAGGCTCAAAGAAACAAGCAAGGACAATTGATAGTTCTTATTTAATATTGCAGCATTCAGGTTAAATAAATAAAAAAATGGTAATATTATTTTACATTTACTTTATAAAATAACCAATTTCACAAAGTGTTCTATACAATAATTCAATGATAATAAGACTTTTATTTAATAGATATTAATTTTAAAAAATGTGAATTAATAATTGATATATGTACATATTATAAAGTTGAGGTACATATTTTTTAGTTAAATCCTTATTCTTATTCATATGATAGACATATAAAATATTTAATAAATGATTATGATTATAGGTATTAAATTTTGCTCTACATTTAATATTTTTAATTCAAAGCAGAGCAGATATATACATACAAGAAGTATAATACTGCTGCATGAAATTAGTTTTTTATGAAGTAAATATGAAATATTACCATTTTTTTAAAATTGCACTTTACGCAAAAAAAAGTGGAGCTTAGTATTAGAAAAAGAATTATAAGGCTTAGTTAGTGCTTTCGGAGAACGTAGGTCTCCATATTCATAGCCTATCTTGGGAGTGTTGGCTTACATTGAGATTTTAAGTGAAGCTTGGCTGTAATTTATGCAAAATTTATTCAAAGTTTTCTTTCATATAGAGCATTTTTTGGAAATTGAAAAGTATGATTCTTTTCAGTTAATTGCATAGTGTCAAGGTGAAGTAAAAACAAGGATTTTATTACCATTTTTTTTATTTATTTAACCTGAATGATGCGATATTGAATAAGCCAAGTGTTGACTGATATATCTGATTATATAGATCTATCACATGGGAGAGTTAAATATGATTAATATTTGATGAGATATCTCGTTTTCTGATTCCAATATGCAATTAAAGAAAATTTAAATCGTAAATAGTAAATATCACATGATCACCATCTCTATACTAGCACTACTGTATGGAGAGTTTTGCCTTTGTTTAAATAGTAAATAAATATGTTTGATAAGAGTTTAAAATAATATTGTTTAAAATATTACATAAGTTTGTATTTTAAAAGAAATGAAATATACTTTTTAATATTGTAAAATTTATTATTCAAAATAAAAAAAAAATGCTTTTATTATTATTTATTTAGTGTTTAATTATCATTTATGTTGTAATTTTGTATAATAAAAGTAGTATTATTGTCAATTGCCATGGTCTTCCTGTTCTCTAAATTTTATTTATGCCTTTATTTTACTTTGAAAGTAATGCAAATCTGTCAATGATGGAGTGGCATTGTGTTATACTAATTATAATAAACTTATGATATAAAATTTTAAACATTCATAACATGTTACATAAGTGGCATTCATATTGTTATAAACAAAATATCTAGCTTGAATTGTGCTCATCATTATCAACTTACACATTTTTTTCAGGTTAGAGAATATCCAGGTTTGATGCCTTAGCAGATGTATGCATTTTAGGATATAAACATCACATGATCACCATTTCTTATGCTTGCTTATAATTGTTATTAAAACAAGCAAAACTCTCTATACCTATTGTCATTCAGTGCAATCCAGAGTAATCAATGGATGCCAGAAGGCTTGTGCATAAAATCCCCATCTAGTGCCTACTCATCCAATATCCCCAGACTAGTTTCTGGCTTGTGGCCTTTGTCAGTGAGGAGTCTTTGATCTGAGAGCACTGCACCTAGATCTTAGGATCTAATGCAACCCTCCAGCAGCCATATTTTATCTCTACTCACTCTGGCTTTCACTGAGTGGCAATACGTATAGAGAGTTTTGCCTGTTTCATTTTAGGGTATTTTATATATTTATCCTGTTACAATATATATATATGTAAAAACTAAAAATATCTGTTATAAATATACTATGTATAGGTTCCAAATAATTTTAATGATAAAAATAATAAAATATATATCTTAATTAATCAGTAGCACTTTTGATAACATATTAATCCTTATCAACTGAAAAGTAATATGGAAGCTCAATATCATGTGATTTTACATGAGCTGTTGATGTCAGTATTTGCTGCTTGTCTACTTATTATACTATCTTTGAATCTATTTATCAATATTGCTTTCTCAATTTTTCTCTTTTATTTTGTATCATTAACATTAAAAGTAAATTTAAAATTACAAAACTGATCATGGTCAAAGAATACTGAGATAGTATTTAACTGCTTATTTATAGCCTTTCTTATGTGATTATATAATAATTGATGTTCTTTAAATTTTTTTCCAGAGCACATCTTGATTTCCCAATATACGACTTTTTACAACTATACATTTTACAAATTTTATGTACATTAAATTGATTTAATAATAAAAAGAATAATCATAATACAAAATTAGAGAATAAAAATTGATATCTATTCAATTTGTAAATAATGTTTGATCTAAATTAATTAAAAATATATTTAAAGATAAATACAATATTTCATTTTGTGTTTCTCCAAATGTAAATAGACTAATTAATAACTCTAAGAGTGTTTGTTATACGTAAAATACAAAAAAGTAAGATAATGTATCAAATTATATGTAGTTGTAAAAAATCATATATTGGAGAATCAATATGTGCTCTGGAAAAAAATGATAAAAGAACATCATTTATTATCTAATCATATAAGAAGAACTATAAATAATCAATTAAATACTTTGACCATGAAAAATCTTATAATTTTAAATTTACTTTTAATGTAAATGTTACAAAAATATTAATGGAAGAAAGGAATCATAAAAAGAGAAAAATTAAGAAAGCAATATTGATAAATAGATTCAAAGATAGTATAATAAGTAGACAAGCAGCAAATAATGACATACACAACTCATAAAAAAATCACAAGACATCAAACTTCATATTACTTTACAGTTGATGAGGATTACTATGTAACCAATTAATTAAGATATATATTTTATTATTAAAATTATTTGGAAGTTACATATATATATATATTGTACTGGTCAAAAAACGCCACCACCATAATAAGACCGAAACTCAAAGTCGGATTCAAACTCAGCCAAACCAAACTGAATTCAAACCCAACTCACGAGCTCAGATCAAATCAATGGATGACATGTCGATGGTACATGAATATGTGCCTAGAAACTAGCTCAATGGATGATGATGATTTGAGACCCCTGAACTGACCCTAATGACGTATAATAAAATAACTAAGGATATTTTTAAGTCAACTCATATAAATATATATATGTTCGGGTTGTCAATACAGACAGCGAGCATTAATATTAAAATAACTATTGAATAAGAAAGAAAGTTAAAAACCAAATGTGTTAATAAAATGTTTAATAATAATTATAATTTTGTTCAACTTTTAGATTATGATTATATAGATTACCTCTAGTCTTTTAAAAGGGATTTATAATTTACAATAAGAATGGCAGTTGTTATTATATGCCAATAACTATTATGCAATATTATAGGAGGATTATATATGTCTATGCCCTGACAAAGAAATAAAGGTAGATAAAGGTATTTGGCTGTGACAGAAATTATTCTAATCCTAAACGAAAGAATGTGAGATATATTTTCACATTCGTAAATCAATTCATGAAGAGCAAGATAATTATTTAGGGCATAACTTTACTATTTAACAGGAAACTTATTTAATTAGACATGAATAAGAATTTGTTTGACTTTAATAACATCAATTCATCATGATTTACAAGCATGAGATCGGGGCTTTATTTGAACTGAGAAATAACAGTGCTGACGACTTATGAGCTATAAAAATGAATATGAAAGAGAATGGCTTGTTGGTGATTTAGGAGGGCGGCTTGTGTTTTACAAGTCTTTATGCCCTATCAAGAAGATGTGGAACACAGGGAAAGCTAGGCCAGGTCATAGCCACAAACCTTTGGTGTTCCAATATAAGACAAGCGAAGGAGGAAGTACTTTCTTCCTATTTATTAAAATAACATGAATATCACCGAGACAAGCTTATGAAGCACGAGAGGGTTCGCGTCAGCAACGTTCGGAAAATGATTACTTGATAGTCATCGTGTTTAAATAATAAAACCCATTTTATAGATAGAATGCTCTATGTGATGACCTGATCGAGTTAAATTAAAGTCAAATGAGCTTTAATACAGAAATACTTAACATAATTATAAAATTATATTAATTATGCCCCAAACATCATGCCCTCCCTGAATTTAATAGAAAGTATAAAATTTGAATTAGAATATATTGATTTAATTCCTTTATCGACTTTTCTGCAAAACATTTTAACATTATATATGAATAAATAAATAAATATTGATGAAACTTAAGAAAATAGCGGAGGCATAGGTTAGAAATAGCTAATAATCAATATCAGCTGTTAGAAAAATAGTAAACATTTAATAAATTCTTTCGACTTGATGATTAATAGAACAATATTAATCTAGTTCTAATGGGCGAGAATTACTATAAGACTTAATATTGTATGACTAGCATAAGGCAAATGACATAAAAGGGATTATCATCGAGTCGAAGGATCATTGGCATATAATAAAAATAAATATTAATAATTATTTAATAAATATATAGTAAGGTTAGATAAACAAACCGCCATCATGAGAAAGAGAAATTTAACAAAGTATTAATGGTAAAGACTAGAGATTAAGAGAATTACTACATAAGTTAAAATAGCATAAACAAAAAGCAAATTTTACAGTAGATAGCTTTAAAGGTGGTGTAAAATAAAGTTCGGCAACTGGCCAGAAAGTTGTGGTTGTTTCAAGAAAGATATTACCATTCCTTCATGGTTGGTTCCTTAGATTACACACGGCAGAGTCCAGTTGGATGAAACATAGGCACGCATTTTATAAATTACTTGAACGACATGTTGATTGATTCTTTCATGATTTTTGGGCAGCACAATTGATCTGAAAAAGGTTTAGTTTAGCAGCCACAATGAAGATCTTCTGGGGACTTGAGGCACAGTAGTCAGACTCCCGAAGTTTAGCCCCTCACCATGATAGAAACACTATTTAAAATCATAATTTAAAATGCACAGAGTTTAATGGTACATCTCTAAACAAAGATGACTTCTCCTTCTCCAAGCTTTTCTGGGCTATTTATACTGTCCTCTGATGCCTTCAGGCTAGCGCTTCTTTCATTATCAATGTTACAAAATTTTACAAGTCATTTTTAGATACATTCCTTCGATAAGGCTTTCAAACTCATTAACTTGAATTCATTTTCTAATTAGAAAATGAATTTTTAAAATCAGAAAAATGATTTTAATTAGGACCGTCCTTACATTTTAAATACTTATCTTTTTTCTAATTAATAAAACTTTACCCATTGTTTTTGGAAAGGGACAATCTGAAAGCTTATCGAAAAAATGTAGCTTTTAATCACTAAAATTTGAACAAACTATTTAAAAGTAAAATAAAACATCCTGATGCAATGAAACTTTAGAACATATATATATGTTTAAATATTTATCAATATACACGCACAATCCACGCAGTTATAATATATATAAATTCATAAATAATTTTATCATGAATTTATTAATAGAATTGATTAATTTAAACTTCAAACGAGTTAATTTTAACACACATTTATGTAATAGTTTTTCTTTAAGGAAATGCTGTGTCTTATGACCAGCAAGTAAATAAATGGACAAAAGCAGAATTGAGATGGTAAGATTATAGTTTAATATGAATAATTTTAACTATATACATTGCCTATTATAAGGCATAATAAAATAATAAAAGGTTGTGGTGACCTGCATATAATACCTAGTCCTGCTTTTTGACTTACAGAGGCAGGACTCTCTGACTCATGATTAATACTCTGAACAATTAGATCAGGTTATGGGGGTTTATATACCCCTCAAGACTTCTGGAGTCTTTTACATTCCTAACCATATATGGTGTTTTCACTTACGTTTTCACATACATGCAGTATTTTTACATTTCTCCCCATATATGGTATTTTACACAGTTTTCTGACCCTATAAGGTCAGCTGGGCTTTCTATGATTTAACAGCATTGTAATCTTACACAATCATTATACATAAATGCTATACAGTTATTCTTATTTTACATATTTATTATATTTTACAGTTATTACTTTTATTCTACATTTATTATTGTACTCTTATTATTATACAATTATTATTCTTATTTTACATACTCTTTTTATTATACAATTATTACTTCTTATTTTACATATTCATTATACATTACAGTTATCAGTTTTATTCTACATTACATACTCTTGTTATTATACAATTATTTTTATTATTATTATTATTTTACATATTCATTATACATTACATATGTATACCTTGACCTTGAATACTGCACTCCTCCCCCACTCCAGAAGTATGGTTTTTCACTTAACATAGTCTTTGAGTTGAGACAGTTGCTGGCAGTCTTTGCTGTGCTTCGCCAATTTGTTGTTTGTTGATGGTGGTTTCGATGTACCAGTTTTTGCTGTGCTATAGGTACTTTCCGAGGTTTTGTTACAATAGGTTTTCCTCTGTCTCTTAACTCTATCTCTACAGGTGATGTTTTAGTTTTCCTGGTTCTTTTTTGAACAAGCTGGGGTAATTATTTTTGACTTGCAATTCTATGTCGATTTTTTTTATAACACATATTTTTATACCTAGGGGTGCGAACCACTCATGGCCTGTGATCGGGTTAATGTCTCCATTCACGATATATATTGGTAGTATTTCTTTAGTTTTCATTCTTTCTACCTTTACATTTGCAACTCCTAATATCCTTATGGGATTTTTATTAGCATCCCAGGCCTTGAGTTGAGTCTTCTCTACCCTTGGAGGGAATTTTAAATTCTGGATTAGTCTTTCCCAATCTTTACTGTTTATCAGCGATATCCCTGCTCAGCTATCAATTTCCATGGTTATTGGATTGCCGATTAGTTTTACATTTATCATAATTTGATCAGATTCATCTATAGTAGCACTTTTTATGTAGCTACTTTCCATCACTTCACACGGAAATTCTCTGTTCCGCTTTGTATGGTGGTGCCATCTTTCAGGATCCTTGGTTATTTTCCGATAACTTTCATTTTCTGGTAAATTGCAATCATGGGCTTTGTGTCTGATTTTTCCACATCAGAAACATTTAATTTGTTTATCTGTTTTGGATTTAACTCCAAATATTTTAAAATTTGTAGTTGAAGTGGTTCTGGTCTTGTGAAACTTCTGAACTCTCTCGCTTGGTCAAGCAGCAATTCGTAAGCTGTTCCACATCTGATAGCTTCTTCATAAGTTAGATATTTTATTGCTAATAAGATCTGCCTAAACTGGTCATCAATTATTCTGTAAAATAGCTGTTCTAGAAGAGCTTCCTCTAAATATTTACTGTAAAGTCATGGCTTTGCCATCTCTCTTAAACCAATGTCATATTCTTTTATTTTCTCATTCTTTCTTTGCCTTCTGCCTCTAAAGTGCAATAGAGCAATAAACTTGGATGGCTGGGGATTGAAATATTCATTTAGCTGTGTTACAAGCTCATCGTATTTCTGCATCTCCGGCGAATTTCCACATAGTTTGTTCGCTATTTCGATTACCCTCTGGCCCATGAAGCAAAGTAATGAGGCTACTTTTACAGTATTCTCAGTAATACTATTTAGTATAAAGTAGTTTTTGACTCTCTGAACATACAGTGGCCAGTCACTTGGATTTTCTAAATTAAACTCGTATATACTAACTTGTAATATGTTCGCCATATCTTTGTTGATTCAAATCCACTTACGATTTGTCTCAGCTTGCTGTTTAGGCAATTATTTTCAGATTCGATTTTATGATGACTGAGCAAATTTTTTCTGTAGTTCCTTTCCGGTATTGACTGCCACTTTCAGATTCGATTCCTGAGTCGACTGCGCCAATTTGCTGTGTCTTATGACCAGCAAGTAAATAAATGGACAAAGGCAGAATTGAGATGGTAAGATTATAGTTTAATATGAATAATTTTAACTATATACATTGCCTATTATAAGGCATAATAAAATAATAAAAGGTCATGGTGACCTGCATATAATACCTAGTCCTGCTTTTTGACTTACAGAGGCAGGAGTCTCTGACTCATTATTAATACTCTGAACAATTAAGCATGTTATGGGGGTTTATATACCCCTCAAGACTTCTGGAGTCTTTTACATTCCTAACCATATATGATGTTTTCACTTACATTTTCACATACACGCAGTATTTTTACATTTCTCATCATATATGGTATTTTACACAGTTTCTGACCTTAAAAGGTCAGCTGGGCTTTCTATGATTTAACAGCATTGTAATTTTACACAATCGTTATACATAATTGCTATACAGTTATTCTTATTTTACATATTCATTATATTTTACAGTTATTACTTTTACTCTACATTTATTATTGTACTCTTATTATTATACAATTATTATTCTTATTATACATTTATTACTTCTTATTTTACATATTCATTATACATTACAGTTATCAGTTTTATTCTACATTATTGTACTCTTATTATTATACAATTATTATTATTTACATACTCTTATTATTATACAATTATTATTATTATTTTACATATTCATTATACATTACATATGTATACCATGACCTTGAATACTGCAGAAAATTAGCGTGGACTGAACGTATAAAGCCCCATTGCATCGGAAATTCAAGGTTAGTAAAAGGGTTTGAAGTGGGCTTCTGGTAAAATGTCACGAAGCTACGATCGAACTTAGATCCGACTGCTTCAATATATATATATATAAAGTTAATGTGTGTATATATATTTTAATTTTGTAAACAAAACTATTAATTTAAGTTTAGATATAAACTCAATAATTTGTTTTTCTATTAATTAAATTATATTCTCTGACATTTGTTTGCATTAGTCCTGGATGACTTTATTAAATAATGCAGATAGTAAATTTTTTTGGAAAATTATACATTATATAACAGTTTAAATTTGTTGAATACTCACACCAATATAAACCATTTGCTATAAAATACGATTCACCAATATAGTTAAATTATAAAAAAAATTTAAAATTAATGCTTTTTTTTTCAGTCATCCTTTCATATTTAACTTTGTCAAAAGCAGATAATAAGTCAACATCAATTTACCAAGAAGCTAATTTGAATTGAATGAAATAAGCAATTTTGAACAGAATTATTAAAAAATCTGTTAACCTATTAATTTGATTTTGATAACATCAGACTAAGATTTAACAGACAAATTAAAAATTTGGATTTTAAATATCTGATGGCATTATTCTTTTTTAAAAAAAATCTTTAAAAAAATGAAAAAAAAATCCACAGTTTAAAAATGAATATTTCTTCCTCTTTCTCTTTTATATCAAATTCTAATATTTTTTTCAATAAAAAAGAACATACTTTTGTAGACCAGCAAAATCCAATGCTATAACTCTTCCCAAACATTTTTAAAATCATGAATAATGACAAACTTTATATATATGCTATGTGCTTAACATATTATAACACTAATAACTTGAGTGTAGCCCACATTAATCAGATTTGAATAACAATGCATGTATGTGTGTAGTGTATGTATGTAGTCATATATACTGTAAAAAAAAAAAAAAATCAAAATGCTTTTTATAGGGAGTCGAAAAAATATGTTATTTCGTAAATTGAAAGGCATTTTGAGATTTTTTTGATTTCATTGGTTTTGAATTAATACAATCATGAGTTTAAATCCGAAAAAATAATTATAAATCAACAATGTTTCAGAAAGTAGAAATAAAAAAATAAAAGTCAGCAAAGAATGTTCTCTCTTGTAATGGGGAGTAGATAAAGAAAAGAAAGTAAACAGGTTATTACTTTTTTCTGATACTGAAAAAAATAATATAATATAGTAGACAAGCTTATTTCACGATGTGTTGAAGAGAACAATGAAATACTTGCTTCTTTAGGATCTGAGATGGTAGAATAGTCTGAATTATGATAGGGGCTGGGCAAAAATATAGTCTACATTATGGTATGGGCAATGGATAATGATACAGGTAATATGCAATTATTAATTCAGAGGTCAACTTCATTCCGGTTTTGATTTATAGATTCTAAACTGCATGTTATACATAAAAGACGTGTTGAAGTAATTTGTGAAGAAAAAATATATTGCTTTACTGCTAATTAAAATTGTAAAGCCTATATCAGAAGTTATAAAAATGTTTTATTACAGTAATGAATCATTTGCTATAGTAGGTTAAACAAAAACAAGTAGCACAACAGTCAGAAGACACCTGAATATACATCCCAGTTCAGTAGGTCACAGTCTATGAAATTACATCACTACTGCCTTTAAGATGCCAGTATAGAAAAGAAATGAAATATGCAGACAAACTGCCAATGAGTTATTAATATCCTACATGCACTATGTTACTATAACTATAATTCAGGTGTCCAGTCAGTGAAGAGAAGAAGTATTGAAATTCAAATCTTTTATTTTTTAACTATCATCTTATTCATACAAATTTTAAATAATCTTTACAGTTTAATACACTTTTTCCTTTTAAATAATTTATTTTAATCATTATAAATTGTTTATAATTTCTATGCTTATTGGCTTCAATCTGAATTTGAAAACAATCTTTATGTATTTGTGTATATATAAAATAGTTCATCAATGATTTTTTTACAGTACGCATATAATTATATTTTGACGGAATTAACAATGATTAAAAATTACTCTTTAAATTTCAGAATTCAAATATTTGCTTTCATCCTTCATCGATTTGGTCTTCAATCGGGCCACCTTAAAAAAAAAAAAAAGTGGGAATTAATTTCAAAACGTTCTCTGCAAAAGCAAAAAAACGATGCCCTTTTATTGAGATTCTTTATCAGTTTCTTATTAAAAGCAAGCGATAGCTAACAAAAAAGTCTTTTTATTTGTATATAATAATGATCAGATCAGTAAATATAAATTAGTATGTTCACTATCCTGCTAATTTGTTGATAAAAAAATCAAATTCTTATTACAAATGCTACATTTCGGCCAATTGCCTTTAATAGTAATTAATGGTGGTATTACTAATTTTAATAAGATTATAATAAAACAAAAGATTATCATTATTAAATACTTAAAAGGCAGCAATTCCTTTCTGATCTTTCATGCCCCATAAGATTTCTGAAACTCCCACAACTATTACTTTTAACACCATACTATTAAATTCTGTAACATCCTTCATTTGGTCTCTAATTTTTATATATCCATTCCTCTTAACAATTCTTTTCAGATAGTTTTTGTAGATACATCAGATTATTTTTGGATTTTCTAAACATTTCAACTACCTTCTTTGTTACAATATAAGAAGTATTTCTCTGCTAGTTACACTTTTACTGTTTCTATATTTAAATATCAATTGTGATAGCTGAAATGTAGATGAAATTTATGTGAAAGTTACTTAAAACTTCCAGAAGCTTTATTTAAAATAATATAACTTCATCAAAAAATGAAAACGTATAGAATGAACCACCCATTTTTGGATCATGTATAAAGGATTCAATTTATTAATGTTACAATATTTGTTTTCTATAAGAGAAAACATTATAATTCTTCTAAATGTTCACATTTCAAAAACTTGGAATTATTGCTTTTTAGTTTAATGTTCAGCTCCATACAGCAATGCAATTCATACAAACCATATTGTAATTCAATGCAAATCATATAAACCATATTAAAAAAATTAGCCCTTACCTCTCTCCTATTTATAACCCATATATTCTATCATTTTATTTAATTACATTACTTTTATCTATTTTTCCAAATACCAGCCAGGTCGTGTTTAAACTAGGTTTTCCTCATTTTATGTGATGATTATAATTTTGGTCATAATAAATATGCTTATTCTTCAATTATAGCTGTTACTTCTTTTCACAAATGATAAGTAATCATTAGCAATTTCAATTTTTTTAATTCAGAAAATAATTGTTCATTGTAGCAATTCAAGAGAACTGATGTTCATAATAATTACTAATTTCGATTAATTTTTTTAAAATTATTTTTGTGTACAAAGATATAGTGATTTTTATATATGTGTATATAAAATAAATTAATTTTTCAACTATAATAAATATGATAATAAATAATAAAAATTCTATTTAACTTACTTTTATTTATTAATATTTAATGGTAACCAAATATTGTAATATAACTATACTATAAAGCAAACAAACAAACCCTCAAAAAAACTAAGAGCTTTCTTTACTTGGATAAATCATTAATTCAATAATTAGTGTAAGATCAATATGTATTCAACTACAAACTGACAATTCATTTTTAATTTGTCTATATCATCATCATCATCATCAACAACAACACCATTATTTTCAACCATTATCAATCCATTGTAAGATGAAAGTCTCTTCAAATTTCATTCCAACCTTTAGCTTTTCTTTAACATACTTGCAAATTTCATTATTTCATTGCTTCATATCACATCTGCTCTCTTTCTAGACCTTTCACAATATCATGGAATTCAATTTAAGATTTCAACTGTCCATGTATTATCATCTCTTCTAGTGTTATATACAGTTGGGTGCCATTTAAGTTTTTTAACTCTTTCAATGATGTCAGTGATCTGTTTGTATTCTCATCCACATATTTTAGTTTTGTTCTCTTCTTGTTCCTCCTATCATAATTTCTTCATACTTCACAGAGAGGTATGAAGTCTCTAAACTGCTTTTCTATCCATAAATATAAAGTAGTAAAAAAACTTCTATTAAAAACTTTCCTTTTCATACAAATAGGCATATATTCTTTTAATATTGTTATTTCTACCAAAAGCACTCTATTTAAGTCTAATTCTTGTGAAAAATTACATTAATTTTGTTACTGTCTGTGTTAATAATCTAAAAGTATTTGTAATTATTATTATTTTCTAATTCATGATTATGAATCACTATTTTCTTCTTCTTAAAATCCATTGAATTAGCAGTTATCCTTAATCCTAAGTTTTTATATTTCATTTGATAATTCTTTTACTCCTTTAGCTTTCCATTTTAACCAACAAAATATTCTTTGTAAAACTGCTGCAATTTTTTTTAAAGATATGGAAGCACTCTAACATACACACTTCTTAATATCATCATGTAATCTAATTACTGCTGCTGCATTTTGATAAATATTTTTCAGAACAGAATGGCATTCTTCTGGATCTATATCTACGATCCAATGCTTTAAGATGTATAAAAATGATTATAGAATCAACTCATATTCTTTGATATTTTCTATATCTTTTCTCAATATTTGATTGAGATCCATTGTCCTAAAACTACTTTTAAGTTTGGTTATTCTTTTGGTTGATTAGAATCTAAATTATTTTGTAAAAAGTTGTAATTATCTTGGTAAAGATTTTGTATAAAACTGATAGAAAACAGATAGGTCAGTAATTTTTAATACCTTTTTTAATCATTTTTCATATCATCTTTCTTAAATATTATTATTCTTCCAATCAACTGGTACATCATTATAACTTAAACATTTGTTATGTGACTTTGACCACATTTTCTTTCTTCACTTGTTTCTTTAAAAATATTGATTATAATTTTATCATTTTTTGGAGTTTTTCCCCTTCTTTACAAATTTAATTGCATACCTCATTTCATCATTTAAAATGCTGGATAATTCAGAAGAGGTAATAACTATAGAAGGCACTTTGTTTTCTTGTTCTTTATTACTACATAATTATTTATAGACATTTTCATACATTTCGTAATATCATCTTTCTTTTTAGTAATAGTTGTAGCTTTTCTTCTTATTGCAGAAATAGGTTTCCTTCCAACACCAAGATGTTATTTAACACTTGGAATTTTTGTTTTCTTCTACAACTTTCCTTGCCAATTTATAATTATATTTTCTTATATTATTATTAATTATTTTTTTATATTTTGAAAAACTCTTTCTATATCATAATGATGTTGATGATAATGGAATATGTTTGTGTAATCCTAATACTAACAAATATATTTAGGATTTTTCTTTCAGACCTTAAGTTATTCTATAGAATGATGATTATAGAAATATAAACACATTTACACTGTAAAATTATAAAATATAATTGCAACGCATTGTGATATTCCCATTCCTGGAGGAGAAATCACATAGTCCTTGAGCCACAATTAACAGTTATTTTTACCTTATGCAATTTAAAAAAGGCAGTAAAACATTTTGAAATTTCAATTATCGTATCTTATAAATAAGAAGATGAAACAGCTTTTAAATAAGTCACTTTGAAGCAAGTCATCTTCATCGGCCCCTGATTAACAAACAATGAATTGGAAGGCAGAATTCAAAAGATTTTCTAACTGTAGATGATAGATTTAAATAATTTTTTTTATTATTATTTCTCACATTAGCTAAGAATAGCTAGATAGCCATTTACTGATCGATATAAGACTATGTTGATTATCTTAATCAAATTCTACGCCTAATTAAAAAAAAATCAAGTTTACCTGGCCCGGATTTGAACAATAAAATGTGAATTTGTATTTTATCTGTGTAATTAATACAAGTTAAAACGAAACATTAAGAATAATCTATACATAAATGCAGTTAATAAAGAGTTAGACTTTTTTAATGGATATAAAAACTAAAGACGTACTAGTATTTTTTCTTTTTCTTTTGTTTTTATCCATTGCTTGAAAAACTATCCTTTTTTTTTTTTTAAAAAAAAAAACAAAAAACAATGCAGCAGTTTATATCAAAGGTTATTTTATAAAGAACTTTCAAGAAAGTTGATTTTTATTCTTAAAAAAAAAAAAAAGTTTCCACAAGTTATTTAACCATATTCTTAAAGTAATTTTATTTTTCTCTTTACACTCCTAACTTTAATGTCATTCATTGCTCTATTTGTTTCACTTGAGTACAATACTATGTATTACAAAATATTACTTCATTCGGACAAAGTTTAGCTATAATTTCTCTTCTTTTCTGTTTATTTCTTTTAATTAAAAATAAGAAAAAGATAATACAGGGTTAGAGTGGCCTAGCTCTGTACGCATGATCTAACCCAGATGGAGAACTAAATAAAACTCTATTTTCACTTCTTTTTTTTTTTTAATAATAGTACAGATTAAATCTTTCATTTTTTCATGCAGGCTTCAATGAATTTATTAAAAAGATGAAATTAATTATATTAACATCATGTTTATAAACACATAGATAGCCTAAATATATATATATCTTATGTGTGAGCTATACATGTGCGTACGTGTGCACATACGTTTCCCCATATTCATACATATAATATAGTTTATATACAATCAGATAAATAATATACAATTAATTAAAACACTGTAATTAACTCTGCGACTTCCGAAATACTATTAAATAAATAAACTATATCCAACTTATGGAATTACTGCTATTTTACATCTGGTTACTGATTTTTTAAAAATTCTAATTGCAAAATGCTACTCAGGATGGCAGACATGCTTACACAGTTGACTATTTATATATAGGTATATTTCAAAGCGTAGAGTAATTTACAGTGTTTTGTTTTAATAATAGTTTATATATATATATAGTGTGCCCCATCATCAATTAGTTTTATTGTACGACAAGATAAACATTTTTGTACTACTTTTCCAAATAATTTGTTTTAGTGGTATTGGAAAAATAACAACCATTATCACCACTGCTCCTTTGCGCAAGATAATACGTATATATTTTTTTTATACTTTACAGCTGGTAATAGCATACCCTTGTTAGATATATCAAGTAGTTAAAGTGATGGGTTGAGAACTAAAGATTCTTGAATTAGTGCTCAACCTATTACTTGCTCTTCTGAGTGAGTTTAATTCGTAAAATAAATGAAAAATGTTAAAAATATTATTTACATTTCACACAGATTTTTAAAAAATAAAAAAAAGTTAGCAGAGTTTAAATAAAAAATGTTTTCTGGAAATAAATTAAGTTTGAAAAGAGGGATTTAAATGTAATTTATACATGAAAAATTTAATAAAATATTGCAATCACTGCTAAATAAAAATTGCCATTATAATCATATTAATACAATTGTCTAAAGTGAAGATAATCAGTCTCAGTATCTTTAAAAGTATGAAATCTATTATTTCGTAATGGTGAAAGTTAAATCATGTGATCATATTTTTATTTTAATAATCAATGCATCAACATTTATTTGATCAAGTCAAATTAATTTGGAATCTTTACCATCTAATTAAAAAGCCCATTTACAGATAACTACTGATTAGCTGGACTATTTATGGGCCTTTTATATATATAAAAAAAATATTGTGTATCAACCCAAAGACCAGACATAAACCCTAGATTTGGAGAAAGGGAAGCAAATTTACTTGCCACTAAGTAACAAATTTTATATTATTATTCAATGATGAACTTTATTCATCCAAAAAAATAAATAAATAAACAGGTACATTATAACTTGCAACTTAGGTGACAAGACATGCCCAATATAATTGGTGTAGGGACAACATATAATTATTATAAAATGATGATTTTACAAATTTGCTGTGATTGGTTGCAATGCAAGAATATTTACTAGCGTCCATGTGTCCTCATGGAGTTTATCATAGGAAACTTTGCAGTCCCTTGCTTTTAAGATTTTAATAATACTGAGCAAATCACTATGTAGATTCCCTGAATTTCTACCAAATGTGACATTGCACCTAAGGATCCACAGTAAATAGTTCAGCATGATAGAGAGTCTTATTGTTGAGAAAACACCAGCCTGAATACAGTCTTGAATATTGTATATTTTATCCTTATGTGATATCATCCAATGATCTATACTGCTGTAGATTTTTGCACTCATATAAAAAGTGCTGCAGTGTTTCACTTGCACCACTGCACATTTGACATTGAGTTTGTATTTTGTTAAGCCCTCTTTTATTTACTAGGAATTTATTAGTTGATATGATTGAATGTTTATTTTTAAACTAAAGTGTAAATATTTAATCTCAAGCTTCCATAGTTTGAAGCATTAGATGATGTATTCATTATTAACCTGGAGAACAGTTGGGTTATAATGAAGTATTGACAGAACAGTTGATGAATGTTCCAATATTTGAACTTATTCCCAATTGCCCCCATAAAGATTCCAACACTCATAACGAGATTGGCAACCATATTGGTCCAGGATAGAAACTGATCATGAGGTGGTGAGATATCAGTGGGAGTGACTAGGGATAGATAAGAGTCCTCCGAGATTATTCTTCTAATTGTGACAAGCATATTATGTACACCCTGTACTAGAAAAGAGGAGATGGTATGTAGTCCTATTTCATTGAGTTTTTAGGTAGGCATGCCTTCCTAATGTGATTGCAATAGTTTTCTTTGTCCATAGGAATCCAGAACACAGGGAATTAATCTTTGCCATGAAGTTCTTGGTAGGAATAATGATTGGGAGGAAGTAATTGGGGAATATTAATGAGTTGGAGGAAGTAATTGGGGAATATTAATGAGTTGAGTAGTGTGACCTTGACTCAGAGAAACAGGTAAATGCCAGAGAGTGATTTAAGAGTGTCTGTTATGCCCTTGAAAAGCATATTTTGTAATTGGATTTTCATGTCCTGAGGAGAAAGCATGAATGGGAACACAAGGAAGTTCTGCAGTCTGGCTAGAAAAGGTAAAGGAATTACCTTTCCAGATGACAAATTTCTAGGCCATTGACTTGTCATGATTGAAACACAGTTGATATTGTTCTGTATACTTGTGCAGTATGTTTCCAGCATTGACAGGCAATCTGTAGAGAGGAGGAGGATGACTACATCATCAACATATGCCAGACATTTTACTTTCCTGCCCAGTTTGTGAATGTACACCCCAGGGAGATCTCTTTCAATTTTAAGTATTAATGGACTGATGAATACAGTAAATAATAATGTGCTCAGCAGAAATCCCTGAGGTACAGAGATGTTAGGATGAAATCCCAGAGTGATTCTGCCATCCATCATTACAGAATCTCCATGCTGCTAAGGAGGTCCTCCACAATGGAAGGTATCAGAAATAGGATAGGTTCTTAGTATGCCAATGAGGAGATTGACCTTCACCAAGTCAAAGGCATCCTGAATGTCCAATTGGACAGCTATGGGTCTGGAATTTCTGTGCCATCTCACATGTTTGCCATTATTTTGAAAATAGAGACTACATCAATGGTGGACTGACCCCTACATACAAACTGTGAGGGAGATAACTAGGAATAATTACTTCTTGGATCATATCTTTGCCCACAGACTCTATTATTTTTATGAAGGGAGGCATCAATGAAATAGGCCTAAGGTTTGCTAGCACTAATGGCAGCAATCCTTTTTCAGAAATGAGACTAGTGAGACCAGATGTAGCCCCTCAATGTCCTTGCAACCTTCAGCCAGTTCATTCAGGATGTTATGAATGATGGGGATGGTATAGTGACTGAGGTGCAAAAGAAGGAACTTGGGTATAGACCAGGATGGGTCCTATCAGGAATTAATTTTAATTTATTTAGAAATGGTGTTGGCCTTAATTCCATGATGAGGAGCATTGTCAATGTTAGGAGTGCTTCTATTGTTCTGGATTTTCTGGTTTTTGAAGCTTTGTCCTGAAATGATTTATGACGATTAACCTGACTTCTCCTATATGAAGTTTTCCATTGATATGTATGGAAGAGGGAGTGACCTGCTTCCATTTTGAACCCAGTGCCCACCCTAGATAGCTTCTGGTCTAGCAATGCTGACTATCCAAGAATATTGGAGCTTGCTTAACTGCAATGTATTCTGCCAGGGCCTTCTGTGCATTACAGTATTGTTGCTTGAGTAGGGTGATTTGAAATGTCACAGAGTTGTTCATCAGAGTTCAAATTCAAGTGATGTGCAATTTGTCATTTCTGATAGTAATTTCAAGGGCCCATGAGAGTTCCAAGTAAACATATTGATAAGTGACTGGAAAATCTCAACAAAAGCTGCCCAAGCCAAGACTTGGTCCAGACTCAGAATATTTACTTTGAAAAGATAAATGTAAATATCCAAAACCAAGAGTTGTAGGGGTGGTCTGACTATTAAGAAATCTAATTGTTTTTCTTAGTCCCAGGTTTATGGGTGGGTCTGAACTGGCATCTATATCAATTTGCAAGGCCTTATGGTCTGTGAAAACCACAGTTTTAAGTTTTGCATCCATTAAAAAGTGTAATTCTGGGGAGTAGTATGTGAGGTCAATAAGGGTCTTCCATCTTTGAGTATAGAATGAGAAGGCACCTTTGGGGAAAAGATCCTGCCGGCAACCTTGGAAAACAAATTGTGTATTTCTTATTGAACCTCTCATATCCCATGTTAAAGTCACCAAGAATAAGTAAAGGGACTGAATTATTTCCAGTTAGTATATTAATTTTGAATATGATGCACTTAATGAGTGGGTCATCTGGTTGTAGATAGAGGTATGCAATGTAGCATATGAAGTTTCCAAATTGAACATCAATTAATATGGAACTCTCAGAAATCTAAATGTAAAATTGCAAAGCCAGAAGAACCAGAGTGCTTATTTATGCTTTGGCTGAAACAATGAAGGCAGAATACCTATAATAACCAAAGGAAGAAAATACAGCATCAATTTTGTGACTAAAATTTATGTTTAGTTTGGTATCAGACATGAATAAAATGTTAGGGATATTCTAACATAACCAATTTTTGATGAAATATTCTACTCAGGGAGTTTAGTCACCCAATATTAATTCTGACTATTAAATGTGCATGTAATGATAACATAGAATGATAACATAGAATAGATGCAACAAATATTTATTTTGGTGTTTAATTGCATGGAGAGGACAATACGAGCAGTGAGGTATGTGCATAAGTGAGTCATTGGTTGAATTTGATAGAAAATTATTGCAATGAAGATCTGGTGGTTCTTCTTGGGGATACTTTGGTTTTTCCTTTTTTGCGTTGGCCATAACGAACAGGTCATCTACACTGTTGTCTGACATTCCACCATCTGAAGTTCAATTATTTAATTGTGTAAAATTTAATTCAACCTATTGGTCAAAAGAAGACATGGCAGAGTTCTATGATGAATGTACAGCATCTCCTCCATGGAATTTTTTTAACTCACCAGCACCCATGGCCAAATTTGACATCATTATGTGGTTGCCAGAAGTTGTTATCCCTGTCATCTATTCCCTCAGAACTTTCTTCACTTTCTGATTGAATTGGATGGATGTGTTTAGTTGTACACAGAACATCCTTTTCAGTGGCAGAATTTACAGCCCAAAATATATGGCCAAGATCCTCACATGCTACACATATACAAGTGTTCCACTAATATCTACCGCTAACATAAGGAAAGTCCTAACAAATAATATATAAGCAAAGCAAGAAATCAACAATATAATCGCTGCAATAAATACATGGTTAAAAGCAGAAATATTAATAATGAAAAGAAAGGCAATGAGATAATAATTAAATAACAAATCTTAAACTATATCCATTCATATTTATAATGCATATAACAAAAACCTAATTAAAAGACCAATATAAATGTATGTATGAGACAAATAAACAACTAATTTAAAATTATAATAATAACAGAAATTCTACAATGATTCAATGCAAATATTCAATATATAAAATAGTGAGTATATCCTTATAGATGTTTAAAAAAATACATAAATTTCTTGGTGCGATCTTCCAGAACACAATGGCATGAATAAAACCATTTACATACTACCTTTAAATACATAATTATACATGTTAATGTACCCCCAAAATATGACATTAACAAATATTGAAAATACATAATATTTAAAACATCCTAATAATAACATTAAAAAAATATTTAAATGGTTTCTTCCTTTCTTTTCCCACGGAGTGAAAATAATTTTCACACAATTGCAAGTTTGATCACTTTAACAACTGTAAGTTTTCTTTCACTTATTTACAGGCACATAAAGATTGATTCCATAATTACATAATCCTTCACTAGAGAATTTTCATAATGAATTGATGTTAGTTAAATAATACAGTAGGATAGTGATTCCTTTTGAAAGATTTATACAATCGTGTTATAAAGTAGGCATGGATAACCTTTCCTAGTTCAAGGGTCAAAGTATCTTTCTGTTTTCAAGTCAAGGGCCGGACCAAATAATTAAATAGTAGAAAGTAATAGTGAATGATAAAGAGCAATTAATGCGAGGATTGGCCTTGTACTTCAACAATGAGACTATCAATATTGATGGGAATATTGCTTAAGGACAATCACATAGAATTTTTAAGGTTTTGCCCGTTATTCTTGTCCAAATTTTTGATTTATGAAATTTCATTCTAGAAAAAAAACTGTTCACACATATATGTGCTGCCAAAAAGACAAATAATTTTTCTTGAAAAGGCATGTAAATTTCTATATTTTTCTTCTATCAAATGTTTATAAAAATTCATCAAAGCAATGTCATTAAACTGTGATTTTAGCACAAAATCCACTTGAACATCAATAAGTTCCATCTGTAAATTTTCTGGCACATTGTTTATATCAGCATCCATTGGATGAGAAAATATAGTGAATATGGAGCCTTTATTTTGGAAATGGGCAAACTTTGTATCAAATTGCTCTATTAATGCCTTCAGTTCATCTCCATAACAATTATAAGGGATAAAAAAGTTACTAGAATAGGAAAATGGTAATAATTTTTAGCTCTTATCTGACCCAAAAATTTTAGTTTATTACAAAAACCACTGACATTTAGTTCATGAATCAATTGCCGTGGCTTTTGCTATTTAAGATTTAGTTCATTTAGGTATTCAGTGATATCTACAAGGAATGCTAAATCACACACCCAATCATCACTTCTTACTTTATTAATTGTTTTCCTTTTATGTCCATAAAATCTGCTATGTCTTGTCTCATATCATAAAATTGTTTTAATATTTTACCTTTACTCAACCACCTCACTTCACAATAATAAGACACCTTTTCATAATCTGAAAATAAGACTGCCAAATATTCCTTAAATTGGTGGTGATTGAATGCATGTAACTTAATAAAATTAATACTGGCTACTACAATTTCAATAACATTTGTAAATTTAATTATGCACACAAATTTTTTTGGTGGACAATGTAATGAAAATTTTGTTAAATTTTCCAGATGGATCTATAGTTCTATTGTTTTATCATGAACTATACCAATAAATCCCTTCCATGCACCAACCATTGTGCATATGTCAACAGTGAACTACATTTAAACCCAAATATCTCTAAGACTGTTTTGACTTCTCCAAATATATCTTCACCAGTAGTTGTGCCTTTTAGTGGCTGAAGTGCCAAAAATTCTTCTGTGATATTAAAAATCCACAACTCCATCAATAAATATTGCTATTTGTGCTGTATCAGAGGCATCAGTGCTGTCATCCAAAGCAATTGAAAATCCTTTGAATCTAGCAATCTTGTCTTTTAAACTTTTTGGGATATTATCAGCCATGATTTCTATTCACCAGACAACAGTACATCTTGACAAACTAATATTCTTGAAATCTTTTTTTCTTTTTAGGACCTATTATACTTGCAATATCCAACTGACCTTATTTGATAAATTCTCCATCACCAAATGATTTAGAATGCTTAGCATTTTTTTCACTTGAAACAAAGCTGGCTTTCACAATGCTTCCATGCTGCATTCATTACTTGGTGAACATTTGCTGCTGGGTATCCAAGTTCTTCTTCAATTTCTCTTATTTCATCTTTTTGTAGTTGTCCCATCAATTTTTTTGGTGAACCATGTTTTGAAGTAATGTGTCTTCAAGTTGTATTCTTTGTTGACTTATATGGATTCATTTCACAGCAAACATATAGGCAACCTTTATTCAGAATAAAATATTACTTTTCTGTCAAGTTGTCTTGAAATTGACAATTCTCTGTATCAACTTTTCTTCTTTTTTTTTGAGATAATCCCTGATATTGTTCTAAATTTCAAAACTATATATTCAGAACTGACAAACAAAACTGTTTTTAACACTGCAGATACTGAAAAGAAAACAATATAAATGGAAGCATTTAACAAGGCACAACACCAATGCAAATATTAAAATAAAAACAAAACTGGTTTTTACACTGCAGATAGAACACAATACAAATGCAGGCACTGAACAAGGCACAACCCCAATACAAATATCAAAATGACAAGTTGTAACACATTCACACACTGCTAGTTAAAATGAGGAAGATATCTTGTTGGATAAAAACAAGATGTGTTTTGCAGTGTCATATGACATCAGATTAACTATTCAAAATATTATTTCTAAGAGAAGCTAAATAAGACAAAAAATGTGAATTTCAGTAATTGTTAATGATTATGACATAATATTTTTGTAAAACATTTATTATTAAACCAAAAATACATCACTAGTAGGAAATTGTCTTTAAAAATATTTTCTTTTAAAAAAGATTGCTCATAGGAAATATGTTATGAGAAAGCAGAAATCGCCATTGCTGGCTTTACAAAAATTGCTTTTGCAAAAACAGTAAGGAATATTTTTTTAATAACAGTAATAATTTATTAACTTTTATAATTTTTTTGTTTCTTTGATGATAATTAATTGTAAATATATCATTTTTGTAATGTTATAAAATTCTAATATTTCATTCTAACCTTTTCAATATGTTCTGTGCAGCTAATTAAGATGTGTTTTTTTGTTATCGCTAAGAACTTCGTTTTCACATTTATTTTCACTATTTTAAAATATTAATAATTTTAGTTTTTCAAATTTTAATCATTAGAAGACTTAAATAAAGATATTATAAAATATAAATTTATTAAATAACATAATTATTTAATTGCACAAAAAGTAAAATCAAATGTAACTCTCGCTAGACTCTATTCAAAAATTTGACAATCAGAATCAAACATGGCTGAAATAGATTAGTGGCAGACCAGATTAACAATCATAAGGGACCAGATCTGGACTGCAGGCCAGAGGTTGCCCATATGTGTTATAAAAGGAGCTTTTATTATTTTGCAAGGATTAAAGTAATTGATTAAATTAAAGAAACAAATTGAATATGCTCTGCAATAAAAATGTATATATCAAAATTGCATCCAAATAAAATAAATTATATACTTTACATAGGCAAACTATAATAAATGTAATATAAATGAAATATATTATATAGGTTGTAAATATATGTACATCAGAGCAGTAGTGTAAATAAAACAAGTATATCATAAACCATATCCAAGGATAATTATATTCCATAATAAAGTATCATAGTAAAACATATAGTCAAATGCAGACATCAAATTAATAACATTGTAGAGATGTCTGCCCATCCTTGCATATGTATTAAATGGATTATGTCCTGAAACATGTGGGGTTCAGATTGACCTTAGGTCAACATGGGTGTGACAAGAATCTTGGCCTCAGGGTGGCCTTCGAGCATTCCATCACCAGATTTTCAATTGGATGGACAGTTGAAGAGTTGGAGTGTGTAGTAGATTGGAGCCTGTCCATTAAAGTATGAAGATTGTCTATCTTAATAAATATCTGAGCACTTATAGTATATATGTATGGGAGATGATAATCTGGACCAACTGATGATTGCTGGTTTAGCATGAAATACGTATATTGGTGATTATTTATCTTTTCAGCATATATGTGCTTGAGTGTTTCGGTGTTATTAGATAGAGTGGAGAGTGATGGGTCATCTGAAAGTCTGTGCTCATATACCCTATATTACATCAAATTAAGTAAAATACAATAAATATAAATCCATAATTATATTTTATGATGATCTATAAACATGATAACTATAGATTAATCATGTAAGATCAATATATTTCATAGCAAAATGATATGCTAAATCTCTAATTTCAAAGAAAATATTATAATAAGATTTTAAAAATTGGCAAAGTTTGCAAGAATACAAGATATAGAATACTTTGGATAGCATCGTTGATGTTTCAGCTTCTGTCTCCACAAAAAATTTGCTTTTCTTTTCTCCATTTATAGACGTTCAGAGAGATTAAGATAAAATAGCACGACTTGAAAATTAATTGCTTGGATGAAGTTTGCTTTCTAGCAGCACATATTGTTTTGTTTTCCAAAACAATCAAAACCCAATTAACTTGATTGTAGAATGCAGCAACAAAATAATAATAGTGTGATGATGAAGAAGATTGAGTAAAGTGACCATTATACTTTCAAAATTGCCTTTTTATACTCATTTCAGAGTAGCATGTGATTCCAATCAACAATTAACAGAAGGGGGATGTCATTAAAATTGATAAAAATCTAAGAACATTTGCACTAGAAATGATTTACATATAATTTAAATATCTATAGAAAAAATACATTTATGTACTTTTTTTTTTAAAAAAAAATGTAATTATTTGTTAGTCAAAAATTATCTAACTGTTAATGTTACTCCAATACTGTCACCTACTATAAGCTGGAGAAAGATGTAAAAGATGGTAGCTGGATCAAATTTACATCAGATTAAAAAAAAAACAGGTATAAAAGATCAGGATACAAAAAGCCATATAGGCAGAAATCAGTTTGATAAATACGGATAGACATTCACTAGAAAGAGATTTATAAGCATCAACATGTATCATCTATTGATTATTTAGGCTTCTTGTTTTTGAAATATGTTGTGATACATTATAGTACTTATTATAATTTATTAAAAATGTATTTTTATATATGCAATATGGTTTAAAGATAAAGATGAACCTGAAGAAAAAATTGTTTACATAAAATTCAATTTATGCAACAAAATCACAAAAAAGGATTACATTAGCAAAAGAATATTAAAGAAAGTGTTTAAACAGAATTAAAAAAAAAAACATTTTAAATTTATTTAAAGAGACTGAATGAGAATAATGTTTTAAAGTGGTTTGGCACTCTTCTATTTATATGACTTAATAGTTCTCTAATAATAGTTAAATTCAAATATATATATATATGTTATTAATATTTCCTAACTGTAAGTGTGAAATATTTTAGAATATAATAAAAACAAACCATCTATATTATTTGAAAAAAAAATAGAACGGCAAGGCAAAAATTTTAAGTAGCTGAAACTGAATATCCTAAAATTTTTATGTTATTGCAATTAGGTAAAGTATTTTATTTAATATCTAAATTATCAGCCTATAATGTTAAATTCACTAACAATAGGAAATATTTAGAAATGAAATAAAACATGCTTCAAAGTTTAATCTTTAATTTTTTTTATATTAAAACAATGCTCATATACATAACCATATATTACACAGTTTTGAAGGTCATGTGGCACCGAAGATGCATCAAAAACAAGATGACTACAAATCTAAGACATTTTCTCTTTCTCCTATGAGGAATCAATCCTGAAAATAATCAACCTTAAAAAATACTTCTGTACTATGACATTAAACAGCAAAGGATAATTACAAATAAATATTAAAAACGATGCATTAAACTGGAAACAATTTGTGATGGTATTTTTCTTTGGGAAGCAAAAATATTTAATGAGTTTATATTTCTGGAGGTTTAACCAAAATTTTTTTTCAAAAAAGGAAAAAGTAATGATGTAAAAATTGGTCTTTCTATGAGATCCCAAACATTTTTTTTTTCAGATCCAACCATAAATTTAGCAAGATTTTATTCTAGTTGCTATTTGAATTTCGTAAACAGATTCAGGATGACCCCTGATCACTACATTGCTTTATAAATAAAAGTTTGCAGGCATTAATCTTTTCAGATATGGTCAAAAAAAATCCTTGAATTACATAATAATTGGATTTTATCTCTGTGAATACAGTGACAGCAGCCATGATAGAACAAAATCCATTAATTATATATATAGATAATGAATATAAAATCTATAGTTACAGTTATATAATTGAAGGATTTAAATTAAATCATTTTCTAGAAAATCTATCTCTTGTATACAAATTCTACAAGTTCCTTTATGATATAGTTAGGCAATCTAAAAAAAATCCATAAGCGAAGTAAAATAAATAATTAATATATATATATAGTCAGGACTCATAAATCATATAATACTAAAGCATTAAAGTGATGAGTTGAGGGCAACAAATCTATTCAACTGACCAAATTAGATTATTTTAAAAATCACAGTTGCATTCTCTAACTTCTTTTGTGTGTGTGTGTATTCATTTATATATATCTATATAGTATCATTTGTACACCATCTTTATTGACTTTTTACAGTGCAACAAACAATTTTTTTATTCCATAATATTTTCTTATGATTTTAACTGACCAGAAATCTTCATCAGACTTATTATATTCAAATATATATGTCTATGCAATTATTCTGTAAAATCTTTAATCTCGAGTATTCTATACATTGTATTTTACAACCCATTTCTATTTATATATCTATAAATATGTACGAATTGTTTGATCGTATATATTTGAGTGCTGTAGTTCTGATGAAGCCTGCCAGTCATTCAAAACTATAAGAAAATATTAAGGAATCAAATTTTTATTTGATTGCACTAATAAGAAGTGATTAAAAAGATGTAGAAATGGTATTTATCCCCAGCTTCTGAATCTACTCCTACCATTGTCAAACTGAATAGGTTTGGACAATTACATTATATGTATTAAATCAATATGAATGTTCCTTGACTTGATAAAGTGCTAAATGACGGACTCAAGAGTTAAAAAGATCTTTACATTGCAACACAGCTTGTAACTTTCAGCTATAAAACATTTTACCACCTCCCAAAATGAAAATCATTTGGGAGGGGAAAAGGGGATTTAAATTCAATTAGTGCATGAGGACTAATAGAAAGTAAGCAAAGTAGATAAATATACGGTGCGTAATTAGATTCCACAATAAAAAATGAAAAACACAATTTGATACTACAATTACTGTTCCAGAACACATCTATATGCAGGACAAATGATTAGAATCAGTCACTGACCCACCAAATCTGGGACAAACGGTTGGCTTGGTACTTATATATATTTACACGTTTAGTCAAATGGAAGGTTCACCCCAAATATTCAGCTTATGAAAAAAAAAACGAAGTTTGAAATCTGTGCTCATAATTGTATTTACAACAAATTTTAGTATTTAGTACAAAGTTCAGAGAACAAACAAGCAAATCTTTTTCAAATAGTTAATGTTAGCCGATTGTTCAAATAAAAGTAAGCCAAATATCAACAAAGAAGCAAAAATTGAAAAATAAAATGAATTATTAAAAATTTGGCAGAATAAATAATTTAGAATCGGCAATAAATTTTAAATTAAAGGAAAAGAAGTAACATTTCTTGCAACTATTAGAATTTTTTTTTTTTCTTTAACAAACCTTTCAGCATAAGAGTCGTTTTTGGTAAGATGAGCAATTATGTAAACAAGGGAAAAGCCTCCTATCAGATAAATTACTGTCATCTTTACAGTGACAGCTTGCATGTGTGTCAACAGATTCTGTAAGGATTAAATCAAACAAGTTTATCCTTTCCTTAAACGGAAAGATGACCTCCAGTTGACACTTTAATACACAGAGAATGTGGCGCCCGTATAACTTACAGTAAATAATTCTCAAGTCGTCAGCTGAAGCTGCTTTCTTAACATTCTCACAGACAAAGCTTCCAGAGGAGAAAAAAATTCTTTTGCAATCAAAAGAGAAGCCAGAATAAATTCATCAATAAATTTTCATACATTTAGCTAAAATATGTAAACACAAAATATAAGGTTGTTGTCAAATTGTATGCAGTATTTCTCATATTTCTATTTACAAATGCCATTATTTAGTTCCAAAAAAACAACAACATAATGATTACAAATCATGGCAATAAATTTGATAACAAACGCAGACAATCGTAATAACACTTGATTATATCATTCTTAAAATAATTTAAGTATAAATGATTTGCTGAGGCAAAAAGCGTTTATGACCCTAAAAATCATCTTTTAGCAAATTATGTTATTATCAACATCAATTATAATTTTTATCTCAACGTACAACTGAAATCTTACAAGATTAAATATATATCGACGTACATATAAATATATATTACTAACAATCACTTGTAAATGATTATGGCCATTCTAACAACAACAATATGGGGGAAAGGTAAGAAAAATAAAGAGAACAAAATGAAAATTAAAAACTGATTTGACTATGAATGTATAAAAAATACTAGTCCTACAGTTATTTATTTGATATATATATATTCTTTCTTCAACTTACGCAGTAAACTTTTTTTCTTCAAAGACTTCAATTCAATATCTTGCCTGTTGTAAAATATCCTTAGCCAAATCTGGCCTAATTCACACAATTTGCCTAGCTGTCATGACAAAACTATTTATAATACCAATAGATAATGATGTTATCAGCAGTAGTGGTAAAGCAGAAGGCAGTGGTATTATTATGATAAGTATTATAAATCTAAGTTTTAAAAATATATAGGTATGGGAAGATAGATACTTTACATAATGTAAGCACTGGGAGACAGCAATGATAGTTAAGAAATTCGTCATAATATAATATTGATATAACAGCTCTTAATAAAATTAATCTTAGGCGGAAGGAAATTGATGGCTCCAAGCTTTATTGGAAGAGGAGCTAGCTCAATTAGTGAATGAAGACTGCAAAGGTTGGGATTTGCTGTAATACATAATTTAATATATTTAGGATAAAAAATTCAGAGAAAGAAATCTTTTATTCCTTGATAGCATTATTTTAGGACATCATTAAAAGGTTAAACATTTTTTTCTTAAAGATTTTAATGCACATGTTATGAGAAACAGTGATCAAAAGGTCTTGAAAATAATAGTATTTGTACTATAAATTCAAATTGTTTACTATTGAATTTTTGCACAACACAGCATGGATTAATTATCACAACCTTTAGTTTATAAGTAGAAAAAAAATATCTTCAAGAAATATATGAAGACATACTCAAAACAATGGTATTCAAAAAATTACATTGTAGTTAGGAATTAAAATACAGAAATTCATCATATGTATAACTTACAAGTGCATACTTATAGTCACATCATAGGTTAATATGCCCAAGATTAAAATGATAATTGTATTAAGTGTCTTACTTCAATCATATTCACAAGAAAATTGATGTTCTTTCTATAGAATTTTATCAGCTATTAAACATAAAAATTATCAACTTGGACTTTTAGGATTGCATGTTACTCATGCATACAATTCTCATATGAAATATCTTATGAATACAAGCAAATCCAATCTTATGTTTACTAAAAAAAAAAAGAATCATGAATGGTTTTTGTATTATTAATAAATTTATTAAAAGGAATCATGAGGCATTTATTTAAGATGAAAGGAATATTTTAATTATCTTTTTAATAATCATATAAGAACTGAGATTTAGAGTTAAATACAAATATCCAGCTTAGTGAAATTTAAAACAAATATTTGTAAAATTAAAAAATAGAAAAGCTATTGGTCCAAATGAGAATGTGGAATAGTGATGACATGTTAACTTCAAAAATACAGCAAATTGTTTTTAGTAATATAAAGCCTTATGATGTTATGCTGTCTGATCTTAATAATGCTACTGTTATTCAAAGATTTTATTGAATAAATTTATTCCAGTTGTAGTGAATTGTTGTGAGAAGCTTATAGTGATTTTAAAGATTCAAGAAGGACTGTAAGCATGTTTCCAGGTAAATGCAAAAAAAAATGTCAAAATTAAAAGAGTGATTTATGTTTTGTTTTTAATGATTTACTTAAGGTATCTAATTCAATTAACCAAACATATCTATGGCGTGGTAGAAATTAAAAGAAGTTTCAATGCATCACAAAAAATTGTTAACAATTTATGCAATGAGAAACCTAGAATTATAAAACCTGAAGAAGATATATATATTATTTAATTAACATTTTCCTATTTTACCCTTTATAAATTGTGAAAATCACTTTCATAAGAGATTAAATATGTATAATAAAAATAAGAGAATATATTGAATATTAATAATAAAATTTAATAATTTGTGATGCAATTTACTAGATATAAGAATTGCACTTTTTTACGTTTAACTTTAACAGAAATAATCGCAGCAATACAAATTTTATTAAGAAAATTAAATATTAGACTAATAAAACATAACATGATCACATTTTCTTTCTATTTATCCAAGTTGTTAAAGCAGTAATAAAACTTTTTCTTACATAACAATGCCACTTAGGAAAAACTCTAGTAATTAATTGTTGCTACAAGGTTAACCTTTACAATATAATATCCTCAGACTAATTTCTAGCTTACAGCTTTGATCAGTGAGGAGACTCGAATCTGGAAGCAGTGCACCTGGATCTTTGGATCTAAAGCACTACTTCTCCTGTATCCATTTCACTTTTTTATTTAACTATAAGACTATCACCCCAAACTAAAAACAAACAAAAGTCTTCAATCCAAAAATACTTTGCCTACAAAATTCTGCAAATCTGAAAGCAGTTTAGTATCTATATGTTTTGGTGTTTTTGTTTTTTTAATAACCATAGCCACTTTTATCTTTTGGCTAAGATTGGTATTAAACCACTAAAATATCACATGATCATCTTTTCTTTATGTCTACACAAGATGTTAAAACAGTAGCAGATTTTTTCCCATAAAATAGTGCTACCTAGTGCAAACTACGCTAAAAAATTTTGCTACTGTTTTAAAAACTTGTGTAAGGATAAAAAAACATTGTGCTGTTTTAATGGTTTAATACCAATTCTGGACAAAGGATAAAGGTGACTATGGTTATTAGAAAACCAAAGATATCAAAATATATAAATACTGCATTGGCTTCAGACAGGAAAATTAGTTTGGATTGAAAGCATTTGTGTGTTTTCAGTTTGAACTGATAGCCTTACAGTTAAGCAAAAGACTGAAGTGGGTATTGGAAAAGTAGTGCATTAAATCCAAAGACTCAAGTGCATTGCTTCCAGATTCAGGTTTCCTCACCGATTAAAGCTGTAAGCTAGGAACTAGTTTGAGTACATTGGATGTAGTGCATTAAATCCAAAGACTCAAGTGCATTGCTTCCAGATTCAGGTTTCCTCACCGATTAAAGCTGTAAGCTAGGAACTAGTTTGAGTACATTGGATGAAAAGACACTAAATAGGAATTATGATGTACAATTTTTTACAATTTATTTATTACTAAAACTTGCATTAGATGGCACTAGTGGGTATTTAGTGAAGAAAAATCAAAAGTAATGATGATTAATACTGGAGAAAGAGAAGATAAAGAATTTTTATTGGGGGATATAAAGTTAAGTGTGGTGAATAGGTATAGCTATTTGGAAAATGTCTTGAGTAATCAGAAAAATTGCTTGGATGAATGGGAGAAAAATTGATAAATGAAGCAAAGATAAAAAAGGGACTGATAAAAAAAATTAACAATGTTTTCATATAATAAATATGATGTAGCTAGAATTGTATGGGGTAAAGGGGTATTAGATTACTTAGAAAAAATATGAAGAGAAGTAGGAAGACATGCATTAGATGCACATGTGTGGCAATGAGGCAATTCAAGGAGAAAAGGAATGGTCAAGTTTTTATATGAGAAATGCAAAATGAAAAATTTCATTAGATTGCAGTTTATGGATAATAAGAGAATAGACAAAGTAGTATTTAATTGGATTCAGAGTAAAGGGCAGGCAACAAGATGGGTGAGAAAGGTAGTGCAGTATGCAGAAGATTTGAATAAAGAGTTTATACCAATGTACTTATACAAAAGATGGGATGAGTATCAAGGAATGGTGTAAAAGAATAGATGCATTAATAAAGAATAGGGAGTTGGAGAGAGTAAAAAGAGTTTAAATATATATAGAAGTAAATGGAACATTAAATGCAAGTTAATTTATAATAATAACCAGGAAAGTAGTTTACTGTTTAAGGTTTGAACAGGATCATTAGTAACAAGGAAATGTATACATAAATGGAAAATGGTCATTTAGTCTGCAAGTTGTGTGAGGAAGGCATAGAAAATATTAGACATCTGTTAATTGAATGTAAATGCCTAAAAGCAGAAAGGATACAAATAATGAAGTTGTGGAAGAATAAATATAAACAAAGTGATTATAAAGAAAGTGGGCTATTGACTTTTATGCACTGGGTTTGGGAAAAGATAAGCCGGATTTAGATATGAAAGCCATGGAGTTGACAAAGATTATGTTGTGGAAATGGGATGGAGCAGAATAGAAAAGAATAAGTGAAAACTTGACCAGGGAATGGAAAGAAAAGATAAAGTGGCTAACAGGTTTCTCTGGGCATAGTAGCTAAGAGATTCCTGACTCTGAAAAAGGAAAAGCTACAGTGCATCACATCACATAACAACTTGTGAGCATGGACAACTTTCTTATTTAACAAGATTAATCATCCTTGTATATGAATATGAGTGTCTTTGGGCAACAGGAGAACTATATCTAAGCACCAAAAAAAGCAAGCAAAGGGATTTGTTTGGCTATAACAACAAAATTGAATTTAAAAAAATTGTACAAAAAATATGTGGATGCACTTGTATGAGAGTCAATAAAAAATAGATGAAAAGCTGTATAACCAAATAATGAAAATTAATAATTCAAGATTTTAAAGTCAATGAAAAAATAAAAAGATAACAACATGTAATATAATCTAAAGCATGGTAAAAGATTCATTAGAAAAATTAAAGTGAGACTAAGACAAAGAAATGTGATAAAGAATAACAAAATAAATAAATATTATTAGAGTTTTAGTGGTATTATTAAACATTTTTTTAAGAAATCAGAGATAAAATGAGATGATAACAATACTCAGTAGATTGCTCAGAAAAAGATTGCACAGTTTAGTACACTGATGAGGTGAATGGACATGTTTAAAGCTAATAATTTCCAAATGTATCTGCAGCTGAGAACAAAAAAAGTTTCTCAATTTGATCAAATAAGAGAATTCATGTGCATAAGTTATTACTTTGTTGTAAGAACATTACTTCATGTCCCAGACTACTAACTATATAGTTATTATTATCCCAGCTAAGATAGGATAATAAACCAAAACATTTGTTGTGAAAGAGAAATATCACATACATTTTACCTCAAACTTTTCAAATTGGGAATTCATATCAGTGATATCTATCTACATTTTAATTTAAATAAAGACGTGTAGAATTGGCCTTACGATAACCACATAGGCATTTGTTGTATAATTACATCTAAGTATTGTATCAAAATAATCCAAAGAAAAATATTCACTTTCATAGGTACAGTATGAATCTCCATTACTGACTATCAAATATGAATTTCCTGGGTAAGAAAACTTGTCAAAGTAATGACAAAAATTGACCGAATTTAGCTATCTTATTCTTTTCATTCTGCTAGTAAAAAAAATAATGTAATTATTGGGACAAACAACTTTTCACTTATTTCTTCAGATTACTATTTATGGTTTTCTAATTAAAAAAATTTCCATAAATGTTCAGTTAAAAAATTAGAAAAAATAAAATTAAATTAAAATCAAACTTTTACATTAATGAATAAGAAATTACTTAATGTTCCTTGTTGCAGGTTGTGGTTGGAAACAAACAAAAAAAATTTAAAATTTTTTTTATATCATTGTGCATCTGAATTAGAATTTGCAAATCTTTAATTATTAACTCAAAACGTTAAATTCTCGGGAATTACTGAGATTTCAAAACACCCACACATATATACACTATTAGATTAAAAGCAATAAACAGTATATCATACATTTTGTCTCCATTACTATGAAATGGAAGACAGTTACAGAATACTGCTAGTAAATAATACATTTTTGAATAAATACAACTCAAATAAAGAGCAAATTTTAAATTGAAATTCAATAAACTTATTAGAAGAAATAAACTAAGAAATAGATTTCAAAATAAAAAATATATATAATATAAAAAATAAATTATGAAAAAAAAAAAACAATTTTATTAGTAAAATACATATAGGGGATTTGAACTCAGATTTTCAAGAACCCTTCAACTATTTACACTATCTCATAAAACTGGCACACATGACCACAAATATATAGAAATAATAAATAATCACCAATAACCATATTTCATGCTAAACTAGCACTCATCAGTTGGTCCAGATTATGATCTCCCACACACATATATATATAATCCCTCTTCTATGTATTTAATGGGTATAGTCCTAAGGTGTCAGAGTGACTTGAGATCAACATGACATGGCAATCATATTGGCATCAGAATGAGATTTGGGTTTTCATCATCAGATTTTTAATGATATGGATGGCTGAAGAGGTGGAGGTTGGAGTGGATTGAAGCCTGTCCATTAAGGTATGAAGATTTGCTATCTTAATATAAACTGTTGCATTGATTATAGATATATGTTTGGGAGATGATAATATGGCCCAACTGATGAGTGCTGGTTTAGCATGAAATATGTATATTAGTGATTATTTATCTTTTCTACATGTGTGTGGTTGTGTGTGCCAGTTGTATGAGATAGTGTAAATAGTTGAAGGGTGCTTAAAAATCTGAGTTCAAATTCCCTATCCTTACAATTAAGCTCCAGGTTTGTAAAGAGTGCCTGGTTTTCAAATATTTTGTTAAAATACATGTGTATATAAAAATTTAATTTCAAAAATAAATTCTGAAAGGTTTGTTCTTCCAACAGTTACAATTAAAGTAATTAAATATTTATTGAATATGATTATTTGTAATTTACAAAAGAAAGTATTGGCTCTGCAATTGAATAGATTGGCATCTGACCTTGCCTTCAGAACTGGAATAGTTCAAATTCCTTATCTGATTGGATTGAGCACTCACTGCTACTAAGCAATGTGTAAACATGTGGATAATCAATGTATAAACATTGCCAAAGGGTAAAAACAAATATGGCCAATGTGTAAACGTATGCATAAAATCCTATCATTGGTTAGGCTGTCTGAATCTGACTGCTGCCATTAAGGGAGGGGATCTAGCAATAAATAATCAGCCTTTTTGGAGACAAGGCAGAAAATGTCTGTCTACCTGAATGAATGAACCTTATCTCAATTGAAATCACTTCCTACAGTGAAGGTGTTTCTACTGTATTCTCTACCAATATGTCTACACAGTGAAACAAGTCCCATAATAGGACTGGAAGCTGCTACGACTTCAGCAGACTCAAGGCAAGCTGTCTATTACAGTCAGAAGAATCATTTAACAATCCCAGGGAAATCCGTCCAGTACAGCTGGAAGAGTTAAGTCTAGAATTTATGAGGCAAGCTAAATATACAGCTGGAAGTGAGTCCAGTGATTCAGCATGACCAGCTCATTATTGACAAAGTTATGTGTCACATTGCATTTATTGAGTTTATAATATGTATGTATATTTGTTCTAATAAATTATACATATTAAATAGTGAGTGTTTATAGTTTTTAATATTATTATTGGTTTGAGTCTGAAGCCTGAAATTCAGCCAAACACAACATTAATATTATTCAGTATGTTGTAAGACATTTTTAAAAGAAACACCGAATAAATAAAACCATTAGTTTAATACTTGAACTCTATCATAGTTGATTTTTATCACTAGATGGCACACTTTACATGTGAAAATCTAATGAGGATAGTGGCTATAGTGTATAGTCATTGGAGTTAGTCATACTATAATGGAGTGAAACAATAGCATATAATGAATTCTTAGTTAAGGGTATACAGACTTTCAAAAAAAAGGGGAAGAGAATAATGATTATAGAGGATATGTATGGTCATATTGAAGAAATTGATGATGTAGATGACAAGAATGGACAGCTTTTGAAGAATTTTTATCAGAGAGTGAATTTGAGCATTGGAAATTTGTCAAATATTTATGAGGGTCAATACACATGACACAATAAATTATGTATTAGCAAAGAAAGATGAAATGAATAAAATACGGAAAATTAAAGTGTTTGATAATGAAAAAAGAGTATGTAATAGTGATAATAATATCTTTATAATAGAAATGTTTAATAATGTGATGGAAAATAGCAATAAAAGTATAAAGAATAGTAAAGATGTGGATGGAGAGTGAATAATGAGAATAAGTTAGAAGAATATAAAATAAAAGTTGAAAAAACCATGGAAGAGTTAGTTGGGGATGAATATACAGACTGGTGTGGTGAAGTAGAAAAGTGGCAAATGGCCTTTAGAGCGAGAATATTCAGAAGAATAAAAATAATAGAAAAGTGAAAGTTAGTAAAAATGAAAAGAGATGGGGAAAGCATGCAGAGAATATAAGAGTGCTATTAAGAACAAAAAAAGTGAAAAAGATGCTAATGCTAAATGGGAAAAGTATTTAGGAAAAAGAAGTTGGCCAAAATAAAAAATTATAGAAAGAGAACAAAAGTTAATTATAGAGAGAGAATGAAAGTAAATAATAAATTGTTGGAGGATATAAATAAAAGTGGAAGAAATGGGAGTAAAAAATTTTGGAAATACATTAAAAGAAGAAATGTAGGGAAGAGACAAATATTATTACTAGATGATAAGGGAATAAAGTAGCTCTAGAGAAAAATTAAAGACAATCTTAAATAAGTATGTAGTAGATATAGAAAAGATGATAGATGTGAAGGACAGAGTGATAAAAAACATAAAAACATATATTACATTCAAATATCAGCCTTTCATGCTAATTGTGCATTCGCTTTTGTGAGTGTTGAATGTAATACAATTGTAAACATACGTTATATAAAATAAATGCTTATTATATATAAAAACATATAGTAATGGAAATATTAGGTTTACAGAAAATGAACTGAATGAGGCAGGGAAAAAATTTAAAAGTGAAAAGGCAAGAGGTTTAGATAAATGGGCAGCAGAGATGGTAATGAATTTAGGATATAGGGCAAAATTAAACATACTATCATGGTTTAATAAGATGACATAGAAGAGAGATTTTCCAGATAGTTGGAATAATACAAGAGTAAGACTACTATTTAAAGGAAAGGGTAAGGATCATAGAAAGTTAAGTATTTAGAAACCAATAGTGATAACATCAGTGTCATATAAAGTTTCTGCATATATGGAGGCTGGAAGGGTTGCAAAATGGATGAAAGAAAATAATATAGTGGGAGAAATGCAAAAAGTTTATTTGTAGACAGACAACTTATAGATGTGAATAGAAATATAGATAGTTATATATAGTCTTTATAGATATAGAGAAGGCTTATAATAGAGTAAATAGAAATAGATTATGGGTAAGTTTAGTAAATTTTAGAATGGATGGAGCTTTAGTGGATCATATTAAGAGATTTTATGAAAATAATTACTATATGTATCAATTAAGGAATATAAAATCAGTTATAAATGGGGTGGGACTAAGACAAAAATGCTTTGAGAGAAATGGAGAGAGCAATAGAAACACTAGAGAGAGAGGTAGAGATACCATTAATAGATACCAAGGAAGTATATACATTATCAGGTCTTTTATTTGTGGGTGATGTCTTCTTGTGCACAGAAAAAAGGGAAGATATAAAAATTATGCTGAGGACATGGCCAAGGGTGGGTAAAGAGATTGGTATTAAATTTAGTGAAGAAAAATCCAAAGTAATGATGATTAATACTGGGAAAGAGAAGACAATCTTTATTGGGGGAAATAAAGTTAAGTATGGTGAATAGGTATAACTATTTGGGAATTATCTTAAGTAATCAGAGAAATTGATTGCATGAATGGAAAAAAAATTGATAAATGAAGCAAAGAAAAGAGACTGATTAAGAAATTAACAGTGCTTTCATATAATAAATATGATGTAGCTAGAATTGTATGGAAGAGAGTGGCAGTAGCAAGGATAACATTTGGCAATGATGTGTTATGTGTAAGTAAAGAGGTGTTAGGTTACTTAGAAAAAGTATAAAGAGAAGTAGGAAAACATGTATTAGATGCAGATGTGAGGATGGCAAGGGAGGCCAAGAAGAACGGGATGGTCAAATGCTTATATGAGAGATGCAAAAAGCAAAATGAAAATTTTCAGTAGATTGCAGTTCATGGATAATAAAAGAATAGCCAAAATAGTATTTAATTTGGTTATGAATAAAGGGCAGGCAACAATATGGTTGAGAAAGGTCGTACAATATGGAAAAGATTTGGATAAAAAATTATATAGTAATAAAGAACAAGTACCTTCTATATCTATTATATCTTCCAAATTGCCCAGAATTTTAAATAAAAAAGTGAGTCATGCAATTAAATTTATGAAGAAAGGAAAAGCTACAGGTAATGATGAAATTTATAATTGATATATTAAAAGAAGCAGGTGAAAAAACAGAAAAAAATGTAGCAGTTATATACCAAATGTCTATATAATAAAGTTGTACCAGTTGATTGGAAGAATGCAGTATTAATATTAATATTTAAAAAAGGTGATAAAGAAGAATTACAGACTTATCAGCCTTTTATCAGATTTATACAAAATTTTTACCAAGATAATTACAATTCGTCTACAGAGAACATCGTATTTCTACCAACCAACAGAACAAACTGGATTTAAAAGTGGTTTTAGTGCAGTAGATCATATCCAGGTAGTGAAAGAAGTTATAGAAAGGAAATAAATATGAGTTGCCATTATGCTTTAGATTTGTAGATTATGAAAAGGCATTAGATTTTATAAACATTGCTTAGGTGATTAAATCATTGGATCATCAAGGCATAGATCCAGGATGTTCTCATATTTTGGAAAAATAGTTATAAAAATGCAACAGCAACAGATTACATAATGATACTAGGAAAATAACACTGAGAAAGGTGTAAGACAGAGTGACTCCATATCTCCAAAACTTTTTACAGCAGTGCTGCAAGAAGTATTTTGTGAATTAAAATGGGAAGCTAAAGGAGTGAAAATAAATGGAGATTATTTAAGTTATTTAGATTTTTCAGATAATGTAGTTGTTTTTGCAAATAATGCTTTAGAGCTGTAGGAAATGTTGCAGGAGTTATCAGATAAAAGTAGGACTAAAAATAAATGTTAAAAAGACCAAAGTAATGTTCAATGCATTTTCTCAAAATATAAAAATAAAGATTGATTATGATGAGTTAGAAGAAGTTAACAGCCACAAATACCTTGGTCAGATTAGTAATAAAGATGGAAACATAATGGATGAAATTAATCATAGAATTAAATTTGGTTGGAGTGCTTTTGGTAGAAATAACTTGATACTAAAAGAAAATATGCCTATATGTTTGAAAAAAAAAGAAAAGATTTTTAATAAATATGTTTTACCAGTTCTTCCTTATGGATCTGAGACTTGGACACCTAATATAAGAGCAACACAGAGAGTTTAGACCATTCAAAGAAATATGGAGAGATGCATGTTGGCAATAACAAGAAGAGACTGAAAGTGCAATATATGAGTAAGAGAACAAACGGGTGTTACTGACCTCATTGAAAAAATTAAAAGGCTGAAGTGAAGTTGCACTGGACATATTGCTAGAAGAGATAATAATGGGTGGACAATTGAAATCTTAAACTTGATTGTAAGAGACTGTGAAAGACCCAGAAAGAGACCACATGTGAGATGGATGGATGAAATAAGAAAGTGTGGAGAGGGGATATGGAGAAGAGAAGCTAAAGATCAAAGAAGATGAATTGAACTTGGAGACCTTCATCCTGCAGTGGATTGATAATGGTTGATAATGACTTATACAAAAAATAAGATGATTGTGTTAGAATTGTTGAGTGTAATAGTTGCAAGAAATCAGATAGAAGAATAGATGCATTAATAAAGAATAGGGAGTTGAAGAGATGGAGAACTAGTGTGGAGAGTAAAAAGATTATAAATATATATAGAAATGAACAGAATATCAGATGTGAGTTAATTTATGATAATAGCAAGAAAAGTATTTTACTGTTTAAAGCTCAAACAGGAACTTTAGCAACAAGGGAATGTACACAGAAATAAAAAAAATGTGGGTGATTTAGTCTGCAAGAGGTGTAAGGAAGGAATATAAAATATTAGGCATATGTTAATTGAATGTAAATGCTTGCAAGTAAAAAGGACACAAATAAATGAAGTTGTGGCAAAATAAATATAAACAAAGTGATTATATAGAACACGGATTGTTGATTTTTATGCTGGATTTGGAAAAAATAAGGGGGATTTAGATATAAAGGCCACAGAATTGACAAAGATTTTTTTGTCAAAATGGGATGAAGCAGGATAGGGAGGGATATGGGAAAAACTTAGGGGGGCAGGAATCGAAAGGGAAGGGAAAGTGGCTAACAAGTTTTTCTGGGCATGGTAACTGAGAGATTCCTGAATCTGAAAAAGGAGCAATCACAGTGCTTCTCATCTGAAAATGATTTAATGCAGCCATTAATTTTTAAATAAGATTTGCAAAGTATACATTTTATTTATAAAACTTATAATAATGTATGCACATAGTGCTTTTATTGTATTTATGTCAAATAATTAATTTATATTTAAAATTGATATGATCAGAAAAAGCTCTTGGTTTCATTCAATATATGATTTACATTTTTTTAAAAAAAATAATAATTCTTTACTCTTAATTCTATTGAGTTCTTTGAAAAAAATATGAGATCTCCTTCCTTTAAATTGTTTTCCTTTTAAAACATTTTTATTTAACTTACAAATTTTGTTTGTTTTGGCCAAATTTTGCAATCGATTTTTAACATACTTCTATTGAACAGATTTTCTTCAAATTTTGTACATGCATTAGGTATTGGTGACCATACAGTATTTCTGATTTTTCTAAATGGTTGCTCAGCCTAACTGTGTTGGTAAGCTGAATATCAAACTGCAATGATACTGGGTCATTATATTTTCAGTAATGCACAATAGATAGTGTTATATTTTTGAGAAATATGCTTTTATTAAATTTTGTGACTTATTCATTAAAACATTTACAATTAATTAATGTAGAAAGGTAAAAAGAAATGAGGGTTGGAATTTTGATTTCTCTTGATGGCTTGAATCAAACTTGCATGTTTAAAAAGTTGCCTTCATAAACACAAAGATATTGGAAATGATTTTTAATGTGAAAATTTTATTTCAAGTACTAGAAATATAATGACATTGTTTACATTGTAAGTTTTTAGATTTAAATATAAATTGTTACAAAAAGTCAGTTGTAAAATATCCTATTACTAAAAAATAAAAATAAAATTTTATAATGGGATGGGGTAAAATGGTGTGAACCTGGGATGATGAAAAAATCATCAACCCCAGTTCAAAAATAAATATATTAAAATAACAAAATTTAAAGAAAAGTGCAATAATATTAAAGGATGATATTAAAGTACAGTTTAATATCAAAAAATATATAAGAAATTTTATATATCACAGAGAGCATGAGATGATGAAATCTTATTGTGAGAGATCAGCCCAATGAACTCACTAGAATAGGTATAGGTATAATTAAATAAGAATTCACCAGCATTATAAATAAGTATAAGCAATATTCATTCACCATGAATAATCAATAATAAAATAAATTAACAGTCAATCTTGTGACTGGATTTGAAATGGGTCTTTTGTAGACCAGGCTAGTTATTGTACTTTGCAAGCTTGCAGCAATTACTTACACATAACTTTATGTGCAAACTAAGTGCTCATCCATCAGAATACATAATAATCAAAACAATAATGCTGGGATATTGAAACATGCTGACCATTATCAATGCTCTGGTCACATAGTACCATTAATATACTGGCCAACTATAAACTTAAATTCTGATAGACTAAACTAAAATAAAATGTAGTGCATGGGCTTTAAAGAATATTCTCTTTGTACCAACCAGGATGATCATGATGACGATGATCATCATAATCAATGATGAGAATATTATCATCACTGAATGCCCACAAACACTAATGTACATCCCCTTTCATATATCAAACTATTATGTTCAAATTTAGCTCAGAGAACATAAGCTCTATTACTATTATTGTGACCAAGAAATGATGCAAATATAATATTCTAAAAATCATTTACAATTAAATCACTGGAACAATTTTAACAATTATATATAAGTTTATTAATAATAAAACAAATATATTAAGGTCTTTAGAATATGGGTATGAACATAGAAGCTTCTAATTTTGATTAATATACAAAATAAAAAATTATCACAATGTGATTTTCAATATCTCCTAATAGGTTTACAAACAACACACATATATAGATATGCATATAGACATGCATTTTATAATTTACAATGAATACATTTCAATTAACATTTAATACAATTTAACAATGATTAAATTTTACATATGTGTGGATTAACATATAAACAAATTTCAATTTATTATGTGATTTACAATATTAATACAAAATTCAGGTTACTATCTTGATTTACAATACCTCATAATGGGTTTACTTAAAATACACACACACACACACACACACATATATATATATATATATATATATATATATATATATTGTGATGATCACACATACTGTGATCCCACATGTGTACATTTAATATATAGTATAATATTAAATGTGAGTTTTATGTAAACGAAGTTATAGAAATTGGATAATAAAGTCAGGAAAATAAAATAAATTTATTTTAAGTTAAGTTTTAATTAAAAAAGCAAGATGGTAGCTGAGGAATGCAAGTAATTAAAAAAAACAATTATGGTAATTAAAGAAAGTGAAGGAAGGTAAGCAACCAAGATCCTTATCTTCCACCTTCCAATGGTAACTTTTTTAAATTTAAAATTAGTAAAGTTTAAGTAGTAAAATAAGATCATCAGAGTTGATGATTAAATCTTAAAGGGAAAAGTAAATAAAAAGGGTTAATGACTGTAGAATTAGCAATCATAAAATTTCCGTTGCAATTATAAATAAAAATAAAATAGATTTATAAAATGATAAAGATCATTTCTTCAAAATACACATGTGAATGCATGAAATATATGTATATGTGTGTAAAATAAAGAGTGTGTAAATAAGAAAATTATTTATTAAAAAAGAAATGGAAGTAAATAAAATAAAATAAAAATAAATGGATAAAAAACAAGAAGAAAATTTTATGTATTTAATGAAAGTAAAATAAATGTGTGAAATGTAATTAATAACATTCCAAAAACAATCAAGAAGATAAGTAAAGGATTCTGGGACAATTAAGTAAAAAAACTGTAAAAGAAGTAGCCATGTTTTAGTTGTTCTTGAGTCTGCTGAGCTGACAGACAGAGTTCAAGAGCTGTGAACAAAAATGTACCAAGAAGTTGAAACACCGAGAATGCAGGGCTAGGGGGCCACAAAGGGATGCCAGTTAATCCACGCTTGCCTTGGGTGTAAGGTCATCTCCCCATGAAGTAATAGTAGAGATAGTGCCTGCCTGATGGTTCACCTTCCTTGTCCTGGACGCCTCAAGAATACGATCTAAGTAAGCTGCAAGAAAGAATCCAGCCGGATCCCAAGAATTCCATCTCTACAAAAGAAGTGGAGTAATCCACAGGATGGATAATAATTCCCTCGTCAACATCCAGAAAACCTAGGTAAAGTAACTTTAATATAACATGCGTGCACACACTTTCGTAAATGGCCACATTCACTAAAAAATGCAATTGCAAATGTGAATCTGAATGAAAATAATTAGTAGTTTTCTGTACCAAAGAATACCTAAGAAAAGACTATGAACTATAAAAATATCTACAGATAAATGTTTAATATTAAAGAATTATTATTTTAGGTGAAGGGTTAATTAAATTAAATATACTTTGTGTTATTTTTAATGATTGCTTATTTTATGTTGAAGTATTATATTTTAATGTTTATGAATGTATTATATTAAACAATTTTTATTTATAAATAGCTCTTTACGTCTCATCTGTCCTTCTTCACCATACTAATTATGATATACTCATAAAGTTTATAAAATACTAAGTAGACATTTATTCTAGTAAAAGTACACATGTCGATATAGTGCAGTAATATAAATCTTGCAAAAATTATAAATATTTCAAGCGCTGGATTATTTTAAATAAATCATTCTTATGATTTAATATCCAGCAGCTGAAGAAGCATCTGATCGAGAAAGATAATACTGAAATATTCCATTGGTAATCTCAGTATTGGATCAGGAATATGGACTTAATTAATGAGTCTATATTGGCTTCTTTGCTTGATGTGACAGTCGTCTCGATCGTAAAGTGTAAATTTAAATGTTTACAAATGGACGAAAAGGTAATTCTGTTACAATATATATAATCTGTGAACATACATGCAGTACAATAATTGATTTAGATATAATTGAAATTCATCTTTCATATTTGAATTTATCAAAATAATAAATGACATTAGTTTTCATAACATATAATTAACATACATGCTTATGCATGAAGAAATGTATGTGCACACTAGCATTTATATCATATATTTTAACTTGTAAAAATAATAAAGTTATTAAAATATACAACATTCATGTATACATGTGTATATTGAAAAAAAAATAATTTGAATCAGTTATTAAATATAAGTCTATTTCTTTCTCTTTATTTTTTTAAAAAAATAAAGTCAATCTTTACAGGATTACTGTTGATTAAATAATTAGAAATGTCTTTAAATTTAAAAATATAAATTTTAAATATTTTCATTTATTTTCTTAAAAAACAAATATAACAGCATCTATGAACTAAATCTTCATTTTTAAATGTTTAATATAAGTAAAATTATTTACTTGTTCTTTGAAATGTCATTTTAAAAAATTACTTAAAAGAACTTATTTAAAATTTCATTCTCATTATATGTAACAGCACTCATTAATTTATATGTTTATCTTGCTTCTCTATTACAGATACATCAGCATACACATAATTAATTCATTAACTGATGGTTTCTCTTGATGGATGGCAGTCAAGGATTGTGTCATCAGGAAAAGTATAGTCCAAATATTGTCATGATCAGGAAAGATATATCAGTTTAATGTTGACATTTACTTGGTTCCTAAGTACTTAGACTTCAGGCAAGCAATTTGTCTTATAAAACACATTTGCAGCAGGTTAGTGATCACTGAAGTTTGTCTGTCTTCATTAATCAAAACTCCAGCATAGTGAACCAGTAGCAACTGCCTCCTTCTGTCTTGATTTCAGTGACATCTGACCCATATTAGTTTTCTATTCTTATCTGGACTATTCTGCTAGATAGCTATTTGCCAGCTATTACTGTCAACTGCTTCTTAAACATCTTTAGCCAACTAACAAAAACTACCAGTTTATATGAACAATCCCATTTTAAATTTCACTACAGTATTTTGTGAGGGTGTCTATAAATGAGACTGTCAAAAGTTTTGAAATTCGCATGCCCAAGTCATTATTTTCCAAATCCAATGATGTAGTATGAGGTAATAAAAATTGTGAAAACTTTGATCCATTTCTCTAGTCATGTGTGACATGAGGTGTAAGCATGACTTTTGCTACATCACACTAAAATTCACATTTGCATAAGAAAAATCACTTTTATGTTTAGTCACAATGTTGTTTTGAATAAATTATTTCTTTTTAGTCTTGTTAAAATTACAAAGTATACTTGCATGGCCATGATGTTGATTTGGAAAAATTATTTATTTTTTTTCATGTTAAAATTTTATTTCCATTGTCATGATGTTTTTATTAATTAATTTAATTTTAGAAATTAATTTAATTTTAGAAAAATAAAAATTTACAAAAAAAAAGGTTTATCCAATTTATTTTATTTATTTTACATAAATTTCATTATTTATGATTTTATTGTAAATAAAAAAAGCACTTTAAAATTGAAAAAAAAAAAAAAAAGAACAACAGCCGGTAATGTTAAATTCTATTTGTTTACATAAAAAATATGCCCTCAAGCAGTTTCAAAATGGTAAGAGTAAACTACCACTTACTACAAACTCGTACTTCATGCTCAAACCCATGTACTCACCAATGTGGCAATATTCAAAATAGTCCTCAATAAGGGCATTTCTCCCTTGTCTATTCCAGGATTGATTATCATGAAGGTCCCTTATCCACCATGGTGTCCCTACTCAATGTTTTCATTGCCGACAAAGAGGACATATCATGAAGAAATGCCAAGACCGTGTATGCATCTAATGTGGAGATATACACCATAAATATCATAACTGTGCCTATAATAACAGACAGCCCTCATCCCAATCTCAGAACTAACAGGCCCACTTCAATTATAACTATAATAGAATTGATAATCACCAAGAGCTTGGGCATAAATCACATTTTTCCTCTGCAATTGCAATTCCTGGCCCCAGTGCTCAACAATTTACCGATGACTTATCTACTGGGCATATCAAGATAATGACCGATGACCAATCTACAGATGTCTCATCTCTGGATGAGGAGGATGGCTTATCTATGGCCTCAGTCACTGACCCAGAAATCAACTCCTGTGGTCCCTCCTCCCCTCCCCGACATAAGAGGAAAAACTGTAACCTTAAATCTTGGTCTAATTTAGATGAATCTTATTCCAGTGCTGACAGAGACCTGAGACTTCAGCTGCCTCCCCCAGACATAGTAATAAAAAAATTTAGATATACTTCTCCTGAGATACCTGAAGCCTCTCAGAATCCTCATCAAATAGACCCAAATCTTGAACCCATTTCTGCTGTTTCTCCCTCGTACAGTTCTGAACATATTCTGCTGCCAAATAATTTTGACTCTCCTCCTCACTTGCCAAGGATATTCCTGAGCCTGTTCCTTAACTTGAAGCTGATTTTCCTCAAGGCATTGATCCTGATCCTTTTGACCTCTTCTAAGCACATCATATTTTTGAATCGCAAGACTAAAAATACGATCTACTATGTTTAGTGTTGTATTAGTTAATGTTAGAGGTCTAAACTCTTGTGACAAGGCTTATTGCCTTATTACACTGGTTTCACCACTAAGCCCCTGATATTCTCTGCATATCTGAGACTAAGCTCCACCTTGTGTCTGACCCCACACCCTTGATCTCATTCATCACCTAGGCTACTTCCATTACTTCTACTCCTCCTCTGCTTCAGGAGGAGTTGCAATAATCATGAAGAAAAATCCCCTATTTCCTTCTTTAAAATTCTGCACATTGATTCCAACTGTTTAATAGCCACTATTCAAATCAAGTTTTCCTTTTAACCTAATAAATTTATACTTATCCAAGGATTTAGACACAGTTCTCAGGACTACTCATATTATAAATTCCATCCTCAGAATCAGTCCTTTTCCCACTTTAATCATTGGAGATTTTAATCTTTCCTATGAACAATATCAAAATAAATTTACACAATTTCTAAATCAACAAATGGAAAGTGGAAGGAGATTCTTCTCTCAAACAACATTTTCATTTTACACTCAAAACTCCAGATCACTCATTGACCTCATTCTCTTCTCTCTGTCCTTTTCACCAATTATCAAAGCTGAACTATGGCCTGCAGTATTTTCTGACCACTTTGCCTATGAAGTTAGAGTCAACCCAAGAACTGTCTCACAGATCATTAATAAACTACCATGAACAATTCATATGCTTACTAAGGGCAATATTACTATTCAGCTGATATCAGAAGCTTACATTGCCTTTAATCAGTTACAGCTGATTTCTCTTCCTGCACAGGCTGCTTGGAAGGCATTTGTTGACACACTCAAATACCTAATCAATAAATGCACAATTAAATCTAAAGGTCCAGTTTGTATGCTTCATGAATTGGACTCTATTGCCAGAGAGCTCAGCTCACTTCCTTATGCAGCCCAAACTGTCTCAAATATTCTGGCTCTAAAGATAAAAAATTTAAGCACAATCAAGGAGCCATGTCTCAATTAAGAGGGTCTGGAAATACCTTCATTACCAACATTGCTAGACCAGAAGCTACCTAAGATGGGCCCTGGGCTTTGACCAAAGGTCTAGGACCCCTAGAGCAATTGAGGTACAGGGCAATGAATACTCTGGTTCTTAGATGTTGACCCAAGTTTGTGAACTTTACTACAGAAAATTACAGCCTCTGGGGGTAATTAATTCACGTAGGACTCTTGTCAATAGGGAATCAACTCCACATAAGATCACTAAAACTAGGATCCTATTAAAATTAAGATTGTTCCTGGATAGAACTCATCCTGACCTACATGGCATTCCCAAGTTTGTATACATACACCTTTATGCCTTTGCCATCATGATTACAAAGGAATGATTGACCTTCTGGCTGAAGGCACCCAGGAAATCAATGGAATGTGTCAAATTGCCATGGTTCCCCTTATTAAGAAATGGGAAGCCCCACATCAATTGGACCTCTAGCCCATCTCGATGTTGCCCTTACTAGTGAAGACAATCAAGGGCCTAATTAAAGAGGATATCCAAGACATCATCTCAGATCAATTGTCCTCATACCAATTTTCCAAAAAGGGGAACTTGACTGCCGATGCCATCAGCTGTTTTCGTGTTCTCATAGATCATGTTTGCAGGAGAAGAATGTCCTGACCAATTGCAGTTCAACTAGACTTTGCTGGGGCCTTTGATTGTGTCAGGATCAAAGTATTTCTTAGGGTGCTGGAGGAACTCCAAGTGCCTTCCACATACCCCCAGATAATAGAGAACCTACTTGACAATTGGGAGGTATTTCTCTCTCAATGGTAGAGTGGCTTCAGGATTTTGGCCCTGTATTTCCATTCCTCATGGCTCACCACTAAGTACTCTCCTCTTCACAACCTATGTGAACCCATTACTGCTAACCATTGAGGCTGTCTTTCCTGGCATAGTCATCCCTATGCTGAGGGAGAACATTTACCATCCTATATATGTGATGTGGTGGTGTTACCTTTCATCTCAGGATGAGTTCACTAAGCTTGAGGAACTACTGGACCAATTTTTTCACAAATTTGGTCTCAATGTAAACAGAGCAAAATCGGCCATATGGTAAATTCTATCAGGCAAGCAAATACCAGGTGGGTTTGAATCCCCCCTCAGAAATTTCTCGGTTTCCCTTATGAGAAGAACCTCACTATCTAAGGTCTACTTGTCCTTGTTGGGGAAAGTAGCACTATTTAATGCTATAGTATTGCCCAAAATAACATATTATCTAGAAGGATTTTCCCCCATGGGCAAGTTTATCCAAAAAATTGAAACCTTACTCAGAAAAATTTGCTGGGGAAGCAAGACTCCTGTCATCAGCCTCAAGGGTATTACAAAAATCCAAGCTTCTTAATGGCCTTAGCCTTCCATTCACTGAAGATTTTTTACCTCCAACAAATAATTCTGATATGGAATGCCCCTTCCCCATGGAAAAGGTAGAGCCTACCGATCTACCTCCAATTAGATGGAGAAGCATTTGGTTATGAAAACAAGTTATGGTGATTATTCAAAACTTCTAGCCATTGGGTTCCCTTTTTCAGGGGGAAATATCGTTTTGGGAAGTAAATCAATTAATGTTTCCTGGGAAAATTAAATCCGCTAATATACTGCCAATAGGAATCTCTTGATTTTTTAAATTAACAAAAATTCATCAAACAAATTCCAAAATTTGTTGATTTTTTAATAAAAATCATCCTTGGAGTACCCCCCACTGGGGCCTTTCTCCACTAACAAAGGGGTTACAATATCAACCCTCTTTGTCACCTATGTAACAAACAGGAGGAGTCCATTGACCACATTCTGGCTCAATGTGATTCATGGACTTACCTCCATAATATAGCGTTAGATTGGATAAATGGCAATGACCCAGCTAATATTTCTCTTGAGGCTGCAATTTGTTGATTTTTTAATAAAAATCATCCTTGGAGCACTCCCCACTACGGCCTTTCTCCACTACCCAAGGGGTTACAACATCAACCCTCTTTGCCCCTATGTAACAAACAGGAGGAGTCCATTGTCCACATTCTGGATCAATGTGATTCGTGGACTTACCTCTGTAATATAGCATTAGATCAGATAAATGGCAATGACCCAGCTAATATTTATCTTTGAGGCCGCAATTAAAAAGGGTCAATTCAGAACAATAAGACTGGCCACTTTCATTAACTTTTCAATTTGGACTGCCAGATGTAGCATGATATTGACCATGGCTGTGATGTCTCAATGGTTAATCGATTTTTCAAGTCCCTCTATTAGATAAAAGATGGGGATAAAGGAACTTGTCAGCCTTGTCTAATAGACCAAACCTGGAGCCAGATGAGGCTAGAGACTTAATTCATGTATTTCTTAGGCCTAAAACTTGAACTTTCTCACATCCACTAAACTTTAGCCATGTAGATCTTTCATACATCCTATATATTTAATACATAAACTTTGCATTAGTTCCATACTGTGTAATTAATTTACCTACATCAACTTGTAAATATTGTTATAGTCCTCATTACTCTTTGGGCCAAGATAGTCATTAAGCAATGGAATTTCTAAACCTTATATATAGGTTTGACTTACTTTATATTCCTAGCAAATTATGCATATGATGCACTGACTTAAGGCATTAATGTAATCTTTGATTTCATTTATATTTATTTATGTTTATTTCATACCTACATTAATTGCCTATCATAATTTTCATATGCAGCTCTTGAGTCTATGTTATTGATCTAATACAACTTTTGATTTTTCTGTTTGCATACCACATTTATATGTATTCATTGAAACTTTCTTATTGATATAATTTTATGCTATCACTGACTTTGCTTGTATCTACTCTAAGGTGTAAATAAAGTTTTAATTTTGAAAGTATAGTTAACACATTAATCATCAAACGTATTTAGTAAATTTTATTTTGTATACTGATGTTTTTAACATTGATTTTTACTTTATTTCTCCAGGCTTCTTTATAATCTTATTTCTCTTTAGTTATTACATTACTGTTTAATTTTAATTATTATTCAAATGTTCTGTATAGTTGGGTAAAATAGCAGACTGTAGAGCTGTACATCCACAGATTGCCTCCAGTACTGTCACTTCTGGTGCTCAAACTTTTTATTATCATCATCATTGTCATCATTATTATTATTTGGAAAACATACCAATCAAAAGCAATTTTGAGAAATAATAAAGGGCATCTTAAAGTTAGAAATGGAGAAACAATAGATATTAAATCAGATGATTTTATGATGTATTTCTCATCTCAAATGATTAACAATAATGTGTATTTACATAAATATCATTTTGCTAGTAATATTAAAGGCAAAATGATAATTTAATATATATAACTAGTCTGAGTGTGGATGAGATGTTACAACATCTTAATCTTTTAATATCCAATTTTAGACTTATGTTAAAATATTGGAAAAATCAACTTATAATAGGATTATACATCAATTAAAAATATTATTCCTCTATTTATACATGATTTTTTATCACAAAAATCTATAGAAACAAATTTGTTGCACATATCAGATGTTATAGCACAAGCTGTTGATTCCCAAAGTCAGCTTGATGTTATTTATTTTGATTTGTCTAAAGCTTTTGATAAGGTAGATCATATTTTACTAATGAAAGCTAATAAAACTGGGTTATCAAGTAATCTTTTAAATTTTTTAAAATCTTATGGAAGAATTATGTGTACATTAATGGAGAATCTTCTTTTATTGTTACTTATTGGTGTGGAATATCCCAAGAAAGTATATAAGTCTCATTCTTTTTGCCACTTATACTTATGATCTGGCTTCTATCATAGCTGAAAAAAATGTATTGTGTTGTGCAGATAATATTAAGATCTTTTTGGAGATTCAACATATAAATGATCATAAAATATTGCAAAAATTATATTAATGCTTTGTGTAATTGCTCTCATGTCAACAATATACAAATAAACATAAAAAAATGCAATTCGGTATCTTATTAAAAAAAAAAATGTTAGTAATGGTCAATATTGTGTTAATGGAAACAGAATTGCCATAAGTTTTAAGCAGAAAGATATGGATATTTTTTCCACAAGTAGTTATATATTTAATAATCATATTCAAACAGTGGTTAATAAGTCCCTTAAAATTATGGGCATGATTTTGAAATCAAATATTCAATTTAAATTAGAAATATATACATCACTATTTGATATATTAATTGTATCTGTTCTGCATTATGGATCTATTGCTTGGAATCCATACAATCAATCAAATATAAGTAAATTACTAATAATACAAGACAAATATTTTAAATATATTTATAAAAATAAAATGCATAATAAGAAGATAAACAGTATGTATACTAAAAGACTATTAACAGATATGTCAGTTTTATTTAAATTAGTGCATGGTACTGTATTGTTAGAATATGCAATTATAAAAATTTTGATTAGGATCCCAATTTATAATTCTAGATGCAATGAATTGTTTTATTTACCTATGTTGAAACATTCTATTAATTCACTGATAGATAGATTGCAACTGGAGTATGATAAAAAGTTTACAGATATTGATATTTTATCTTTAAACTATACACAATTTAAGGACCAAATAAAATCAATTTTACATGGATATTATTAATGTAAATAGTAAGGTTAAACATATCTATGTAATTTTATAGTACTGACATGTACCACCTTTGTAAATGCTTGTGGCCTCTTTTGAGCTGTTTATTTATAAATGAATTGTATTGAATTGAATTATTATTATCATCATTATTATTAAAGTTATCAAAATTATTTTTTTTCACTTATAAAATGTTTTCAAAAGTTATTGCATATATTAGTTTTATATTATTGATTTTTTTTTAAACATCTGACTATAGGAGCAAATGATCTTTTCTAGTTTTTCTTAATTTTTTTAAATTTTATTAGGTTTTTTTTTTGGACAAGTTAATATCTGGATTTGAATGCAGTTGTGAGATTTATTTTTTTAGAATGACCTCCCAAATTCTTGTTTTTAAGGTAAATACACCAAAAATGGTTTGTGATATAATAATGGCACATCCGTCCACGATAATCATGACTTAGTTTCAAATCTGGTTCAAAAACCTAAAACTTTTACAGACTCCAATCAGAAAAAAAAAATTTCTTTTAAAACATAAGCTCTTTTCAATCTACTTAACACCCTATATTGTCAATATATATGGATATCTAGATTTTTTTAATAGATGCTTAAACAGTAATAAAAAAACATTAAAAAATTCATCATCTGGATACTAGAAATCCCATTGACTATATATTGCTTTCTCTTTCTTTTTAATATTCTTACAGAGAACAAAAGAAATCTTTTCTCTGAAATTAGTTATTTTTTAAAAAAAAGTTTTATCTTACATTATAGAGAAATCCTATTTTTCAGCAATAAAATAAAACATTTTCCCACAATTACTAAAATAAATGTGAAAAAATTCCATAAATATATTGTAATAAACTGACACAGAATATCAAAGGCTTTACACAATCCAAATGGTGATAAAATAATGATTACAAATAACAGATAAATTTGAATAAATGAATTACTCTTGAAAAAGATTCATTTCAAAATCTATAGCTAGAATATTTATGGGCCTCAAAAAATCACCAATCTCTCAGCTGACTTCTTGGCCATAATGAGTTATATTGTTTTCTGGATAAGCAAGACTACATAAACAAGTACTGTACATTAAATTTTAAAACAGTATTCTCATACAAGATTAAGCATATTCCACTTCTAAGTCTACAAGCTAGGTTTAAGTCTGGGCTAAATGCTAATCAGGCTTTAGATTATTTTTTTTTTTAGATGACTGGCCTATAGCCAGTCATTTTACCATCCAATATTTTAATCAATGGGTATCAAGCTATTTTTAGCCAGAAAAAAAAAAAAAGAAAACCATTAAACACTCATCATACTTTGTTCCTAAGAAAATGAAAAACTGGGAAAAGTCCTTGATTGCAATGGGCTATTTGTAAAGTTTTAAAAACCTATTCAATATTGTATGCAGTAATTTATCTGTGTTGCACATTAAATTAAATTCATTAAAAAATTACCACAGTAAAATATTGTATTTAAGTTCTTGAAAAATAAGCTATCTATATACCCATACTTTACACTCGTTATATGCTTATTTCTTTAATTCATAAATGTTAAACAAAGGTTTATAATCGAGTGCTGTGGTAGAAAGATGGCCTCTAAACCTCAAGAACAATGAATTGCGGTTCTGGATTTGCCATTTCCGGTGTTCGAATTTCGGGGTAACAAATTAACAATGATCTATTTATTTAAGGCTTACATACATGCCAATTACTATTACATCACATAGAAATTTTGGGCCTTAAAATCAAAATAAAGTTAAAATAAAATATATTTTATGCTTATTAATCCAACTAAATGTTTTTAGTACCCACAAATAATATATACTGATATATAAAAATAAACCAATCATCTACCTGTTATTGGTAAAAACAAATATTCCAAGATACTATTAATAAACTATTGTTTTATCTTTTTCTATCAAAAATATCTTAAAACAAATAAATTTGTAAGCTCTATAATGAAAGCTAATTTAAACTACACTGGAATCATTGTGCCTTACCTACTTCTTTTATTAAAACATAGACACATGACAGCTGTTTTTAATTCTTGCATTTTTTTTTTTTTTTTATAATTCACAAATGATATCAAATTAAAAATCAAATTGTAAAAAAAAAAAAACTGTTTCAAGGTATTCATAGGGATTAAAAACAGATGTTATACATAAACTTTATATATACACACCCATCCACGTGTGTATATATATGGGTAAATGAATGTTTATAAATCATTGGACTATAAAAGATAATGGATGAAATTTAAGTTATAATTTCTGCAAATAACTGAACTATTAAAAAAATATAAAGATATTAAATACTTAAAATGATAAACGTTGCAATTAATAGATTTAGAAGGTAACCAAATGTTCAATTTACATTAAGGAAAAGAATTTAACATATACGTATATACATACAGATTAAAAAAAACAGCAAATCTACTTTGAAAAAAAAAAAAGTAAGATTATTCCAGTGTTTACCAGATGTAAGATATATATAATAACTTTTTGATTAATTAAAAAATTGTTCATATGCCAATTATAATTCAGTCAAATAATTATTATAAAGGGAAGTATTTTTTTTTTAGGTAATAAAAAATAACATGTTCATTTGATGATAAATTTCAATGATCAATCAGGCGTAAAATTTATTAGATAAAAAATAATTACAATTTTTCATTACAATAAACACATATGTATGCACATTGATATTGATATATTTTACTTAATTTATTTAAAAACATATACTAAGTAAATATTAATAATAACAATAATATTTTTTTATATTCGTTCTCTGATTATATTCTTCAATAATGATATTTGTATTTAAAATATACAATTTCTTCTTTCTTTTCTTTAAATTGTTTTTCTTTTTTCTATCACTTTTGACTTACTGGAAGTCTTCTTCAAATACAAATAATATTAAGCCTCTCCAAAAAGACTGCTAGGTAGTTGAAACATTGGAAAATAATCAGGTAATAAGAAAATATTACATTGCGTTTTTAACATAACATATTTTAAAAATAATAAATTATTAATAATTTTAATTATTATAAAAAAAAGAATGTTAAATATATATATATGTTATTGTAAATGATACATTTGTCAAGATCCTTGATCACAAGCAGATTAAAGTAATTGGATGATCAATAATATATTGATCCCTAATACTGGTAGGTGTCAATATTAATCACTTCTTTAATATTTAAAGCTATATTATAAACTTTAAAAAGGTTACTTAACATAATTATACATAAAGCAGAGACCATTTAAAAAAAGATAGCTTCTATAGTATTAAGAAATAATAATTTAATGTTAGAGATAAAAAAAAAAAGTGGGAAAAAAGAAAATATGCTTAATAAATGAAAATAAACCAATGTAATAAAGTTAGTGATACATAAAACTGTTTAAACATAAAGCACATTCTGTTAAACCTTTTATGTCTGAAAGATTAAATAGTAAAAATATCTATAGGCATAATCTATTATCAGTTGCAAAAACGATTTCACTGTTAACTGGAAAAAGATATCTTAAAGGAATGATGAAGGACAAATTCTAATGTCAACCCCATATGTTTCTTCATTATGTGATTATTTATATGGTAAATGATAATGGATGGTCTGTTCATTATTATGCACTATCCAGTATGGTGAAATTATTGTTTTGTATCTCTTTAAAACAAAAAATACCATGGTCATTGTTTTACATTGCATGATAGTTCTCAACCACAGACCAAATTAAATTATGAAGCTTATTTATAAGAAATTGTAATGTTACCAGTCTTGGAAAATCAAAGGGAGAGGGTGCTAAGAATCCCTGATTTTATAATCAAACTTCCATTTAGTGATATTTTATTTACATACTTAAAATTGGAAATCATTTTCAAGTAAAAAAAAATTGCATAAATTGAAAGAACAAATATCTAGTATTAAATGGATTATGGTTGGACTTTGTGAAGTTAGTAAAAAAGATGAAGAGACAATTGATTTTAGGAAATGAACATGTACTTTATTATAAAGACATGAACATTGGATGTACAAATAGAGTGAGATTCATTATAAAAAAAAAGAAAGAATAACATTGCAGAGAAAGAGGGGGAAAGGGGCAATATTAGTTATTCAAATTAATGAAAGATATCAAATGCAGATAATTAAAACTTATGCCTCAACAAGTTTTCATACTGATAAAGAAACAAAAATGAATACGTAGTTGTATAAAATGTGTTTGATTAGATCAAATATCATTTTAAAATTTTGATAGAAGACTTTAATGTTAGAATTGCTAAATAATTGAAACATAAAAGTTCTGAGTGTAAATTTGGTTATGGTGATAGGAGTGAAAGAGGATACAAACTTGTGGATTTTTCAGAAAAAGAAAAAATGTATATATGAATTCTTTCATTGAAAAAATGCTAAATATAAATGAATACAGAAGCATTCAAATAAAAATACAGGAAAATTAAATTATATTTTGACAAATAGAAAGTAGTATTTCAAAAATGTGATGTTGTTACTAGATTCAACACAAAAAATGATTGATTACAGAGATATAAGATATGTGCTCATGCAAAACTAGAGACGAAAATTAATTTAAAAAAAAGACAGTATTCATGGTTAACATTCTTAACATTCAGAAGCACTACAATAAATTTAAATCAGAACTCGCAAATCATTTTAAAATACTAATAGACTTTGAAAATGATTGTCACTTGACTTGACAAATTAGAGGGGGGGGGTGATTAGCACACACAAAAAAACGATATATCATTAGTAAATTTTTTATGGAGACATGACAATATAAAAAAAAAATGAATATATATATTTTTTTAAATGATCCATTACAAAGAACAGAATATCTGAAGTTTTATAAAATAAAGTATAAAATAGATTCTATAATGATATAAAACATATGCGTAAATTGAACGGGAAAAGCTGTAGAAAAGAATAAAAGTCCAAAAGTGTAAAACAAGATCTTGAAACTAGAAAGAAAGTTATTGATGGAATAAGAAGAGAATATGAAACAATTAAAAAAAAGAGATGATATGATAAAATGTAGAAGTCTATAAAGAATTATACAATAATAAACAACAAAAAAAGTAAAGTATCTCTCAATAATTATTATATTTTCTAAATTACCCAGCATTTTAAATGAACAAATGAAATATGCAATTAAATCTATGAAGACAGTAGCAACTCTCCCCATATAATAGTGGCATCCAGTGCAAACTTTGATGATGAATGGATGTCAGCAGGTTTATGTATGAAAATTTCTATCTAGTGCCTACTCATCCAATATTCCCCAAAGCCTAGATGTAGTGCTCTCTGATCCAACACCTCATGGGGATATCGGATAGGTAGGCACTAGATAAGTATTTTGATGCCCAAGTCTTCTAGTATTCACTGATTACTATGGCTTGCACTGATTGGTAATATTGTATGGAGAGTGTCACTACTGTTATAGCAGATTCTGTATGTTTAAGAAATGATGGTTATGTGAAGCTTTACTTATTTAAAGCCATGAAGAAGTTCCATGAAATGATAGATTTATTAATGGTATCTTTAAAAAAAAAACAAGTTAAGAAACCAAAATTGTTGAAGAAGTTATTAAATGTCTAAATGATAAAAATATACAAGATGAATGGAAGAATATAAAATATTAAAAATTACAGACTTATGATTGGAAGAATAGTAAAATTAATATTTATAAAAGATAATAAAGAAGATATTAAAAATTACTGACCTACCTGTCTTCTAAAAGTTCTATCCAAAATTGTTATTATGATAATTATAACTTATATATGGCAAATTTTGGATCCTAACTAACTTAAAGAACAAGATGCATTTAATAGTTGTCTTAGCACGATGGATCTTGTCTATGTATTGAGAAGACCAATGAATATGGGTTTCATTACATTTTGGCTTTATAGACTATAAAAAAGCATTTTATTCTAAAAACATTTCTTCAGTAATTAAAGTAATGTATCATCAAGATATAGATTCATGATAAGATCAGATTCTGAAGAATATTTAGCAAAATGCAACATCAATGATTAGATAGATGATGATGCTAAATACATTAACATTGAGATGGGTATATGACAGAATAATTCTGATATCTCCCCAAGATTTTATAGCAGTTTTATTAAAAATATTTTGTGGCTTAAAATGGAAAGCTAAGAGAGTAAAAGAATTAGAGATTATATCATGCAGATTTTGTAATGATGTAATTATTTTTAAAAAATAATGCTTCAAAACTTTAGAAAATGTTACAAGAATTATCAGATAAAAACAAGAAAGCAGAACTAAAGATAAATGCTAAAAAAAAAAAAGATTAAAATAATATAAAGATTGATATTATGAATTAGATTACGTTAATAATTACAAATACCTTGATCAGATTATTAATACAGATGAAAATATAATGGTTAAAATTAATCACAGAAGTAAACTTGGATGGAGAGCTTTTGGTAGAAAAAATTAATACTAGAAAGAGATACACTTACATGTTTGTAAAGGAAGGTTTCAATAGAAATGTGTTACCAGTTTTTACTTATGGATGTAAAAGTTTGAAACTTAACAAAAGCAATATAGGCTTCAACTCATTCAACAAAGTATAAAGAAATATACATTAGGGCTCACACAAAGGGATAACAAAAAGAGAATGAAAATAAAATACATGGGTGAAAAAACAAACTAGCATTATGGGTATCCTTGATGGAATTAGGAGATTGAAATTGGAGATGGACTGGACATATATCTAGAAGAGATAGTAATATATAAATGATTGAAATTTTAAATTGGATCACAAAAGATTCAAAAGTTCTAGAAATAGAGCTCATATGAGATGGATGATTGAAATAAAAAAGTTTGCTGGGGCACTGTAGAAAAGAGAAGCTAAATATAAGAGAAACTGGATTAAATGTAAAGACACAGTCATTCTGCAATGGATCAATAAAAGTTGAAAGAGATAATAATAACCTATTCTCCAAAAAGTTTAATTAACTGCTTTACAGTGTTTTATGGATAGACTTGCAAAGCCAGGGTTGTTTCTACTTTAATTTTTGCAAATGTTATAATATAATATATTATATTTAGAATGACCTAATCAGTTCTATCAATACTTTTTAATCTTTTCAGTTTCTTTTTTGGACTAATCTTAGTTGTTTTTTGGGCACTGTCACACATTTTTAATTAATATACAAATTTTCAGGCGATTCTCAATTTTTACAATCCTTCTTGCTTGTATTTAAATTTCTAACAAAATAATTCAAATCTACTCAAAGGTTTTTACATAATAAAAGAAATATTAACATTCCTGTTTCTACATATATATTTCAATAATGATTCTCTTTAATCTATAGTGTTTCTTGCTTGACTAATTTTTCTAAATGTACACCCTTTTTCAGACAAAAACATGTTTAATCTATTAGAAATAATGGATGGCGTCAAAGTTGTGAGTGGAGGGAGTTTGACAATGGTAAATGAAAATGTAACAATTTACTCTAGATAAATACTTTGCATATAATAAAGATATATATGAGAGATAGTGACCTGGGCCAACTGATGAGTGCTGGTTCAGCACGAAATGCATCTTGGGGGTCATTTGTCTTTTATTATATCTTTATTTATATGAATTTAAAAAAAAAATGGGGAAGTATGGAGGTGTTTATTATATCTATAGAAATATATTAAACTAAATGTTTTAAATAGCAAGGATTTTTTTATTCTAACATATGCACTACACTGTTTTTTAATAACATCTCAACAATGTCTTATTGAGTATTGAGGAAACTCTTGAACTAAGACACAAGATAAACACTTTTAAAAAGATAAGAGTGGCCATCTTACCTTTAAACTTATTATATTATATAGACCAATCTAAAGCATCTCAGTATAAGAATGTGAAGATGTTTCTCTGTTCATTTTATTTCCATTATTTTCTTTCTACGTATTAATTCTCACAAAATCTTTAAATTTACTATGTGTTAATACTTGGAAATATTAGAAATTATATAACATTTGATTTTATTTGCTAGTGAGAGATAGTCTGTAATTTAAGCAGTCAGGATTTTTCATCCTAACATATTGTTGAGATATTATAAAAAAACAGTACAATGCATGTGTTAGGATGAAAAATCCTTATTGTTTAAATTACATCCTACCTCTGCACTAGCAAATAAATCAAATGTTACATAACTTCCCATATTTCTGAGTATTAACATGTAGTAAATTTAAAGATTTTGCTAGAGTTAATATATAGATAGAAAATAATTAAAGTGAGCAGAGAAACATCTTAGTAAAGTGAACAGAGGAACATCTTCGCACTCTTAAAGTTACATGATTTATATTGGTATATATAATTGAAAAGTAGGTTTAAAGATAAGACAGCCACTCTTATTTTTTCAAAAATCTCTATCTTGTATCATAGTTTGAGAATTTTCTCAATACTCAACAAGACAACATTGAGATATTATAAAAAACAAAACAGTACAGTGCATGTGTTAGGATGAAAAATCCTTACTGTTTAAATTACATATTATTTCTGTGCTAGCAAATAAAATCAGATGTTACATAAATCTAAATGTTGTAAAATTCTTATATTTATTAAGATTTTTATAGAGAAAATCTATTATGAATATCAGTCAATTCTTTCAAACAACGCCCCCCCCCTAATTCTTAAACATTTAAATGAAATGCTATCAAATCCTTGAATTTTGTTGAACATCACTCCATCTATTGTTTGCCTCCTGTACTACACATCCTATTTCCTGCTTATCTGTCAAAATTTCTGTTTAAGTAAGTCTGGAATGGGATATTTATAGGCATTATAAAAAAACTATTACTTTATCACTTCCCACATTTTTTAAAAATCTAATGAATAATGAAGGACAAACTATATTGATTAAGTATTATGGTAAAATGACTTTTGTTCCATCATTGTGTTTACAGAAGCTGCAATTAACTTAGACTAGGTTGAATCAAATATTATGAAGAACAAATGTAACACAATGAATATTTTATTACCAGGTTTCCTACATAATATACTTATATACTACTTCTGATAATCATTTCAATAATAAATTACTAAAAGCATTGAACTATTTTAAATTCTATGCAGAAAAGTTCCAAATTTTGCTTCTATTGACTTGAATCTGTGCCTCATTAGTGAGTTTAGAGAAATTACATTATACATATAAATTTATATTTAAAAAATATAGGTTAGAATACTATTTGTTTCAATTTGTTTAAGGATTTTTTTTTAAATACAATTACCCAAATCTTCTGGAATATAATGCCTGTGTAAATCAGGAAATGTCCAAAGCAGAATGCCCATATAAAAATAAAACAATTAGCATTCAATAAAGAATTGTTAACTTACATAGCATATTCTTTACACTTTTTCAATACATCAATTTACTTTACACATATCCTACCAAAACTTTTCATATATATATATAGCACAAATATATTGGCATACCAAAACTTTTCATATATATATATAGCACAAATATATTGGCATAGGGTAATATTGAAAAGCTAAAAAAAAAAAAAAGTTAAAGATGATTTAAAGATGCAATTTAGTTTTTTTTTTTAGTTAGTAGAATTTATTTTATGATATGTGAAATGAAAATTGTGTTGATATTATCTATTTAATTTAAAAATAAAATTGGAAAGAATATAAATGTATACACCAGATAAATGAAAGACACACATATAGATGCATTCAGATGTTCTGTATAATATTTTAAATTAACATGCTCAAATTGTCACAGACTTATAAATAAAATTCAATTTGTTTTTAATCATACATAGATGCACACATGTGTATATATATGTAAAAAAGTATAAATGTAAGTTATTAATTCATTCATTTCTAATGATGAAAACAAAAAAAAAAATTTAAAAAAAAAGTAATATCACTTCTTTGATAGTCCTTCATAAAAGTTTTCTTTTTAACAGGTTACACCTAATTATATGTAAACACATTTTAAAATATTCCAGCAAGTTTTTTTTTTTGTTTCCTAATCTAGAAAGATTTTAGGAGTTTACTTTTTTTTTTCAAAATAAAATTATCTATGAATCAATCCTTTGGTTTTTTTTAGACTCTGAATTCAATCAAAAAATATTTACTTATTTTATTATTAAATTATAGAGTTTAAATGTCATTTTCAAGGATTTATTTAAAATACTATCATTTTCAATATATCTGCACTTCTTTGCATATAGCTAAAACAGCATTCATATAAACTACTTCAGAAAGCTGATGGAATCACTGAGCAAGCTGGTTTTTTATAAACAGTAACTGGCTCATTGTTATCTTTGAAAAAAATATAATCTGGCAAATGTTGATATTTAATCAGCTCCATTTAATCAAGAATTTGTTAGACCTCAAGCATAGCAGCTAGTACACAATATATACAGGCTAATGAATCACAGAAAATCTGGACCTTGCTTCCATGTAAATCCAAACACCACCATAGTACACTAATAGCAGCAGGACTTGCAGTCTCTTATCTTCAGTTAAATCTTCATAATAACTCTGTATAACTCTAAAACTTAAAAAAAAACTCCTAATACCCCCCCCCCCAATCTTTTTATAATCCGATGGAAAAAAACTACAGTAATTAAAAACAAGTTTCCCCTATCTTGATTGAAAAAAAGTTAATTACTCTTTTCAATTCATTTTAATCCTTTAAAAAAACCAACTTTGTATGATTTTTATCGCAATATGTTATACAAGCTTTAATTTAAAAAATTTTCTTTTAATCAAAAGAGATGATAGAATTTTATAAATACCAATATATCTAATTTAATACAAAACACCCTTGTTTTAACTTCAAAATCAGAATTAATAAAATAGTAATTAGACCTTTTTAAAAATATTTAATTAATAACAAACTTTTTAAAATTCAAAATTATTTAATTCTTAACTGTTATTCCATTGTAATATAAAAAATTTCTACAAAAATTTTTTTGTTTGTGTTTATTTCTACTTTTCTTTTCAACTTTATAATACTACGTGATTGGATATATTGAAACAGTCAACCTTAGTTCAAGATCGAGTTTCACTGTTCTAACACAACCCATGTTTCATTCTGCTCTTTCTTTTGTCATATGTATATAAACTATATGTATGTTTTTTGAGAAGCATCCATGAGATTTATAAATATGAATCTTAAATAAAAATTTCTTTAACTATTTTAAATATTAACTTTTCTAAAGGTGACTCAGAGGTATACGTATATTAACAAAGCTTTTATATATACAAAAGCACAAACAAATATTGTAAATAATTTTGTATTTTTTTTCTTTAATTATATCTTATTTATTTTTCATTATAAAACTACATAAAAATTCAAGATTGAAGATGCAATCACTGACTGTCCAAGAGTAATTAAACGGGTGGGAACATTAGTTTGTTTCATGATTTTAAAAAAAAATTTTAAATAAAGTTAATGAAAGTAAAATTTAAAACAAAGCTAATTGATTTTAAGTTAGCTGTTAATATTTTTATCAAATTTATTTCCAATCTGGAAATTGATTTGAATTTATTTTTGGACAGTTATCTTGTATAACGATCCAAAACAATAGTGGAGACAGCAATCTACATATCTGCAACTACCAGGGCACCATCTAGGCATTTGAACCTAGAAAAATTTATACAGTAGGCAGATACGCGCTGTTAAGATTCCACTTTATTTTATATTTTGGTCATTAGCCCATTGTCACTAGCTCAGTGAGTAGCAGAGATAATAAAATATAAATTTTATATCTTAAATATAAAAGAATAAAAGCCACTGCCAGAAATTAACACATAAAAATATTTATTTACGCACATATAAAATAACATTTAAATTTTGAGGAATAAATTCAACATTTTAGATTTTTCTATTAATCTTTAGTTTTACATTTAGGTAAATTACAACCATGAGTTTAATATTTATTTAGTGAGTCGAAAATGAATAGACTACATAGATCTGCATTTGAAAAGAAAATATTCTTCCCTGATTTAACCTTAGGCAACAAATTTCGCAAACAAACCGGCGCCAATCCATCTGATACATTTATGTATTCAATGTAGCATGAAAATACGACAACACAAAATACTATACTGTCAGGAATGTACATCTGAACAGCAAGTAGAATTAAAGAAAAAATTGTCTCTCTACCAACCAGGAATGCTACATCTGTTGGCGAGTAGAACAATAAACATAAAACTCCATAGGAATGGACTGCAGTCCTTTGCTGTCTTACAAACCCATCCATAGGCAAACAGAAGGTGTGTGGCGTATATATATATAATCCTGCCCATAGTGGATCTCATACTACATCTACAATTACACAAATATATCCAATCCATTGAACCAATTCAACTACAAAATGAATAACCTAAGATTACCCTCCCTTAATATAACTTTACAAAACTATATAGCCATTCACGCCCGACTTAAATTTAACATTTAAATATGTTTGCACAGATTATTTTTATACAATTTGTTTTATAATGTCGAGTATAGATCGGCTGCATAGATTCCATGGTCAAAAACATTCCAAATTAAACACAACCGATCAAAATACAAAGTCAATCGATAACGTCAATTGCTGAGGGAATACAGGAGACCCTTTGGTGTTCATCATAAGACACTGCAGTGACATCGTTGACATATATATTCTAATCGACTGTGAAAACCACAACATAATCAACCGCTAACGAATCTATGCAACGTCTATACCCAACTTAAATGTAATGCATTTAATAATTTCTACAATAAATATTACTACAAATAAAAATAATAAAATGGAAATGATTTTAGCAAAACTTAACTATATAAATTTAAACAATCAATTATTAATTTGAAAATCAAATAAGAGTTCATTTTAAAATTTAAATTAGCTGAATCTTTAAAAAAAACAATGACGAAAGTTCTTAATTACTTTTTTTTGTTGTTGTTAATTTGTAAAGTTCATAGCTCACGGTAGAAGAGTCCAGGTTTCTGCTTTTAATTCCTGTGATGCCTCCATTGGAAGATAATGTTCTGGAGATGGCAATAGCTGGTTCAAGGTATCACAGTCTTTTCATTTTTTTTTAAATAGAGAGTGTGGTATGTGCATCCTACCACATCTCTCAAACACAAAATGCTGGAACTGTCAGAAAAAACTGTATTTCCCTTTTTATATTATCCACACGGATTCAATCAACAAAACGTCACTAATCCATCACTTTCGTTAGGGTCCGAGCCAAGGCTTAGTGCTTCCATTGGTCAAGCTAATTTCTCTTTATTTTCTTATCTATCTTTCATCAGATCATTTTAATTATACAAGAGCCCAAGGGTCAGTTTGGTTTTCGATAATTCATAAACAATCATTTCCATTTACAGATTACATTAATTAATACCTGTTTTTATTTTTAAATCTTGTACTTTTTTATAAAAAAGTACGTTCAAATACTTATTTGTTTTTTTTTTTTAAAAATATTTTTAAAGTTTGGCCTCTGTGCGAATGTATATACGTTTAACAAACATTTTAATTTTAGCATTTAGTTTTTTACTTTTATTTGCGAACTTTTAAGTTTTTATTTTAAATTAATGTAACGACATATTTATATATCGTTACACTTGTGATTGCATCTTCAATAACAAAAGAGGAAACATTTCTGTAAATTAAAGATTCAATTTGAGTTAAAAAGTTTAATCAAAAAAACATTCTTTAAATAACTCAAAACTGATATAAATAGGACCAAAAATCTATTGTGTCAGAATTTGATCAATAGTCGCTAACTGACTTCACGTCTGTTTTATTTTTAAAAAGAGGGGCCTAAGCTGCCTTTCCCTCCATCTTAAGCTCAACTCTTTGCCATGCAGATGTAGCTCCTACTGCTCAAGTGTGCTCATGCCGTCAAAAATCTACTGAGGCCAAGAGACATGTTTTAAATCAAAGAATGCCACCTGCCACAGAAGATTCATCAGTATTGTATTCCATAGAATCCTGAGGTAACAAGTCTAAAGTCATTACAATTGTATTACATGAATCCTAACTCTTTAAAATTAATGTTTTCTGTATATTTTAAATCTTGTTTAACTCGCTAATCAGTGAGTATGCTATATTAATAATCTTCTTTGTATCAAATGTCTTCTATCTAAATAATACTACTGTCAAAACTTTTCATCCAACTCACGCTTCTTATTATTTTTATAATTTAGTGCGGTTATAATTAATTTTTAATGATATTTTTACATTTTTCACTTAATTTTATTTGTAAATGCCAATCAAACCTAGTCTTACAAAATTCTATATCCCACTGTAGAATAAAAAGGGGGGGGGGATTAATGAGTTCTTGTTATTTATTTCTAAATAACTCATAAGATTGGGTTTGTATTTTAATGAATACATGCTTTTAAATAAATATTTTATTGTAAATTTATTCAAAATGTATTATTACTTTTCAATCTGGGGTGGATATCGGTGTCCGTTAATTTTATGGATTTCTTTAGTCTCATCATTGCCAAAAAGGCTGGTGACCTTATTCTATTTTGTTATATGCACTTTTAAGTGCGTGAATTTTAATTTGTTTTATATGAAACAACATAGTATAGATTCAAGAAAGGGGAGTAATGCGTGCTTCATTAATTATAGTTTTAACTTCTGATGAATGATTTTATCTTACATGGGTCAATATTTTAACATATCATTACATATTTGTTAAACCACTTAAGGCTTTACATTAATATTTAAACTCAATGATTTTACATTCTTATAATAGCATTGCTGGTGTATATCAGAAATTATTAATAAACCACATAGGACTTGATCTGAGTCGCCTGTACCTCATTCCAGGGATTCACGATTGTCTTCGCTTGTCATTCTTCTCTGTAAAGTATATATTTATATACTGCTTTGATTCGCCCATACCTTGCCCTGGGGATTCGAAGCCGTCCATTTTTGTTAATGTTCTCATTTGTAACAGGAGTCTAAATCTACTCCTAGAACATGCAGGTTAGTGTTTGAAGCTCTGTATGGCTTTGTCATGATCTGGATCCATGGTAACTTCCTACCAACCTTTCCCTTGGTACTCTCAGTATGAAACTGGCATATCACCTTAATAATCAGAGAATGATCTTTTCTTGGCCAAAGTTGCCATTTTTCTCTCTCACTGACATAATGCTAGCACCACAATTTCCTGTTTTATTTTCTAGCCTGTTTGACAAAATAAATCATAATGGTATGTGATAATGAAACGTTTTTCTCTTTGTAATATTTTTTGTTGGAGTTTCAGATCCAACTTCTCATGAAGCTGTCCCCCCTTTATTGAAATAAGCCATTCTCTGTATTGATAGAGATTCACAATATTTGATAGATAAATGTCAAAAATGTTTAATAAATAAATGTTTTTAATATATTTTGATCAGAATGTATCCTTACTTAAATGCCAAGGGCATTCTATGAATTCATATAAACAGTGAAACTCTATTGTCATATCTTTATATGTTTACTTTTTTTTAAATATATAAAAGTATACCAACCACCCAGATAAATCTATTTTTGTAATATTACATAAAATCCAATTTTTAAATATATGTTATGTATTTAAATGCCACACTAAATTCATATCTGTCTAAATAAAATAATTGTATCAAGATCGTCAAATATTTGTAACCAAAAATAAAGTTTTAAATGCGTGAAGTTGAGTATATATATAACCATTTTGAATTTTGTCAAAATAAATATTTATATTTTTAAACTTAATCCAGTTGTTCGAATCTCCTTAACAATATTTATATTTATGTATGATTTTAACTTATATCTTGGGTTCACTCAATCTCTCATCATCATCATCAGCTGAGTTCTCATGCAAAATGATGCAGCACTGGGCCCAGAAATAATTAATTTATGTAGTATCACCGTAGGTATTGTAAGTAGTATTATAGATTTGGGGAATGGGAAAACAGGTTAGAATTCATGATTGCTCCTGACCTGTGTATCTCGGGCATGATTGGATTTGGAATACTTTTGCTCAGATTCTAAATCTTGTTGGATGGATATACATTTTCGATCGATACAATATATATAACTAGAAGGAGGTGAACTCAAACTTTTCAGGTTCTTCTAATTACATACATAAAACCACTGAAAATCATTGTTTTATTATTAATACTACCAATATTCTATCAGAAATGCATTCAAAATATTTATGAATTTCACATTGAAAAATATATATTGTAAAAAAAATAAAATGCCATTTTTACCTACAATCTATTATAACAGAATCTTCATATTCACTACCTCAAAACTCATTAAGTCACCCAAAGTTAAAATAAATAAATAAAAATTAAAAATGAGCAAATAATAAAATTTTAATTTTGTAAATTTTAATTTTATCCATATTATAATTAATTGATAAGATGCTTTGTTCGGAAAATCTTATAGGAGAATGACTATTATAGAAAAAACATATTTATAATTTACCAATTTAAAAATACTTAGAGACAATATCTTTGAGCTTTTATAAATACAAATTTTTATAACAAATAAAAAAAAAATACCAACTTTGTCTTTTGTTGATGTCTTAGTGAATACATGTAATTTTTAAACATTTTAATTATAGGTTGTGAGCATATATATGTTGTTAAAAATGCCTGTATATATATATTAATAATTCAAACAAATATATTTAACACAGTATTCAAAATTAAATAATCTATTCTTTACCAGAAGTACTTTCAATTGTTTCACTGACAATCTTTATCAACTGTTAATACAAACGTACAAAAAATAAAAACTTGCATTACCCATCATTCAATCTATTCAAATTTCCCACAATTCTGTTGTCTTTATATATATTGAAGATAAAAAATCAGGTGATAAAATATTTTGTTATTCTAGAAAAAATATACATAGTGGAACCATGATATATATTGTGTCTACATAAGCTAATTTTTTAGATGCTATCTGAAAAAAAATGTAAGTAAATGAACAAAAATATTAAAACATTAAAATTTTCAAATTTAGCAAATGTTATGAATATGTAATACTCATGTAACTCATTTATTAACTATATTTTCCTTGTAATATGAGTAAACTGAAAGAAAAGACCATCTCTTTACTGTTTTTTTTTGTTTTGAAGTACATTATTTAATAAAATGTTTTCTAGGTATAAAATTAAAAATTCAATAAAATTGAAAAGAATTTGTAAAGTACTTTCCTTAAACAATAAAATAAAAGATATAGATTTAGCAATATATGAAAAAAAATCATGTTCCAAGGTAAACCACATGTTCAAAAACAAATAATCATCTATTAAATTGGTGGACAATCCATGGGTCATGCCCTCAAGGAGTTAAAAATAATTTTGGAAGTTGAGGAATTATCAAGCAATTTATGCATAACAATAAAAAATACATATTTTTTTCTTTAAAAGTAAAAATAAAATACAAATATAATAATATATCATATTTTTATACTAATCTGATTGTAATTGTATTGGGAAACAATATCCCTAATAAAACAAAAAAAAATATTTACATCTCATCATAAAACAAAATTAACAGTGTTCAGACTCTGTTTTCTCCATTCTCAGCTTAATTAAATAAAGTAATCTACCTACCAGATGCCCAGTGTGAATTGACACTGGATAGAAAACTGTATGTTATGTTTATGCTGGTTTAGCATGAAATACGTATATTGGTGATTATTTATTTTTTCAGCATATATGTACTTGAGTGTATCAGTGTCATTAGATAGAGTGGAGAGTGATGGGTCATCTGAAAGTCTGTGCTCATATACCTTATATATTACATATATAGCCTGTGTTTCAGTTATTACATTCATTTAAGTGTATTTTTTAATAATATTACTAAATACTTAATAGATTAACTGTCTTTGTGAGTGATACAACACCCAATTTGAATTACTGATTGATTACAAATTTTGGAAGTCAAATCTAAATGATAAAATCTGAATTAAAGAAAAAGGCAATACAAATTTTGTTTCAATTTGCACCATTTTCAAAATCAGTCATTATTAAATTGAAATATTCATCACATTGGATTTAGAAAATGATTTACTGCTTTTAATTTCTAATATAACCCTAAATATAAAAAGAATTGCAAACTCTGTAAAAACAAAAATCTCACATTAATTATTAAATTACTTTATTATTGAATTTGTTTAAAAATCTCTTTCTATTTATTTATTTTTATCTATGTATGTAAAATTATATTATTATGTTGTAAGTTAAGTGATTCATTATATTCCCTAATTACTTAAGTTTTAAGGATCATATAAAAATTATTTTCATGAATAAGATTGTAGATAGAAATGGGTTGTGTAGCAATGGTGGTCTGTTACATATTAATTATAATATGGAGACCCATAACAATTAAAGAAACAATTCTATATATATATATATATATATATATATATAAAAATTTATTTTATATACATGACTTTTAATATTTTGTTATACATAATAAAGAAAAATATTCACATAAAAGTAACAGACATAAGGGTTACATTTAAAATATATTTGTTTAATCTTTACTGCATTATATTTTTTTCAGAATTTGTAATTTAATTTTGTACATATATGCTGTACTGGTCGAAAATGTATGCCCATCTAACAAGATTTAGAATCTGAGCAAAATTACCCTGAATCCAATCATGCCCGAGATACACAGGTCAGGAGCAATTGCCCATTCCCTAAATATATAACACTACTGACAACAGCTATAGTTATATCACATAAACTCATTCTATCCCAGCCAGTGCTATAACATTTTACATGAAAACTCAACTGGTGATGATGATGATGACAGATTGAGTGAACCCAAGATATAAGTTAAAAACATACATAAATATATTGATGAGATTCGAACAACTGGATTAATTTAAAAAATATAAATATTTATTTTGACAAAATTCAAGATGATTATATATATATATATATATATATATATTGACATAATTCAAGATGATTATATATATATATACACAACTACACGCATTTAAAACTTCATTTTTGGTTACAAATATTTGACGATCTTGATACAATTATTTTATTTAGACAGATATGATTTTAGGGTGGCATTTAAATACATAACATATATTTAAAAATCGAATTTTATGTAATATTATAAAAATAGATTTATCTGGATGGCTGGTGGACTTTTATATTTTAAAAAAAAAACATATAAAGATATGACAATAGTGTTTCACTGTTTATACAAATTCATAGAATGCCCTTGGCATTTGATACATAACTTTATTTTCATTTATAGAATTTATTTACAACAATTAAGTAAGGATACATTCTGATCAAAATATACTAAAAATATTTATTTATTAAACATTTTCGACATTTAACTGTCAAATATTGTGAAACTCTATCAATACACGGAATGGCTTATTTCAATAAAGGGGAGGGCAGCTTGATGAAAGGTTGGATCTAAACTCCAACGAAAAATTACAAAGAGAAAAACGTTTTATTATCACATATCATTATGATTTATTTTGTCAAACAGGCTAGAAAATGAAACATAGGAAATTGCAATGCTAGCATTATGTCAGTGAGAGAGAGAAAAGTGGCAGCCTTGGCTAAGAAAAGGTCATTGTCCAATTTTAAGGTGGTACACCAGCTTTATGCTGAGTGGTACTGAAGGAAAGGTAGGTAGGAAGTTGCAATGGGTCCAGATCACAGCAAAGCCAGACAGAGTTTCAAACACTAACCTGCATGTTTCAGGACTTAGATCTTTATTACGTATAAGAACATTAAAAAAATGGAAGGCATTGAATCTTTGGAGTGAGGTACGAGTGAATCAAACAGTATATAAATATATACTTTACAGAGAAGAATCACAAATGAAGAAGATCGTGAATCCCTGGAGTGAGGTATAGGTGAATCAGATCAAGCCCTATGTGGCTTATTAATAATTTGACATATGACAGCAACACTATTATAATAATGTGAAATTATTGAATTTAAATACTAAAATAAAGTCTTAAATGGTTAGACAAATATGTAATGATATGTTAAAAAAATGACCCATGTAAGATAAAATAATTAATGAAGAATGCATTAATCTCCCTTCTTGAATCATTATTTTGTTTAACATATAAAAAAACTAAAATTCACGCACTTAAAAGGGCAAATAACAAAATAGATTTTAGTCACCAGCCTTTTGGTGATGATAATCAATAAAGAAATTAATAAAATGAATGGACACCAATATCCACCCCAGATTGCAAAGTATTTATACATTTTGTATAAATTTATGA